>JABBOT010000020.1:1820734-2511317 GCA_016165875.1 Acanthopleura granulata | reverse complement strand
AGGTTACCCACAACAGACCCATTTTTAATGATGATTAGTAGGCTATTACATATTGTTCAAATCTTACCCTTTTTTCCCAAAGCCAGCCCCACCATGCCCAGCATCAGGGGACTGACCTCCATCTCTCACTAACTGCTGGTCATCTGAACAAAAACAATAATAATTATGATGACACTCAGAGTTCTAATTGATTGTCAAGGTCATTCACACCTGATACCTTGTTTCATTTCACTGCCTGCACTTGATTTTACCCCCCAACCCCCCCTTACCACACTGGAACTCATTATTTCAATTTTTGCCAGAAACTGTTATCATAAAAGCCATCTGGATGATGATAATGAGAAATGAAAACTTTTTCACGACTTGCAAAAGTTTTCCAAAATATTATGATGGGAAACAATTTGGGATCAAGCATTAGATAACATCAGATAGGATGTGTTGTGTACAAAAAAAAAAACACAACAAAAAAATAAAATAAACACCCATTTCACACTGAAATTAACATATCATCTGATTATAATTCAAATCAGCATTGGAGCAGTCTCGTGTGATTAACGCTGTTTGGGTGAGACATGAGTGGGTGTTCTCGCAAAGTAATGGAAAACAATGCTAAAAGGACGTCACTTCCAGTCGTCGCTACAACAAGAACATTCTAAGGTATTGCGATTACCAGAAATCACGTCTTTCTAGCGTTAGTTTGCGTTCGTTTGCGACAGCACCCACTCATGTCTCGTCCAAACAGCGTCAATCTCGCGAGACTGCTCCAATGCCGATTCTGTGTCTTCATCATATACAATGGCGATATGCCGCACGAGATAAAAACAATTATCTACCGAATTAATTAACATACTCAAAGTCAAGCCTAATGAGTCATTAAGAATATTCATGATAGCTGATATGTTATTTCTGTCAGTAGGCATTGGTATGTTAAGTCTTCCTTGTGATTATTTGTCGTCTGGAATCCCAAAAGGTAAGATAGGAATTCATTTCATGTGTTGACGGTGTATGGTTTACAACAACAACATAATATTATCAAGCTGATAATGATGTTTTGAAGATTTTGACTATCTACCAGATAACGGGTGGTCCATCTCTGCGGTTGCCATGACAACCGAGCCTTCGGTCTTTCCGTTGGGCGTAAGTTCCATTACGTCGGTGAGAAATTGTGCCCAGATCCTTCCAAAATGTTTGTCCCTGTCCGCGCGATGGATTACCGATGACCTGTCACCAGAAAACTGCGAGCACCAGCTGTGCAAGGGGGAGGGCACTCTGTGCATTCAAAGTAAAATGAATCATTACAGTTACCTCCTCTTCGTCCGATCCTGGAAGGCTGTATTGAAAATGAATCCGATTTGTAGTTTCGCAGTGATGTCATAGCAGCACTCAGCCAATCAACAGCTCTGTCTTTGGTCACGTAAATAGACTACTGGAGGAGAAAAGAAAACAAATTTAACTCAGGCAAGATAAGGCTTCAATAAGACGGATAGCTGTTTCGAGTTGCGCATAACTGCGTATGAGCAGAACGCGTTGTATGGTTGATAAACCAAAACAAAAGCATATAGTCATTCATGCCATTCTTTACAGACTTCAGTGACAGTCCGGTATAGAGCTCTGTTCTGTTTTTTTTTTTTTTCTGTGTGTTTCCATGAATTTCCACACGAAACAGTCCTAGAGCCGATGTTTAATCTCAGAGGTCAAACAGACACATGAACGGCACGAAATGGGCTGAATTGTGTGTAGCTGCCTACCGTTACAATGCTTTTAACGCAGCCACGAAGAACTGTTCATGCACCAGCGAAGGAATTCCGGTCATTCGCAGTTGAAACAGCTATCTGGCTTACACGAGTTTACCACAGAGGAAAAAGAATGAAAAATAGATAAGATATTTAGATAAGATTTTTTTTTTTCTGGAAAACTGCCCGGGATTTGTCAAGCCTTCAAATATGACACATTCAGAGACCGACACTTCATTAAACGTTAGAAGTCGGCAAATATCAGCATTTCGTCCCTTTAGCCCAATGTTATTTATCACCTCCGGTTCCTTGCGATCGAACTATCGGATGCTCGAAACTACGACTAAGATGAATGTAATTCATGTAGTTGAATAAAACATGTGTCGATCTTCGGTAACTACGTGTATGCCTACACGTATGTCTACCGATACTTTCGAACCGGGGGTGTAAATAAGGCGATTCGACAGGAGCGGGGTGGCGACCCAGCCCCCCTCCCACCGCCCGACCCCCTTTCTCCTCTTTCAACCCTTGCAGTTTTAATATCATATAATTAGAAATCAACTTGATAATTAATAAGTATTTGAGCTCAGTGTACGCTCTTTAGTAAAAATAACAGCCCTTCTCATGTAAACACGTGGTTGGAGTTTAAACCTAACCTCTGACGTTAGGTGTGGCAAATATATACTACGACCGATCAAAATTTTGCCAAACCTAACGCCAGAGCAAACTCGGACTATCAAACACGTAACCATGCAAACAAAAAGAAAGTATAATTGTGGCTAATTATTTCGCCACTTCAACGGCATATGCCTCTATATGATATGTTTGTAATCAGGCGTAATCTACTTGCTGATACAATATGCTTAAGACAATATGTGTAGTCAAATAATTGTCTTCTGGTGAGGACGCCCAGCAAATCTTGCGGAACAAGCAATACTTATCGATATCGAGTGCCTAAGACCCGTGGAAAAAGATGTGGCGTTCGCAATTTCTCACTTTCTCACATCTTTTCTCACTTTGTAAGTAAGAGGTCAAGTACGGTCGCCCATAAACGACATTTCCTTTTTTTCCCTTGTAACATTTCATTCGATTTCTACCTGGGGGAAAAGGTTTTCACCATGATGCCTCGCTCTGGTCCAAACAGGGCGGAAATGAGTATCCAGGTACGTCTTAATTCTGACAGCATATACCAAATATTTTTCTTTTTACCCATGTTGACGCTCTTCAGTTACCATTCATTCCTTCGGAAGCGAGAACGAGACATGTATCACGTGAGTTTCCACCTGGATGAAAAGGTCCACCTGGATGAAAATATTCTCAGCCAGGTGAAAACTGAAAAAAAAAGTTTCAGATCCTAGGTTAAAAGGGAAAATGTCGCATATGGACCACCATAGTCAAGACATTTTGTTCATGCTTTTATTGAGGATTAAATTCAATAATGATGCCTATTAACACTAGTTATGAAAGATGAATTCCTGTTTTGGTTTTGTGTTGTTCAAACACATACATGAAGTTATAGAAGCATTTTTGTGTTCAAGCCCCAGTTGCACTCCTTAGTTACATGTAATCAAGACCTTTTCATACAGGACCATGCCTTTTCGGACCCAAAACACTGATAGGACAGGAGGGATTTCTTGGGAGAAATTTTCGGTTCATCTCTCTTCATAAATTTTGCTCGACCCTTTTAGACTAAACTTAATCTGATTGATAGTCCCTCGCTGGCTCATTTATTAATTTGATTGGTTTTCTACGCCCTACTCAAGAATGTTTCACTTATATGACGGCGGCCAGCATTATAGTGGGAGGAAACCGAGCAGAGCCCGGGGAAACCCACGACCATCCGCTGTTTGCTGGCAGACCTTCCCACGTAGGGCCGGAGAGGAAGCCATCATGAGCTGGACGTGAGCTCACAGCGACCGCATTGGTGAGAGACTCCTGGGTCATTGCGCTGCGTTATGGCGCACTAACCAACTGAGCCAATGAGGCCCCCCTCCCTCCTCTGGCTCATTGGCCTATAATGCTGAACTCGCTGTGGTCAACCAGTGTTTGTGGCGTTTTTCTCCCCAAGTGGTACAAACAGACAAAAGGTGTGGGAAATAATATCCATGAGAAGAGGAAAGAAGTGTATATATTAAGTAAATACTGCTCTCTCATTTCCATCATGCATGGTTGAAAAAATAAATAAATAAATAAAAAATAAACGAAACTTAAATATGCAATTATTCATAGTGTTCCAAATGTAAGACTTTGAGATTTCAAACACTTTATTTATTGAATATTACGTATAGGCCTACCTTTGATGCAAAATTTCAACAGGTGACACGTTATTAAACAGTAACAAATGTGTAAGCCTGAAATGTTCCGCGGCCCAGACACTTAAAGGGAAAACCAGTGATCGTGTTCCTGGCACACAGACCAAAACTGTTAGTAAAAATTCATTTATTTATTTTTTAAGATTTGTTTTCAATGAATTAAACACAGTGAAATGTTTAGATAGTACTGTGGGCTTCTTGGACCGTAGTGATAAAAATGTATCACTAGTAACGTCACAAAACTTTTGGCACACCTTCATGTTTGCTCTGAGTAAGGTTCTTAATTGTGAACCGTACACCTGTTCTGTGTGCCTATGAACCGTACACCTGTTCTGTGTGCCTGTGAACCCTACACCTGTTCTGTGTGCCTATGAACCGTACACCTGTTCTGTGTGCCTATGAACCGTACACCTGTTCTGTGTGCCGGTGAACCGTACACCTGTTCTGTGTGTCTGTGAACCGTACACCTGTTCTGTGTGTCTGTGAACCGTACACCCGTTCTGTGTGCCTGTGAACCGTACACCTGTTCTGTGTGCCTGTGAACCGTACACCCGTTCTGTGTGCCTGTGAACCGTACACCCGTTCTGTGTGCGTGTGAACCGTACACCTGTTCTGTGTGCGTGTGAACCGTACACCTGTTCTGTGTGTCTGTGAACCGTACACCCGTTCTGTGTGCCTGTGAACCGTACACCCGTTCTGTGTGTCAATGAACCGTACACCTGTTCTGTGTGTCTGTGAACCGTACACCCGTTCTGTGTGCCTGTGAACCGTACACCCGTTCTGTGTGCCTGTGAACCGTACACCCGTTTTGTGTGCCTGTGAACCGTACACCTGTTCTGTGTGCCTATGAACCGTACACCTGTCCTGTGTGCCTGTGAACCGTACACCTGTTCTGTGTGCCTATGAACCGTACACCTATTCTGTGTGCCTATGAACCGTACACCTGTTCTGTGTGCCGGTGAACCGTACACCTGTTCTGTGGGCCTATGAACCGTACACCTGTTCTGTGTGTCTGTGAACCGTACACCTGTTCTGTGTGTCTGTGAACCGTACACCCGTTCTGTGGGCCTGTGAACCGTACACCTGTTCTGTGTGCCTGTGAACCGTACACCTGTTCTGTCTGCCTATGAACCCTACACCTGTTCTGTGTGCCTATGAACCGTACACCTGTTCTGTGTGCCGGTGAACCGTACACCTGTTCTGTGTGTCTGTGAACCGTACACCTGTTCTGTGTGTCTGTGAACCGTACACCCGTTCTGTGTGCCTGTGAACCGTACACCTGTTCTGTGTGCCTGTGAACCGTACACCCGTTCTGTGTGCCTGTGAACCGTACACCCGTTCTGTGTGCGTGTGAACCGTACACCCGTTCTGTGTGCGTGTGAACCGTACACCTGTTCTGTGTGTCTGTGAACCGTACACCCGTTCTGTGTGCCTGTGAACCGTACACCCGTTCTGTGTGTCTGTGAACCGTACACCTGTTCTGTGTGTCTGTGAACCGTACACCCGTTCTGTGTGCCTGTGAACCGTACACCCGTTCTGTGTGCCTGTGAACCGTACACCCGTTCTGTGTGCCTGTGAACCGTACACCTGTTCTGTGTGCCTATGAACCGTACACCTGTCCTGTGTGCCTGTGAACCGTACACCTGTTCTGTGTGCCTATGAACCGTACACCTGTTCTGTGTGCCGGTGAACCGTACACCTGTTCTGTGGGCCTATGAACCGTACACCTGTTCTGTGTGTCTGTGAACCGTACACCTGTTCTGTGTGTCTGTGAACCGTACACCCGTTCTGTGGGCCTGTGAACCGTACACCTGTTCTGTGTGCCTGTGAACCGTACACCCGTTCTGTGTGCCTGTGAACCGTACACCCGTTCTGTGTGCGTGTGAACCGTACACCTGTTCTGTGTGCCTGTGAACCGTACACCTGTTCTGTGTGCCTGTGAACCGTACACCTGTTCTGTCTGCCTATGAACCCTACACCTGTTCTGTGTGCCTATGAACCGTACACCTGTTCTGTGTGCCTGTGAACCGTACACCCGTTCTGTGTGCCTGTGAACCGTACACCTCTTCTGTGTGCCTGTGAACCGTACACCTCTTCTGTGTGCCTATGAACCGTACACCTGTTCTGTGTGCCGGTGAACCGTACACCTGTTTTGTGTGTCTGTGAACCGTACACCTGTTCTGTGTGCCTGTGAACCCTACACCTGTTCTGTGTGCCTATGAACCGTACACCTGTTCTGTGTGCCTATGAACCGTACACCTCTTCTGTGTGTCTGTGAACCGTACACCTGTTCTGTGTGCCTGTGAACCGTACACCCGTTCTGTGTGCCTGTGAACCGTACACCCGTTCTGTGTGCCTGTGAACCGTACACCTGTTCTGTGTGCCTGTGAACCGTACACCTGTTCTGTGTGCCTATGAACCGTACACCTATTCTGTGTGCCTATGAACCGTACACCTGTTTTGTGTGCCTGTGAATCGTACACCTGTTCTGTGTGCCTATGAACCGTACACCTGTTCTGTGTGCCTGTGAACCGTACACCTGTTTTGTGTGTCTGTGAACCGTACACCTGTTCTGTGTGTCTGTGAACCGTACACCCGTTCTGTGTGCCTGTGAACCGTACACCTGTTCTGTGTGCCTGTGAACCGTACATCTGTTCTGTGTGTCTGTGAACCGTACACCTGTTCTGTGAACCGTACACCTGTTCTGTGAACCGTACACCTGTTCTGTGTGTTCAGTGTGCCCGTGAACCGTACACCTGTTCTGTGTGCCTGTGAATCGTACACCTGTTCTGTGTGCCTGTGAACCGTACACCTGTTTTGTGTGCCGGTGAACCGTACACCTGTTCTGTGTGCCTGTGAACCGTACACCTGTTCTGTGTGCCTGTGAACCGTACACCTGTTCTGTGTGCCTGTGAACCGTACACCTGTTTTATGTGCCTGTGAACCGTACACCTATTCTGTGTGCCTGTGAACCCTACACCTGTTCTGTGTGCCTATGAACCGTACACCTGTTCTGTGTGCCTATGAACCGTACACCTGTTCTGTGTGCCTGTGAACGGTACACCTGTTCTGTGTGCCTGTGAACCGTACACCTCTTCTGTGTGCCTGTGAACCGTACACCTGTTCTGTATGTCTGTGAACCGTACACCTGTTTTGTGTGTCTGTGAACCGTACACCTGTTCTGTGTGTCTGTGAACCGTACACCCGTTCTGTGTGCCTGTGAACCGTACACCTGTTCTGTGTGCCTGTGAACCGTACACCCGTTCTGTGTGCCTGTGAACCGTACACCCGTTCTGTGTGCGTGTGAACCGTACACCTGTTCTGTGTGTCTGTGAACCGTACACCTCTTCTGTGTGCCTGTGAACCGTACACCTCTTCTGTGTGCGTGTGAACCGTACACCCGTTCTGTGTGCCTGTGAACCGTACACCCGTTCTGTGTGCCTGTGAACCGTACACCTGTTCTGTGTGCCTGTGAACCGTACACCTGTTCTGTGTGCCTGTGCATGAAAGAGCTAATGTATGACGTTAAAGCTCTGCTTTAGGACTAGGAAAAAGTCGGCGCGACGTCATATAAAACACCCTTGAATAAAATTTTTCAGCGCGTTAATCCTGTCTTCCTGGCCATTAGATAAGAAACCAATAAATAAGTATGTCGTCTGGATAGTTGTCAGTGGTAAGCTGAGATAGAAGGGAATTGATTGGCTTCACCCCACCACACCGAAAAAAAATATTAATAATAAAGGAAACAAACCAAAAAACTGAAAAAAAAACAAAAAAAAAACAAACAAAAGAAACAAAAAAAAAAAACAAACAAACAACAAACCTTTGTGTTCACGCTATGATCACGTGTACCGTTATTTGCGGCCACGGCTCAGTCAGCGTGCATTTACTCATGGCCCCTCGCAGAGCGACCTTACTGTACGTTTTCTATATAATAAACCCCGCATTCTCTCAGGTAAAGCACACATCATAAATTAATACGATCCCGGAAAGTCAAACACAGGTGCCGAATTAATAAGACAGATGTGGTTTCGTGACAGACACGTCGTCTGAGCAAAGGAATGACCCCCGCAAATGTAGCTCCCGAGAAATGAACCGAACAACTCAGGTCGTAAACGGAAGTTATGACGACAAAAAATATGTACCCGGATTGTATTCACCAACTGGTTCATATTACATTTTATTTCATTTAGACACGTATGACTGTAGTCTAACTGAGCGAAATTCCCTCTTTTTCGTCGCTGAATGACATGTTCACCACCGATTTATGTCTATATGAATACACAGTGAATTATTTATTCTTATATGGTACGCAAGCTTCGATCATAAAACTCTTCTAACCATTATTGTTTGCAACAAAATATAAATATAAGCAATTCTCTTGAGTTTATATGAGAGACCAGTATTGAAAAAGTATTAAACTGTGCAGTATTATGCGGCATACACGTGTTTTGTGGGGGAAGATACACATTGTTGTGCGGTAGATACACATTGGTGTTTAGAAGATACACAGTGCTATGCTGCAGATACACAGTGCTGTATCAGTGTGCGGTATACGTGTGCTCTGTGTTGGAGATATGTGGTGCTATGTGAGAGATACACGGTGCTGTGCGGGAGATACACAGTGCTGTACTGGAGATACTCAGTGCTACACGGTAGATGCAGAGTGCTTTATGGCAGACACATGATGCTGTATCGCTGTGCGGCTTACACATGCTGTGTGCGGGAGATGCACAATGTTGTATCACTGTGCGGTGTACACGTGTTCTGTTTGGGAGATACACGTGTTTTGTTCAAGAGATACACAGTGCTGTGCGGGAGATACACAGTTTGCATCACTGTGCGGTATACACGTGTTCTGTTCGGGAGATAAGCAGAGTTATGTGTGAGATAGACAGTGCTGTGCAGGAGATGCACAGTGCTGTATCACTCTGCGGCATGCACGTGTTCTGTTACGGAGATACACAGTGCTGTACGGGAGATACACAGTGCTGTGCGGGAGTTGCACAATGCTGCATGACTGTGCTTTGTACACATGTTCTGGGCGGGAGATACACGATGCTGTATCGCTATGCGGCATATACTTGTTGTGTGCGAGAGATAGACAGTGCTGTGCGGCAAATACATGCGAGCACGTTTTTCGTTATTCGAATGTGGAAAGTGCCCTTGGTTTGCCCGGCCCGTTGCAGACAGAAATCAGTGAGTTTATCTGTGGCGACCGTCGATCATCAGTTTACCGTGAACTGGGTCATCGGCATTCGAGTTATCCGATCAGAAGGCCACATATAGACTTGGTTCCAATATTTAATGTTTTTCATTGACTTTGAGGCTGGTTTCGTACTTTGAGGCTGGTCGGAGGGTACAGAACGAAGGTAATATCACCGCGTTTGTTTTTTTCCAGTTGTTGTGGATCTGTGTGTATCAAGAAGGCAGTGCGCAAGACTTAATAAACGATTTTGCAGTTACAGGCCCTACAGCTCCGGGCTATTAGGGTAATGAGCGCAAGAGCTTCGGAGCTATACCTGGAGCTAGCGTGCAGTGTCATAATGTCGGTTACACATGCCGCACGACAAGGTTAGCTGCACCAAGCTACCTGTAGATGAAATATGCTTATAATGCACATAAGGTTGATGATTATTTCCATCACCTGCTTACTTTTTAAAATGTGTAATTATGTAATTTTATTACAAGAATACAGGAACACCTTTTGTGGGAATGACAACACAGACTCGAACCTACAATCGCCTAGTCCAAACCTTGATTCGCTAACCATTACACAAAACTCACAGAATGATTACAGCGACAGTTATTCGGTACACATGAAGGTAAAAGATAGGTGGTGCAAATCAAAAGGCAAAGTTATTGTTTTAACCATGAAAGAAGTGGTGCCCCCAAATATATTTTACATGAAGATCAGACTCATTGTAATACAAGTCCTGTGCAAGTTTTGTTCTGGGGCTCTCTTTCCTTCATGCCAAATTGGAGCTTAAAAAGGTCCAAAACTGCACGAATTTGACCAAGTGCATTGTCAGTCGAATGTAACATTTTCGTTGATTCAATTTTTTTTTTACAAAATCATATACACTCATACATTATATAAGTCCAAATTAAAGGGAAAAGCAGTGTAGGAATTTTTTTTATTTTTATGATCCATTTATCGTACCTGCAAGGGGCAGATTTCTCGCCTAATCATACCTCCTCCCTTAGTAGCGCGCAGTTGTGACTTTATTGATAATTACTGTCAAAACAACCCTGTGAGAAAAAGAGTCCGAATGGAGGGGCCGAAATCTTATTCTGCATTCCCAGTAAGTTCATTGATGATGTCATTTTTGATCAATGACCGAATATACGCTTCAGATAGAGGAGTTATTAAGAGATATAGAGTATGTCTGAAAAATAATTTTTTTATTCTTAATTCTTTTCGCCATACATTCGTTAATTTCCCTTAAACCCATAATATTCGTTTTGCACTTCCTTTCCACGGATCTTTAAAATATTCCGGTATACAGTAGCACTTGAATCCATCCCAAAACTTGAAGGAATCAAAACTCAACGTCCAGTTTCAGAAGTGATCATGTGCGTCGAATTTTTACAGGTAAAAGGCCTATTTAAAACTCGACGTCGTGTTTTGAAGCTCGACATGGAGTTTTGCTTCCGTCCAGTTTTAAGTTTCCAAGAGCTGTTTCAATGGCACATGCGAAACGGACATCATACAGCACGTGCATGCAAATTAATAACCCTAACATCGTACCGTGCGGTAGAATTGGTTTCCCGTGACGTCGCAGTTCAGTCAACTTGATTTTCTTGCTTCTTGAGAAGTTTGAATCAGTAATAAACCTGGTATGTGTTATACGCGTCGGCGAGAACAATTCCTATATCAAGTTCATTAGCCTATCAAGTGTTTGGATGGTGCATATTATTTGTTTTCTTTATTTATACGTATTCACGCCGTTAGCCAAGAATATTTTAGCTGTTCGATCGCGGCCAACGTTATGATGGAAGGAAGCCGGGATGAGATCCCGATGAAACTCACGACCATTGCAGGTTGCTGGCAGACATTACCATGTAGCCTGCTCGGTTTTTCTATGGAGAGGTAGCCATATCTGGTGAATGCTTGCCAAAAGTCTCATGTCTTCACTGTGTTTATCCACCGGCCTATACACATTCCCATCGACAAAGATGCTCAGATTAAATTATTGAACAGATACTGGCCGATTGATTTAAGCTACGTGTATATACGGCTCTGTTGTAAATAATTCCTGTGTGAAAACAAGTAAAACACGAAGGCTACACCACAAAGTTTGTCTTTCGTTGTTTTCAACCGTCTTTTGCTAACCACTAGTGGGAAGTGGTCTATCCGTCCGTCCGTTTTGAGTCATATTCTTGGCATCCGTCCGTCCATCTAAACCTCAGTCACGGCTTCCGTTTTTTGGTATATCCGTCCGTCTGTGCTTCTGAAATTTAGCCTTGACATTCGTCCGTCCGTATGAGCCTCAGTCAGGGCGTGGGTCCGAATGTTCGTCTGTCCATTTGTTCGTACATCTGTCCTTACATCACCTACTACATGTAGATCCATTGCACTCGGAGCTTTGGTGCAAACAAGCACATGATATGCAACTTCATTCATGTGGTGTTACATAGTAATTCAAGTGCCTTCCACAGACGTGACATACGTTGGCTAATGCGTCACATGTGAAAAGTTTGGTCAGTTGCTTGTCAAAGATCGGTGGTTTATCCCCCAGCATGATTTCCTCTCCTATAAAACTGACAGCCGTCGTAGGCCTATATAATGTAAAAATTCTCGGGTAGGCAGCTAAACACCAGTCAAATAAACAAGTAACGGTGTATAAAAAAACAGAGCAGTATTCATGGTACACGGATATATATGACAACCATCGTATACAGAAACAAAACAGGAACATGGATATCCAAAATACCTCTTGTTTGTAGTCACAAAACTGAACACTATTACGAACTTGACACATTTCTCTGTTATCTTGGCATGTGTGCGTGCAACTCCAAGAAATGGGTTGCAGGTAAATACTTAACCATGCAAGACATTGTTGGGTCGGTACATTGGCAGTGGCAACGCGGAGAGTTTGTTATTTCATTCACAAGGTCACTTTCACGTGAACAGAATGTCACGTTCAAGCGCTGTTAAGTGTACATATTGAAACTGAAACGCTTTAGTCTAAAATTGATTGAAATGCATCGGTACCTGTGTCTAGTCGTTTGTGTCAACTGCACATTGCTTCTGGTGCCAGACAGGGAAAATGCTTCAGACTCGTGCTCGTTTGTTTGGACTGTATGGTGGATTTTGTGAACCATATTCATAAAGTCTGTCAGCAAAGATGTAACAATATTGTGCAAACCTTTATGTTCAGCTGTGAATACAGTTCTTGTCAGCTGTACTCCGGCAATGTCTGCCGGTGTATGTGCAGTATTTCAGAAAAGGACAAACACATACAGGGTGCAGATGAGGCAAGATGTATTCTGGTTATGAGTACAAGTCTACGTGTACATCAATCACTGTTGTCAAGCATGGCGGAGACCCCTCACTCATACCTTACTCACTGAGTACATCTACAACGTGTAAATTGTATAAGAGTCTACAGTATGAAAGAGCTATATGACATTAAAATTCTGCTTAGGGGCAGGTGAAAAGTCGACGTGACGTCAATGCAACACACATAACAAACGTGGTCCATAAAACCCACTATAGAATCAAAATATTTGAATGCCTTTAATTTGGAGCGAACATGTAAAGAAATCAATGAAGGTATTTTCAGATACAGTTTTAGTGTTTGTTTTATTCATCATAACTTTATTTTGCGTTTTTTGTCCCTTTAGCCTCAAGCCTTTTACGCTTTTGAGCTACCCTGTAATACTTTTTGTACATATATGTGCATGGAGCTAAAGACTGAGGCGCTACGGGGGGATTTTGGGGAAAAAATAATACACACCCTGTTTCGAATCAGCACAAAATGGCCTTTTAGATAATGCGCTCTTTATCTTAAGGTGATCTTTTCTTTTAAAGGGGCAAGGAGATGTTGGACTACAAGTATGAGTGTGATGTTGTGTCATTTGGTGTACTTCCCTCACTATTCAATATGCGTTTACTAAGGCCTTTATTAAACCCCGAACGAGCCACTTTGTGTTTAACCGTCTGTTAGTGTGGAAAATTATCGATCTCGTGTTGTCTAACTGATGATGTCATCTCTCATTCTTTTTATTTTAGGCGTATAAACAACATCGGCTTTTAAAATACGCAAGATTGGCAGTCACGCATATTAATAAACTTACGGGTATGACTTGTTAATCCGCAATACCTCAAGTGCTCGAGCAAAAACCCATGTCAGTTAAACGTGAAATGGCATGTCTACAAGAAAATCGGCACGCATGACTGGATCATTTGTCTTTTACACATGATTGGCATTGTTTTAGATGACTTAGGTATTTTTTTGTACTTTTTTTTTTCCATGACGAGGTCCACTGATTCTGTCACACAGGCCGTGCGAGGGCTCTAACCGGAAATGTTGCTGATCACGTGATAATGGCGTGCTCCATTCAGGCTTGGTCGGTAATATAATTAAAAATACGACTGAACACATTAACCACTGAACTTCTTACCTTGCGTATATTTTTCTGCGTTTTGTGACGTCGTGTGTATAGCAATTATTAACACATGCCTATATGAGCAACGAACAGCTCAATAAATAGTTCCAGGTAGTGGACATAGGTCGGTAGAAACTGAGATATGTCAGTATGGTAATAACCCTATCATGATTCCGAGACACCATTTTCGGAACTTTTTTCAGCCACACACGACGGCAACTTTGCATCAGCCTTTTTTAGGCAGTTTTACTATTTTAAAAGCAGAATTCATATAAACGAAATTAACTTGTGTGGTTATATTATCTGACTCTCCCAATTCTAACACAAAAGACCAGTGTAGTATTTTGTTATTATTACGTAGAATGCGTGACGTGACAGTGGGTTAAAATATGCGATACCTGTATGAAAAATGTCAACAAAGTTAGATAACATTACACTGAAGAATTTCTCAAAACCATTAACGGCGATCTCACTCTATAATTCGTATATTTGTATCAATGAGTATTTTAGGTTTATGCGGGCTACTTACTACACTGTAACATTTGTGTAGCCAACATGTGATTTTATTTCTGATCTGATCGTAATTTAATCCCCATACTCAAGATCATATAAAGTTATATGATGGTTAGACAGGTTTATGGAAGAATCCGGAGTGCCCTCCGACCAAACACAGCTTCCAGTGGCCATGGAGGCACGTGACAAACCTGCTGACTTAGGCGAAAGTCGCAGCGGAACTAACGAGAGGAGGACTTGAGCCTGTAACCTCCTTGGTCAGCGGTAAACCGGCTTCAGCCGATTCTACACTGTAACATTTCCTACTTATTTATTTATTTGATTGTTGGTTAACGCCATACTCAATAATTCCCCACTACAATAGAGTTCATGTTTATGCGAGGAGGGAACAGGAGCGCATATCCGGGGTAAACCATAGACCTTTGGCATGTTTCTCACGAACTTTCTCACGTGTGACGTTCAGATATGCAGTCCGTATTTGTGGGAGACGTCGTTTTCAACGAACGGTAGGGGGCCTCCGTGGCTCAGTTGGTTAACAGCGCGAGGACTCAGAAGCCTCCCACCAGTGCGGTCGTTTTGAGTTCAAGTCTCATGCTGGCTTCCTCTCCGGCCGTATGTGGGATGATCTGCCAGGAACCTGCGGATGGTCGTGGGTTTCCCTCGAGCTCTACCCGGTTTCCTCTCACCGTAATTCTAGCTGCCGTTGTATAAGGGAAATATTCTTGAGTACAACGTACAACACCGATCAAATCAATAAATAAGTCAACGGACGTTAGAATTGCTCGAATGGCCACTCGATTGATTGCCTCATGTCACCAAGTGACGATAAACAGTGAGTGCTCTGGAATTCACAAAATCCCTGCCCAAGACTGGGATTGAACCCACACCGCGTTTGAAAGACAAGCGTCGGAACCACACCGCCACGACATGTTCCTATCACAAGTTCTTAATTGCTTCTGCAACTACAACATATATCCTCACCGGTCGTACGTGGGAAGGTCTGCCAGCAACCTTCAGATGGTCGTGGGTTTCCCCTGGTCTCTGACCGGTTTCGTCCCACCCTACTGCAAGCCGGCGTCGTATAAGTGAAATAGTCTTGAGCACAGCGTATTACACCAATCAATTAAATCAATCAATCAATCAATCAATTAATAAATCAAAAAATAAATAAATAAATGAACTATAACATATACAATATATGAACCTATATTCCATGAGTATAAATGACACTCAGAAACTTTTGATCTTTAAGACGTGAGCTTCGTTTTAATACTGGGCTAACTATAAACAAGGCCTTGGCGGCCAAAAATAAAAAAAACCCCTGACGACTGGTGGATTTGAACTCCTGTATACCCGTGGTGTAATGGAATATTCCGCTTGGATGACATCCCACCATTCTCAGTCTAAGCCAACCCCAATGGAGCCTACGTGTATGGCTAAGGCGCTAAGCCAAGTTTTGTAAACTACTTCAGTTGCGCTTAGAATGGATTGGCTTCCATACAAGAAATCAATGCTTTCATTGACCACTATAAGCTAACAGAAATCGGTTTTGCAAATCAACAATAAAATCGACTTAGTCCCAAAGTAATTCAAGTGGGAAGTGGCTAACGCCGTCATAAACCAGATGGTCGACTAGTCTTGTATAGATCTGAGCTTAACCAGTGAGCAAACAGTTCTCTAGCATTGTTTAGAGCACACAACGGGTCAAAAGAGTTCATTGACAGTTGACGGCCAAATGGACTTGTCCCAACAAAGGACGGCTCTAGACAGAGGATGGACAGATATGAGGCTGTCTGTGTGTGTGTAGGTGAACAGCTGATTGTTCTGGAGGGTAGCATGCCATGACGGCACCGTGCCAATCGCTTGGCACAGCTGCGTGCCCAGTTAATTGGCGCGGTATTGTTACGGGCTGAGTGGTTTAATAACCCATTGACGTCATCATGCTGTATACCGGTATATCACACCTACCCTATCCTGAGATGCTCGGGCTTAAGACATGCATTCAGCACGTGATCTTAAGACATAAACCACGTACTGCGTCACATCTGGTAAACCAGGGGAATTCCCCATCACCCTGTTATACCCTAGTCCACTTACACAAGTGCTAAAGAAGGCCGTTGTTTGCCAAGTATCAAATTCCATTCATATTAGATATCATCCAACGTGCAGAGGGCCTGAACATGTCCTTAATTTCCGAGACTCCTGGGGGAACCCATTACCGTGACCTTAGTACACTGTTAGTAGCCTGTACATTCCTATCTACGTAAGACCTTTCACAGCTGACTAGTCAAGAGTTCGAATCAGGTAGCTGGCCTTTTTTTTCCTTTCGTGAGCTTACTGATGAGTGTAGTGGTGTGATCGTGTGCGATCAACCCGCCAAAAACAGGAAAGAACACCTGCAGTTACCTCTACCTATATAGATGCCCGCTATCGCGTATGCTAAATATTCGGCAGTATGGCGTTAGACAACAACCGTATAAAGATAGAAAAAACTTGATCACTGAAACAGGTTTGAGGGGCCATCAGTAGGAAAGGAATAAAAATAATAATAATATTACTGCGACACTATTCTTTGTATTTTATGAAATATTTGCAAATAATAACCATAAATTAAATCAGATATATCCTTTATCACAGACATTATACAACCAGGATAATCGAAATGACAGGTAGTAAAATCAGACCACAGTTCTTTTTCATCATTAGCGTGGCGTAAAAGCCATATCCATGTCACATGCTACAGTGTTTGCCTTACAGTATAGTCAGTTAACTGTCAATACAGACTGAAATGAAGCGTTACAATTTTCTGTACGATACGCACAATGTAAAATTAGGCCATTGTTTACTCATCTTTTGCTGTAACTACCAACAATAATGTTGCTTAACATTAAAAACCAGACCGGAGTTCACTTTTATCACCATATAATGTTGCCATCACTGTAAAGAAAAAGAAAGGCCGCGGCTTTCGGTAATTACGGACTATAATCTTGCTCCGAAATCAAACCAGACCACAGTGCTGATTTATTAAAGATCGTAATGTTGCAATCGCAGTAAAGAACAGGGGGTCAACATTTTCTGTAATTACAGACTGTTATGTTAACATACATGTACAGAAAAACCTGACCGCTGTTCTCTTTCTTCACAACTGTAGTGTTAACCTTCTGCATAAAACAGGTGGTCAACCTTATTTCCTTAATTAAGGGCTGGAATGTTACTGTATATGTGTGTGTACAGCAAAACCTGGCCGCAGTTCACTTTCGTGACAACTACAGAGTCGCCATTCCCCTGTTGAGGAACAAACAGCTGGTCACCTTTAATTTTCCGTAAGTAGGGACGGCTATAATGTTACTGTACAACAAAATATCACAGACAGCTTTATTGCCACAATAATGCATATAAAGATTTCCTTTTGTGTGAGATCCTTAAACCACAACACTTCATTCTCTAGCGATGCTGATTTTACCTGTGTATCACAAATTGCCATATGATTGAAAATCTGCTTGTACAAGGCATATACCAGTCGACAGACTTTTACTACGCTTAAGACCGTCAGGAAAATAGTGTAATAATTTCATTTCAAAAAACCGTATTTTAGCTGGCATGACCAATTGTTACAAGAGTCGGGCATTTGAATCTCTAGTTCTGTCGCCAATATTTCACTATGTATTTTGAACACCCTGCTCCAGATTGTTACAGTTCCTCATTAATAACACGTTTCAGTTACCGAAATATCGATCAGAGCACTTAAATTTATAATACGGTCTTTATCACAGACATAACTGATCCCACAAACGACTCGTTATTACGTCAGATATACAGCCTGTCCGTTGCATACCAATGTCAGCGGGACAACAGTATCACAGTCATGCAGTTAAGACACAGTTCTATAGCAATCCAGTTTCGTGTTATTCGTACCGTGCTCAGGGACAGGACCCAATTATTGAGTTTCATAACAACAGTGAGCAACGGTAACTTTAGGAACATACCCTTTTACAGACAGCGTTACACATGTGTGAAATGCTGCGGCAGAACAGTGCAAACATAAATCGTGCGGGGTGTTTGTACTTTGTGTTTACATTTGTGCAATCCCAGAATTTCGTGCGCAGTTTCAGCCGTAAACAGGGTTGATACACTTACAAAGTAAAATAATAGCTATTAACCGGAAAACGACATGATCAATATTCAGATTATTAACGTAGAGTCTTCTGGTACAGACACTTACTTATCAAACGTACATATACAAGTTGTAATGGTGGGGTACACCTTTCTTAGCGCTCATGAAACCACTTGGAGAGAGAGAGTACCAATTTCGTGCCACAAATAGCACATGAAAATAAATACTGAACGCAAGGAAGTGTCATCAAAAGTATTTTTCAGTTTCTTATAAAAAGGACTAGTTAGGAACATAGTATACCACATGGTGTTTTGGACCCTGCTGCGAAAGTCGTCCAGCTTGAATGGGGCGTAATACAAATATATAACAATTTATATAACTATAAATTCTGTTAAATTCTGGCCAAACGTTTCGAAAAAGCACTTCACCTACAAAAGGTGTTATTCGACCAAGACCAGACTTGATGGTTTAAATTGCTGAAGGTGTGATTTACACCGTGAATCACTGCTTGGTAATGATTCTAGCCAAATCCCTGTAAAGCACAACATGAATCACTGCTTGGTAATGATTCTAGCCAAATCCCTGTAAAGCACAACGTGAATCACTGCTTGGTAATGATTCTAGCCAAATCCCTGTAAAGCACAACATGAATCACAGCTTGGTAATGATTCTGCCTAAACTCCCTGAAGTATAACGTGAATAATACACTTCTTAAAAAGTCCCATGTGACGGAAACGACGCGTGCTGATTACACAGTGTGTCCTGGAAGCCGTTGCTCAAATTGTATTGTGATCCAATTGTCCTGAAATACAAGGATTATATAGCGGAAAACGTTTCAGTATAGCCTGTGGAAATGGCCTGATTATCGGAACTAGTTTCAAGTCAACACCGCCAAGCTCTGACAAGGTTGTCTGTCCACCGAATTACCAGTGAATCAGTAAATTACCAAATGCACATCCGTGATGAAACAATGTAACACTTCGACAAATATCAGAGCTTCTGCCGAAGGAACTACATTTTTGCAAATCTCCATATCACGAAGCGTTATTTTGCCACAGACGAATAACACAGTGTATTCATGGGTGGCTGTGCTTTTTGAAGTACAAGAAGGAAGGGGCAATGCATTAATTTGTCTCATTCGATGGGAAAATTACGACTTTGATTTAGCACGATGTTAAAGTCACCTGTACCCAAGACCAACATCTTTCCTAGGCAAAAGAAGAAGCTTTTTCCCCGGTGGCGAGGCTGCGTGAGTAGATAACAAACGTAGGGTGTATATTCGAAAACGACGATGGGACTATGAACAACGTATGGTCCACGCAGGACCACTTTTGTCGTTGTCGGATTCGGAGCTAGAAGCACAGACATTTTTCGAATTACCTACGCACATGCATGGAAAGGTTGAGCAGAAATTATGAATACTTTAAAGCAACGATCCTCGTTGTCAGTCGCCTTTATACACTATGTGTAAGGCTGTGTCAGTTTGTGGCGGTTCGTCCGAATAATGTATTTCCGGTTCCGGTGGAGGTTCTGCTTCATCCGCTCCTATCAACCAATCATGGATTCGCTTGATATGTTCCTCATCCTCGTCATCCTTCATCCTGTCATCTGCTTCCGCTTCCTGGTCATCTTTATTGATGGCATGATTCAGCGAAGCCAACGCGATTGTTGACGAATATTTCCTCATGCCGTTCACAGTTCCGCCTCTCAGACTGTTCTTAATCAAACCACTGGTGACAGTTGCGGATATTCGTTCGTTCTTACGGTTGTTTTTCCGCGTTCGATCTCTGAACTTTCGCTCTGACGATTTTGTTGTGAGATTCATTTGACTGGTATTGTTCACACTGGAGGTGCTGGACCTTCCGAGGCGGGACGGCAACTGGATGCCTGTGGACAGTTGAGACTGGGAGGCCAAGTGAGTCTCACTGACCGAATGCTTCATCTGTGGAGCCATGTTGGCTCTAGTCACCTTTCCTTTAGCATCTCGTGAGATACCTTTGGGGCTTAGGTTATTGCGGCTACTGTTCTTGTTGTTTTTAATGAAAACACCGGGCATCTTACCTCCCTTGTGTGTTTCACAACCTCCGGCAGATGCCGCGGTTCGCGGAGACTCCAACGTCACCACACCGTTCTTCTCGAGCAAAGTTTCTAACTTGACGTTAGACGTTGACTCAACAGCCGACTGTTGATCGCTAACCGAATGCAAACCAGACCCAGTACTGGCACGGCTGGCTACCTTGTTAGAAAGGCTTGGCGACGAAGATCGCGGGCTGTTCGGGGATTGATTGTTTCCAAAGCGTCTGTCCCTGATGGATCCATAGCTGTGATTCTTTGAAAGTTTCCCGTTGTTGTTGTTGTTACTGTGTCCACCCGACCCAACGCGTCCCCCGTGTTGGTTGATAGGAGGCAGCTCGGGGGCGCTCATTCTCCGCTTGTCCCCGGAGAAGCTCTCTCCCGGGAATCGGCCAGTCCTATAGTCACCCTCCTTCGCTAAACGTTCAACGGTCACTTGGCTCGCCTCTTGGCCGATGTCAAAAGTGACCGCGCTCTTGCGGCGCCCGATCCACCCGGTCTTTGGACAACACTCCTCCGGGCCTCGGTGGTGGTTGTCTGTGACGGGCTGTCCAACACTGGCCTCGCTTTGCTCCGTCACCGGTTGGTGAGCACTGCGCATGCGCATACTGGTCATTAGTAGGTGGGAGGGGAAATGAACTCAGATATTATAATACCTAGATATACAAAAGCTTATACACACACACACACACACGCGGTCACAAGGGCCGACGTATTGGAAGTCAGTGAAGCCTGGCGAGTCGGTTTGTTTACACAGTGGCTGGCTATTCACCGATCAGGTATCAATATAGGACTCGGTACGAACCAACCCGATGTGAGTGTGTGTTTAGCTCAAGAGCGTTCAATAGGGCCACAAACCAATTGATTCTGTAAGGCATGCACAGACGGTGGTCTCTCGAGGACTAGACAGCTTCTATTGATTCATTTATGACGGATATATATGTATACGATAAAGTAAAAAAAATAATAATAATAAAAAAGAATCGTTAGAATTATCAGTTTGATTGGTTACAAATCAAATGCATGTTGAGAAAGCTTACGCTTTTCGAATCCAGGTTGGTGAACACAATCGAATTGTGTTATTTGCAGGCTTATTCGGGTCAAGGAATGTGTAGCTAATGGTATAGTAATTCAACTGTTTCAAAAATCGGTAAAAATTGTCGTCGATATTAATTAATAATTTGCTCCACAAATAAGATAAGAAAACTCGATCTTGTCGTTTCAATCATAAGCGTCCATCTCCACAGTGAGAATCATTAATTTATTTGTCTCAAAGCAAAAAAAAAAGTTCATTTCGGGTTCGTCGGCGTTCTGTTCTCTGTCAGCTCCGAGCCATTTCGATTAAAAGCGTGTCTCGATATCGGCCATCTTTGCTGGTCAGCGAATTCTCTGATCTGTTCAGGTTGAGCCGTTTTATCGAGGCCGTTTGTTTCATTCCAGTTCTCACAATCGTTCATGGACTTTAACCAAGGTTACTTTTATATCCACTTCTACGCATATCCTGATGTCCTGTTGACATGACCAGATAACTTATGTTATATACAAGGGTTCCCAAAATACACACGTCATACGTTAGACAGTTCCGCTTTCCGTACACTTCGATTTCACTGATGTTGCGTTGTATTGTGGGAATTGATTGGTCAGGGGGCAAAGGTGGCTGCAATCAACCAATGATACGGCTATCCGGTCCCCCGATGACTCGGCACGATCCCAATCTATATGACGCCCTCTGGAACTCGATTAGTTCATCAGGAAATCCAGAACGTCTTAATTAGAAGAATTAACTGCGGCCGGGTGAATCTTGAAGGAAAGAGGGATAGCTATCGCCTTGTCCCGATCAGCTCGAGCGTGCATGTAAGACAAAGTGGGGTTTACGTTTATTGTTTACTTTCTTTACCGTGCGCCGTTCACTGGCGTGATATCAGTGCTCTCGAAGTGTCGTATTCGGCATGCCTTAGGAAGAAGTCACCCTGCCCTAGCGCTCCGTGCGTCGGACAAGCTGTCTCTGGGGGAATCTCCGGGTGCGCCTTACAGGTGCTTGTCACTACCGATAGGCCTGGAAACAAAACAATAAATATTGACATTGCCATCGATAAAACAGCGGCTGAGCCTGTGAAGCGAACTTGTTAGCGACAAGGAGGTCTAAATGTTTAAATCGACTATGTGTATAGTCGGGAGAACTCAATATATATAAGCCATAAGAAGAATATATGTGAGGCTTTGCAAGGGTTGTCAGTTCAGGTTTAGCGTTATATGTGTATTTGTTCCTATTACAGTTCCTTAATATATACTTGGACCAAACCCGGCCTTTGTGCCTCCGTGGCTGAGGGGTTTAGTGCACTACATATGCCGCAATGATCCAGCAGTCTCTCACCAGTGCGGTCGCTATGAGTTCAAGTCCAGCTCATGGGGCCCTCCTCTCCTGCCGTGCGTGGGAAGGTCTGCCAGGCTTTGCCCGGGTTCCTACCACCACAGTACTTGTCGCCGTGGTATAATTGAAATATTCTTGAGTACGGTGTAAAGCACCAATCAAACAAATGAAATAAATAAATCAAATCCGACCTTGAACTTGGAATTTGCAGATTCCCATGCTCTTAATTTTCACGGGACACGGGTGACAAAAAGCCGTTGAATACGCAGGCGTGGCGTACTATCATTGTGGGGTACCTATATCTATATATCACACGTTGGAAAGTTCATCAGTAAATCGCCAAAGGCGGTGCGGTTTCCTCCATCCGCGAACCTGACCGGGATCACGTAAGAGAAACGTTGTTGAATACGGTGTCAAACAACAATGATATAAATAAATAAATAAAATGGTTTCAACTCCATCTCTATCGTCCCTAGTGACAGTCTTAACGGCCAGGCTTAGGTGGTGTGTAAGTATTAGTACAATACATGCTATATGCAGCCAAAATATATATAACATCTTAAAATAGAGGTCGTGTAAGATATCACCTTAAAACGTGACTTTGCAAACATTTCCCATTTGTTGTTCATATTTAAGAAAGTAAATACTTGTGACTATTGTGTTATGATGGAATATTGTGAGTGGGTTATATGAACTACATACACATTTATGTGAAGTTTTGCTTTGACCAGAAGTAAGCCGCATATACAATGCATAGAGCATCACAACAGTACAATGGCAATTGTCTAGTAAATTTTATTATTAATATAAGTGCATTTATTTTTGTCTAATTATACTTAGGACAAGGGTTCTGAGGGGAAGGTTGTAAGTTGCAACTTATTAAGTATTTGGGTAAACAGTTAGAATAAAACTCTGGGAATAAATTGACAAGAGGTCGGATTTCACCGGATACGTGCGACCATGTTCCTAACTAGAGCACTGACCTGGCTGCTCGTTTTCCAAACCAGATAGTTGTCTCCCTTTGATTTCAGAACGTTATGAGTTTGTAGTGACCTTGTCCATTTCAAACAACCATAGATTCATCAGTGTCGTGGCATTCTGGAAGTAAAGAGGGACATAAGCAATATATATTTTATGCATAATTATATGTAGCAATTTAGAAAGGTTTATAATATTAAAGAAATTAATGAATTATGTCCAGAAGGAAAAAATACACAAAGAATAAAACTCTATAGGTGAGGTTAGGCCGGATTTCACCTGTTAGGTGAGACCATGCATTGTCTCTTATTTTATTCTTTATACTCTAGCCTATTATATTATACAACGACCGGAGGGGCTTGTTGACAATGTATGGACCTACGTAAAATCCTTTGCAATTGCCCTTTTAAGACTTGCGAGTAAGAGATATACCAGCTGTGCTGACTTGAACTACGCCTGACTTGAATACACCTACGCTGACTTGAATACACCTGTGTCCAATTCCAACGGAATTGGACACGGGTGTATATCCACTCAGCTGAGACCGTGATTTATTACATAATCCACTACAATACCTTCACCTGAAGTTACTCTAGATTTAACGTCAGGTGAGAGCGGGATTTAATCCCTCTTTGTGTCTGATGTGAACCGATTTACCTGAGATATAATCTCTCAGGTGTAAATCTTATCCCTAATGCAATCTCCCACTGCTAGTTTTGACGTGACTTCACAGGCAGTTGGAAAATTTATGAAAAATATAGGGTACAAACAAGAGCATAGAGAGTAAAGACACTCGGTAAAATTCGTCCTCTCGTCAATTTATCTTGGCTAAAGTCTTGTGCTTACTGTTCACATGAAATTGCTCTATAAATAGCATACTTAAACGCCCTATCGCATAAAGCCTGTTTAAAGCAGAAATGGGTAAAAATATGCAGTGAGGTTACTTAGAATTTATTACAGGTCACTGTATTATTATTATTTAGGATTACTCAAATCCTGTATTATCATGACATTTAGCAAACTGTAACAAGCTGAATCCTGGTTTTATACAGATACCGCGATGAGGGCTCTGTGTTTATTGTGCCCACATCTTACCCAGTTGTCCTTGGTTCATTTTCGAGTAAGGTTATTTGTCCGTTTGGAAAATTTCACCAGCATACAGCCAAGAGACCGTGGTGAAGGCTCAACTTCTATAAACTCCAGCATCATACTCAGTTTGACTTCATAGCGAAGTTCTCGGCATGAGACTTTCAGACTAGGATCTAGATTCGGCCATTCTCGATGTAATCCCGAAGACAGGAAGTTGGCAACCGAAATGGATTACGGGGGCTTTTACAACACAACTCGCGCATACACGTAAAATACTGTAAATCTTCAACCTTGTTGAAGTACTTCTTTCAGTTGAATTTACAACGATTAAGAAAATGATGGTAAAAATAACTTTTTTGTGTGGTTAAAGATGCAAGCTTCATAAAACTGTGCAATTTTTTTTTCCACACCTCATAGCTTTGTCAGGATATCTCACAATATTGGTTGCAGAGGTGGTTGAAAAGATTGAAGAATTAGGGTAGATGGCGTTAACCTCTTATACATTCATGGTCTCCAAAGGTCATATTATCGATGTGAACATTCATTTGCCCGTGGACAAGAGATTCATTGATTGATTTAGTTGGTTATTTATTTAATTTACCACCATGCTTAACAATACTTCACGTAAAATACGAAAGCAGTCATTTTCATGCTTGGGGCAATTAACAGGTATTATATGGCTTAAGGCAAGGTGTATTTTTAAGCCACCATCGATTAAAGAAACAACGGTATACCGTTTTGTAGAAGGGTAGAAAAACGGTGGATTAACAACTATGACAAGAACAGAACATGAAATGTATGCTTGCATAGTGGGCATTCTAAAAAAATATTTGGAATGTAACCCGAAATATCATGTTTGAGAAATTGACTCCTTGGTTTTTTTTTCCTTTTGTTTTTGAAATTTTCTTAGAAGGAAGGTATCAGTAAATAGGATATAAACCTTTCAAGTCAAGTGGCGAGAATTTAAACTGAATTCGAGGAACAATCTCATGAACCCGAATAACAAAAGTTATCACATGGAACTGTAAATTACTCACGGTATACTGCGTAACCAAGCGTAACCCGTTCTATTCTCGTTGGCATGGGAAGAAACACAAAGATTATTCTATTTAATAATAATGCCTGATGTAACCTCATGCACAAGAATTTACACCTTATAAGGGCGGACAGTTTTATGGGCAAGGGAAAAAGAGATCTCTTGTTAACCCATCGACCTTTGGCAAGATATACTGGCGAACGCTCTAATATGATTGACGTAATAATATGTATACCTTATTGATGAATGACATATGGTATTCAAGGAAAGTTAACTTCTGCAAATGGCCCCTTCACCAGGTGCGGTGAAATATACATATTCTCCTTTTCCAAAACCAGGTTTGATCATGCTTGTTCTGGCCTACTAAACCAGGTTTGATCATGTTTGTTCTAGCCTACTAAACCAGGTTTGATCATGTTTGTCCTAGCCTACTAAACCAGGTTTGATGTCCTAGCCTACTAAACCAGGTTTGATCATGTTTGTCCTAGCCTACTAAACCAGGTTTGATCATGTTTGTCCTAGCCTACTAAACCAGGTTTGATCATGTTTGTCCTAGCCTACTAAACCAGGTTTGATCATGTGCACCATGTTTGTCCTAGCCTACTAAAAGGAGAGCGGTTTAAGCACTCGCCCACGGCCCGTTCCGCTGTCATTCATGGACAAGAATTGAATAGAGGTTGAGGAGGGCGAATCACCGACCTTCTCGAAACCTTTTGACTTAAAGCCTCAACCGAAACAACGAGAGCTGGATTCGAAAACGCTACCTCCTTGACCAAGGGCCTCGAATTACCATTTGTGCAGCCTGACTTTCGTTGTAGAACACTCGTGGCACGTGGCAAAGTTTATCAGTAGATTGTCAAAGGTGGACCGTTTACACCAAGCATACCGGTTTAATCTATCAATATAACTGACCGCCATCGTATAAGCAAAAAATTGAGCGTGGAATGACATAAGTAAATAAATAACAGCTTCGTAATTTCACATCTGACATCCCTTTATCTTCCCCACTTCACTATATTTCATTTAATGTGTAGATTTTAGGCGACGAATCCATATTCGCCAGGCTAATCAAATAAAATCAGGTCAGATTTTCTCTATTTACTAAGAATAGCTCAAATCACTTCTCATTCGAAAACATCAAACTCGTGCCCGTATAGCGTTAAGGTAATTCTAAGGTTTGATAAAAGTTCTAAATCGACTAGCGTTGTGAAAATTTATGAATATTTTTATTTCAAACGGAAATACTTGCACAAACGAGAATGATAGTTTGTAAAAGCTCTCCGACCTTAAGTGGGAAGGTGTGCCAGCAACCTGCGGATGGTCGTGGGTTTCCCCCGGGCTCTGCCAGGTTTTCCCCCAAAATAATTCTGGCCGCCGTCGTATAAGTGAAATATTTTTGAGTACGGCGTAAACCACCAATCAAATAAATAAATAAATATGTTGTGAAAGGTAATTATCCCAGTTATTCTAACGCACGAGCAAACAATCCATTGGATTTGCGCTCAACAATTTTTGCTATAAATAACCGGTATAGTCACTTTAAATTCATGATATAACTCACCTCATATATCGGTGTGGCGTCTACCATTCGCTTTCTCTAGCAGGTTTCTGAGGTCAGGTCCTTTTTCCATCCGAAGGTACCTTAAGTTTTATCAGGACAGGAAACATGGATCATCCGTACACGAAGTTCTGGCAGACGCTTTTGTTGTTCCGACCTATAGGTGTTTGGGAAAGTACTCTGGCAGAATGCCTCTGGTGGCTTTGGATACAATGGACATGTCTTCACCTAACTGAATCTATTTGAGAAAGTACTCTTGCAGATGGCTGCTTGTGGTCTTGGATTTAGCTGACTTATCCCTTTTGACATGTAACTATTCGGAGAAAGTCCTTCGGCAGAAGGCTGCGTTTGGTCGTGGATTCAAATGACGTCTTCACTGACTGGCAACTATTCGGGGAATGGTCTCAGGCAGAATGCGTCTTCTGGGGAAAGCCCTTTGATAGATTTTGGGTTTACCTGGCATCTTCACTAATCTGTAGCTATTCGGAATTGGCTTTTGTAGTAATAGTTGATGATGTCACAACGCAGTTTATTCAGTCTTTTTTGGAGTTAGAGAACTTATTCGCAAGTTGCTCAAACTCCGACGAAAAATGACGTCATTCAGTTCGTTTCCTCGGCTAGTTTTCTAAGCACTGTCCTATGCAATTCCACAACTAGTAAGGGTATGATTTCTCTTCTTTGTGTACAAAATGAAGTATGAACTCACTCGTGACTCCTGAAATTATCTGTAACAACGTAAGCCTATAAACAGGCGTTTTTGAAATTTCTTCCTGTGGCGGTTCACATACACACAAAAAGAAAACCTCAACACACTGGCGCACACAACCACCGTTTACCTTTCAGATCAACACGACTTCTCGAGCCCGGTATGTCATATTTAAAGGCAAAGTATATGGGGTTGTTACTGGATTATCTCTCCAATCTCCTCCAATCGACTTGCTGGCTGATTTACACCGTCCTGTACACTTATCGCATTTGGAGTAGGCCAGCACTGGGCGTATATAAATGAGCCCCAAAGTCAGCTACAGGTATAGTCTTTTCACCCGCATTCAACAGAAGTGTTTTCATACATTGATGATACCTTTCCAAATTAAAGTTTTTGGACACATGCACAATCTGTGTTTCTCGTCCAATCCTAGTACGGTTCTATGGTTTTCATTTTAAGCCATGCAAACATTTAACTACAGAAAACTGAAAATTGCTTCTACCCACTACCTAATGATATACTCCGAAAAGCCGCGCTATAATCCTTTTCTAAAGTTCAGCGAACAACTTCCAGGCGCGTCAATCCTTCCTCCACCGGCTTGGTTAAAGTCACGATCGCTGCAGAATGAATTCTAAAGTTGGCATACCTACATCTATATATATATAGTCTCCTGTTTAAATTCCCTGTGGAGGCATTGGTTTATTTATACCTTGTATCGATCGCTGCCTGGGTGGGGAAGGAATCTGGGACGGTCTGACTTCCCTCAGCAGTCCATTTACCTTTGGCACACTTCCACTCTTCCACTTCGTGTCATTTGGCTCAGGTTTCAGAGCATACCCTGTGAATATCGCTAATGAGAACCACCGATGGGGGTGATAGGACGGAGGAATATGATGCGTGGCACGTTGATATTTGTCAAATTCTTTGCCAACAGGGGTTTAAGCATTGATCGCCAGAATCTTCATTTACCAAACCAGTAATTTTGTTTTAAATTTCTCTTAATGAATTACTTACTCACATCCAAATGGTGTAAGCTGTAAAGTATAGTTTATAGACTGTTTTCGTATATGTATACTCATCAAGCTTAAATATACACATATACACAGTACACGTCTGAGGCACTTAAGCCGGGAAAATTGCCCTTCCGGAGTCTTACTTGAAAACTGCAGACCGCATGCTTCTTAATATGAGTTTAGTGCAATGCGTTTTGAAATTCACAGATATTATTCATGTTAATTGGGGTATGACATCAATGTTACATTTGCAAATCGTATACACCATCCGTGGTTTGAGATACTAGGCTATATGTTATTCACTTTGCGAACCTTCAAAAAGATATGCCACCATGATGCTGTATGTATATTTATATACATACGTACATATTTATTTTTTTATTTGATTGGTATTTAACGTCGTACTCTTGAATATTTCACTTATACGATGGTGGCCAGCATACTGGTGGGAGGAAAACGGACACAGTCCGGGGTATATACATATACAAGTATAATATAAAAGACTACAGCACAGAGAGAAAAACCAGAGCCTAGACGACAGTATGATGGTTGCCACATGGTCACACCTTACCGGTGAAATACGGCCTCTAGTCAGTTTACCTCAGTTAGTGATTTATTATAACTGTTCATGTAAGTGTTTAAGAAGTAACCACTTACACACTCAATGGCACCATGGCTAAAGCAGAATTAAAGAATAATAATAGAAGCAGAGTAAAGAATAGAATTACAGTGATGTTAAATGCTATTTATTAGACGTCACTGGTCTAGAATTACTCAAGGTGACGTGTTGTCATCCCCTTTTTATATATGTGTACACAATAACATAAAAAAAATATATATTCATCCATAGATGCATAGATATATGGTCGAAATTAAGTCTTAAGCCTTTAATGACTTGTATGTCGGACGACTTCCCCGACGAAATCGAACTATTGGGAACACTTCTATAGGTACTCGTGCGGAATGCTGATCTCATAAATCAACAGTGACTTGACAGAACTAACACTGGACGGCGCTGATAGGTGAGAATAAAACCGTGCAGGGTCGAAGAGTGGCCGGAGAAACAATAAACAGTCGTAGATGTTAGAAACTGGGTGGACTCGACACGAACAGTTCGGTCACTTAGCGAGCATTCGTGCGACAGCTACGGTGTCTGGATGTCAGCTACTTGATATTGCCAAGTGATAAATGACTGGACTGATTTAGGGCGCACGCACTGGCTTGTACCACATTTGTTCCACAGGTTGGTCTGTATTCACAAGAAATCTAGGTCACTTCTTGAACAAAGTGTATGATATGACAGTGATAAATTGTCCAGGGAATTAAACGCGAAGTAAATTGGTTCCAATAACCTATATAGACTGGCCTATTCGGGTCTGATAAAGAAAAGCTGGAAAGATAAACTCCTTTACCATATAACTGGACTGTGTTGGTATCAGGAACCCCGCTATTCAACTATAAACGTGACACATTTTCTTGTATTTATCAGTTGTTCTAATTTTAATACTTAACTTGCTGATGTATACCTTAAAGGACATTTCAATACAAACTCATGGATTATATAAGATGAAACGCACAATCGATTTTTGACTATTGCGATTTAGGACTAGACCATGTGCTTTAAAGGGCAAAACGGAAATATATACGTGTATATAAAAGAAGATTTCAATACAATCTCATGCACTATATAACATGAAACGCATAATAGATTTCTTACTCGAACGACGGAAGTGAAGATTATTGTCCCTTTGGTAGTAGTGAAGGAAGTGTAATTTAACCGCGTCGGTGCCTGTGTCTACGTCCACCTAGCACGGGACCAGTGACCATATATACATTGTACTGAAAAAGATAAATGACGAGTTAGGTGGAATAATATATGAGTTTCATTCAAAGTTCAGTTTATAATAGGCATTTTATATGATATGATGAGATAAACATTTTGACTAAGGACTTTAAACTGGGATTATATAACTTGGCTACTGGTTTAATCCGTCAGCCAAGAACATTTTGCCAGTCGTTTCGACATCATTTATAACTAGTGACTGCTTTTCTTGGTATAAATCCGTCTTACATTTTTAGTTCTTTGATGGTTTCTGTTGAACGTTGTTTTCTAATTTTTTTTCATCCTGAATGTTCATTATGGTTGAATTCTAATACAAATGTCCCCTTCTACATCTAGATTACAGTTTATCACTAATTTGACCTCGATGGGAAATTCAACCTCACTGGTGTTGCCATAGAACCAACAGCGTATATAAAATAAGAAATTAATACGGATGCATGCAACGAGAAGAGGTCAACAATTTTTAATGATGACAGAATGACTCAAGGAATGTTCGAAGCTGAAGAATTAAAATCCATATCCAAATGGAGCGCCATTTGTGACTGTTAGTCAAAATATATATCAGAGGCGCGTTTTAACTGCAGCTGTTCATTCTAAGAGAAGTATGCAAATCACAGTTCAAGGCGACAATCAGTAGAACAATAATAAAAACAGAGAGTAAAACCAGAGCAGCGACGGCAGTGTAATAATTGTCAAATGGTCACGTGTTACCGGTGAAATCTAGCCTCATGTCAGTTGACCTCAGGTAGGGTATTACTCTAACTTTTCATGTATGTGTTCAAGAAGTAACAACTTGTACGCCCGCTAGCACCATGGCTTAAGCAGAATTAGGTAAAAAAAAATTCTGTGATGTTAAATGCAATTTATTGAAAGTCAATGGTCTAGATTTACACAAAGTGCCGTGTTGTCATCACATTTAACCCATGTATATACAATAACATGAAAAGTCAGATTAGACCAGTGTCATCAATAAAATTAGCATCCCAGTGTCATAAAATATATATAGTTTTAACAGAAGATAGTTATCTGGAAGTAGAAGTAGTCAACAGTTTCCAGTGATGTCGGAGAGTACTACATGTGCAATAACCGATGCTTCAAATCCAGTACAATCCACAACTTTAAATTGGAAATGTCCCTAATTATATCATACACAATGTACTGCTATAAACCCAGAGTATAGATATAAAATTACATGTATCTAAGTAACACTTTTATCGTAGCTATTCACATCCACAATGAGGTAATATTAAAACTATATCATGTTTATATCGCTCCTTGCCCCGTGTAAAATTTGTTTACATACTTACAAAGCCTAGATCCTCCCGCCTAAGAATCATTCGGGATTGAACCCCAGATCTGCCGATCATAAGGCACATTGGTGCTGATGGACTATAAAAAAACTACAGCTCGCAGACCAAAACCAGAGCAACGACGACAGTGGGATAATTGACAATTAGTCACGTGTTACCGGTGAAGTTCGTCCTCTTGTCAGTTTACCTGATTTGTGCTTTTATTCTAACTGTTAGAGTTTTTTGTGGGACGCTCAAATTGCTGAGAAAACTACTAGTGCAACCCTGATGATGAAAGGGACTTGACTCTTTATGGCGATTGGCGGTTCAAGGACTAAGATAATAAACGACTCCATATAAGGCGTGTAAGTTGCTACTGTCTAAACAATTACACGAACAGAATTAAGCTGCAAACCCTAATATAAATTTGCATGAGGCTGGACATCACTATGCAGTTACGTGTGACCATTTGCCAACTATCACACCGTCGTCGCTGCTCTCGTATTAGTCGCCATACTGTTGCCCTTCATACTACAGAGTTGAGATGCTACAACCGAAATCAAAGCTCATGGAATGAAATGGCGTGACATACCTTACCTGGACCTGTACCCGTACAAAGTCGACAGTGATTTCCTGCCGACTTTACGAAGACTATTGTACATTATCCCTACCACATATTACCGAATAGTCCTGAATAAGGCGTACATATATCTGGTCTTGTGTCGTTTGTAAGATCCTGTGTGCTGTGTGATGATTTCAATAAACGTTACAAGTTGTTACTGCAAAAACTAGTGTGTCAGGGATATTCCACCAAACGCCTTCACTCCAAGCTTCTTAAATTTTACAATGAGTACATGTACGCCTCTCTTTTTAGTAAATACGGATGGAGTGTCCAGAAGCTGTGGGACTCTGCTTCATAATAAATTGTGTTTAATTCTGCTTAATTCGTGGCTAGGTGCCGTACGTTCATCGTGTTGAGTATGATCCCCACGTTGTATTGATGAACATTTGATATCAAAGTGCACCTGAGATACATATTTTTGATTATCGACACGATATATACTGAAATGGTACACTGTTTGGAAACTGAGTTTATTTATGCGCCGACAACATTCATTGTGTCTTTTCGTAATCTTTGAAAACTCTCGACTGCTTCTCTTTGCATAATTTATATAGTTTATATACTTTTTGTTCTTCGGTGATTTGTGCCTTTTGTTGAAATTATTGACCCAAAATGCCAATTATTGGTTGACGGCTGGTATACGAATTTCGGTTTCGAGGCCTGTAAGCCTATTAAGCGTTGAGACGCTCATGTTGTTGAAATGGCGGGAGTTTTCGACTTGGCGCGGGGAGATTTAAACCGGGAGTTTCGAGTTCGAACTCTTTTAGATAAGAAGATAAGAAAAGTGCTACTGTACCACGTGACTTGACGAAAATGTTGGGCAACTTTTTCTGATTACATTTGCTATAACAGGAGTGTTTAAAAAAGTGTCACGACAAGTTATTTAGACTTGGACGAACTATGGTGAAAGTTGAGCAGCTGAAGGTTTGTAAACTTAAGACGTTATAGTGAAGGAAAAAAACGTCATTTGTACCCCCTGAACGCGGTTAGGTGGGTAATCAGTAAAGTAAAGTCAACAAAGGTTGCCTGACACTTTTGACAAGACACATGATACAGTAGGACTCTTTTTACCTTTAGCAACAAAAGAGTTCGACCTCAGAACTCCCCTATTACAAACGTTTTTCACAGAGTGTGGATAAAAATAACCAGAACTCACAAAGGTGTATAACATTAAACGGTTTCACGCCCTCATAAAGACTAGCACCTTGTACCCAACGACATGAACTGGCAATTAACCCGGAGAAGAATGTTAACAACATCATCTTGTTTTTACCACCTTTGCAATTAACCTGAACGTTTTACACCAACGCTGACACTGTTATAATACCATTTGAGGATCGTCGTTACCATCAGTTCTTGTATTTCTATTTTGAAATGTAAGGTAACACCCACCCCATAAACAAACAAGTACACCCTGTGAGTTGGCTGGCAATTAATGTGCAGAAGTGTTCGCCTCACATAACTGAGCGGGGAGGGGGGGGGGAGGAGGAGGGGAAGCGGGACTGGATAGCGGTAGTCGTAGTATAGTGGCTAGATGTCCGGGTTCAAACTCAACCTAGAACATGGAATTTGTGAAACTCCTCTCCCAACCCGAATTTGTTGACAGTGAACGACTGGTGACGTATGTGTGACCAAAGGTTCGTTGAAGACCACATGTGTTCTCCAATATGGTGTGCACACGTGTACGCCACACGCTTTAGTTCAGCGAAGTATAATTGATTTAATACGCTGTCATTTTCAATCAAGTTGCACAGGTTGGTTCAACATTATCATTGGCTTCGTGTGTAATTTTAAACACGTTGACATTTGAACCACTTTCCACCAATTTTACCTTGTACATATTTGTCGCCTGTCTTAATCGTGTTTGAACGGTGATGTATACTTATATTCATATGTTTGAATATTATGTCATTGTGTATATTTACAATATTTTCTCCATTGTTTTTCCATATTCCTTACTATTGCGTTATACAATTTTAAATGTATAATTCATTATTTTTGTATATCAGAGTAGATCCCCAAGTGGCTAATTGGCTGTGGGTTATCGTCATAAAATAAATAATGAATTAAATTAAATGAAAAATCACTCTTAACAAGGTTAAGTCAGCTTCATGATAACTTCTTTGAGGACTTCATGGGTAAGACAAAAGGTAGCGTGAAATTTGGTTGTGATAAATTATTAATGTTCATTATTTCTTACATATTCTTTTGGGTACTGATGTTTTAAGTTGCTTTGGAAATGAGTCTTGCGATCATCGGCTTGGAACGTGTGTTTTACTGATTGTATTGATCCACCTAGAACATTCATTGCCTTCTTTTCGTTATAACTGAAAACTGTTGACAGCTTCTCTTGAAATGTTTCCGTCCTAATTTTTCATATTTCACATACTTTCTTAGTTCGTAGGTGGTTTGTGTTGTTTGTCGTTTTTGGGAACTCGTCTTGGGATTATTGACTCAGAACGGCCATCTTGGTGGACAGCTGGTATACGAATGTCGGTTTCGACGCCTGACGAGTGGTACAATAATGTCGGACTTGACTCTTACATTGAGCTTAACTGCACCACCTGCGTTAATTGAATCGAATAAATAAAAAAATAAGACTAGAGCTGATTCAGAAGTCAATTAAGGCACCGAAAACCGACATTCATATACCAGCTGTCATTATTCATACATAACCGGAAAAACCTGACTTCTTGTCATCTTACTTCATGTGGGTTTTATTCTAACTGGTGATGTAAATGATTAAAAACTAGTAGCTCACACACTTCCTAGATCGATAGCTTAAGCAAACTTTGATAAAACAGCGTAGATGTCAATTATAATGTATTACCTCTGACTGGTCTATAATTATGACCGACTCCTTCCAGTTGTTGCAAGTTATCTCTCCTTGGTCATACTCGGCAAATTCCGGTAAACGACTTAATCAGACCATTGGAACTGAAAAAACCCCGATGCTGAGCGGATTTAGCGTGTCGGCAGTTGTGGTTTTCGCGTGATGTCCAAAGTGAAGAGTTAACAGATACGGTTGAGTCGTTGATAGAGTACTTATTAAAAATTAAGCAAGTCTTCACTTACCGCGTAAATTACATCTGAGCAAACATGCAAGCTGCAGTGGTGAATAAATCATTATCCCCCCTGGTAAGAGCACTCGTCTTTTATTTCTCTCTTTACATTCGTTACCTCCCTACGTGGGAGAAGAGGTAGGGGTTCAATAAGAACCCTATACTTTCACAGCACGGACGAACTGTCGTACGTCACACAAATCAAAGGTCATCTTTTTGCTTGCTTATATACTTGTTACATACCAAAAATAATGCTTTGCGGTCGGGAAGATGAATGTAGATCCTTGGGTATTTCCCTCTGAGCTGCCCTTTCTCATTTGTTCTGTTTGTTGGGTGGTATCATTTTGTATCATTCAAAGTTTCATTCAAAGTATAAATTTGTGTGTTTTTCAGGAAATAGAGGCGGATGCACACTAGGCAAAACTAGTGATAAGTCAGGGTTCACTGACCTCATATTGGGTGTGTTTAACCCTTGTCAGATGTTTGTCAAAGTTCCGAAAAATTTCATCGATTATGCCTTATCAGGAATTTGACTGGGGTTTTCTTAGGAGACAAGCACTACCAGGCCCGGAGGGTTTAGGGCTTGCAGATTTAGGGACAGTGCTGTGAGGCCGAACGTTAATGTGTAAGTTCATGGGAAATTAACTGTGGTGTGTGGCCTGCTAAATGGAATCAAAACCCGACTAACACTCCCGAATCACGAATGTAATTCTGTGTCTTCTAGGGTGTGAGGTCTTTTTTAGCTGCCAGCCAGACCTTTTTGGTGTACAAGTGCATGGAAAATAGTGGAAATTGTCTGAAGCGTGGAGAGGAATGAGTTTATTGATGATTTGATTTGATTTGATTGTGCTTTACGCCGCACTCAAGACGGCCAGCATTATGGTGGGGGGAAACTGAGCAGAACCCGGGGGAAACCCACGAACACCCGCGGGTTGCTGGCAGACCTTTCAAAGTACAGCCTGAGAGGTAGTCAGTATGAGCTGGACTTGAACTCTCATCGACAGCATTGGTGAGGGGCGCTGGGTCATTACGCCGCGCTGCCACGCTATCCCCCTGGGCCACAGAGGCCCCCTTTATTGATGATAGTTTGAAATTTTTGGCGAGAGGGTACAGTGTATCAGGTGGTGATGACGCTGCGAGCTAAGCCTCGGGCAAAGGAAGTTCCAGATTTTGACGGTCAGCCTATGTCAAGATTTTTATGGCTGCTTTCGCAAAAGCTGACCTGGGTATGCCCTAATGTTTATTGCCCACGGAATGTTTGGGGTTTCATTACAGCACTAAACGTTAACATGGTCGGTTATGGAAAATTAATGGTTGTTCGAGGCGAAATGCTGCCTTACTGGAACATTTCGAAAACAACAAACGCACCAAAATACCAGGATGTAAATAAAACGGAGTACGAGCCATGGAAGGTAAAATCAGAGCAGCCACGACAGTGAGAGATATGTATAAACCATATGCAGGGTTTCTGGGGTATTGCCGTCCATAAACGGGTTCGAGAAGGCAGCAGATTTATTTTAGAGACGCATATAAACATCGCTTTTAAGCATTGGTCGACTTATTTTTCAGGTTATCGATACCCACCGGTGTCTGGTGTTATAGATTGTTTTGGAAGTGAGTCTTGCCGTCACCAACTTGGAACGCCTCTCTATGGTCTTCTAGCCCAAGCGTATAGGAATGTCAGTCTTGACGCTTAAATTCAAACATATAACAAAGCATCATCGTTCAGGTGAAATTTCCATCTAGTTGACTGGTGCTGTATTAACGGAAAAAAATCCTATTAATACCCCCCCCCCCTCATACTCACACATATTATTATGGAATGCAACGCATACAACATTTTCAGAAACGTAACACGCTTGGCTTTATTTTAAAAGAAAAGAAAATCTGACAACAAAATGGTAAATCTGTTCACCCAAGTATAACAACTGGAAACTTTTGTTAAAGTCAAAGTTTGCCAGAAAGGTTGGACAATATTATGTTTATTTCGGTAAAGTATTTTTTCTAACAACTGCTATACGACAGAGGAAACTGACATCTGACCGGGCTTCGTCGACAAGCATGAAACGCAGCCATTCTGTCTGGGCTGTGACGTACTTGTTCCACGCGCGGAACACTCTTGTGAGCTGGGACTGTAGCTGCTAGGGTTGTGTTTGTAACAGAAGTTTATATGTCAATTTATAATATGAAATGATCAACAAACTTACTCCTGCCACAATACAATGCTGGAAATACTTTGCAATGTTGTTCACAAATGTACTTGCTATACTTAAAACATATAACATTAAAACAGTGTGCTGTCCGCATGTTGTCACATGTTACATTGGAAGACAACTCAGAACATTTAGGTCACAGGTTATAAACAGCTAATATCTCCTAGATCTCTGATTGATCAGTCCCCGTAAGCTTAAAACCATGGGCGCCTCCAGATTCACAGTTGGCAGCACAATACTCCACATTTCAAACGACGATAATTCAGCAACGAATTCATACAATTTCATACAGGTTTTTTACATTCAAGATCGATTTTATAGCCTTTTTAATGAACAGTACTTCAGTTATGAGGTGTCTTTTAATTTAACATTCTCTCCGTCTGTGGGTGGAAAGTAGATTTGTGAAAAAAAACAACCTTAAAACCTCCCAAACGTTAAAGCATAGAGACATTTCCAGAAAAATTCCTAAAAGTTGATAAAAGTCACTGAATAGTTTTGTTTGGATTTATTTCTACCATACAAAAATCTTCCACTCCCATCTTTCACAAGAATATATTTGTGGTATTCACATTCCACTCAGCGACAAGCGGTATGTTAAACCCAGACACCACTGAGTTCACAAAAGAACTAAGTCTGAATAACACAAATACGGGACGTGAGAGAACTTCTTGTTACATCATCATCCAAGTGAACAATAATAATGGTTTTCAGACCTCTTTTTTCTCAGTATTTTTCTATATATTTAAGGGTCTCAACGAAATAAGGTCAAAAAGATATTAATGAAATTAAAATACGCTAAATATTGCTCGTTGTGAGGAAAACCCGATAAGGCGGCCTTTCTTGCCTTCATTCCAAGAGAACAACACTTATGGTGTCCCATAATTCAGTGCTCTATACAAACATACATACATAAACTGGCTTACATGGCGACTTCATTCCATGAAATGGCTTGCACCAAGGCAGTAAGACGTTTTTCACCGATTCCGGAATCTTCATTACATCAAGCCAAACACCCCGTGTATCATCGCTACGCGTTTATGACTAAGTTTTCTGCCTTCATCAATGGACTAGGCGAATCCATTCCAGTCGGAAATTGAAAAGCCGCCATCGTTATCCAATCACATATCTGCAAGCTCATGTTGGCAAAGAATTTATGCACATAGTGCATTTTAAACCAGTCAATCAAATACACCGAAAGCTCTTAAACACATGGGCGGCGAACATTGCAAGTTGACCGAGCCATGTACCTGTTCTCCAGCACGGTATCGCACACAGAACATATAATTCAGAGCATAAAGGCACAGCGGGTAACTAAGCGTGATCTGTCTCGCTCTGGTCTTACCTACTCGATCACAGGATGACTTGTATCAAGTCAGCCTGATGAATGATAAAGACGTTTCATACATGTACTACTCTATCTCCATGATCGAACGCTTCAAGGCAAAAGGCCAACATCTGTTTCAGTCTGTTCATACCGGTTTTGTCCCCATCCTTAGAGCTGTGGAAAGTTCTTGTGGTTCTAAGATTTTAACTGCCATCGGCTGTGTGTGCGGACACGTGTTGTTTTGTCTTTGCTTTCCATCAATGAGGAGAACTACTATTTGATTGATTAATATATTTACATTAATATTTATCAGTTGTCGAGTCGGGTGGATCGGTTATTTTCTGCTGGATCAAGGCAGAAACATTGCTACACGTACAGTGTCTGACTTGACAAAATCAAGATGGGATTCAGGCTGTTCTGATCAACGATGGTCAGCCCATAGAGAACTATTGCCACATTGCTGTGGCTTAAAATCCCACATAAATAGTTCCCCACAGCTGTAGAAACTAAACTTGCATTTTTCAGTGGACAAAGCACTGCTCTCAGAGCTAGCTTAACGACTCCAGCGTGTATATAGTCAGAAAACAATATTCGTCTTTGTTAAGTGCATCTGGAACACACGAGTAAAACATGATGGATGGTCTCCTCGGCGTAGCGATAATCACACATGTCTGAATCCGTTATCTCGAATCTTATTAAGTAGCCATTAACAGGTATATGTCTTGAGCGAAGTCAGAAAGACAAGATTTCTGCCAGAGAAAAGGAAAAATGGCGGCTGTTACGAAATTTGACAATCGGGTTGAAGGAGTGATAAAAACGACCCTTATTTGAAGCGTCTCTCCGTTTGCCATAGTTTAACAGATAATGACTGCACTTCATTTAGGGCCTCGGATAATGAAAGTATGAGATCAATACAATGCTCTATGAGCAATATTGTAGTTATCATCCATATAAATAACCTATTTGGACCCAGCTGTTTAATAACAGAGCGACAATTCATCACAGGCGTTGCCTATGGAAAACAAATCCCGATGTACATGCTGAATGATACGTCTGTATATAAAAGGTTAGGCAAAATTTTATTCAAACGCCTTCGAAAAGCCTAGTCTATGGGTTAATGTCATATCAAATCAAATATCTGAATCAAGCCACTCAGTCGGTTGTGAAACAACCTCCAATAATAAAAGAAAAAGCATCAATATGTAATCTATGTTCATAACTCATAATTCTGCACAAAAACTATAAACATATCTATTTCAAATCTCTGCAGTATGAAATAACAGATAAGTAAAAATAAACTCTGTAAAAATGATATTATATTGTCTGTTTAAAAATCTATTATTCAATGTTTTCTATAAAACACTATAGAAACTATGACCTCTTTATAACTAAGTCGTACAAAGTTTTTATCTCAGTGTCTATAAGTGATTACATTTAAAATTTTATTCTATTGTGTCTACAAGAATATTATCCCGTTGTGACAATAAAATTGTTATTGTATTGTGTTTATAAATTCGTTTATCTTGCAAAACTTGTATCTAACTTGAAAGTTGCAAATACAGGTTTTACCGTTGTCTGTGGGCGTGACTTTTTTGCCCCTTCTGGCATTAAATGTCGCATTTAACAATGTCTGGGCACACGATGGCTTCGTCTCTGACCACACATTTCAGTGCTTCCTCACTTTGCGGAATATACCACACATGACACCACATCCAGTCACAGCACACTAACACCAGACATGACACCAGACCTGGCCACAGCACACTAACACTAGACATGACACCACATCCGGTCACAATATTCTAACACCAGGCATGACATCACATCTGGCCACAGTACACTAACACCTGACATGACATCACACCTGGCCACAGCACAATGACACCAGGCATGGCACCACACCCAGTCACAGGATTTTAACACCAGACATGACGTCAAACCTGGTCACAGCTTACTAACACCTGACTTGACACCACGTCTGGTCAGAGTATACTGACACCAGACATGGCATCACACCTAGCCACAGTACACTAACACCATACATGACACCACACGCAGGACACTACGCCCGATTATAGTATACTGACACAGGGCAAATCACAACCTGGCCTAATCTCTAACATGACAAGAGCCAAACACAGAAATATCGCGATTATCAAATGCAATGTCCACGTCTGTCTGACGTAAAATGTTGAATAAAACTATTTTGGAGTTTTAGCAGTTAGATGTACATTTAAGTGAAAGCGTCAGATAGTCAAAGTTATTCACACACGGGTCACAAAGGTGGGGCATAGTGTTCAACAACAACAATGGCGACGGCAAACTCCTCTCAGCATTAACTAGGCTATTCCTTCCACCTCCTGAGGTTAACGGATGGTATCTTGTTGCACTTCACCTTTGGATTCCTGAAAAGTGGAGAGCATGAAATACTATTAAAAAAGCTAATAAAACCTTACACTGGACGGAAATTAAGTGAACCAAATCTTTGTCATCTATATATTCAGTACGTAGCAAAACATGGGCGTATACATTTCTATCTCCCTGGGTTGAACTTCCGTTGCTATGTACTGAAGGCTAACCAAACAATACCGGATTGCTGTGAGCTACTTAACAATACTGAGCAGCATCAGAAATTAAGCATAAAATGTTTACAAAATGGTTGTAATTTCACACGGTCACTAACTTTTAAATGCTGTGTTTCACGCGATAAATGTTATTTATTTATTTATTTGTTTGGTCAGAAGCTTCCCGCCAGTGCGGTCGCTGTGAGTTCAAGTTCAGCTCATGCTGGCTTCCTCTCCGGCCGTACGTGCCAGCAATCTGCGGCTGGTCGTGGATCTCCACCGTGCTTTATCTGGTTTCCCCCCACCATAATGCTAGCCGCTGTCGTGTAAGTGAAATATTCTTGAATACGGCGTGAAACAAAAATAAATAAATAAATAAATAAATAAATAAATATTTGATTGGACTCAAGAATATTTCACTTATACGACGGCAGCCAGCATTATGGTGGGAGGAAACCGTGCAGAGCCCGAGGGAAACCCATAGCCATCCACCAACTGCTGGTAGACCTTCCCACGTACGGCCGGAGAGGATGCCCGCATGTCAGCGTGAGCTGGACTTGAACTCACACAAACTGGAGGTCCCTTATAAATGTTAAAAATTTTGTAATCCACAAATTAGAGCCTGCAAACAGTCATTACGTGGCGTAACATTTCAACATGTTACGTATCTCATCACATTAACACTTAAAAACTGTTGACATTTTAACATTTGCATTTTAAGAAAGTATACATAGACTACGGCCGGATTAGACAGTGACCCCAGACCAGCGACTACAGCGTGGTAATTGGCAAATGTTCACACGTTGCCGGTGAAATCCGGCCTCTTGTCACTTAACCTCAGTTACACTGCAAAATTCGATGTTTAACTTACAAACGCTTTTAGGTAACAGATATTTAACACTTGAAGATTATAGCATTGCAGTATTGGCCTTTATCCATGTTTTAAACACTTACGTTTAATACTTAAATATAAATATACTTCAGTCGGACATTCAGTTGGACACAGGGCATTTTACAGTGTAGGGGTCTATCCTAACTGTTCATGTAACTGTATGTGAAGTAACAACACACACTCTCCCTAGCACCATGGATTAAGCAGAATTAGGGAAACAAGTTGCAGTGATGTTCACTGGAAAATACTTGACATTATTTTTCTAGAGCTACACAAAATGCTGTGTTGACATCATATTCAATCCCTGTAGATTACACAATACCATGGAAACAATGCAAAGGTGTTACTTACTTCTTCTTCTTTGCAACCCGGAACACGTCTTTCTGCAAGGACTTTGCGTCTGTGTTATCACAGATGATGCGGGCGAAGGATGTTTTCCGAATCTGGTTTAGTTGTTCTGAAACAAAATTTGGCAAATTTTACGGCAAAGTGACCGGCGGAGTGATCTCCCCTAGAGAGGAAATAGTGGCGCCACCTATTATTACACCGTATGTTCGTGCCATGGGAAATGGTAAAATCTTGCAATAAAGTCTTGATAGTCATCGTGAAATGTACTGAAAGAGACGTGTTTTGGTGTTCATGTACAAGCATGTATAAAAATATTTCTTGATGAAAAATATATAATTCATCTATTTCACTATCAAGGCGAGAATGTTAAAGGGGCCGAAACCGTAAATATGATTATATGGCGAGGAAATACGTTCACTTATTTTTACAGACTTTTTTGGACCATACACATATATAGAGAGGCCACATGTGTGTTGTCACTGACGTCACGCCGATATTTCTCCGGCCGTAAAGCGGAACTTGTATGTCGTATTAGCCCTTTCCTACACAAGCACACATTGCAGGAGTGCGGATAAAAAGAGCTTTACTTAGGGCTCAACATGAAGGTGTACAAACAGTTTTATGACGTCGCTGGCGACAAACATTATCAATATGGCCCACGAAACCAACCTAACAATCAAAACATTTCATTGTGACTGAAAAAAAATCGTAAAATATCAGAGAAGGTATTTACAGATACCGTTTAAGAGTTTTTTTGATCACACCATAACTTCATTTTCACGATTTCCTCGCAAAAATTTAGCCTCCTTTTTCTCTGTACTGCTCACGCTAAATGTGTTCCAAAAAGCCCATTTTCATTCAACTTTCTGAACTAGTTTTATGTTTAATTTATATTTAACTTTTCGTTTTCCAGATCTGTTGTATGGTTTCGGCTGATAATAATATTATTTTCTGTTTCCTTGTTCCGTGATCATGTTATAGGCTTATGCGCTGTATGTACATAAGGCATCCTGAGTTACCTCCCATGTTTCGCACCTCTGTGATCCATGACACTAAATCAGCTGCCAACAGTCCACAATTAATCCTTCCCAATCTAGTTCATAAATAATGCTTCCGGGTTACGAAGGACTTACACAGTATTTAGATATATTTTAAATTGTTCCCTTGGGCAGCCTTTTCTTCACTTTTTTTCTGTTTCTGTTGAGTGTTTATTTTTTGTGAGATAGTCTTTAAAGTTGCATTTCGGATATAAATTTTTGTGTTTTTCGGGAAATGGAGGCGAAAGCACACAAAAGAAGAGATGAGTCATGGTTCTCTTGCTTCTCACTGATTGGTCTTGAACCCTGCCAACTACTACCAGGAATTTGAAAGGAGTTGCCTCACGGGACGAGGATTATCAAGCCCAGAGGTTACCAGGCTTGCAGATTTAGGGACAACATATGGGAAAATAATTTTGGTATGTGGTCACTTTAGTTGGATACCTCCTGTGTCTGAAGTGTGTAGAGTTAAATATAGGTAACATCTCTACAGAAGCGTTCCTCTCTTCAATAACATATTGGGCTTAAATTTTGAACGTTTCTTGTTTCTGGTGTAAAACTACTTACTCAAAGAGAATTTTGCGTATTTGTCGTTGTGCTCATAGAAGAATCTGTCTCCTTTCTTGAGAAGGAAGAACTGTCTGCCGACGATACAAGCAATGGTTGGACCGACGACAGCGCCTTTAATCACCTTCTCTGAGACGGCGCCTGTCCATAGGTCAATATCGTCCACGTGACTGAAAGTACACCCATATATTGGTCAGTTGAATGGTGTAGGAGTCGCTGTTAGACACTGTAAATATTGCCTCAGGAATTCAATCATAAAAAATATATTAACAAATTTGATAAATTTGATATTATTATTATCTTGCTGTCTCAAAATGAAAAAAATCGTGTCGTACTACATTCTGTCGAGGTGAACCCAATTTAGTTCCAAATCAAAATGAAGCCGAACTATATACAACCAAACATACTGGGCAACTTAGTTTTCTTTTGTTATATCTCAGTTAATGGGGTATCTTTTATTGCGCAACGGGGGCCAAGGTCCAAGCTGGGATGACCATTGTTCTCTTGAAATCAAAGTATGAAATCAGTCTTTACAGTTTATCTGCAAAGTGTCACCGCAAAGGCAGAAATGAACAATAAGACATATTTCAGGCCTAAATTACTTTTGGAGCAGGAAAGATTTTCCATTGTAAGGACATGTAGATTCAAAAGCTCTTTCCAGTGTGTTTGATGTGTAAGCTATCTACTAACTCACCTGTAAGCTGTGATGCGTATTTATATATCGACTCACCTGTAAACTTTCTATTCGCTTGTATAGTTTATTGTGACTTACCTGTAGGCTTTGATGTACATGTCATGTATTGACTTACCTGTAAGCTTTGAGGTGTATGTTAGCTTTTGACTCACACCTAGGCTTTGGTGTGTATCTTATCTGTTGACTTACCGGTAAGATTTCTTCAGGAGGCGCGCTGCCCGGCGCGTGTGATGTATCAGCCCCCCTGGGGCTCTCCTAAAGTGCCTGACTTTGGACAGACCACACCAAACCCTGAAGGCGTTGTAAGAGGGCACCGCGAAATCGCGCCCTCTCTGGATGTTCGTCGCAGCCAGATCAATGCCGGTGCCGGGCACTTTCTCGAACAAGGTATTCGTGAGTTGTGGACTGATCAAACGGTCACACTTCTGCTCTCGGTTGCTGTACAGAGCCTTGATGACAAAGCTTGGGCCCTTGGATGGTTCGTACAGAGTTTCCGGTCGAAGAAAATGGTCCCGGAACTGCCGATTTTTGGCGAAGAACCTTTGAACCAGGCTGTGGCCGAATCGATAGCCGGCTGTGGAGAACGCAGCGGAGATCTGTGCATTGATGCGGGAGCTGTACTCTTTGTTGTACCCGGATTTCTTGGCCGGAAAATCGAAAGCTTTGGCCAGCTCCTTCCCGACGATGACTGGGAGAAATTCGTCGTAGACCACGTGCTGGAACTCTGCCGAGACGATTTTCCGCGCCTCTTGGTACAGTTTCTCGTCGTTCCATCTAGGGTTGAGTGGTTTCAACGCCCGGGCCACTCGGTTGTGCTCTCTGAGCCACAATGTGTGCATGCTCATGAGGGCTGGCTGCTGGTTCACGCGAGGGTCACCTGGGGAAGATATATTGATTTGACTCATTCTTTGTCTGTGTTTGGAAATATGAAAGTAAAGAGCACGGAGAGTAAAGCCAGAGCAGCGATGACAGTGTGATAGTAGGTAAATGGCACACGTTATCGGTGAAATCCAGCCTCTTGTGAGTTTACCTCAGAGTTTTATTATCTGCTGTTCATGTAAGTGTAAGAAAAGCCAAGGTTTCGTTATAAAGCAAGGTTTTGACACAACATTTCGAGCAATTCTAAACCAGTGACTTCTAATAATTCACCCGAAACGACCATTTTGGATGACGGCTGATATACCAATGTCAGCTTTGATGCCTAGGTTCTAATAAATTGTAACTGACATCACTGTATTTCATCCACCTATATTCTACATCAGCCATGATGCTGAAGAACGTGTAAGTTTCCACTTCTTAATCATTTACATACACAGTTAGAATAAAATCATAAATTAGGTAAAATGACAAGCAACCGCACTCACCGGTTACGCGTGAGAATTTGCCAACTATCAAACTGTCGTCGCTGCTCTGGTTTTACATGCTGTATTGCTTTGTGCTCAATGATAAGTATACCCTAATACACATTTATCTATTACCGAAAATGCGTATCATGCGCTGTGGTGACACCGCAACTGGTCATGTGGCTGGACACACTATGTCTATAACATGTCAGAGGTGTGCGAGCACAATCAAATCAGTGACTGACTGACGAAACCAACCTCACAATATGGCTACCCCGAGAGACACAGTTTTTCTTTTCTTTTTATATATCCTTGGAAATCTGGGAATAATTGACGAAAAAACAATTCAAGACGTAGCATCCCTTGCTATAGAGACGGAAATACAGGAAATTTTCAATAAAACAGATCTGAGAGTTGTCGTTCTTTGAAAAAAAGGGATAGGGTTTCACAAAAGGAACTTAGTTAAGTAATCCCCTAATTACCATGAAGGACCATTAGAAAGTGTATCTGAAAAAACCTTCACCGATTTTTTTTTTCCACCAAATTAAATGCAATCAAATGTTTTGATTGTATGGTGGGTTTTATGGACCATATTGATAATGTGTGTCGCCATTGACGTCACATCAGCTTTTCTTTGGCAATAAAGCAGACCCTCAATGTCATGTTAGCTTTTCCATACACACCCTCACATTGCAGGAGTATGGCTCACAAGAACTTTATTCAAAGCTGAACATAAAGCTGCACAAAAAGTTTCATGACGTAATTGACGGAAAAGTTCATCTATATAGTACACAAAACCCACTACAGAATTTGATTCAATAAAAAAATCTTAAAAACTAAGTAAATGTATATTTAAAATCTCTTTCCTGAGGATGATCATAGGCTACTTTTAAGTGGCCTTTTGTTTAAACATTAAAAAGGTTTCTTAAAACTGGATAGAGGATTGTGCAGCACGTGATCTTACCTGCCTTGAAGCACTCGTTATTTCCCGTCTTTTCGCACTCGGCAGGCCTCAGTGACCGGTCCTGCAAAAGCAGATCACCGTTCACACTTCTGGTTGTTCTCAACAAACCTAGGAATACACAGAAGTTCAAAATACAAGGGGAACAACTCCAGTAGATTGGTCACTACGAGAGATTAGAGTTTCGACGTTCCGACATCAGGGTGAAGGCAAACCAATGAATTTCAACATGGCCGAGTGTATAGCGTACAGTATTGAAAATTCTACAATAAATGACTTTAATTACCTAAAACACTCTGAAAACTATTATTTTTTAGGAAACAAAAGAGATTAAACACAGATAATATTAAGGATTGTATATTCTGTCCCATAGTTGGTTCACTGACCTATTCTATGTACATCGCAATCGAAAATAGGGCCAATCCTACTTCCTTACAGACGCCAACCGTTAAGGTCACTGGATCACGCGCAACCATCATGTTATCTTACTCTCGTCCAATCGCATTCTCGCGAGAACTCCTATAGAAGAGATATCTCGACGTAGGCTTGACGAAGAAAGTAGGGCTGGTTATATTTTACACTGGGTCTCGTCTATAGGAGTTCTCGCGAGGATGCGACTGCGTACATCAAAGTTGGTAGCACCACATGACGTCAGGAGGAGGGAACCAGCCAGATACCGGCCCATGCTAAAATGCACTGTGCCTTAATCTCAAAACTGTCGTACTAAGCACATCTGTATCGATGTGTTCTTCTCCTAGTTTTAGAAAACTATGAAATGTACACATCTTTGCGACTTAGTACATTCTTCCTTAGTCTTTGTTCCATTTGCTTTTAGGAACTTAAAACTGCACTATCCCATGTGAGTCCATGGCTATTTCTGTTGTTCTTTTTTCAACGAACATTATTTTTTCCAGCTGAAGAGGTACTTCTCTGCGCAATACATGCTTTGTAGGCTAGCCTTCTTTCCTACGAGCCTTGAATCCATGTGGACTCTTTTCCTCAGCAAACAGTCTTGATTCTAAATTAATTTTTCCAGAACTTTAAATTCTTATAGTGTTCATTTTGGCAATTTTATAGACAATTCCCTTTGATGTTAGTAACAAAGGGATATTTCTGATCCATTCATTCTTATTCTTCTTTATGTTACCATTATTAAAAAATATAACCAGAATCACAACAACAAACAACACAACGACAACAAGAACAAAGTGTCACTAACCGTTTCGTCTGACACGAAGTTCCTTGGCCAGTTTCTCGCTGCTCCCGTAAATGGCCGAGCCGTCGAGGTAAGCCGTCTCCTGATTTAACTGCTGACGGGGACCTACAGATGCAGACGGTAAACTGTATTCTGAACTTATTTATTTATTTATTTGGTTGTAATACTCAAGAATAGTTCACTTATACGACGGTGGCCAGCATTATAGTGAGAGGAAAGCGGGCAGAGCCCGGGGGAACCCACGACCATCCGCAGGTTGCTGACAGGCCTTCCCACGTACGGCCGGCGAGGAAGCCAGCATGAGCTGGACTTGAACTCACAGCGACCGCATTGGTGGGAGGCTTCGGGTCATTGCGCTGCGCTAGAGCACTAATCGACTGAGTCACGGAGGCCCGCCTGAATTCTCATGGCATGAAGAATATCACTGTATATTTATTAACCTACGGGTCGGTATCGGTGTTTTATGCTGCACTCAAGAATATTACATTTAGTACGACGGTGGCCAGCCTTAATCAGTGGGGCGAAAACAGTGACCGCTTAGGTGAGAGACTCCAAAGCCATTGCGCTGCTTAGATTATTTTGTAGGTAATTCAAGTAATTAGAGGCAACTTTTGAAGGTAATTTTCAATACTGAATATACCAGCTCGTTAAACTCCACTGGTTTACACTATAGCGACGACGTTATGGAACGAAGTGACGTAACCTTGTGACGTCCTGCTCGAATTCCGTTATTTCTTTCACTGAGAACAGAATCATGAGTAACGTTAAGAGAGAGGGCGGTGGAACATCAGGCTTATATATATACGTATGTATGTATGTATATCCTCCATGGTTACCTAATCGACAGTTAAGAGGCGGAGAGGGCAGAGCTCGTGCAAACTCCATACACGTGCGTCCGAAAGGACGAAAGAAAGGGTCGTCTGTGGGTATCTCGATTGGAAGGCAGCCTAGTCTAGGATAAAATATATAGAGAGAAAGATTCAAGTTTAACATATAAAAAGACATTTTACCATAAAACCAAGCCAAGAATATATATGCAATACACAAAGAAACAGTTAAACACAAAACTAAAAAAGACATCTTAATCGATAGCATACATTAAACAAAGAAACACTTTACCATAGAATCAAATAAGCTACCAGATGTAGAATATAATATACAATGAAAACACAAAGGGGAATGGTGATGCATATAAACCATGTTGTTACTGGATCTAATATTTTTGGAGACACTGCAGAAGATCTTCACAGAAAATACATAGTTATATTTCCATATCTAGACTGCTTGGAGTGATAACGAATCAATTTCATGGTTTAAAATCTCTAATTTGGACTAGAATTTTTCCCCTCGCTGTGGACAGGATTTTTTATGCGTCTCGTCACCGATGAAGGCCAGCTTACCTTCTTAGTCTCGGGGTAAGTGGTCCGTCACAACAGATCAGTTCCGACCCGTCAGAATCTAAATCAAAAAGAAAATAAGAAATACTAATATTTATTTAATTTTTTAATTTCAGTAAATTCCTTTTAATTTATTCGTTTATTTACTTAATTAGTTATTCGTATTTAATTTCTCTTTATTTTATTTACTTCGTTACTTATTTATATTCAGTTTGTGTTCATTTATTTCTTTATTTATTAACTAACTTATATTCAGTTTCTCCTTATTTATTTATTTATTTATTTATAACATTTATTTATTAATTTTTTTATTTATTTAATTTGTTCCTGTATAGTAACGCCTTACTCATGCAGCTTTTACTTATAAGGCGGTCAGTTTTGGGGATGAAGAAAATAATTTATCATTAAATTACACTTTCACAGTCTAGTAATGGGTTTGTCGCAGCAAGTCAGTATAGATCCAGCATTATTTAATATGTAGTTATTTGTTTTCTGAGTGACATAAAAGGTGTTAGTTCCAAGTTAAATAGTGTCCTGGTAGACAAATTTTACTTGGTACAGAATCGATGATTCAGTCGGTTTCAAACTCTTGGTCCTTCAGACATCGAAATTACAGCGTTGAACAACAGTAAGTAAGTAAACCAAATTTACGGCGGTTCAAACCAATCCTGGACAGTGAATTCCCTGCGTTCTCAACGCGTTTGGGGCTTTAGTGACAATAAGAAGTCGAGGACGCAGCGTGTGCAAACTTTGTTCTTCACACGAGTGAAAGTTCGTCAGTGAGTTGCCAAGAGTCGGTGGTTTACGCCGAGCACTCCGGTTTCAACCACCCGTAAATGTCAACACAAGTGTTACCATGATATAAAATGTTAAATGCTGTAAAATTCAAGGTGCCAGCATTTTATTTTAATGTCATGTAATTTATCATTACAGTTTGTGACATAATTAGAGAACTCTTTTTTAACATATATAATGAAAAACTTTTCATGAAGGTACGAAACACAGAACTTAAAAGTGTAAAGTTAACATGGTGGTGTTATAGAATACAACATTTAGCTGCCCGTTTTATGTAAAGTTTCAAATTTTTAACACTTTAGAAGGCGGTAATGTTACATGATGAATGCTTTTTCTTCCTCCATCACTACCGAAATGTTGGATTTGAAATTGTATACGGTATAATATTTAAGTTTTAATACTGCATGTCGTTTCCCAACAGATTCGAACTAGGCGTTAACAAAATAGTTGGTTATTTTTTCCGTCCGTTTGGTAAGTATACGACAGCCTTGAAATGCAAAGACAAATACCGTGTCGTTTATGGAAGCCGACAGTGGACCTTTCGCTCTCTCGCTGCCAGGATACCTGGCTGCCTCGCGGTGTTTTGCCACCAAGATGTCTCGCTATCTCGCTACCTCACCTTATCGCTGTTTCGCCACCTCACTACCACGCTGTTTCGCTGCCTCGCTTCCTGGCTACCTGGCTTTCACGCTAACTCGCAGCCTCGCTATCTTGCTACTTCGTTTAATCACTGCTTCGCTGCCTCACCGCCTCGCTAGCTCGCTACCTTGCGAAAGGTTATCCATCGTCTTTCATAGTCGTGTCATGCACATGAATCTATTTAAAGCACCAACTAAGCCTATCATACACCTGTTACATACAACTCGCCTGACCTTCACTAGGAGCCGTCCGTTCTGTGTCGTGGCTGACGAACTGCCCAAACTCCATGGTGATATGGGTGAAAACTCTGTCCAGTGTCCTCACACTGCTAGCCTGATGAACTGTCGTGCTAATCCTCCGGGGAAGCGGAAGTTTGCCGGACAGGACGCTGCGGGAACGAGGTGAAGACAAACCTGAAACACAATGGCCTCAATCAATATTTAATTATTATTTATTCATTTATTTTTTGTTTATGTCTTTCTTCATTCAATTATTTATTATTTTTTTCATTTATTGATTTGTTACTTATTTTATCCATCTATTTATTTATTTAACAGGACGCTACAGGAACGAGGCGAAGACAAACCTGAAACGAAATGGAGGCAATCAATATTCATATATTTATTCATATATTTAGTTAGTTAGTTAATAAGTTGGTTGTTGGTGTTTTGTACCTTTTGGCATTCAGTGAAGTCGCATAAATATTATTTAGTCATTAATTTTGAAGAGATTTCAGACTTACCACCTTCCTGTAAAGAAAAGCAAATCTTGTCACTCATAATGGATCAAAACTGACCACATAGCCCAGCTTCCTCGTGTCTATATAAAACCCCACACATAATTCTGCGGTTTTCGTGGAAATCTTGATGAGTTTTTCCATACGGTTTTGGACCAAAGAAGGAAAATATCAGACCCCGTTATAAAAACACGATACTTTTCAAATGAAGTGTTTTTCTTTCCGTTTAACTATGGGCTCGTGAAATTTGTGACCTTGGAATCGTGTGGGCTATTTGATATGCTATACGTGATTTTGTGTGGCGTTAAGTATTAGTCAGTCGACTAAGTAATCCTACATGATTTTGTGTGGCGTTAAACATCAGTCAGTTGACTAAGTAATCCTACCTGATTTTGTGAGTCGACTAAGTAATCCTACATGATTTATAACAAGAGGCTAGACAAACACATCGTGCTGAGAAAGTTTTTGCAGATGCCCTAATATTTTCCCGCCATTCTCTATTTCTAGGCAGTTTTACGCTTTAGCCGTATACATACGTTCTAAACACAAAATGAACTTCAGTAATATCACCTCACTGGTCTAGCTGCTAAAGGGATACAACACTATATCTCAATTGTAGAGAGATGGTGGCTGAGCGAGGGCCATTGTGTTTTTGTCTGTGGGAGTTCTCGCGAGAATTTATGTAGCTGCTAAATGGACATAACTCTTAACGTGATTGGAGACAGGTGGTAGCTGCACGAGGCCTATTTTATTCTATACCGTATGAGTTCTCGCGAGAACGCGATTTCGTCACTCTGATCATGTCTGCAATTAGTTACTAAAGGGACAACTCTTACCGTCATTGTAGACAGGCGGAAGACTTCTCTCGAACGGTGTGTTGGCGCTGCCAAAGCGTGGGTTCTCCAGGTTGTTACACAGGCCATTGATATTTCTGTACCTGGCGCGTGGATCGCATGTCACTGGTTCTGCGAATGGACAGTCTAAAGCAGCGCTGGTACCGGGGAATCCGTCGGGGTCGGAACGTTCATCGGCCCCGAGTCTGGAAATAGGGATTACAATTGAGGGATTATTCATTCATTCATTCACTCCCACATTTTCGTATGTATTTATTTACTCCCTCCCTCTCCCCCATCATTAATGTCCCTACACTCACCCCTATGTGTCACCATTATCATCCCTATCATTACATCCCCACTCACCCCTATGGACCACCATTATTAACCCTATCATTACATCCACACTCACCCCTATGGCCCACCATTATTAACCCTATCACATTCCCACTCACTTCCCCTCCACCATTATTATCCCTATCATTACATCCCCACTCACCCCTATGCCTCCCCATTATTAACCCTATTACATTCCCACTCAGTTCCCCTCCACCATTATTAAAAGCATAATAGCATTCCACTCACTCTCTCCCCACATTTATTAGCAGTATCATAATATTCCCAGTTACTCGCCTCCACCATCATTTCAGTATAATTGCATCCCCACTCACTCTCCTTCCAATATTATTATCAGTATCATAACATCCCCACTCATTCTCCCCCGCCATTATTATTACTGTCATAACACTCCTCTCACTCCTCCACCATCATCATCAGCATCATAACACCCCACTCACTCCCTTCACCATTATTATCGGTATAATTTCATTCCCACTCACTCCTCCACCATTATTATCAAAGTGATTACATCCCCATTTACCCTCCACCAATATTATCAGTATAAATACATCCCGACTTACCGCGGTTTGACTTGAGATGACGCGCTCTCGAATGCAAATCCCGCTCTGCCGATATTTCTGGCCTCCGCTGTTGACAACTGCTGGGGGTTAAATGGGAATGTATTCGGCAGATCGGCACGAGCTGAAATATCAATTGTAAACCTCTTCGCACTTTCCGTATTCTACCTTTGTTTGCTTTCATATGTGCCTCTGTATGTGGGGTACATTACACCCCCATCTACCCGCCCAATGACACCGAACGGAACAGTTCTAAATCCTTCCGGTTTAAAAGAAGGGTTAATAAAGGGGAGTTTAATATAGGAGAGTTTTTCGAGTTCGAAATCTTTTATTGCTGAAGTCAGAATGCAGCACTTGATCTGTCCGCAATGATAGGCAACTATTGTTCATTACATTTGCCTAAACATGGACGACAGAAAAAGTTTCCACATAAACTTACCTGACCTACACAAACCATGGACAAAATTGAGGAGCAGGGGTTCGTTTTACGAAGAGGGTGTAACGTCACGTCAAGCGTGATTGCCATGGCAACGAATCTCTACAATGTGTGTCTTTGTGACAGTTACTTTTGATATAACTTACACCCTCTTCGTAAAAAGGGCCCCTGCTCCTCAATTTTGTCCATCGTTTGTGTAGGTCAGGTCTAGAGCGAACATGTGAATTTAAGAATCCCTTGCAGGGTTGGGATGCCATCTGTGCTTCCGGTACACGTGATCGGTAAATTAATGTAAATTAATTAAGTTGCCTGACTTCTGACAAGTCACGTGATACTGCAGTATGAGTAATATTACCTTGAGCGATAAAAGAGTTCTATCTCAGAACTCAACCTACTGATAAATTTTCGAAGTAATCACGATCAGCCCTGAAGAGACATTTTTTTTCTGTCGCTTGGGTTGAGTGGCTGATTCCACAATGTCAGTTTTGAAATTTGGCTTGAACCACTACTTTTGTCTCTGTGCAGTTTAAGCTTAAAACAAACACATGTTACTCCAAGATAAGAATATCAAAATTTCAATTCCTGGGGGTCGTAAAAAGTGTATTATAGCGAATTTGGAATTTTGACTTGATGTGAAGAATTACTTTGTGGATTTTCCTGTTAAGACCTCCTCTGTATATATGATTAAAAACTTCAAACGACTTGAACACCAAAAGAGACCGTATAGTGCAAAGAGCGCCGTTAACATTTAGATGCTTAGGCATTGGTGTGTGACTTACATATAATCAAACCGAAACTTCAGCGTCTAAAATAACGAGAGGAAGAACAACGTACCCCTTAGATTTATTCAATGCATCAATTTATCTAGCAGAAAAAATTTTACTCTACCGATACTAAGTATTTCAATTTCATCTGTGGATATCCCAGAGTTAATTTCCTTCAACTTACGCCGGACGTCTCCTTGGATCTGTGTAACAGATCTCTGCGCATTTTGTCCAATTTTCCGCAGCTCTGTCAGACTCACGGACGATACAGTTTTCTTGGGCTGCCTACCGGCCGTTCTCGTTACGCCACCTTGCTTAACAATGGCCAGGACAGTCTTAGGCTCGATGGGAAGATCGTCCTGACCTGACGTCACTGTCACGTGACATAACGCGAGGAAGAACCAGATGAGAAAAATTCTGGGAATGCAAACAAAAATGATTTATCAGAACAACAGTTAAATGGATTTCTTGGTATATAGATTGTGGAATGTTCGTTTATTTTTGTTTTACTAAGTTAATTTAGCAGGGTGCACAAGAACGTGTGTAGAGCCCAGCCAAAAATGGTACTGTTTGGCCAGTATGTAGCAGGATACACTGGAAATTTTCCAAATACAACAATACCGCTGAACTATGGCTGACTATCTTCGGCATGACTTCCGTTTGGACGTGTACATATTCTCTCGCATGCAAATAAGTCCACGTGGACAGATTAAACAGACAATGAGAATACACCTAGGCCTATGCCACCATCTTGAAGAGTCGAAACTTTTTAACGACCTTCTTCATTACCTTACCGTCTGACGGATGTAACCGAAACAGGCGGCATTCTGTGAAACGAGAACGTATATAAGGGGAAAAGAAAAAGAGTTTGATGAGTTGTAAAGGCTAGAATATTTTTTACATGTACCTTCTCACGTTCCTTTTGACCTCATTTTCCCAGGGTCACGTGCTTTTACCTTGTTTTCATTGGTTAAACATGAATGAGGAAATGTTTGATTTCCCCCCCTAACATCAAGTAATTAAACTTTCCTTCATACCGTGTTTTCGTATGTGATTCCTGCGCAGGCAGTTTAGGAATATGTTTAGTTAGTTTGTTACGGTACCTTTGCGTTTCTTGAGAAAATCATTGGATTTGAACTGCCATCAAACAGCACCTTGTGTCCGTAGCCATACGTCTGTAATAACAGACAATTTGGTATGTTGTGACAGAGTCTTTCTCTCAGAAAGATAGACGAATGTCGTAAGTATTATGTGCTCATGTGCAATGTGTCATACGCTTTTGTCGCTTGGACACGTGAAAATAGTACCCGCCATTTGTCACTCACTTTGACTGATTCAGAGAAGCATGACTGAAGTGACGTCGGGAGTCACGTGGAAAGCTACACGTAAACAGTAACCTGATTTTCAATATAGCCAGTTAGCTTCCTATTCGTAGACTTCGACACCAGTCAGGAAGTACAGACAATTGTAAAGAATGGGGGGAAATATTCTGCAGCTCTTTCAAATTCCCACTTCCCCCTCAATTTCTTTTATTATGTATAATACACATAGTGCATGTAGTGGGAATGTAGAGCAGGAATTGTGAGCTCGAGAGAAGTGATGTTCAACGAGTGTATATACTGCCTTCTCGCCACACACTGTGATGTGGATTCGAGCACAGCTAGGAGAATCTCTTCGACGGGTATATGAGATCGGGATTAATTTGGCATTGATTTTCTTTACTATTTATGCTGTAAATTTGTGAACTTCAACAGCAGTAACATATATATCTCCCAAATTTTCTTTCGGTATCGTGCATTACATACCACCACATACAGCCTAGACTCTTTTCTACGACTTATTGCATGACCACCCTTTTTCGGCTAAGCATGTTTAGAGATATTTTCTTTCGGTCCACTGTACTGTCCTTTTTCCATTTTTCTGCTTGCTGTCTGGTATCATTCTGTGGGGTAGGCTTCACACTTTCATTCCAGGTGTAAATTTGTGTCTTTTACAGGAAATGAAGGCGGATGCACACTAAGTAAAAGTAGTGAAAATTAGGTTTTCACTGACATCTGACTGGGTAAGTTTGACCTGTCAGCTGTTTTTCAAATTTCATCAGTCAACCCCTATCAGGAATATGACTGGAGTTTTCTTAGGGGACAAGGGCTATCAGGCCCGGAGGGATTACGGCTGGCAGCTTTAGGGACGGTGTTGTGAGGCCGAACGTTAACATGTTAGTAAACGGGAAGTTAATTGTGGCTTGTGGATTCTACAATTCATTTGGTAATTCTTGGGCGGAATTACGCATGTATTACGTAAAAGAAACAATTCCTCTGTCGTGGGGAACTATTCTTTCCACTGGCTTCAGGCTTGACGTAATTAATTCGTGTGTGCTATTGAATACCTCCTTCTCAGGTGTTCTGCAGACCCAAAGTACGCGAGGTAGTGACGTCATGACTGAAGCTACAGAAGAAGATCGGTTCCCCAATTTAAACATAGAGGCAAATCTACTCCTATGTCGAGACTTTGACCTCGAATGTATTGTGTCGTCATTTTGATACGTCATAAGCCTGGTCTCCGGATGTCGGGAATCTGGTTTCCGTATGTAGAGATATGAAAAGTCGTGAGACGGCACGGACCCACTGTAACAGCTAAAGTTTCCACTTTTCCCCTATCCTATTGGCAGAAGAGTAATCGAATCTCTACCTTGAAATGCATTGAATAGTGTATAAAATTTTTTTTGGACGGGAAGGGGGAAGATGGCCACTCAATACACATAAGTTTAGATTCGGCCATACTCGACGTAAACTCGAAGACAGACGAATTGGGTTGGGATTGACCGGCTCCCGTGTTGTGTGTCCTGGTGATAGATAGCGAGGCATTTATACTACTTGACCACGACTCCTTCAGCTACCAACACCCCCCCCCGCCCCCATCCGCCCCCTCACATCTCTGGGGATTACATTATGTAATTAGAGATTCCACGACACTTTCAAATGATCTCATCTTCCACTACATATCATTGTGCCTCGGGCACAGGTATTATTATAAAACCTCTGTCGCACGCTTCAGTTAGAAATGTAATGGAGTTGACATTTTGGGTCAACTCATTTGGCACGTTTGAATTAAAAGAAAAAATTAAATTGGCAGATGCATTAAAATGGCATGAAATTTTAAGGGCAATATGAGCAGAAAAGCCCCCAAATGAAACAACGCTAATAGCACAGATGCTTGATAATTTGTACAGTGTAGTTTTTGTGTTTCGTTTTCAAGGTCATACTCATGAACATAAGGGCAAATTTCATCTAAGCAAAAAATCCGTGCTTGATTTTGCGCACCATGCCTGATTTTAGCGAGCTGAAGGCTTGGTTTTCATTCCCTGCAAACATATGAACCATGGACACGCCTCAACTATTATATTTAAACATATACTAGTATAGGTTAATGCTGTTTTCCGTTTCTTTCTTTTTGATTTCTTATATTTCATGTTCGGCATGAATATATTTAAAGAAATATCAAAACTCTCAAAAAAAAAAAAAAAAAAAATCGGTGTAAAGGCTTATTTGAATAAAAAACCAAACAAAATTAATGTTCTGAAAATATCGATATCAGATACCGTGCTTTCTTAAATCCAAGTCTGCACTAAGCCTGTTAGAGTTCTTTTGTAAAACTTTGTAGCGCAGCGTAATAACCCAGGTGCCTCCCACCAATCCATACGCTGTGAGTTCAAGCCCAGCTTATGCTGGCTACCTCTCCAGTGGTACATGGAAAGGTCTGTCAGCAACGTGGGTCTCCCCTGGGCTCTGCCCGGTTTCCCCCCACCATAATGCTGGCCGCCGTCGCAAAAGTGAAATATTCTTGAGTACGGCGTTAAACACCACTCAAAGAGATAAGTAAACTTTGATGTCACCTTTCTCTCTGGCATGTCACTTTCAAGCTGTAAGGGTTTCTTCAGGATTAGGACGATTAACATGAATGGAGCGAGAGTTGCGTGTTATTAGATAGGCTTTTGATCACGTGTCAGTCCTATCATTTTGAGGAAATGTCACGTTAGGAAGCCGGATTTCGCGTTACGCAAACTGCGTCGCGTTTGTTAGACAAATCAGTGCATGGCGGGCCCATTCCGTTGTATCTTGCAATCGTCAATTAAGGCGCGACCGAGATTGCATGCTTGCAGCGTGAAGGCATGGACACGCCCTGAAGCTGGAAGCATCTTCACTTCCTATACTGTTCTCTTTCGTTTCGCTGCATTAGGACAATTAATTGAGACTACTGTCTTACTGTTTATGCAGTAAATTTGTCAACTTCAACCCCATGCCATCAGTCCCATGCCACCACATGCAGCTTGCACTTTTCTCTACAACCTGTCAAAAAATCAACCTAGCATGACCGCCATCTTTTGTTTGCCAACTGTTGTTGCTCGGAGTGAAGCCATAGCATTTCGTCAACTTGGTAGCCTCCAGCTAGGTGGATAGCAGCCTCGGGAAGAAAAAAATTTTCGAGCTTTATCAAAACAAAATTCTGATATATGCTATCTAAGCGCTCAATTCAACCAATTGCGCATGTGTAAACTTGACTGAATCAAACACCTCAGGCTTATCTCGTTCAGCACATGCGCCGCTATCTACATGCACGTTACATCGCTGACACCACTTGACAAGTCTGACTGTAAGTATAGAGGAGCCAAAGTAAGTCCTACTGTATCTTGTGACATGTCATTTATTTATTTCGTAGGTGTTTCAAAAACATGTGACCTGTCAGAAACTTTAGGCAACTATTTCGGATTACATTTACAATAATATGGGCGTCTGAAAAATATTTGGCAAAAAATTATTTGGAGTGAATGATGTGGAAAATTGAGGGCCTGAGCATAAGTATTTATTTATTTATTTATTTCGTGTTTGATGCCGTACTCAAGAATATTTCACTCATATGACGGCTGCCAGCATTATGATGGGAAGAAACCGGGCAGAGCCCGGGGAAACTCACCGCCATCTCCTGGTTGCTGGAGGACCTTCCCAAGTACTGCCGACGAGGAAGCCAGTATGAGCTGGGCTTGAACTCACAGCGACCACATTGGTTAGAGATACCTGAGTCATTACGATGCACTGGTGAGCTAACCCCCTCAGCCACAGAGGCCCCTTGAGCACATAGTATGTCAAAATAAGAAGTTCCGGTAGGAAAGGGATGTCATTTGTACCTCTGAAGTACGTGGACACTGATCATCGTTACCTGACTGCCAGCAAAATCTTTCTAACATTTTTATGACGAGTCGTGATGCGGTAGGACTTTTTTTTTAACAAAAGAGTTCGGCTTCAACCTAGGCGCCGAAACGAACATTCATATGCCGTCCTTCAGCCAACATGGGTGTTCCAGGTTTCCAAATATGACAAATAACACAAACCACCAAAGAACTAAGCGAATATGTAAAATATGAAATTCAGGACGGATTTATGCAAAGACAAGCAGTCAACAGTTTTTAATGATGACTTCAGACGCAGTCAATGTTTTAGGCGGATGAATGATGTCGGTCCCAAAAGCGTGAACACCATTTTAGAATATATGGTGTCGATAATCAAATATGTATCTCAGTTGCACTTTGATTGCAACTATTTATGTATCCAACTTGACGATCACACTCAGCACGATCCCTCGCCCCGGGTTGAGCTTAATTAGACACAACTTGTTTAAGTGGCATTTAGAAGTTGGAATGGAAGTACACTGGAACATGTCTTTCTTATGGATATACAACTTCTTGGTTTATTATCACGACGTTTCGATGTAGATACTAACATCGTTATCAAGTGAGTGAAATCAAGACATCAACACTCTTAAATATAGCAATTAGACACAATTGTGAAGCATGGTCTCAGTCCGTGTTTACCAAAAGAGGCGTACTAATTGTAAAATTTAAGAAACTTAGAGTGAAGGCGTTTGATGGAATATCCTTGACACTCTAGTTTTTACAGTAGTAACTGCATTAAAATCATCACACAGCACATAGGTCTAACAAATGCTACAAGGCGAGATATGTATACGCCATATACACGACTATTCGGTGTATTGTTATCCAAGTAGGGGTAAAACACAATATCAAAACTCCCCTACTGGCGCCTGTCTGACACATCTAAGCTTGTTTAGACTTACCCTCAGCACTGATGTACTCGCGCGGAACTATATACTCAGATTTCATCAATAAAATCGTTTTAAGTGTCCAACAGAACCATGCTATGCATACGTTTGATAAAGAGAATGCATGTAATATCAAATAGGCCTATTAAAGGAATTTTGAGTTTTGTGTGACCCCATTGATCTTGGCGTTGCGCATTATTTCTGTACATAGCTTTCTAGTGGTGAGAGTGATACACTGCAGGTAGTTATTGATGTTACCTCGGCCATCCAATGAAATGAATGCCGGGGTCAGCCTTAGAGATGAAGGTATACGACTTCTATGTACAGCGAAAATGTCCTGGGATAAGACAGACGCTTCTTCAGGACATGAATGGAGGTGCGTGCACGTCAACACGATTTGTGTCGAAATGAGGTAAATACCACTGTCCCCAGACTATTACTTGATGACGAAAGTGCACTTTACAAAACCTGTCATTAATGGCTTGATTGATCATCCAGGTCTTAGGTCGCGAAGTTTTATTATACACTTATTAGATAATCGAAGTCCTCAGTGGCGTCATGAAACTTGTTGGACACCTCATTGGTCAGCTCTGAATCCAGTTCCCGTCAACCGTACCCCTGTAACGTGTGCCCGTGTATGAAACAGCTAAATATGACAGGAATGTTCTGCTTGAGGGCCGGAGTAAAGTCGACGTGACGTGAATGGCAATATATACACATTATCAATATGGCTCATAAAAGCCACCATACAATCACACCATTTGACAGCATTTAATCTGGTGAAAGATATCAGCCAAGGTTTTTCCATCAGATACAGTTTTTAAATGGTGATAATTTCAATTTGGCTGTTGCTGTCCCTTTAACAACAGCATCGACAAAGACGTTGTCATAACATCTAGATCGGGGCTATAATTTGGTCAACAAATTATTTAAAGTTGTTCGAAAGGGAGGGTTTCATTTATTTCACTAAAATTTTACAACAAGAATATAGCAGTTGGTAAAGCGGGAATAAAGCCCATTGGGACTTCATCCCAGCTTCTATGAATGCAGCTGTCAGTAGAATACAGCACCGACACTTATGAATTAAACCACCATTTACAGTAAGTGTAACACGAGATTCCTTTTGTAAACAGACATTGGCGAGCATACGTTGCAGATTGTGAGACAGAGTCTTCCATTGTGGCCTTAAGTGTATAGAGAAATGAAAGAGATCTGTTCTATGGAAAGGCCGAAATAGGTTTAGTGTAGACTGCTTAGTTACATGATAGTGAATATTTTGTATCCTTTCAAGTATCGACTGAAAATTTACAGGTAATAAATATGGATGATATAACTGCTTATGCAGAAATAAGAGTATTTATTTATTTATTTGATTGGTGTTTTACGCAATGCTCAAGAATAGTTTCACTTATACGACTGCGGCGAGCATTATGGTGGGGAGGAAACCGGGCAGAAGCCAGGGAAAACCCACGGCCATCCGCACTTTGTTGGCGGGCCGTTCCATGTACTGCCGGACAGGAAACCAGTATGGAAATAAGAGTATAAGATAATCGTTTAATGAGTGAAGTGAAGGAATATAATTAGACTTGCCCCATTGGATATTAATCGGATCGCCTTCGTCTAAAGAGAAATTAATGGTTGTAAATGTGACGGATACGTCTTCACCTAAGCAAGATTACAGTATCCTTAAAGCAAATTTGAGATACACGCATTACTGTTGACTCTGAAGTATAACAGTAAGACCCGTAATCGTCCTTGCGCTAAAGACGGTACTTAATTGTTGCTTAATTATTAAGGGGTGAACATAGAGTAATTATAAGGATTTCAAAGAAGTCCGATTATGTTCTTTTCACTACCTATACATTCGTAATATTCTGAATGAAAGGGAGATTTCCATGAAATGTGAGGTTGGGGTGTGGGCTAACCACAACGACGAAGGGGCCTCTCCCCAATGCGATCGCTGTGAGTTCAAACCCCACTCATGCTGGCTTCCTGTTCGGTTTCCTCCCGTTTTAATGCTGACCACCATGTAGTGGACATATGAAATAGCACTCCGAGAAACCAATCAAATAAATACATACATAGTCCATAACACATACATACACACATAAACACATACATACATACATACATAAATATACAAATAAATTTACGTTTGGTGTTTGGTACGGAACTTTTGCTTCCTTTAACTGCATTAACATGCAGATATGTAAGTGTATATATTGCGTAAATGAACTCGCGTCGTCCAAGTATACAAAAGGGGCTTACCTTGTAAACATGTTTGCAGGCGCAAGCAGCGTAGCAGAAATAATGTCTTGCGTGTAAAAGAAACGCGTCTTATATATACGGTATGTTTTAGGCCTACACGGTTTTATATCGGCCAATCACACAAGAGTTAGGAAATTAGGACGTGTATGTGCACTGATGATCCACTTCCTAATTAAAAATTCTAATTTTGAAATTTTATAGTTGGATTCATGCTGGCTGCTCATCCGCCACTCGACTCCGTCAGCTGTAACGGGGATTGGTCGAATCAGTCGAATGCGGAAATATCTGTCTGCTTGTAGATTTTTAGCCATTTACATTAAAATGTTATTGTGTAAAAGTCATTGAGTTTGATCGTGTTTGGTTTAGTCTATATTTAGTGTTTGATTCTTACTGTTTGATGTTTACATGTATAGTCCAGATGTTAGAATTTGCCACTCCACCCTGGCATTTAGACAGAAGTACTATAAAACCAAGTGGCATGATCACTATTCATGCAGTCATGCGTAGTGACAAATAGTTTCACCGTAAGCCATATTGGTTCTTCGGTCTACTATACACAGTCACATATGAAAAAGAGTCGCTGTCTCACTTCTCGACCATATATAGAGTAAAGCCAGAACAGGGGCGACAGTGTGATGTTTGGTAAACGGTCCACACCTCACCTCATCTCTACTTGTTAACTTACCTCAATTAGGGATTTAATTCTAACTGTTATATATAGTAACTTACACTCCTCTATAATAGCAACATGTCTTAAGCAGAATTAGACTAAATATATATATATATATGCAGTGATGTTAATTGCAGTTCTTAGGCGTTACTGGTGTAGAATTACTCATCTTACTGTGTTGCCGTCAAAGATAATAAACTACCCTGATAAAGTAATCCAAGAGAGGGAGTAACACCAGATCAGCGTAAAGAGTTGAACCAGATGCGTGTATTTGCCCGGACGTCAAATCACAGACTCCACCCTGACATAGACGTGCTACATAAACCAAATGGTACGATAACTGTACGTGTACTCAAGCACGGTGACAAACCATTTCACTCCCGGTGATGTTGGTCGTCCGGCCTATTGTGTATAGTCACAATAAAAGATATGGCTGTCTTGATTCTTGATCATGTATACGTGAAGAGCTCACGGGTCAAACGGGATTATAAAGTTACAACTTACACGCCCTCTAGCAGCATTGCTTGTAAGTACAATTCTGTAACAAAACTTGAAGTTATGTCAGGTCTAGAATTACTCCAAATGAAAAAATAACATACACAAAGAACAGAGATAGTCAGACCAGATCAGCATATTTCAGAGTAAAACCAGACACCGATCTACTCCTGATCATATCCTGAGGTCATGATATCAAATCCCGCTCTGGCTCATTCGACTGTGTTTGAAGTCCTCGGCAGGTAGTTGGCGATGATTGGTGGTTTGTAAAATGATCTACTCCACCCTTAAAACTGAAATATTCTTGAGTACAGCGTAAAACACTACTGAAATACATGAATAAATCAAGCATCGAACAAATCAGTAAATAAAAAATTTTACACCATGCACGTATCGGCTCTTAATTTAGTCATTTGCATAGTCACTCTGAAGTGTATAGCGAGGTCATAGTTTGTGTTTAATCAGGGCACTTAACATCTATACATGATTCGTAGTCGATGTCACCAATGTGCCTGAGTAAAATAATGCCTTTTGTCCTTAGAAGAATGAATGAGTGAAACGTTGTGCCGCAGGCTTATATACCACTCAAGTGGAAAGCAAGAAAAATATATAAAAGTACATTTATTAAAATTCTTTCGGCTTAAAATAACGACAGTTTTGACAATCTCAAGCATGTACCGGGTATGGATGTGTTAAATGTGATGACTTTGGGTGGTTGCATTTAACATCACTGTAATTTTTTTGAACCGAAAAAATCCAAGCAACGGTGTTAGGTGTCGTGTAAGTTTACTTCTTAAACATTTACATGAACAGTAAGAATAAAACCCTAACTGAGACCGGATTTCACCGAAAAACGTGTGAATCAATGAATCGGTGATAAAAAACTATCGTTTTAAAGGTTATGAATTAAGCACACGAAGGCTAGCAGGTTTATATTAATTGTACAAAACAATTGGCGTAGCTAGATACATCAGTTAAATACGAGTACCTAAAACCCTAACTGAGGTAAGGTGACAAGAGGTCGGATTTCACCGGTATCGTGCGACCATTTGCCACTATCATACTATCTTCGCTGTTCTGGTTCTGTAATCTTTTATATGGATATATCCCGCTAAATCAATATGATTTAAATCCATTTAATATCATATTTTGAGCATTTGGAAGGAATCGAATGTATAGTTCCAGTTATTTTTAGTACTCTATCTTTCGGGAAAAACAATATCTGGGAAAAAGGGCAATTTCTATCCTATGGTGTGACACGTCCTAAGTTTTTAATATATTTTCCTTGTTATTGATTGCCGCTGAACTTTGTTTCGGAAGTATTTGTTTTTAATTTTGAAGTTTACTGCCGGACCTGTGCGTTTTGTTGTGAGTATTAAGCTGGGACGTGGTGAGATGTATACACTTGGAAGAGGGATAAAAAATATCAAAAACCTGATCATACAGAGTAAAACCAGAGCAGCCAAGACAGTGTGATTGTTGGCAAATGGTCACACGCTACCAATCAAAATCCAGCCTTTTGTCCTTTTACTTCAGTTAGGGTTTTGTTCTAACTGTTCATGTAAGTGTTTAAGAAGTAACGACTTACAGTCTCCTAGCACCAGGGCTAAAGCAATATTAGGTGAAAACAAATTACAGTGATGTCGAATGCAATTTATTACACGGCATTGGTCTAGAATTAACCAGAGCTGCATGTGTTGCCATGACGTTTAACATCTGTGCACAATATTAAGAAAACATTGCAAGGGGACCAGGCCTCGGGGGTGCCTAGTCCACCAGCAGAATCACGGTTTATGCAGGAATAAAATACAAAATACTACAGCCTAGACAGTAAAACCAGAGCAATGCAAAGACACTCCGTCATCCATCAAATAAGGGATTTAACGGATGATTTAAAATGTTAATCCACCATGTTCCTTTAAACCTTCTATCTTCACAGATATGGTTTAAAACGACGGTTTAAAATGAATGAATGAATGAATGGGTTAACGGCACCCCTGGCAATGTTTCAGCCATATTGTGGAGAAAATAATATTATTAAGCCAGGAAGCGGTGAATGGTTTTGACGTGATGAAAACATTCAAAACTAAATAAAGTCGACTGACAATTTTAGAAACCGAAAACCACTATATTTTATAAAATCTGGAAAATTGCATATATTATATGTCATTTAGAAAAACTATATTTTATTATACAACCTGATGTATTTTATGTTGTATTTATGTTGTATCTATGATGTGTTTTAAACAGCCCCCAACAGCGACAGTGTAGAACCATCGCCGAGCTTTAACAAAGTAAAGACAATCAACCAGGATATATATGTTTGATGCCGGATTGGGCAATGAGGGCGATTTCAGGTTTGAATATTTAAGGATTGAGCAATAAACCCGACCGTTTACATGTGTAAAGAAATGTATAATAAATTATCCCCTGAGGCCATTAGAGGACGTCCTTGGGGAGATATTGTGTAAAAGAGTTATCGGTGCTGAACCCGTAACTATCTTGTGCCGGAAGGTGATCTCCTCGTTTCGGATTAGAAAAAAAAAAAGAAAAAAAAAAAAAAAAGGAAAAAAAAAGATCCATCAACTTGTTATGCTTTTACATAACCCCTCATGGCCAACTCATGAAAACTGAGAAATGACCCAGCAGTTATTCAATCCTGCCTTAATTTATGTTGATATTTTGTTGGTAAACAGGTGAAACAGATGAGCTCTCTCACGAGGACCCGGGAAACAGGCAGAATAGATATTTTTCTATTGTTTAAGACTATTTCGCTTGGCAAAAGCCAAATTGTCAACTTCCATTTACCATTCCTTCATTTCGTCTTCGCTGTCTCCTTCTCTCTACGAGTGTACTGCGAATAGTGAGCAACATGGCATCACGCATGTCGTGTCATGTATATTCATAAGGTAAACTTAAAGTAGAAGAAAACATAAAAACGATGCAAGTATCAGGGGAAAAAGTGTGAAAATTTATTTTTAGGTATTGTCTTTAATATTTATTTTCTCTTTCAGGAGAAAAGAGCATTTGAAAATATTTTTTATGGTGATTATTTGGGACTATCTCTATGTATATATTGTCCTTGTGTAATAATGTTATAAATGATGATGTTACACATGTTTAATAAATATAAATTCTGCTAAAAGAGAAAATCAAAATAAATATTAAAGTAAAATTTCTCGTTCGTCCATCTGATATTGCCATAGTTTTTATGCTTTTTCTCCTCCTTTAATAAACACGTCATCTATTTACACGGAATTATATTCCTTGGCGATCCTATGACGTTATTATGTGCTACGATATTTTAAGAACACATTAGATTTATTTATTTATTTATTTTATTTATTTGATTGGTGTTTTACGCCGTACTCAAGAATATTTCACTTATACGACGGCAACCAGCATTATGGTAAGCAGAAACCCACGACCATCCGCCGGTTGCTGGCAAACCTTCCCACGTACGGCCGGAGAGACAGGTAACATGAAGAACACATTAGAGTAATGCGTACAAAAAATATTTCCCACATATGTGATTTCCGAATTTCCGAATTTTTTTTCATGAAGTTTCCTGTCTGCTTTGATTTTGGGTGTGATGAGTTCTTTTCCCGTAAAAGGCGGAAATCCTTTACATTGTGTATACTGCATCCCCTCACACTCCTCACAGCGATTTCCCTGCACGAGGCTCTTGCAAGATATTTTCCTGAATGTTAAAGTGTTTAAAGATTGCTTATGCTATTAAATCCGAGTTATTTTGAACATTATTAAAAGTTTCCTCAGCCGCCATATGTACATATTATAAGCATATCATATCCCTGGCATCTGCGTAGCAATTTCTCCTTTTGTTTAACAACAAGGATTGTACAATTGACAAGCACTACTCCAATGCAAACATGGTGGAAAATGTCAAGATATATTTATATATATAACCAAGAGAGCAAAAAAAAAAAAAAAGAAAAAAAAGAAAAAAAAAAGAAAAAAAAAAAGGAAAGGAAAACAAAAACGCTTGCCAGTAACATAACTTCAGTGTTTGTCTGCTTTGTAAATTTTGGTACAGAGGGAAGGATTTCACATAGATACAGATCAAGATATACAATAAATAGTATTTGTTAATTAAAGGATCAGTTTATGTATCCACATTCCTCTATTGAGCCGCGGTCAGGAACGGATTAATTCGTTGTCATGAAAGGACTAGAAGGTCTCACTATAAGCAGTTTGACTAACTACACTGACTAACCAGTCTGACTATATAGTATGACATCCAGTCTGACTCACAAGTCTGACTATGCAGCCTGACTATGCAGTTTGCCCATCCAGTCTGACTATAACCAGTGTGACCATGCAGTCTGACCATCCAGTCTGACCATGCAGTCTGACCATCCAGTCTGATCATCCAGTCTGATCATCCAGTCTGACCATCCAGTCTGATCATCCAGTCTGACCATGCAGTCTGACCATCCAGTCTGATCATCAAGTCTGACCATGCAGTCTGACCATCCAGTCTGATCATCCAGTCTGACCATCCAGTCTGACCATCCAGTCTGATCATCCAGTCTGACCATCCAGTCTGACCATCCAGTCTGATCATCAAGTCTGACCATCCAGTCTGACCATCCAGTCTGACCATCCAGTCTGATCATCCAGTCTGACCATGCAGTCTGACCATCCAGTCTGATCATCCAGTCTGATCATCCAGTCTGACCATCCAGTCTGACCATCCAGTCTGATCATCAAGTCTGACCATGCAGTCTGACCATCCAGTCTGACCATCCAGTCTGACCATCCAGTCTGATCATCAAGTCTGACCATGCAGTCTGACCATCCAGTCTGACCATCCAGTCTGATCATCCAGTCTGATCATCCAGTCTGACCATCCAGTCTGACCATCCAGTCTGATCATCCAGTCTGATCATCAAGTCTGACCATGCAGTCTGACCATCCAGTCTGATCATCCAGTCTGATCATCAAGTCTGACCATGCAGTCTGACCATCCAGTCTGATCATCAAGTCTGACCATCCAGTCTTACCATCCAGTCTGACCATCCAGTCTGATCATCCAGTCTGATCATCCAGTCTGACCATCCAGTCTGACCATCCAGTCTGATCATCCAGTCTGACCATCCAGTCTGACCATCCAGTCTGATCATCCAGTCTGATCATCAAGTCTGACCATGCAGTCTGACCATCCAGTCTGATCATCCAGTCTGATCATCAAGTCTGACCATGCAGTCTGACCATGCAGTCTGATCATCCAGTCTGACCATCCAGTCTGACCATGCAGTCTGATCATCCAGTCTGATCATCCAGTCTGATCATCCAGTCTGATCATCCAGTCTGACCATCCAGTCTGACCATCAAGTCTGACCATCCAGTCTGATCATCCAGTCTGACCATCCAGTCTGACCATGCAGTCTGATCATCCAGTCTGACCATCCAGTCTGATCATCCAGTCTTACCATCCAGTCTGACCATCCAGTCTGACCATCCAGTCTGACCATCCAGTCTGACCATCCAGTCTGATCATCCAGTTGATCATCCAGTCTTACCATCCAGTCTGACCATCCAGTCTGATCATTCTGTCTTACCATCCAGTCTTACCATCCAGTCTGAAAATCCAGTCGGGACATCCAGTCTGACCACCCAATCTGACCATCCAGTCTGACTATCCAGTCAGACCATGCTGTCTGACCGTTCAGTCTGACTACCACTCTGGCTATGCAGACTGGCTAAGCAGTCTGAGTAAGGAATGTGATGATGCCGTCCGGCTAGGGAGTCTGACTAACAGCTCACAATTTGTCGTTGGGGCCTCCGTGGCTCAGTCGGTTAGCGCGCTATCGCAGCGTAACAACCCGAAAGCTCCCACCAATGCAGTCGCTGTAAGTTCAAGTCCGGCTCATGCTGGCTTCCTCTCTGGTCGTACATGGAAACGTCTTCCAGCACCCTGCGGATGCTCGTGGGTTTCCCCTGGGCTCTGCCCGGTTTCCTCCCACCATAATGCTGGCCGTCGTCTTATAAGTGAAATATTCTTGGCCTAATAACAATTAATTACTGCTTTGCCTCCCACCATATTTTGACTGTAGTCGTATTAGAGAAATATTCTTGAGTTTAGCTGGAAATAAATAAATCATGTCATTACCTCCGTAATGGACTTGTTCGTTTGTTTGTTTCACTGGTTTTAATGTCATTTTCAGCATTGTCTTTTTGTGGGGGTCATATCACGAAGACTTCACCTTGCGGACCTATTCCTTGTGGTGCCTAACTGGAATGTCATATCGAAGATACCACACTAACATTATACTGACACTTGGCCAACAAGTGCTTGGCATATTCCTCTTTTGCTCAGCGACAAGGGAGACAATACCAAAATTACTGATGTGACAATCTTATGTATGACTCCATTCGGGATCGAACACCGGATCTACCATTTACCAAGCAGACTCTATCCATGCGAAGGACTTTCCGTTGTATTTTGCAGTTGTTCCTCTGTCTGTCAGGAACTTCAAAAAAGAGACCTGAGTAGGGATTTAATTGAATTTTGTGCATGGGTCGGCCTTGTTAAATATCAATCCATTACATTTTGGTACTAATCCGGTTCCGGATGAAAGCATTTTTGAACGATCCTGAATGCACTGACAGATATTAGAGTAGTGTCCATTTGATTGAGCTCTTTTTTGTTGCTTTTTTTTTGTTTTTGTTTTGTTTTTTGGTAAATTGGCAATAGGCTGTCTCTGTCAGTCAGGTCATTATTCACGTCGTGCTGCCTCGCTAGATCACCATACTGAAGACCCCTCAATCAATCACAACATGAGCTCAAAGCTTGCCAACCAAGTGTTCGGCTTCTGGATTCCCTTTTCTTGAGTGGAAAGCAAAGGCGTGTCAAAAGAGCTGAATTGCCTCCGTGGCGGAGGTAATTAGCGCGCTAGCACAGCGCAGTGAGCTAATAGGTCGCTGTTAGTTGAAGTCCAGTTCAGGCTGGATTCCTCTCCAGTCGTACGTGAAGGGAAGGTCTCCAAGAATGCGCGGATGGTCGTGGGTTTCCTCCGGGCTGTGCACGGCTTCTTTCTACCACAATGCTGGCCGCAGTCGTATAAGTGAAACATTCTTGAGTACGGCGTAAAACACCGCTCAGAAGAATAAATAATCAGTGAAAACAGCGGGCAAGGGAATGAGCCCGGGTCTCCCATACAAGGCAGGTTCTACCCACACCACAAATTTAATTAATTAATTAAATTTATTTCATTATTTATTTGCCTGTTTGCTGTTTGACGTCACAGTCAAGATTTTTTCTCTTATATGATGGCTTTCAGTTTTATGTGTGGAAGAAAATGGAGTGAAACTGGACTTTTCCATGTGATGTGTAGATATATATATATATGCACACCACGTTGGTGGTGGACCAAGTGGTCTTAAACGAACGCTTTAGACCACATAAGCACCGTCCATGGCCTATTGTCACCAAAGCCTAATGAGCTTGTGAGAGGTCGATCGGAGGCAATCTACAAATTCCCTGTCCAAGACCGGGTTTGAACCCGCATCTCAAGTGTCGTAGCGATTGAGAGGCGAGTGCCTTTTTAACACCCAGAGGATACGACAGCTGGAAGAATCGTTGTATACGAAAAGTTGCATGAAAAAGGACAAGCACTAATTCGGTATGCGATTTGCACTTGACGCTTGACACTACACAGATCTTGGCATCGATGAATTCTGCAAATCATTGTGACATGTCGCATCGTTTAGAACTCGAATTTAAACAATGAATTGTATATGATTATCTGCATGACAAGTTTGTCCAACAGCCCAATACCGGTATGAAAATTCTTCCAAGCACACGTAAAATCTTTTTGCATTGGAAATACACGTGTTTTATTGCAATAAGGAGAAAGACCGGATGCGTAATAAAATTCATTTGGTGATGCAAAGTCAAGCGAGGTTTTTCATACCGCGTGCTTTTAATACAAACCAAAAATTTCGAACATTTAAATTATACAACCTATACGTTTCATTTTTCAAACATATCCCACCCTAAAACGCCTAACTTAAGACATAACGTTAGCATGGATAAGAATAAAAATATTAAAGGCGAAAAAAGGCATTAAATTCTAATGTCTAAACCTACGTCGCACATATGTATCATTGATAATGCATGGTCGATACAAGACATGTTTATATTGCAAAGACAAGAATGTTTGCAAAACGAAATAACACAACTTTTCGTTTCAACGACATTTTTTTCCATTATGAAAATTATAATCTATATTTTTAAATCTGGTCCACTGTACAATTACATTTCTTTCTTTGATTTGTTGATTTTTAACGTCACCTTCCACTATACATTAAACTGTACACAAAAGAATCTTAATAACAAATTACGGAGACGCTGACTTAAGTGTATTTTTTCAGCAAGTGGCCACTCCTTCGAGATGAGATCAAGGATTGAATAAGTTTAGGGACCGTCCTTAAATGCCCCAGGACTTGAGCTTTATTGGTTGGCTATGGCAGTTGGTGTTAGAGCCGGCCGAAGTCAAAACTGGGCGGCGCTGCCTTACTGAGAGCCTTTCGTATGACGCTGCCGGTAGGTTTTGAACGTGTGCGCGAGTTACAGGCCTCATACCGGAAAGACGGACCCTTGCACGGCTTGCCGCATGCGGCAGGCGCAGGGTTATCGCAAAATCTGAACTGGAATTTCAGGCCGGAGAAGCATCCAGTGTAGGGTGACCAAACCGACCAGCCTCCGTCCACGCAATCAACAAACTGAGACAAATCCACTGATTGGATTCTGGAACAATCCACACGAGGGTTTCTGAAAATAAAAAATTGTTTTTTTTTAAAATTTTATTTGTTTAAATAATTTAAAAAATGGATTATTATTATTATTTGATTAGATGGAATTTGTGAAGACAAGATTTGTGTCTTTGTTGGTCGCTGACCTAGTTTTCCGATGTTAATCTTGTGTAAAGGTGGGCAGTCAATTAATTGACGTCATTCGATCACGTGATATTACAACTTGTATGAATCCGATTTGATTTGCTTTTAGAAGTTTTTTTATGGTTGCACGAAACAAGAACCCACCGCCGGTTTTCACCAGGGACCGTGACAAACCTCCTGACATAAGGCCGTCTTTGACCGGTTGCGTGTGACCATTTGCAAAAAATAACACCGTCCTTACTGCTCTCGTTTCTCTCTTCATATTGTAGTCGTTTGACCTCTAGCTTTCTTGTTCTCTAACTTTGACTTACGATCGATCGTCGGCATAACGGAAAACTTGTCTTTGGATTGAGGTCGCCCTGGTGTTATCACAGATAATGCGGGCAAGAGACGTCTTTCTGATCTCGTCCAGTTGGTCTGTAATGAGAACATCACATGCAAAAAGTAACAATATAAAAATACAAGTTGTGATATGTAGATAATTCAGAATGTTGTTTTGTTTTTCCTTCTATCTGTTTATTTGCCATGCAAATACTCTAGCTCTTCACGGGTGTCCAGATCTTCATTTGGAACTCCACTTTACCGAGATAGATTTCCTCTGTCCTGCATGCACCAATCTGTGGCCAGTCCAAAACACAGGCCTATATATGCACTGTACAGCGTGCATTGGTATACTTGTAGGCCTATCAGATCATTTTGTTCACACTAGAAGTTTATAAAAAATGAGAACATAAAAATACTTCTGTTCACGCGTCCATGTGTTGATTCATAAACGCTACGAATGAGATGAATTAAAGCGATGTGTTTATTATAGATACCATGGGCCATTTTTACATGATAAATAAACTGGTAGACACCTTCCAAAAACACCAAAAGTTCAATAAAAACAGAGTATCTTGTAACATATAAAAATATGTAAACGTGTTACATATTGCATGTTATTGTAATAAACACACCTCGTTAATTACTCAACATTAAGTTTACCGAATAAACACAAGAATGCTCATTCTTACTGTGTTCGTTTAACATATCTTTTTCATAACGGTATTTCCGCCAATTTATGATCGTGTCTCCCTGTGGAACCACCCAAGCCCCCCTTCTCCGTGCTGCCATGCTAGGCCTACTTAGCATGAAGCGCAATAAACCTGAGGTATGCTGGCATCTTTGCATTATTTTTGCACATGGCTGGTTTAGGCCTACCTTAGAACGTTTGAACGATGGAAATTTCACATTTTTATTGTACTCACTCAGTTCGAATCGAACGTTTGGGTCGTCGTTCTCGTAGAAGAATCTGTCGCCCTTTTTAATGAGGAAAAACTGTCTGCCGACAACACAAGCGATGGTCGGTCCTACCACAGCGCCACTGATGACTCTCTCCGACACAGCGCCGGTCCATAGGTCAATGTCGTCCACGTGACTGAAACATCGACATGCCGTTGGTTGATTAGCGTAACCCAAGGGACGTAACTCGTCATAATTTCACAACATGTTATTTTGGACTACGTCTCGAATACGTCTATAATGCATAAGTAAACAATTACTTGGGGTCAGCAGGGTTGAAAACAAAAAATAACTTACATTAATGAACTAATGTTGTTTAAGTTGTCATCCTATTTTAAACCAAGAAATTTTGACGTACAGCCTATATGACATGGCTCTTTAAAGCCTCAGTGTATAGGTAGACTGCGAGTATGACGTAAATCACCAACCAAGTGAATGAATACATAAATATAACGTCTACAATTATCTTTTGTTACACCCGTTATTTGACGAATGACGGATTAAACGGATTCGATCCTGATGTTGGAATAATTCATCATCAGGCAAAAATTAATTAGTTAATTAATTAGTTACCTGGAAACGGATTAATTCTTTATATCGACGAAAATGGAATCTCTCGTCCTTTAAATAAGGGATTGAACGAAAGATTTTTATGGAGGGCATGTATAGCTGTTCGAATTAAGTGACATTACTTATGTCAGTTTTCCGACTATCCAAGTTACAATGTAACCTGGCGAGCCTTCCATGACTCCGCTGATCTGGCCATAAGACTCTGCAGTTGAATTAGCTCAATTGTGTAATATATATTTTTGGCTTATTTCACCCAAACTATTCTCTTCGTATATATATGCAGACTTAAAGCTGAAACACGTGATAAGTTCACATACCGGTAAGTGGACTTCAAAATGTCGGCGGCCTCGGTTGTGTGGTCCACCAGACCGCCACGTCCCGTCCCGAAATGGGTGGCCGGTCTCAGACCACACAGCACGCGGAACAGGTTGTACGATGGGATTCCGAAGTCGCGGCCTCTCTGGATGTTAGTGGCTGCCAAATCGATACCGCCACCTGGGACTTGCTGGAACAGGGTGTTGGTCAGCTGGGAACTGATCAAACGATCGCACTTCTGCTGCTTGTTGCTGGCCAGGTTCTCCAGTACGAAGCTGGGACCTCTGGACGGCTCGTACAAGGTGTCCGGACGCAGGAAGTGGTCTCGGAATCTCAGATCGTCGGCGAAGAAAGTCTGCACCAGACTGTGGCCGAATCGGTAACCGGCGGCGGAAAACCCCGAGCGAATCTGCGCGTTGAACCCGGGCTGGTAGTCGCTGTTGTAGCCCGATCTCTTGGCCGGGAAGTCGAAAGCCTGCGCCACAGGGTTGCTGACGATAACTGGGAGGAACTCATCGTAGACGACGTGCTGGAATTCGGCCGAGACGATTCTTCGGGCTTCTTGGTACAGTTTCTCGTCGTTCCAGTGGGGCATGAGTCGGCTCAGCTCCCGGGCCACCCGGTTATGTTCCCTTAGCCACAGCGTGTGCATGCTCATGAGGGCTGGCTGTTGGTTCACACGAGGGTCACCTATTGGAGAGAGAGAATGAGTGAGTGAATGATCCAGTGCTTGGCGTTTATCGTCTTACTTAACAATGTTTCAGTTATATGACGACGAAGATCCTTCTGGTGTGTGCATATAGTGTGTCTTCTTGTGGCAGGGCGAGTCAATGCCACCAGTGCTGCCGCCCATGGAACATCATGCCGAAGACACCAGACATGACACCCTGGTGGAGTGCTCGGAGTCACATTATACTGACACCGGGCCGACCAGTCCTGTTTCCTTGCCCTAACCTCTCAAGGCTGAGCGCCCAGCAAGGCAGCAACAAGTACCATATTTAATATCTTTGGTATGACCCGACCGAGCTTGATCCTAGATCTCGCGACCTCGAAGAGGAGGCTTTGGCTACCAGGCCACCGAGGCGGTTTGGAGTTTGGAGAGAGACACACACACACAATGCATGCCACGTAGAGAAGGACAAATAATGGACAAAAAATGGACAACGGACTTAATGATTGAATGAAATGAAGTGAATACGACTTATAGCCACTCATTAGTTGTACTACCACCATGCTTTGGCGAGAACATGCGTATGAAAACTGCATCTCATCTCAAAGAAAAATACCGAACAATAAAGTTTACCTGCTTTGAAACAGAGGCGATTGCTCTGACTCCTACATTCGGGGCTCCTTAATTCAGGATCCAGAAGGAGTAACTCTCCGTCTGGGCTGTTCGTTGTCTTCAGGAGACCTGAGTTAGAACAAAACGCTTCTTTTAGTACGATCGGAGAATGTCTGTTAGAACGGCCGAGTTATAGCGGAAAATGTGTGTTAGCTTGCATACAGGTGATGGGAATATGTCTGTCAGCATGGATGCGTGATCGGAGGATCTTTGTTCCTTTCAGGACTAATTCTGTTGAAACATGTCACACTGTAGGTAGCAAAAGTGTCATAAAACGTTCTCAAGTGAGTAGAAGTGCCAGAAAACGCTCTCAAGCAAGCACAAGTATCACCAAAAAAATCCTCAAGCTCACACAATTGTCACAAAACATGACACCATCTCTTGAATCATGTCACATTGTACGTACTAAACGTGTCACAGAAAAACGTCAAGCGAATACAAATGTCACAAAAATCATCAAGCTAACAAGTGCCTCACGCGATATGTCACAAAAATGTCAAGCGAGTACGTGTGTCGCAAAATTGTCATCAAGTCAACAAATGTGTCTTAAAAATGTCAACCAGAGAGTCGATCTACAGACTGACCTCCTTGTAAAGTGCGCAGCTCTCTGGCCAGTTCATCGTTACTGCCGTATACGGCTGAGCCGTCCAGATAGGCCGATTCCTGATTCAACTGCTCGCGGGGACCTGTACAACATAACGAAAAACAACTTAGCTTGACTTCTCCGTAACAACACAAAAGAGCACAGGATGGAAAGTAGAACCAGAACGGCGATGGCCGTGTAATAGTCAGGAAACAGTTGGAGTTTAATAAACGCTAAGGGTCTAGGATTATTGTGTCTTCTTAATTACATCACGACTAGCAAGCTGTGTAACTCTGGAAATCGAAGACACCGTGGTGAACCAATATTTTGACATTTTGATTATCAAATTAAAATGCCATTATATGAAAAAGGCTTCGTTTTTGGAGCCACACTTGTAAATTACACAATAGCGTATCATATACATTATACAGGATTTATATTGTTTACGCTAATTACCAAGAAAATCAGAGACAATCGACTTTAAAATTGATATAAAAAACTATTAGACCCCATGTTACGTACAGTGCTCACGTGGTCGCCATAACTGGAGTAGCTTTTCATCAATAAGAGCAGGCTCCTGATGCACAAAGCAGTCACAGACTACGTTGATTGTAACAGTCATGACCACTGATGTTAAAGAGATCGGTAGCTATGGTAGTTACAATAAATTTAGTCTTCGATTGTTTTGTGGAACTGGGTCCTGTATATTATAAAATGGATGGTGCGTGTTCTTTTTTTATGCCATTACCTAGTTTACAACTCAAGGGAGGAGTGCTCAGAGCGCGCGCAAATTCCATGCACCTCCTGTTGAAACTTGAGAAAAATGTGTCGTTTCTGGGGATATCGATGGGTAAGCAGCCCTCGCTGAAAACAGAAGCCAGTTAATATATGTTATACTCAAATCCACGCTAGAGAAAGTTTCCAGGTGATGCTAGAATAGATTATATCATAGTACCATATAACAGTATAACATGTTGTGAACATCACAAAATCCCTCCGCGGCCTCGCAAGTTATTGCCGCGTTATGACCTAGGTGCCTTCCTCTCCGCTCGTACGTGGGAAGGTCTGCCACCAACCTGTTGATGGTCGTCGGTTTTCCCCCGGACTCTGCCTGGCTTCCTCCCACCATAATGCTAGAGGCCGTCGTATATATAAGTGAAACATTCTTGTGTACGGCGTAAAACACCAATCAAATAAATAAATAAACAAATGGACACAATGCCTCGTGATAGTGCAACAGAAGTGCAATGTTGGAGAAATGTACTAGTCTGTCGTGTGCAAACATTTGATCGTCCATCGCGTGTATTGTCAGCAGAACCTCCAAAAGACGCTTTTTCATGTAGGATCGGTATGGCAGCCTGGGGTTGAGTGTGCCTTGGAAGAGTGCCGGCAATATACAAGGGCAAAATTTCGACATTTTCGAAGTATTAAAATGAATCGTCGTAATAAAATGCCGGAAAATATGAATGCCTAAATCTTTAAATTTTAGGCCGTGAAATGTAATAATTGCTAAAATGTTAGATTACAAGCTTTTTAACATCTAGGCTACGGAACGCAAGACCAAACAGAATTAATATGATGTAAGATGTAAGTCTTAAGGTACAGAAAGTGTTAATCTAACATTATACATGCTTTCCTTCCTCCTTGTACCATTTCCAAAATCTCGGATTTAACCTTTAAAAATTATACGTAATATTTCAATTTTAATGAAGTATTAAGCGGATAACTATGGATAGAAAATATGTTTAAAAAAACACTTACATATCTAGAGGTTTTTCATTTTCACAACATACAAGTTCAGCTCCTCCGGGGGCTGTTGGGGAAAAAGAGAATTACCAAGATAATTAACAATTGATAATTAGCGTCAGCAATTAAGACTTACATAATTTACAATGGCAAGGATGTAAATAACAAATCTGCAGTTTATTGAATCCCGACTAAGCTAACGAAAATGACAACTAGAAGCTAGAATAGCACGCGGGGTCGCACAGGCGATGCAGTGTTCAGTATACGTCCTTTCAACTTGAGGAACACGAAGTGCACTTTCGGTTTTCGAGACTTTGTTCTTAAATTTCAAGGAACAGCCAGGAGCTGTAAACTGCTTCAAACGTAGATTTAGACAATATATATATAATATATACATGAACAGAAAGCAAAACACTTGGACCCGAAGGAATGGCTGAAGACAGCGACAACAATACGTTATTGATTCATTTCCACGTATAGTCAGAAGGTTCTGGTAATGTTTTCACATCTAATAATATTTATGTAGACTTACTTAGTATAGGAGCGAACCTCTCAATATCGTGGCTGACGAACTGCCCAAATTCCATGGTGATATGGGTGAACCTTATGTCCAGTGACCTCACGTCACTAGCAGTGTGCATTGAAGTACTAATAACCCGGGGAGGTGGGAGGTCGCCGGAAAGGATGCTACGGGAACGAGGCTCGTTCAAACCTGGCACATACAAAGATGACGGTGAAGAATTTAACAAGGAGGAGAGAAAATCATGTATACAGTAATAACCCTAGTTTATTTGTTTACTTCACTGACTTACAACCGTGGAGGAAACAATAAGAGCTTTACTCGATAAATTAACTGATTGATTGGGTCATTGATTGACTGATTCATTGATATTTTATCACATATATATGACGGCGGTGAGGTTTACGGTTGAAAGAAAACCACTGAGGTTCTAGAAGATACTTGACAATCTTCTTGACATAAGAATCAGCGAGAACTGGATTCGAAGACGCGACCTAGACTTCACCTTATCCCTGTTCCTGTTTCGTACAAGTGAGATATTCTCCAGTGCGGCGCTAAACACCAATCAGGTATCCCTGTTTTCTTATTTACTACGAGGCTCTAGAGGGTTACCCAGATCTGTCATAAGCAGCAAGGGAGACAACATTTACCGTCATTATAGGCAGAGGGCGCGCTTCTCTCGAACGGCGTCAAAGCACTTCCCCAGCGCGGGTTCCTCAGATTGTTACAGACGCCTGTAATTGTCCTGTACCTGGCTTGTGGGTCACATTTGATTGGCTCAGTGAAACGGCAGCCCAGAGAATCACCAATGTCTCTGCCTATGTCCGGCAGAGAATCAGAGTTGACACCGCTCCGTAAAGCTCTGAAAAACATTGATATAAACCGGGTTCATTTTATAGTGTGATGGACGCATATTTGGAAGGCGGCCACTTTTAAGTCCAAAATTGATCTCAAGTATAAAAAAATTAACCCAATTGCTGCATTGTTACTGTGTATCAGTTTCTACTGTAAGGTCGTGCTGTCTCTAATGTGACGTCATTATGATGTGATGGGAAAGGAATATTTGACGCCCATAAAATAACGTCATGGTCCTGCTCTCGGGCCTTTGACGCATCCACAATGTTATGTCTCTGAGCAACAACTCAGAAAGGAACAGGGGTGGAATGTGGGCCGAAGCAATCTACTAGCTTCCTAGCTGAGGGAAATTTTCTGTTAATGGACACTGTTCAACTCTCCTTTGCTGGAGGGTCACAGGGGCGTGACTAGAAATGAGGGAGGTGAATGCAATGGGGTGGTATAAAAGAGCTATTGACATGAACGTAGTTGGTTGAGTGAAATTTCTGTTTAGTCAACTTGCAGACACATAGACGGGGAATCCAGAGATCGCAGGTTCAAATTCTCTATCCGGCTAGTCTCATCGATAACAGCTTAAATCCGGATTTTTATCAGTTAAATTTAGTTAGGCGTTTGTTTTAATTGCCAGTGTGATTACTTATAAATAACCTCACAGATGCACTAGAACTGGGTAAAAATAAAAATGCAGTGATGATGTACGCTATATTGTTAGGAGTTGTGGGTTTGGGGGCAATTATAAGGCGTCCAACTTCAGCGATTGTCAATCTGCTAAGCCAGTCCACAAGGGTCGTCCACGGCTCTTCAGCCAGACAGCTGTTTCAAGTGTTGCATCATTGCGCATGAGCAGAACCAGTCATGCGTGGGATAATTAAAAGCACATGGTCGTATGTGCCCAGTATTTCTCCTCGTTCTAATTTTTTTAATGTGTAATTTACTAACTTTTCGACTTGAACTGCCTTACAGCCAATGTAAAATCTCAGAAGCCTCAAAGGCTGGACTGGATTCTGAGTGAGTCCAGAGGGTTATATATATAAAATACATTGTGGGTCATCCCTTCATGCCTTCGAGTTTGTTTCTGTCATCTTCAGTCAGTTATTCGAGTTCAGTTCAGGCACACGTAACATTTTTCGACCAATGAAGTTCCAGAGCGAAGTAGATGTTGTGACCAATCAGTGTATCCTTCTTAAAGTGAAAGGCAGTACGTGTTAAATATCAAGTTTGTCAAAAAGGTTGGACAATATTATATTTATTGCGGTAAAGTGTTTTTTATAACGCCTCTTACGATAGTGGAAATTGCCGTTTGACCGTGCTCCGTCCGCTAGCATGAAACAGAGCTATTCTGTCTGGGCTGTCACGTAATTACTCCAAGCGCGAATCACTCTTTGTCGCCCGATAATGTAGTAAGTTGATAAGGTTGTGGTTGAAACTAAAGCATATGCGTAAATTTATAACATGAAATGATCATGAAACTTTCTCCTGTCGCAACCGGGTCTGGAAATACTCTGTGGTGTTCTTCACACATGTACTTCTTATAATTTAAATATATAACATTAAAACCGCGTGCTGTCCCTATGCTATTACATATTACATTGACAGTCAACTCAGAACATTTACGTCACAGCTTGTGGACAGCTGATATCTCCTCGCTCTCTGAATGGTAACTCTCGCACAAGCTTAACAGCCTGGTGTCTGCAGATCCCCTGTCAGCAGTACAACACTCCACACTTCAAACGATGATAATTCAGCAGCGATTTCATATAAAAATTAAAACAGGTTTTTTCATTCAAGAGAGAATTGTGCAACCTTTTTAATGAACAGTGCCTCAGTCATGAGCTGTCGTTTACTTTAAATGTGTACCGCTGCCTTGAACAAGATATTTAAATCAAGGTTTGTGCTCAGAGATTTCATTGGATGACCTAACTGGGTCGATCTGCCTGCAGTGTCCATTTCAGTCAAGCGTACGTCTGCAGTGAGAGGAAGGAGGGGGAAGAATAGGGCACTTGCTCTCAGGCACCTCCCTTCCTTCTGTTTGGACTCACCTTACTCCTTTAGCGACCTCAACGAACGTCTGCCCAGAACGGCCAATTTCTTGGGCTTCTTGGGAAGATATAAGCTGGGGTCCGAACGGAAAGTTTGGAGGACGGGTTCTTACGAGTGCTATAAAGGGAAAGTAGAATACAAGAATTATAACGGTTGATTTGAATACATTTAATTTATTTCATTATTTTTTTAATTTTTTTTGAGTCCCAATGTATTTTTTTTAAGTAAGTGGTAACAGCGTGTCACAGGCCCACATTCACATTTATTTATTTATTTGTTTATTTATTTATTTATTTATTTATTTATCTGATTGGTGTTTTACGTCGTATTCAAGAATTATACACGGCGACGGTTGTGTAGCATTATGGTGGGAGGAAGCCGGGCAAAAACCCACGATCCTCCGCAGGTTACTGGCAGACCTTCCCACGTACGTACATTCATATTTGTTTGCCTTTCTGTTCTTTTCGTTTGTGGTATGCAGGTAGAAAACATGGTTTAAGCCTAATTGCTTTAGCTTTCGGTCAAAGGCTTGGAGACAACAACTCACATCGTGTTTGCTCTCGACCTATAAAGAGCCCATACAACATAACTGTTTCGTTTTCGGACTCTTTTGTCGCAAATGGTAATACGAGTCTTACGGTGTCATGTGACTTCTTTAAGTAACATTATGTGAACCTTTTCTTTTTACTTTCAGCGCTTAAAAGAGTTCGGACTCGAAACTCAACTTTGTGACGTTACCTGTTGTATGGATATCTTGAAACTATATTGGCAAGATAATTTAGATTTATTGTTTTAAATATATTTTATTTATGTCACGCAACAATAGTAAACATAACAGTTGTAGTATTGCTCCGTTTACATATGTGGAATTAATACAGTGAAACAGTTTATAATAACATTAACTTTGCCAGTAATTTAGATTTATTGCATGAGACTTAACTGTTAAGAGGTTCAGATCTGTTGTGTTCAGTTTGTAATTCTGTTTTAAATTAAAGATGGAACTCTTTGAAACGATTGGACTGTCATCCAATGTCGGCCGAAAGCTTCGCCCTGTGATGAAAGATTTTAGAATTACGATACCGACAATCCAACGCAGTAACGGCCATGAACTCTAAATATAACTCACTTCTTACGTCAGCGTCGACCTGGCTCTTAGCCTCGGCAACGATCCGAGTTAGCTCCCTTCTGGTCAGAGGGTTCCCATTACGTGCGGAGGAGGGTTTTGGCAAACCCGCGGCTGTCCGACGGATCTCTTTCCGGTCTGTGATGGAATCGACGATAAAGCGTGGATTGATCGTGTTGGATCTCCTGCCTGGGAATCGTGACCGCTGACCGGAAGCCAGCACCAGCAGACACAGAAACAGGGACGACAAGGGGAGGACTCTGATCAATGCAATGACGGAAAAGATTGATTAATTGATTGATTGATTGATTGACGTATTCATTCATTCATTCATTCATTCATTTATTCATTACAGGTAAAACAACTGACTGCTGGGTTGAATGAATTAATGACCCGTTGATAGAATGGATATATGAATGAATATTTGAACGGATGAATGAATGATTGATTGATTGATTGATTGACGTATTCATTCATTCATTCATTACAGATAAAACAACTGACTGATTGATTGATTGACCGCTGAGATAAATCGATTAGCATATACCATAAAGAGTGTTACTGGTATATTTACTTCACTTGCCAACGTCAGCGACTTCTTGATTCATTTGTCGAATGAGATCAGTTACTGATTCGTGTGCGCACTGATTCACTGTTCGCCGGAGAGATTCGAAGAAATCAGAAGGACCCGCAACCACGGTGCTACAAGACTGGGGACCATATTCAGCTTTGATTACCGCCATTGTTTGCACGTGCTAATTATATTCGGGAAAATGAATAAAAATCCAGTGCAGCAAAGATTTGGTATGTTTAAGCATATGTGGAACTTAGGCGTCGAAAACCGACATTCGTTATACCAGCCGTCAACCACCTGGGTCAGTAATGACGAAGAGCACAAGCTACCAAAGAACTAAGACAATGTATAAAATTTAAAAATTAGGACGGATTCATGCAAAGAGACGCAGTCAACAGTCAATATCATTGTAGGAGCTTTGGCATGTGCGCATGTACCAGGATGTCATGTTACAGTGCCGACCATCACGGCGTGATAATAAAATAGCATGGATCTTTCGGGCAATCTTCTGGGGGTATTTATTTATTTATTTTATTGGTGTTTTACTCTGTACTCAAGAATATTTCACTTATACGATGGCGGCCAGTATTATGCTGGAGGAATCCGGGCAGAGCCCGGGGGAACCCACGACCATCCGCAGGTTGCTGGCAGACCTTCTCACTTACGGACGGAGAGGAAGCCAGCATGAGCTGGATTTGAACTCACCTCGACCTTTTTGGTGGTAGCCTTCGGATCATTGTGCTGCGATAGCGGGCTAACTGACTGAGCCACGGAGGCCCCCTCTTCTGTAGCAGTTTAACTACTGATAATGCAGCATGTCAGTGTGTCTGACAGATTGCTTTGTGGAGACACACATACAGTAGACAAGGTGTAACCTGTTCATTAACTATTTTGCCTCAGGCTTCATTTATCCTAGCATTCATAGATTAACTTGTCGTGACGTCAGGCATCATTGTGAAAACAAATTAGCCTCTCCCGCACACGCATACCTGCACGTACACAAACTTCTAGACAGAGAAACCTATCAACTATCACAATGTCGTTGCTGGTGTGATTTTACTCTCTGTGCTGTATAATAGTCTTTTATTAAGTGTAATTTTGAAATAATCGAATGGATTTAGTGGTAATTACGGACCTTACATCTGAAAACGTGAAATTCACGTATGTATGCATACTTTTCTTTCCTTCAAAGTTTCAGTTTTAATTCCAACAACAGTTTGAGATGTGCGGTTGAATTTAATAAAATCGTATTGCCAAATGAACACTTCAGGTGCTGTGTTTTACGCTATCAAGATGCATTTTACATAATAAATGTTAGATAAGTCTTCTCATCTATCATTAAGTTACAATTCTCAAACAAACCTACATGCAGCATTACATCTTAATGACGAGGTATTACTCCACTACCGGAGATGGTGGTTGGTGGTTGTAGGTGGCTGGGGGTGGAGGTTGTGGGTGTGGGTTGGGGGTCGGGTGGGGGTGTTTGGAGGAATCGGGTGTGTCTATGCGTCGGGAACACCACTGGATAGGCCTATCGGTTCTCACGGAAGAACATTTTGCTGGGTTTTTTCCTTCACATGTACGCAGTAGGCCATAGGCTTATAACGTGTAACCTTCGTAGAAATTTATACATCATTTTTCTTGAGAAGCAAAGTATATTTTATCATTATTTGGAAACTATTTTGACAGAAAGATAAGCAGATAATAATTATTTACAGAATATTAAATATAAATATACATATACCTACACACCTACATATACCTACATATACTTACACACATTTTCTTTGCTTCACTAATTTCATTTTCTTTTAAATAATCAACCTTGAGTGAAAACGTCATTTTGACATACATATGTATATATATATATAGACGCCTATGTACATATACAAGGACAAAAAAAAAAATTAGCGGTGACGTGAGTATTGAGAGTGTCCTTTACGAAGCATGGCCTGTATATGTAGACAGCTAAAATGTTGATTCGCGTATTTGTGTATAGGCAAAGCATGTGTGACGTCATTCTCTAAAGATGGCATTCTGCTGCATTTCATCGAATTTAAATTCGTCCAGTCAAAAAAACAGACAAATATGAAGTTTGGTTTATTTGGTGGGTGTGTACTAGTGTACCCTGAACAATTTATATATGAACAGGATGTGGAGAAACTTAGACACGCATATCGCTCTAACATTTCTTTATTTGTTGCATTATATTTATTTATCTGTTTCCTTTTGTTTGTTTATTCATTCTTTATTTATTTGATGTTTCACACCGTATTTAGGAATTTTTACTTGTACCACTTCGGCCCTACAAATGGATGAGATAATAAGGAAACCGGGCCAGAGTCTGCGCGACACCTCCGCCTTGATTCGGCAGGTACCTGACAAACACCATGACTACAAGCCGCTGTCAACATTATAAATGCAAGGCGAATGTTAATTAGGATTGCTTCATTGAGTCCTTGTTTTTTTTTTCTAACACCATTGTTTTTTTTTTTAGGTATTTTTCGTCAGTTTTAGGGAAGGAGGAAACGGGAGTGCCCGGTGATTAAACCACTGACCTTTGAAGAGTTACTGACGAACTTTCGTATTTATACACCTGCACGCCAACGAAGGTATACAGGAACCTAATTAAGTAAGCTGGGTTGAGGATGGAGATTAACCTAGATTAGGTGTGGCGGACGATGAAGATGGTGTTCCCATTTTAATTAGCAAAACAAGAAAAACAAAACAAAACAAAACAAAAAAAAACAAACAAAAAAAAACAAACAACAAAATACGTCACCTAAACAAATGTTAGGAATGGCTTCTGTAGGTTATATTGACGTAAGAGACCATCATGGCTATTGCCTAATTTTAACAAATTTTAAATAATTATAAGAGAATCAATTCTGTTTTTAATACTAATTAATGGGACCGTGCTTATTTTAAACAAAGAAGCGATTCGTGACATCGTGACGAATGGCATTGGCTCATACTTAACCTCTCGTGGGAATAGTGTTTTTTTAAATGAATTCAGTTCAATTTAATTTATTTATTTGATTGGAGTTTCACGGCGTACTCAGTAATATTACATTTATACGATGCCGGCCAACATTACAGTGGGCAGACATTCCCAGGATTGGTCGGAAAGGGAGCCAGCATGAACTCACAGCGACTGCATTGTTGAGAGGCTAGTGGGATCATCGCGCTGCACAAACTAGAGCGCTAATACCCTCGGCCACGGAGGCACAATTAAATTTAAATCGGAATAATTTAAATGTTTATAACAAAGTCTAAAATATGTCAGTAGAATCATAGTGGTTTAAGCATCAGCAAGCTTATATCTAATTTATTTACTCATTTATATATTTACTCGCCACATTAGTTCACTTATGCGATGGTGGCTAGTATTATGGGTGTATATGTTAGGAATAACTAGTGGAAAGTTACCTAGGAACGGTGCATGTGAAAACTGCAATTTCAGTCGAACCTGATAACGTAAATGTTAACATAGATCAAAGATGATCGACGAAGAGAGGGACTGCAACTGTGCGAAGTTAACTAAGAAAACCAGAGAATACTGATCAGGAAATATTGGCCTAGAGCCTTTGAAGGAACACCTTAGCTCACACGGTGATCAAACATTAATGCTACATTTCACAATGTACTTCTCTCCGCAGGACTAATTCGACTAAATCGTACACAGATTAGTCAGTGTTCAAAGAGGTCGCATGTTCATGGTTCGAATCCAGATCGCGTTGGTTTGGTTTCGGTTTTATAAAAGTCACGAAGTTTATAAGGTAACTGCCGAAGGACAGTAGATTATTTCTAGTCCTCCGATTTCCTCCGCTCATAAGCCTAACGGACGTTATAAAATTGCAAAATTCTTGAGTACAGCGTTACACACCAATAACAGTAATAAATTAATATACAGTTGTGTAGAGATTCAACAGATGGCCCCCGCCGTGTAACTGAAATACTTTTAAATACGTGTGTAAAATGCCTATGAAGCACATAAATATACAAAATACATACGTAAACTGTAAACCCATTCTACCAATAAAATAAATTGTGGCAACTCAGCCCTATAGTAGTCCAGCAGCTCATTAAGTTAGCTCATTAAGAGCCCATGTAAAGCTTTGTACATATAATGAGGGGAAAATAGTTCTTACCTTAGCGTCATGATGCTGTCTTGATGGGTTGTGTTGAGTGGTATTCAGGAGCGCGCCGCCTTATATAGCCGGTTGGAAACCAATCCCCGCGCACTTAGCGGCTAACTAACGTCTACCGTTAAGTTAGCAATTTCCCGATCAAAGGCCACCGCTAGAAGATCCGTTATGATCTGTTAATGAGGGATATCCGGGTCTTCAGAAGCCCCCAACTCCCCGTTTAGGGACGATCTGAATCACGTGGGGTGACAGTTAAGTTGGCCTTCAGCGAACTACACTCCTGGATTACATAAGGTGGAGTGGGGGTGAGGAGTGAGTGGTGGTGGGGAGTGAATGGGCTGGGGAGTGAGTGGCCCTGCAGAGCGTACCGGTATATCGTTGTTTGCTTCCGCGGTCTTTTCGATTGTACGTCTAGTCTAAATAACTTTTGGTGCAACTTTTCTCAGATGCCCGTGTTATAGTAAATGTAATCAGAAACGTTTACCTAACGTTACTGACAGGTCACATGGTACAGTAGGGTTCGAACTCGAAACTCCCCTATTGATCACATCTGACATCTTTTGACTAAATTTACCGCAGTTAGGATGAAATGCTTTCGCTCCGCCACCATTGACTTGGGTTTAGCATTATAAAAGTTTTATAAACATTAGACTTTTAAGAGTGTAAAAGAGAGTAAGCTTCATCAGTTTCATTTAAATCAGCAGGTTTGAAAAGTACATGGCGAAAATTAGACCGTAGGCCCATTCAACTCATGACGTCGCAAGCATAGGCCAAGAGCTAACAGGTTGGTTCAGAAAGTCGCGTTTCGTTTCTGAAATAAACACCTTGCAAGGTGTCAGCTTATGGCAAAAAGAGCAATACATATGCATACATTGTAAAGTTTTCATTCTTTATCAAATAAAGAATGCTGCTCTTATCAGCGCTGGACTTGAATCCTTGTCAGCGGCCCTTTAAGACAGTTCAGCCATACGAATCTATAATTCTCCTTTGAGATTAGTGAAATTTTAACATCCTATATTTATTTATTTGTTTATTTATTTATTTATTTTCATTGGTGTTTACCGCTATAATCTAAATTATTTTACTTATAAGAGTACCAGAGTGAGAGGAAACCGGGTAGATCCTGCATGGAAACCCATGACCGTCTGCAGGTTACCGGCAGACCCACGTACGACCGCCTTAACTCTACGTGTGGCTGAAATACTGCCGATGTGGCGTAAAGCGGTAATCATTCATTCACACACTGCTGGAGAGGCTTTCCTATATATCAGATATACATTTATTTGATGTTTTACGCTATACTCGAGAAGATTTCAACTCCTCCACGGCAACAAGCAAATCCGACGGGGAAGCCCACGACCCAATGCAGGCGGCCAGCAGACCTTCTCATGTACGGCCGGAATGGCATTATTTGTTTGAATTAATTTTATTAATTTATTATTTTTTGTATTAATTATTTTTTTATTAATTCATTATTTAATTTATTTAGTTAGTTAGTTATTGGCTTGGTGTTTTACCGAGTACTCGAGAAGGTTGCACTTATCCCAAGGCTACAAGCATTACATGGCAGATACCGTAGGGAAACCCACAACCCTATCCAGTTGGCTGGCAGACCTTCTCAACTAAGGCCGGAAAGGTCATCCTACATTTACGCCTCTTTGACTCTTTCGGCTAGCGCGCTGGCGTAGCGCATTGACCCAGAAGCCTCCCACCAACGCCGTCGCTGTGAGTTCTACTCCGTCTCATGCAGGCTTCCTCTCTGGCTGTATGTGGGTAGGTCTGGCAGCAATCTGCAGGGTAGTTGTGCGTTTCCCTTCGGACTCTACATGGTTTCCTCCCACCATAATGCTGGCCGCCGTCGTGTAAGTGAAATATTTTTGAGTACGGAGTAAAACACCGATCAAATAAATAAATACATTTATCTATGAATTTGATTTCTTGTTTTACGCTGTACTCAAGAATATTTCACTTATACGGCAGCGGCGAGCATTATAGTGGAAGGAAACCATGTAGAACCCGAAGGGAAACCCATGACTCTATGCAGGTTGCTGACAGACCTTCCCACGTACCACTGGAAAGGCCATCCTATTTTATAGATGAATCATTCTTCATGTACTTGTAATGTGTGGTTACCTGATTGTCACTTTGGGAGACTGACCTGTTGATTGATTTGTTTATTCACTGCAATGAGATAACGCCACAATGCAGTGGTCAAGGACAGTGAGAACAGGAAACAACTATTTATTTATTTATTTATTTGACAAGTGTTTCACACCATACTCATGCAAGAGTATTTCACTTATACGACGGCCGCCAGTATTATGGTGGGAGGAAACCGCGCAGAGCCCGTGGGAAACTCACCACCACCTGAATATTGAGAAACGATTCAAGACATGGACATATATACATATAAGCACACTGGTGGGTGGATTGAAGTTCCTATGCACTGGATCTGAACCTGTCCCTTATAAAAAATAACCAACGATGGCGGATTTTACGCAAAGACGGGGATATATACCGGTGGGTGGTGTAAAGAAAGAAAACTATACTGTAGTGGTTTTGAAATTGAGAGCGGATAAGAGAAAAAAAAACAAACAAAAAAAAAAAACACACAGGATGAAATAATGGTAAGCTATAACAGTTTCTCAGTATTAGTGTGTACACTGATAAAGTGAGATTTTATCAAACTTTGATTTGATCACAGATTTCGAGTTTATACAACCCACAGTTCATTGATCTGTATATGTACTTTGGCGTGGTGCCTGTAAGTGGACTTTCCGTGCTATTGTTGATTAAACATGGCATTTTGAATAATTTTAGGTCAGTGAGTCAAAATTTGCTGGCACTGAAACACGTACATAAACAGTTATGATTAAACACGAAATGAAATAGGAATTTGACAAGAGCCCGAATTTCAGCGGTTCCTCGTGTGATCATTTGTCATCTACACGTACATGGCACACTGTCATCGCTTGTTCTGGTTTTACTCGCCATGTGACAGCATTGCATATTTATCATGACTCGATGATTGGATGGCAGTAAATAGACTAGTCTTTCTGACGATATTTTCTCCTTTCCTCATACCGGTCGTCCCGCTATACAGCCAATAAACCTGTAACACCCAATTATGTCATCAAATGCAGTCTTGTATAGGCAGTTAACCACATTTTATATAGACCTAAATACTCCCGGATTTACAGCTAAACCTGGTCTTTTTTCTATATCGTATATTAAATTAAGTTTCCGTGTTATTTTTGCGTGATGTAGGGGACCTATTAACTGCGGACAATTATCAAGATGTTCGTTGCACCACGGAAAAGTATGTTTTCACAGGGAGTATGAACAGAAGAACATTTGTCGCCTAACTTATTTAGTTTAAAACAAAATTATAGGTTAAACAAACATAGCATTGATAAAACCGCATCATTTGTAAACGGTCCAATATTTGCTGACAGCTATTTTTCTAGGTTTGCAAGCTAACTGCCGAAGATTTTCAAACCGCGTGCCGCCGTCAAATATTAGTGAGAAGTTTTTCAGCTAGAAATTAAGGCGTTAACCACCAAACAAATAAACTGAATAAATAGAATAAAAAGCTTAAAACAGTTGATATGGCTTGATCACAGAATCGTAGCTTACAGTGCATGGACCAGAAATGACTGGCTCAAGTTGTGATTTATTTTCCATTTGCTTAGTAAATTAATAGAAAAGATAAAACTAGTAGACCAGATTTTTATGCAAATGCTTCGATAAATTATCACACATACACATAAACAATCGTGCGCATTGAAAAAATTGAAGGCACTGTAATGTTAACATTTTTAACCAATCAGGCTTTAGTTATTTCTTTAACCGGAAAACACAACTTTCTCCACTTATGTCACCCAAACCCTGTCTTGCCACTTAACCATACCAGTGTAAAAGTACGAGTGACGCGGCATTGTCTCTCCAGTTGCTTTATTAAAATGGTGTACAGTCCATGGCTTCGTTAGAACTCCTGATTAAAAGTTGATGTATACAGTTGGAAAACATTTAGGAACTAAATGGTGTGATCGTTTTGGTCTGTTTCCACCCGCATTCCTAAATAACAGATTGAATTGTTTGTTGTCTGTTCACCAGCAAGCCTGTAGATGTAGGGCTAGATTTCGTGATTATTACTTTTACCAACTTATTGTTCGAAGAAAAAAGGAGTGCACGGATAAAACCACCTAACTTCTGCAGGTACCTGACAAACCTCTTGACATGAGGTCGCTAGACGAAACAGCGACAGCTGGATTGGAACCCGCGACCTCAGGTCCAGTGGACGCAGCGAGCAAGATGAGCCAGTGAGGCAGTCATATCCGCATTACATAGAAATGCATTGCGAAATCAAATGACAGATTTAGAAAACGACGCCTACATAGAGCATTCACACTCTATGACATTGTAATATTTAGCAGCCTGGTTGCATGAGCATGAGGAAATCAACTGACTAGAAAAATATAGAAAATATAAAAATGAAACATCTGCGTTTTGTCAGAAAAATTTGTCAAAAATGTTGGGTAGACGAAAACGGTCATTGCGACATTCTTCAGTTTGAACGTGGCTTTCTTGGCGCAGAATTGGAAATAGCCTTGGGCTCAAGATCATGAGACAAAAAAACAAAACAAAAACCAAGCAAGGAAAAAACATAAGGATGATGTAAGCTTCGTATGACTGGGCGGTGAAAAGTTATTGTAAATGCATGCATGCGATCTTTAAGATTATTTTCAATTTTTGTTCAATGAAAAAGTGGAAATCGGAAAATTACTTTGGTGACAATGTACGATGAAAATGTGATACATATACGCAGGGATGTGCTGCAAATGACGATGCCGTGCATTTCTATACTAACTGTTTATACTTTATTTGTGCCAGAATTTTGTCCTTTCTGTGCTAACAAACGTGGAAATCGAGAATTTTAAATATAGTTATATTTCTTAGGTGCATGTATTTCATAAATATTTTCATATCTCTGATTTAACATATATGTTACACTGAAACAGACTTATAACATATCTGCTAACTCCTCATTTAGAACTTATGTTTCCACAAACGTGTCAGGCTATTAAAATTGTAGAGTAGATACTAGATTTGACGCCTCGGTTAAAATTACACTCGTGTGTCTATTCGATGTCACCGGAAACTGTTGACTACTTCTACTTTCAGGTAACTATCTTCCGTAAAAACTATTTCGAATTCGAATTCTTTCGTCGCAGAAGGTAAAAAGAGTTCAACTGTGTCATGTGGTTTGTCAAAATGACAGACAATTTTGTTGATTTTAATTTACCGATCAGTGGTCTCGCCGTGTCAGGGAGGCTTAAATGACCTCTCCTTCAATCAGGAGAGCACCTTAACTTAAAGAACTTCCAGCTCCTTAATTCTACCCATCGTACGTCTAGTCTAAATAACTCTTTTTGAAACTTTTCTCAGACGCCTATGTTATAGTAAATGTAATCAGAAATAGTTGCCTAACATTTTGACAGGTCACATAGTGCAGTATGGCTTTTCTTGCCTTTAGCGATAAAAGAGTTCGAACTCGAAACTCCCCTATTGTCGGCCTAAGCTGTGATGTGGACACTTCGTGTAGTATTCCACTATATACCAAAAGCTTGTCCCAGACATACCTAGCATACAAAATGTATTATGAAGCGTCCCTTTTCTCCATTAAGAAAAGTGTTTCCGCGATTGTGTGCACTAATCAGTGCCATGGGACTATGTAGAGCGGGAGTCCGATAAACAGAGCTCGGTACATTTCTCACACTTAATGAAGGTCTGATGTCACTTCACTACAGGCAATTTAGAATGAAGATCTAATCTGACTGAACAAGGAAACAACGGTTTATCTCATTAGTTTCCCAGACATTTGCCTTAAAGCCAATGTCTACAATTGTTTTTTTCTTTTTTTCTTTTAAAATTAAGGTTCTTTTGACAGGCGAAATTATATCTTAAAATATATTCGACATTATGAAAGAGGCTTGAAAGTAAACAGTAATTTTTTCCCCCATAATAATTGGGAGAAATCTCTAAAACTTTGGAGTCGGAGCTGTTCTGCTAATGTATAAAACATTATCAAATCTGCTGTATGTCTCACGTTTTATCAGTTGAATGGCTAATAGGAGTGGCCCGGGGGGTTACAGCGCTCCGGTGCATCGTAATGATGCAGGTGCCTCTCACCAATACGATCGCTGTGAGTTGAAGCCCAGCTGACGGTATTGTTTCATGCCATACTCAAGAATAATTCACTACTAAGATGGCGGCTAACATTATTGTGGGAGAAAACCGATGACCATCTGGAGGTTGGTGGCAGATCTTCCGTCGTACGGTTGGAGAGGAAGCAAACCTCAGCTGGACTAGTACTCACAGCGACCGCATTGGGTGAGAGACACCTGCATGAGTCTTTGTTCTGCGCTTGCGCGCTATATAACCATTTCGGCTACCATACGAAGACAGTGCATATGAATAACACAGTGTTCTCCTTTATTTCACGATGGACAAAACTACTGTAAATACTAGTGCAAATCATGGAGGTCACCGTCGTATACTTGAAATATTCTTGAGTACGGCGTAAAACACTAATAAAATAGATAAATAAATAGACAGTTAGATAGATAGACAGATGGATAGATAGATAAATAAATAAATAAATAAATAAGTAAATAAATAAATCATGGAGTAGGTTTGCAAAAAGTGCAGCACAAATACAGATACATGCTGTCGGTTTACGGTGGCGATAGTGACATATATGTAATCGAATTACCTGTACTCATTTTGTGTGTAACACTACATCGTGTTCGTTACATTTGACCATGGTGTTAACATTTACCTTTACAGTACTTTGACTGAAAAAAAATAAAACAGGACACAATGCTGTTCACTTACACGGCCTTGCTAATGTAACTAGACCAGTGGCTGTAAACTAGAAGAGCTGTCAGAATAGAGCTATTCGACCACAGGAAAATGCACGGTAGCCCAAACTGCAAGAAAGGTTTATACAAACGTGCCGTTCGTATATTGTAGTGAAAGTGTCTATCGACGAATGTCTAATTGGTTTCAGTGCGTTGTACATCCAGAACTAATCAAGGCCTAAGGGTCTAGACTGCATCGGACCACTGTGACCCGTGAGGGCGCGGGTTAGATTCCAGGTCTGGCCAACTCAGCTGGGGCGCGGTGCTTGGAGAGCTGGCACAGATTCAAACAGGCGAAATCCGAATAGATTTAACCATAACATTTAACATTCATACATACATACATACATACATACACACACACACACACACAGACACACACACACAGACACACACACACTCACACACATACATACATAAATAAATAAATACATAAATAAATAAATAAATAAGCCACAAGACAGTTTCAGATTCGTAACCGACTAATGTAATGGTTTACACGTTTATTTATTTATTGTTATTTTTGTTTTTTGTTTGTTTGTTTGCTTGTTTGATTGTTTCTTAAAGTCATACTCTATAATTTTTCACTTAGACGATGTGGGCTTTGTGGGTGGAGGGAAAAGGAATTCCCGGTGTAAACCACACACCTTTGACAAGTTACTGGCAAACTTTCCCACACATATGAAGTACATGTTTACACATTATAGTGATACTGATGCTCTGTAACGAACGTTAGATTGTGCAAGACCCCATAAGCAGTGAAAGAGTCGTCACTTTTGGCCGAAAGAAATATCATTCCGGTATTATATGTTACACGTGCGCAATTCGAGCAATTGGGCAAAATTTGGCCCCGAAGTGAAAAGTGTAGGAGCACTGATTGGATCATACTGCCATGCGGTTGATATAATATAAGTGTCTTTAATCTCACTTTTCACCTAGATGAAATATAATATCAGAACTTTGCTTTGGATACAACTGAAACCTTTTTGCCAGGGTTATTATACACTCCCGCTGAAGGTTACCAAGGTGACAAATTGCTGTTAGGCCTACGTCACTTCCAGGAGCAACAGCTCAAAAAATGTTGGTCATACTGGGGGTTTTTTTTGTTATGATGTAGAGAAATGTCCAAGTTGTGTGTGGTGGTATGGCATACCCCCAGGCGTAAGTTTGGGGATATATATTTTGGGAGTTGAATGTTGACAAATTTACGGCATAAATAGTAAGGAAAACCTGTTTTTGCGTATACATGGCGAGTCAAGTGCAAAGGTCAGTATGGACATCCATCTGGGCATAGGATCAGTCAACCGCGCCGGCCTTCAATAATCTGGGCAGCCAATCAGGTAGCTCTCTGTTGACGTCACTTTACGGTTAGCCGAGAAATTATACGAATTAATGTTAGTTCATATTAAAACTAATACAACGATGCATGAGCTCAGACTGTGGATTTAGGACACATGCACTTATAGAGGCTGTGGGCTGGTTCAGACCAACTCGGCCAGGGGTTAACTTTGGTCAGAAGGAGCGGTATAAATATGTGTCGTTGGTCTCCTGCTGTACCTGTATTTAGTCGGTTAGACAATGTTACAATCGTCAGTTCCGAAGGGTGCAAACCTGGTTCCGGCAATGGGAGATCAAAGACGTGAAATCTTTTTCTTAAGGAAACCATACCTGAGAATTTGTCTGTTAGCTTCTTTCCGTGAAGAATCGGCAATGAAGTTCGTAAAATTCATAATGCGACCAATTGTAATGTGACCAATGAAGTACCAGAAGTAGTAGAAGAGGGTTTAGTGTGCTAGTGCAGCGTAATGATCCAGGTGCCTCTCACTGATGCGATCGCCGTGATGTTCAAGCCCAGCTCACACTGGCTTCCTCTCCGGTCGTATCTATGTTCTTTGGAAGGTCTGCCAGCAACCTGCAGATTGTCGTGGGTTTCCCTGTCCGGTTTCCTTCCACCGTAATACTTGCTGACGTCGTACAACTGAAATATTCTTGAGTACCTCGCAAAACAACAATCAAATAAATAAATAAATAAATAAATGTAAGTCTGCAGAATTGTATGGAACTAGGCGAAGGGCGGTGGTTTACTGAGGTCACTCCTCGAGTCCCTCCGCATATGAACATGACCGCCCTCGTGTAAGTGACAGATAATTACACGTCATTTCATAAACATTCAGGTCGTGAAATGTATTGCTGTATGTATTGATTTATGCAGTACCGATCAGAACAAAAGCACTTGGTTTGGAACACCGAAGAACTAAAATCGACCAGAAGAAACACGGCCGAAAACAACGTCAAATTGCTATTCAAATAACGATTAATTTCCTTCTTTTATTTTTTGGATTGTTGTTTTTCTGTGATTGACACTGAATACCAATTCATAACCAGGCTTACTTATTTAGAGTTTGACTGAGTATGCACACAGTCAGCCGGCGAGGGCCAATAAAATTCACCACGGCCCCCAAATTTTTTTGTGTACTTAAAGTTCTGTTTCAGGGGTGTCCGGCTTAGTTCTGTGGTTGTTGTTAGACTCTATAATAAGACTTTCAAAGCCAGCAGATTAGTCGGCGCATTAGTTGCGGCTTAATGCAGTATGACCTCATCACTGCACTTCCGGGACAGGAAGTCTGCACGCGGCCGTATGCAAACCGCAAAGTTAGTACCACGCGGCCGTCTATCCGGGTACATCAATTTATTTACCGTGCAGGTATATAGTTTTATACCTGGTTGTATTTGATTTCAATATGAATGCATGCCCAGTTCTTGTCTGATTGCATGCTGTTTCTTCTAACCTATAGACTATCTTCCTGAAATTATAGTTAGGCCTATATATGTGTATGCCAAAATATGTAGGTATATAGTTACAAATCTAGGCGTCAAAACCTACATTGGTATACCAGCCGTCAACCAAATCGGTGTTCCTGGTCAATAATCACAAGACCAGTTTCCAAAAACGACAAATAACACAAACTCCCAAATAACTAACATATATAAATATAAAATTAGGATGGGATTATGTAAAGAGAAGCAGTCAACAGTTTTCAGTGACGATAAAAGGACGAAATGAATGTTCTGGGCGGATGAATAAAATCAGGATCCAAATCGTGTACCATAATATACGGTGTCGTTGGATTGCAACTGTTCATACATCCAACGTGGCGATCACACTCAACACGATGAACATACGGCCCTTAGTTCCAAGTTAAACGGAACTAGACACGATTATTAAAGCATAGTCCCAGAGATTCTGAAAACTCCGTCCGTATTTACCAACAGGATGATGGAAGATAGAAGGAATGCTCAAGATATGTGAATGAAAACAGTATCCATATCGTGTGCTCGTTTATGTGATGTCATTATTCAAATATGTATCTCAGTTGCGATCACACTCAACACGATGAATAAATGACCCCTATGCCCAAGTTAAGCGGAAGTTTACTCTCTAAAAACTACTGTGTACGAGTGGTACACATCACATCAAAATACACATCCACATAATTTTTGTGTACCAGAAAGACACAATTTGTGTAATTTGTGGAATACATATACAATGATATGTGTATTAGTAATACACAATTTGTGTACAACTGATACACATGTATGTGTAAAAATTCAATGTGGATTATACATTTATTTTATCGTTGTTTTTACGCCACATACTGCAGAATACTTCACCTATACAACGGCGGCCAGCATTATTAGACGGGACGAAACACGACAGAGGCCGGTTGGAAGCCTCACGACCATTCCAAGGTTTCTGACGGACTATCAAACGTACCGATTACACATCATGTTTTACGCAATTCTACATTTTGGAAACCATATAGACCCCCAGCTAGTAACTGGCTTCAAAGAGGAGTCCACAAAGTACATGGCATCTAATCGCCGGTTCCTGCTGATTCCAAATATGGTCTTCACTATTTTTTGAAATTCTTTTACAGTGATTAAAATGGAAATAAAAGTTGAGGTTGGCCTACAACGACGGACCTTTCGGACCATACTGAACAGGCTGAAGAACAGTGAGGTCACAGATTTTTTTTGCTTTCCCCTGAACATACTGTGTAACTGTTATATTTCCACATTAAATACAGACACAGGTGTAGTACCAAATATATATTCACTTTGGTCGTAGATATAAAGCCAGCAGAAGACGTTAAACAGCTTAAGAGAATCTGCGAGGTCACTGTGTCAGTCTGCTCTCTATGGTTTAAAATTCCCAGCTTATGGCATCTCAATGTTTATTTCCATTTTAGTAACTGGGGAAAAATGCCCCAAAATAATGAATACCAATATTTGGAATCAGCACGAAACGACACTACAGATGATGCATATAGTTTCTAAATGTGGTCTGTTCTTTTTAAGTCACAACTAAAACAGCGAAAACCAACACGCGACCTCGCTGGTCGGTAGCAGGATATATTTTAGTCAGTTCTACATATATAATTTATGACTCAAACACCCATTATTTCTGGCGAGTATAAACCATTCACGTTTTCCCTTATTTGTAAGGGATATATATAACTCGAGTTTCTTTAAGGATCTATACATTTTTTTGACATCATGATCCGCCTTAGAAAACTATGTACCTGGAAATAAAACATTAAACATATTCAAAACTGGCGAAAAAAATATCATTTTTTCTAAAAAGCTCTGATTTAATCACATTTTTTGTCTCCATTTTCTCTGATGCAAAATCTAGATAAATTTTAGAGCTACTTACACATAGTTGCCACTAGAATAATCAATCAATATTCGGGATTATGCGTAATATAGCATCCTTAAAAAGTAGACTTTACATGTTTGGCTCCACGAATGCTGTCTTGCTACATCTGTATGTTTGTGTGATGAGGATCAATTGTCAGGCAACTAGTATTTCACAAGGCGTAGGAGTTCTCTCAGGTTATGCGGTGCGTGTAGACCTACTTAAATGTCTTAAGCAACGCACAGGGTAAATCCATGTAGCATCCGGCATGGGTAAGCCTATATCAAGCAACAAACCAAGCTGAAAGAAACAAAACAAGGAAATCAATGTATATTCTGCCCTTTTTAAGCAGGTCATTGTATCTGTGATTAACTTTTGTTTTAATTAAAACCCAGTAGAGAATGACCTCCTTACCTTAACCGATACACCTGTTGTGCGGAGGTTTACCCGGATCTAGTTGTAAACTGATGCGCCTGTGGCTTTAATTCTTTTATCAAGTGTTACGCAAACCGGGCCTGATTAAGTGAAACTACAAGACTGCGAAATAAAAAATAAGGTTAACCGGCCTCTGGTTACTTAACTGACGTCTTAATTACGTTTTCACACACCCGCAGCACTTTTTTGTATGTAAGTAGGCATAGATGTTGACATATTAACCAGTGTCTTATCATTGTTTGTTTGTTTGCTTTCTTTGCTTGGGCTTTGACGTCGCTTTCCACATTATGGTCGGATCTTCAAAGATCTTGTTGATGTTATCATAAAGAAGTTATTAAGAGTGGGTGTACAGGTGTGAAGTAATACCGGAGTCGTGACGTCACTTACTGGACCCTTCCTAAGTCCTAGGAGATTGACCAAGCGTGTTGTGTGAGAGGGAGGGGAATTAAAACAACAAAAAAAGTTCCTAACCATTAGCGTTATTGTTTTCATTATCATACTCACAGCCACTACACTCCTACTACTGATGATGCTGATACAGATGACGACGATGATGGTGGTGGTGATGACGATGGTAATGATGATAATGGTGGTGGTGATGATAATGGGGGTAATGATAAGTATGATGGTGATGGTGATAATGAAGGTAATCATTAATCAGGTTAATGACGGTAATGATGATAATGATGACGACATGGCGCATTATTGTTTTCATTATCACTCAACTATACTATTATCACAATACTACTACCATTACTGACGATGATGATGGTCGATTGGACGATAATTACAACTTCGCCATCTTCTTCCATGTTCATCATCATCATTACTGCCATTCTTCGTACACGTAATGATTTGGTAAAAGTAAACATCTCGCAGGGTATTGAATTTGCAAGATTCCACCCTCTCGATCCCTTTGCATATAAACCAAGTCAAGTTGTATTTCTGGCGACTGCTGGTTGAAGCGAAGTACATCATTTGCTCTGAATAACGCTTCACCGTATGAATAAAAAAAGTCTTATCATTCTATATTTATCAGACGATATTGTCGAGAATATATTGCAATATTCAGACTGAGGACTACGAGCATAAACAGAAAACATAAACATATAATTATCGTCATCATCTTCATGATTATTGTAATTATCACACCATCGCCATAGTTATCGTCGCCATTGTCATCACGACTATCGTCGCCAGATCGACGTCATCATCGCCGTTATCATCAACATAGATCTGACCTCCATCGTAAAAGAGAAATATTCTTGAGCATGTACACACGTTAGAGAAAGAGCTAATTAAGTCAACTCATCGATCATTAGCTCCACAGTCCTCGTCACCATCATAATTACCATCACCAATATAATCGGTGTGTATGACTTCAAACAATGAAATAATACAGATGTATGTAAGCATGTTTGGCTGTAAAGGGATATGGCCACCCAAATATTACGTAGCTGAGCGTTATTACAGAATGACATGAGTATTAGGTATTTTTCTCAAGAAATAAAAGTTACAAGCTTTTCGTTAATCCCATCCCCAGCATTGTAAGTTAAGTGAATCTTTAAAAATAACAACAACAACAACAAAAAAAGTGAAAGCTGAAAATCTGCCAGAATATTTAAATGAGGGACTGTCAATTCAGTGGAGCTGGAGCATGCGCACAGGGCTCGGTAAACTTCATATGTAAACAAATGGTGTTGATGACACGCATTTAAAAAAAGGGCTTAAGGCTCGCTCGTAACATTATCGACCAAAAAGGGGCTTTAAAGAGAGCTCAGCTGGTTGACAAGCAAGTCTAGAATAGTAATTAGCGGTCAGTTGTAGCAAAACTACATTGCGTGATAGGTGGGTGCAAATGTTGTTGTTGTTATAGCGGTGTTAAACGTTGAACCTGCATGGCCCGCCTTCTTTGTGTTGAATTCGAATAACGACAATACTTGTCCGGGCTCGTAAAAGCTACATAATCATTGAATATTTTTCATTTCAACGTGACTGATTTAGTCTCCGAACGAACTTCAAAAATTCATTAAGACGTCGCAATCAAAATTTGTTTAAAAGTCCAAGTTTGAGCCACCATGTCTCTTTATCACCTTACTCAGCAAAGTTTCAGTCATATAACTCTAAGGAGAAGTCCTTGGAATGTATACATACTGCCTCATCTTGTGACAGGAAGAGTCCATGCCTGCCGCCAAAGTGCTGCAGCCACTGGAACATCATGCCGAACACACCAGACTTGCCTTAAGCTCCCAGTGCTGAGCGCAAAGCGACGCAGCAACACTACCATTTTTAAAGTCTTTGGTGTGAACCGACCAGAGATTGACCCCGGATCTCCCGTCCCCGAAGTAGGCGCTCTAATCACCAGGCCACCGAGGCATTTTAATTCATATGAAGGAATTATATGCATGATGTAATAATTTTTACAAAAACCTAAGTGTTCATGTTAGCATATGCTGAAGACCCTAAAGTGAAGAGTATAAATGTACATGTTAGCATATGCTGAAGACCCTAAAGTGAAGAGTATAAATGTACATGTTAGCATATGCTGAAGACCCTAAAGTGAAGAGTATAAATGTACATGTTAGCATATGCTGAAGACCCTAAAGTGAAGAGTATAAATGTACATGTTAGCATATGCTGAAGACCCTAAAGTGAAGAGTATAAATGTACATGTTAGCATATGCTGAAGACCCTAAAGTGAAGAGTATAAATGTACATGTTAGCATATGCTGAAGACCCTAAAGTGAAGAGTATAAATGTACATGTTAGCACATGCTGAAGACCCTAAAGTGAAGAGTATAAATGTACATGCTAACATAAGCTAAAGACCCTAAAATGAAGAGTAAAAGTGTATAAGTTAACATAAGCTAAAGACCATAAAATGAAGAGTAAAAGTGTATATGTTCATAGCTTATGCTAAAGACCCAAAAGTGAAGATCTCCTTCAGATTTGTGAAGTCATTCTGAAGCATGATATTATGCTCGGGTCAAATGTCAAAACAAAAGGACCATTCACTTATTATTTAACTGTAACCATCGTTCCCATCACTTGGTACATTGGTGGGCTAGATACCCTGTAAGTCGTGAGTTGGAATCTCACTCGAGCCAGTGTTTTGGTTGGTCTCTGTTTGTCAGTGTAGTAAATTATATTTATTTCATGTATTCCCTGAAGGTGATTGAAAACTGCCTTCAGGACTCCCACGTGTCAGATGTCCTCACAACAACAAAAATGTTCAAGACATCATTAATTCATAAACCAACGTGAGATTACTACTAACAATAACTATCACCCGTCAATCGCCCATAGATGTTCTCGGTTGATTACTGTGTAAAACAACTGAATAATAATTAGCACATCCACACTGCATGCATATTAGTCATACTCGTCTTTGTGGATGTATTACACAAATTACACAAATTGTGTACTGCTAACACACGAAAATAAGAGGATATGCATTTTTGCCACAATAATGTGTAGCGGAATTTAAAAGTAAAGAACATATTTATAAAAAGTTTCACCTTAAATGAAAAAGCTGTACAAATTGTGTGGCATACTATTTTTTTTTTTTACGTTTTTTAAAGGTTCGTAAAAGAGACAATCTGTTTTAAACATCGTCATTTTTTTTACAAAATCCACCTATTCGGGGAACATTGAAAGTCCCGTCATGTTTATAGCTTGTCCGATGAAAATCCTCCTTTCCTCCTCTTGAATATTCATTGTGACGTCACTGTGCTTAAGGTTTTACTCCTGCCATTTAATTAACATGCATTTCCAGTCTCATCTAAATATGTTCGTACATCGTGATAATCTTGCATTTTAAGTTCTGTTAAAGCCAACTCTTAAAAAAGGAAAAGTTTGAGATGTACTAGAGGGCCACATCATGCCTACACGCGTGGCTGTAGGCTGACAATATGTGTCTGAATTGCGATGTCCTGAAGGCAGAGAGCGCAACCTGTCCTTTCACAGGTTGCCCCTGTCAAAGCCAGAAATCCCGGTTCCCACTCACTTGAGCTTGATGCACGGACGGTCGAACTACTGTTCTTAGCCTCACTCCTCTGCGATTCAAACTGATAGCCTTGTAAGCTGATGTTACATTCACTATCAGCAGACCTAGGGCTGGGTTCCCAACTGAAGCCCTCCATAATGTTATCTACATGATTTTTTTTTTAGCTTCAAAGACAGAAGAGCTATTTTGCAAAGCTAAGCACGATGACGTAAGCAATCTGTTAAAATGGCGGCCTAAAAAGGCTTTTTAACCTTGGATGTTTAACTATTAAAATACTGAAATAACAAGCACTTCCACCAGAAAATTGAGATTCTTTATTGAACTATGTATAAAGCTCTATCTTTTATGGTATAGGTTGTATAAATGTGTTATTTTCTTTTAAGAGAGCAGGATATGGGAGAATAAATTTTTGATTATAGCTTTTATGTCAATGGACATTGTGTTCACGTTTTTTTTTTTAGAGTTTCGCTGTATTTTCCGAAACGTTGCGCTGATACTGTTGTCTGAGGGCATTGTTCTTAATTTCTTTAGTGCCGAAGTTATAATTACTGGATCTCACAGGAAGTCTTAAGCCTAGTTTTATGGACATCACTAATGAGCGTTGTTGTTGCTTCGGAATTAATGTATATATATGTTCATGAAGTATTTTTCAAATGTACGTTACCATTGTACCTAGAAAACTCTTACCTTGCTAACATACATGGTGCTCAGTTCAACCTCGAAATCACAAGTTTGTGTGCTCGCCATTTTTGTAATAATGATAATTGGGGTGTTACTATAACCCCGAAGTTAAAAACTTTTAGAAATGAGACAAGGATTTTCCTACTACCGCTTGAAAAGTAATTTATCATTAGATACCTTCGTGTGGAAATCGGTTATAGTTTTTGAGTTATATGGGTAAATATGTGTACCTTTCTAACACTTGTGTTTGATTTTGTCATCAAAGGGAACCCATTTCTTGGAAGTTCTTGAATACGAACACGATGACGTCATCAGTGTTGACAAACTTTCAGAAATGCTCTGCTGACCAATCATAATCTCTTATTATGGTGTTTGGCTCCCCCACACCGTGTGGAAACCTATAAATATGCTGAATTTCGGCGTTTCGTAGATGGCCTTGGAATCTGTCAGGAAGTAAGCATCAAGCTGCTGGTAAGCATCCAAAGTAAGTGGATGTTTTATTAGGAGTGGAAAAATTCTTGTATGGCGAAGCAGGAAAGAGTCCCAGTGCTAAGAACAGTGAAGTGTGTCCCAATTTAAGAACTCTGAAACAGTTTGACATTTAGGGGGAATCAGTCCCAGGGAATCGGGAATCCAGTGACAGAATTCTGGGAATCAGTCCCAGTCACAAAAAAATCTGTTAATCTCCAGTCTCAGGAATCTAAGAATCCTGCTTCAGTCCCCTAAAAGTGAAAACTAACCCGGAATTCAGCTGTGGACAATATAGGCTTTATATCAGAACAGAAACCGAGCTTTGGTACCACAACCCGGGACAGTGTCACATGACACTTTCTGGTAGTCTTTGCACTATGTACAGTGCTTAAATGGGACTCAGTCTCATCATCTAATGGTTTGATACTCGTTTCATCTGCTGGTTTCATCCTCTTCACAATAAATTATCATCATCTGATTTGTCCGGAATATCTTGTCGGTGAGCTTTCATTTCATATAAGAAAATCGAGTTTCGTTTAACGCAACCGGAATCTAACCGGACTTCAGGAAATGTTATGAAATCGAATCCAAATAGTAGCGACGTCTCCAAGTTCAGGAGAGAGAATCCCGATTAGTTTGCCCATTTAACAAGCTTCGCTCGACACGTTAAATATCGAAGAGGATTAAAGTGGATGAAAATTCTCGCAGTCATAGGTACCTGTTGACCTAAGGAGGAGGCATCATAAGAAACGAAAGCACATAAGACAAATACAATAATTGAATCGATACAAATGTGTACCACTGGTACACAGCAGCTATAGAGAGTACCTGCCTCCGTAACGGTCTAAACGTGTTCCGGGCAAAAGAGAACATAAAAGTTCTGTATAGAGAGTAGGCCTAATTGTAAATGAATGCAAATAGGCGTCCCGCATTCCTTTTAACTGAATTCCTATAAATAAGAGTTTATAAATCTGGTAAGAATCACATGACAATTGCACACAGGCGTTGGTTAATGGCCACAAAATACGTAAATATTGAACTTCCTGGTTTGTTCAGCGTTTTTTCTTTTTTCGTATGTAAATCCTTGATCATCAGTGTGGACGAATGAGCTCTCTATTTGAATCTGGGACTCAAGACAACATTACACTTTATACGCCCACTCAAATTACTGCAATAAAACGGCGTCCGTGGCCGAGGAGTTTAGTGAGCCATTCTCCTACGACCGTATGTGAGATCGTATGCCAGCAGCCTGTGGATGGTCGTGGATTCCCCCAGATCTCTGCCCATTTTGATCCCATGCTGGCCACTATCGGGTACAGCGTAAAACACGAGCGAAATGTACTATAATAAAACCTGTCTATCCTGCAAAAACACTGTAATGTTTTTACGCTGTGAAAACTGATTTGTTAAATCTAACATTTAATATCATGACATGTGAGTGATGGAAGAATACCTTATTTTACGACTTGCAGTCATGGAAAAGAACATAATGTATACCTATAATATATGTTGAGTAAATAACCTATTTTCATTCCTTTTGCACTATCGATTTGTATAAAAGCCAATATCGAATGTACTCGGTGAATTATACATTCACATTCATTATACATTTTGAAAATTGTGCACAGAAATAAAACAATGATTGTTGATAAACACGTGTTGTCCGTTGTTTGCATGTTTATGTATGGAATTAATAGGGGAGTTTCGAGATGGAGCTCTTTTGTCGCAGAAGGTAAAAAGAGTTCAACTGTGTCATGTGACTTGTCAAAATGTAAGGCAGTATTGTTCACTTGAATTTAACGATCACCAGTCTCGCTTTGTTAAGGAGGTACAAACGACCTCTCCTTCGTTGAGGAGCTTCTTAAATAAAAACTACTTGCAGCTCTTCATTTTTCCCTATTGTACGTGTAGTCTAAATAACTTTTTTGAAACTTTTCTTAGACGCCCATGTTATATTAAATGTGATCAGAAATAGTTGCTTAACATTTTTGACAGGTCACATGGTACAGTAAGGCTTTTCTTATCTTTAGCGATAAAAGAGTTCGAACTTGAAACTCCTCTTTTACAATGCGCTAGAATATTTAACATGCAGGTTCACAGGTGGAGGAAACGAATAAATCATCGTCGTCGATCGTCCGCCAAGGCCACACACTGAGCGGGGGAATCTACAAACGACCTGTCAAGTGCTGGGTTTGAACCTACACCTGGAGTATCATGCGCATAGAGTATGAGTGGCAAGCTAGCAGCTTAAATCACCAAGATTGGCCGCTTCAATAAATTTCCGTTTTTAAACTCTTTCTTAGTTATTGCCAGAAATGACAAGTTTATTTATTTTTTTCCCTTTCTTTCTTCTTTGAAGAAATTATACCCTGGTAGTTTTACATGTGATGTATGCAAATCACATTTTGTTTTTCAGTCTCATCTGAAGTCTGCCTTAACTATTGTAGCCAAACATGAAGCCCTCCTCCATGGATGATCTTTACAATTTACACATCGGTTGTTTATTTTCATTATTTAAATAAAGTTCTAGCTGAAATCCCTTTGCTTTTTTTTAACGGACAAGAGAGTGGATAATGTGTATGCAATGCATAATAAGCATATCTACTGGCTCTCGAATATCAATGTTCGAAACATTGTTGCTTTTTGGGTTATTAAATTCAGTTGACACGGGATGAAAATTTATTTATGACTGAAATATCTATTTAACAAAGAATGAATTAAATACATAATTTGTGTAGTTACACCAATACAAGTATATTGTCCGAAACACTGTAATTGTAACTTCATCCTCCCCGTCCCCTCCTCCCCCCCTCCAGCCCCGCCACTCCATCTTATCAGATGAAAATTAGTCACTGTACAGCATTTAGCAGCAGCATAACATATATTTAAATGTAATCTTTCAACTTTTTCGAAGTAAAAGTGACAAGCTTTCAAACTGCATTTAAAACCGCAATGCCATTAGTAAAACCTAAGGGAGACGCGAAATTGCGTGCTGCCACATACCGGTACCGATATATAAGGTTTACTTCTATAAATGTAACAATTGTGTGGTGAACGGTAACCAGTAAACTCTGACATTATTGTGGTCTGCACCAAAGATGTTCTTGATTGGCCTCCACAGTTTATAGCCTTCATCAGATAAAAGCCACATTCCCTTTCTGTATTCTTTATGATACCTAACAAAACATTGTTTGTATACTTTAAAGAAATTAGCCCCTGGTTGTGTCATACATGTTTTATGTTACAAATAATACATACATACATATATTTATATATGTATTTATACACAGAGAGAGAGAGAGAGAGAGAGAGAGGGAGAGAGAGAGAAAGAGAGAGAGAGAGAGAGATAATTGCGATCTTGAAACGACTGTGTAGTCCGTGTAAACAGGGGCACATAGTTCACGGAGTTGGAATTGTTCAGCCTTGTGGTCAGCTACATCTTCCAATGGGTTTATATGTTATATGTTGATATACTTACTTCCGCAGTTTGTACTGTTGGTGCTACAGCAATGCAGTTTGCACCTATCGGTTTGTCGCCACAAACTGCGTAGAAATATCCTTCTAAAAGAAAAAATAGAAAAAATTACCCATTGAAAATTTCGCTCTTACGCACTCCGATCAATTACAGTGGTTAATTACGATATCTTTCCAACATGTAATGAGTTGATAATGTATGTTGCTGCTAGAGTAATGCGACTTGCATCATTAAGTTTGTAGTGCCAAACTGCGTAGGAATAGCCCTTTTCGGAAAAAAACTGGAACAAATTACCCATTGAGAATTTCTTTCTTACGGACTACGATGTCTTTCATTGTGTTTGTATGTTATTTGTTCTTAATGTCACAAGCTTCATGGGAATAGCCCTTTGAAATGGAGAAATGTTGTAAAACACAAGTAATGCAATTCTGTTCTTCTCTGTAATATAAGTCAGAGTTTCTGTATAGCTGTGCTCGTACTGTAATCTTTTGGGATGTCTTCGAGCGTGCGTGTTTGCGTTTGTGTCTGTGTCTGTGTGTGTGTTTTCTTTTTTTCTTCTTCTTTTTTCACTTCTCTCCTTTTCTTTCATTATTTTTTTTTTATTCTATCAATAAGCCAGATAGCTGTTTCGACTGCGCATGAATGCGGTCTCTGGTGGATAAACGGTTCCTCGTGGCTGTGTTAAAAGCATTGTAACGGTAGGCAGTCACACACAATTCAGCCCATTTCGCGCCGTTTATGTGGCTGTTTGACATCTGAGACTATGAGTGGGTTCTGGGGCTGTTTCAAGTGGAAAACTTATTGAAGCACACAAAAAAATTGGAACAGGGCTCCATACTAGGCTGTCGCCGAAGTCTGCGACGTGAAAAGAATATAACGAATGACAATATGATTTTGTTTATATACCGCATGACGCATTCTGCTCCTGTGCAGTTATGCGCAACTGGATACAGCTATCTGGCTTATTAAAAAAGTGTCCAAAAGTGTACTTTCATCACTCATGTGTCAATGTCCTTGATATTATTCCTTTGGGGGTATTTTAATCCCCCCTATATAGGAGATGAAGATTTGTTGATCAGGGATCTTTGAACTTATGTGATTTAGGAGTTCTATGACATGCCTGTAGTGCCGGGTTTACTGTTTTCCTTTATTCTACTGTAACAGATTTCTTCAGGGTATCATATATGTATAAGTAATTAAGTCGTATTTATTTATTAATTTATTTGATTGGTGTTTTACGCCCTACTCAAGAATATTTCATTTACACGACGGGGGCCAGCATTATGGTGGGAGGAAACCGGGCAGGGCCCGGGGGAAACCCACTACCATCTGCAGGTTGCTGGCAGACCTTCCCACGTACGGCCGGAGGGGAAGTCAGCATGAGCTGGGCTTGAACTCACAGAGATCGCATTGGTGGGAGGCTTCGGTCATTGCACTGTGCTAGCGCGCTAACCGACTCAGCCATGGAGGCCCCAATTATGGCGTATACATCGAGCATTAAATGCAATTGTCATAAAAATGACAAGCTTTTGTATTTAAAACCACAGATTTAATAGAGACTCAAACTCACATCACATTTCGATCAGTTATATGCACATACTTTGTTAATCATTATTTCTAAAAATTTCTCAGCATGGTTTCTTCTTTGGTGGTCTACTATCCTGATGCCCATAAGTTGTTGGAACAAGGGAGGTAACAAAGATCCATTGAAAAGATTTGCTACAGTGAATCAAATTCACGTGCTAAATGTAGCCCACACAGAAGACAATCTGAAAATTTATTTATTTATTTGATTGAGTACGCCGTACTCAAGAATAATTTCCTTATACGTCGGTCAGCATTATCGTGGGAGGAAACCTAACACTGCCCGGGGGAAACCCACGACCAACCGCAGGTTGCTGGCAGACCTTCCCACGACCAACCGCAGGTTGCTGGCAGACCTTCCCACGTACGGCCGGAGAGGACAATCTAAAAAGGAAGCGTTTAGTCTACTTTTACTTTGGGCTTGAAGTAGATGCTTATTTGAAAACTTTGAATAGCAACTCACATAGAAACTGTGGATTTGTGAAAAATAATGTACAGCCCAGCTAATACAGTGACTGTCGTAGAGTGCGATTGTAATTTAAAGTGAACATAACGTCAGCCACTAAAATATTTATAAAAATATTTCACAAATTCTACAACGCTTATTAATAGTATAAATTGCATATGATTGTCACTACTTAACCACTGATTTGGTAACGCCATTTTGCCAGCTAGCCATCTGAAGTAACGTCACATATAGCCTGGAAGCTCCCCTGCGCCAGCGGTGATAGAAACAAAAGTGTTTCAAAATTACAAGGAAGTGTATGTGGCCTGACAAGAAAAATTTAAAAATACAAATGAAAACAAAAACGCCAGATACCCAATTCAAGAGTTTTCCTCTCTGTTTTGTTTTCAAACGGCCGAGTTCGGACCTTTGTCAGGGCGAACGTCGTGGCTGGCACAGCGTTGTGCAGCTGCGAGTTCCGACCTTTGTTAGGGCGAAGGTCGTGACTGGCACAGCGTTGTGCAGCTGTCAGCCAAAAAGCGACCAGTAACTTGCAAATGTAAGAATCATATGTCCTTACATATAACATTTTTTACAGTAGCACAATTATTCGTCTTTTTCGTGATATCGTGCACTGTTGCCCATGCAAGCAAAGAATATATTGACAGATTTTATATTGGTTTTACTCGTTCTGTCTCAACTGCTGAAAGTTGTTATTCACTTCAGAAAAATTCCGCCACATATGATTATTGAATGAAAACTCGAGTAGACAACTTTTAAAATTTTCATGGTTTTCATAATTGAGTTAATACTCGCATAATAGTCATTCTTATGTAAGGTAATAAGGGAATTGTTTATTTATTTATTTTTATTGGTGTTTAACGTCGTTCTTAGCAACTTTTCACCTACGTGACTGAGGACAGGGACCAGTTTCACGAAGTGTAATTTAACTTAGTGCTAAGTATCCCTTCGCTATAGGTGAATTTCGTATCTCTACATGTCCTTACCTCGCTAAGTATGCTTCGTGAATTCGGTGCACACGTGAAATCTGGGCCTATAGCGTAAACCGCCGACATTGGCCAGGTACAAACTTCCTTCCTTACAGCCGCAGCGGAAAGAGCAAGAGCTGGATTCGAACACGCGACCTTCTGAACTTGTCAATTATGGCCTGATAATCACAGCGAGAAATGCAAAGCGTTTATATATATAACCTCTGGAAAAGTATACATATTATGTATTCATTTTAGTACGCTGTACAGGCTTTAGTTTATACACCCGATATCGTTCTAATATTATGGAAGGGCGACAACCCGTGTAAGTTTGCTTGTATGTGCATGTAGAATATTTATTTATTTGATTTGTTTTTTTATCCCCGATCAAGAATGTTTCTCTTATACGAGGGCAGCCAGCATTATGTTGGGAGGAAACCGGGCAGATCCCTGGGAAAACCCATGACCCTCCGCAAATTGCTGGCAAACCTTGCCACGTATGGCCGGAGAGGAAGCCAGCATGAGCTGAACCTGAGCTCACAGCGATCGCATTAGTGATAGGCACCCTGGACATTACGCTGCACTATAGTGCGCTAACCCCCTCGACCATGTTGGCTCCCTGCCTGTAGAATAATATGATTTTATATTGAAGCAACCATCAATAAATACGTTACAAAATGGCTGGCTTGTTAGATAAATTCTTGACAACAGAGTCCCATGATGAATGCCTTTTTGTCTTGACATTTACTTTATCGATGGTAAATCCGTATCAAACAGCAATTAGCCACGCCTCAATCTCAATCTCGCCGCATTCCTTTGTTTGCACAGGTAGACCATGTAAATGGCCCCATTGGATCAAATCCCCCCCCCCTCCGTCCACACACCTCAGTACTACCCATACCCCATACCAACGTCCTTCCATTCCCCGAAATAAACAAAAGAAAAATTATATTTCTGGAAAAAAATACTGAGATGTTTTTCTTTAGTAACAATGCCATCAGTATTACTGAATTACATCGGGCCTAAAAGTTCCTGAATTGAAAATAATATGTTTTTAAATATAACTGTTATTGTTCTTTAGTTCGACAAATTAAATGAGAAAAAAAAATAATAATTAAAAAAGTAAATATGAATTGTATGAAATTTAGAGTTATTTCTTGCATGCTTGGTTCATACTTATTATATATAAAGTTATGATGTGGAAGAACTGGAAATCGTTATAGTTGTTTGCCGATTTATTTGTAGGCCTGTTTTACACTCCAAGTGTCTACCAGGTTGAAGTAACTTATACTCTCCCCCCCCCGCCCCCCCCAAAAAATAACGCAAACCAGCTGCTGATGGAACCTCCACTCAGTTTGTGATCCATCATGATTGCTTGGTTGAGAATGAAATATCAAATTGATTACCTCATTTTCAACTAAAGTGGATTTACTTTGTGAAAATTTGTCTTTATCCCTTTTTTTTTTCTTTTCCTGGCACCATATATAATGTATGTACATTTCGAAAGGAAGTGACCTCTTGGGATATTGTTATCCTGATAAACGTTCGATTCTCTTTGCCTCGTACCTTTTCACAACACACCGCACACAACTTGTGACGAAATGAGCAGAATATGATGACCATTCATCAGTGTGTGACGATTACAACATCAGCTGCCATATCCACGAATTTTGTCTCGGGATTTGCGCCGGTTGAAACTGCTTACTCCCTGGTATGTAAATTTAAGCTATGTTTGTGCATGAATGTGAAGGAGGAATATCAGAGGTATGGTGAGTACAACCGAAACGTGAAGGAAGATGGAAGATACGGCGAGCACAGACAAAAAAAAATCAAATATTCATTCATGGTGATGGCTGAACAACAACAACAGCTGGCATATTTTCCGGAAGGCTGTCATGTCATGTAAACAACCTTTTTGTTGTAATTCCAAAGTTTGGTGAACAGTGTTCTGGCATTTCATCAAACGTTCCACTGCTATTCTTTGGCCACGTATTCGGGCTTTGTAATGTGTGTCAACTTAAACCCAAGACCCATGTGGCTGTTTCATAACACCGATTAAATGAAAATACAGTGTTGCTTAGCGTAATGACTTAGAAGTTGTATGCTACGGATACGTTGTATGCTACGGACACGACGTCTATCAGAGTTTGAGAATATTATAAAATTTCGCGTAGCATATATAGAGTCAGTCAGAGAAACAATTTGTGAGAAATACCTAGCATCTCTTCTGGAAGAATATTGCTTTGTGTGGATGGTAGGCTTTTTGAAAGTCCGCGCCTTCCGCTGATGGCTGTCCTACGCATGTGTGCAGTAAATTGGCAGTATCGAGTCCCCACTTGGACAGGACATAGTGAGTGGAAATACACGGTAAGACATGGGTCGCTGGAGAAAGTGCCATTGTTGTTCATCAGATTATCAGAAATGGCGACTGTTAACGTGGCTACGGGCAACAATATCTTTCAAATATTTCTAATATGGGGAAAACATTTTGGATGCATTTTCTTCTGTGACATCAGATGCTTAGAACAATTGATACTCAGATCGAGGCAGGTGAAAAACTGTAAGGTATTCAGATCAATGTGCATTTACCTGAGCAAAGACCTCAGGTGAGCATAACTAACTGAGGTCCATTCTCAAAACCATGGATATTTTCCTATCTGTATTTGTACACTGCATAGCCTTTAAAATGTGTGTGTTTCTCAATCAGCCATGAAAAGTGTGTATTGCATAGTGCAGAGGTTGTAAAACCCTTCCATAAAGGTCACATCGCTTGTTTTAAAAAGCTGTCCAATTATTAAATATTTGCCGACTGCTAGTATTTTTGCTTACTGTAAATTTTCCCCACAGTGGGAGTTTTCTGCTTTTGAGGTACCTTGCGTAACAGTGTGAATCCTGCGTCGAAAAACTCCACATCACAGCGATTTCCAGATTCTCTTGATACCTGACTAAACATGGCCGACTGCAATGGTCAGTGGTCTAATACGGTTGATATGGCCCTAACACAAGCTTTTGAAACCCCTGCGACATGCGATCCCCTCAGCTGATTCATGCTGATTGAGGAACACACAGATTTTAAAGGCTAGGCAGCGTCTAAATACGGATTTGAAAATACCCATGGTTTTTCAAATGCACCTCTGTTAGATGTTGTATCAGTAGCATACAAGGTCTGCATGTAATTCATTTAGCTAAATGTTGTACAAATTGTATTGTGTATTTATTTACCAGATAATTTGATTACACAAGCTCCCACAGCCAAAGTATTTGGGCCCATTTAAAACTCGAATCATCTAAAAAACATAGCTCAGACTGGACAAAGACTGTGCAAAAAACGAATTGGACTGCGCGCAGAGCTCTAATCCAAGCCTACAAATAGGTGCATGACAAGTTTGAAAATACTCATTTCGATAGAATGGTATGAGCATGTTGTCCATGTTATGTATTGTTGCACAAAGGTCTCTTGGGTCATACCAATTTTACCAGAGGGGTGTTTTCAAAAATGTCAGGCACGTATTTGCTGGCTTACAAAACATGTTTTCTTATGTTGTCTAGTGACATGAAAGTACTTGTACACACAAAATTTTGGGTGGCTTTCATGAATGGCGATTTGAAGTGGTAACAAGAAATAATCCCAGTAGACCGTTTAGTAGGGGGAAAAATTCTTGCATACGCGGTAATAATGACTGCTCATCTCTAATCAAAAGAGACCTCGCCATTTGCCAAGGTGGGGAAGAACAGCAGCACGACCTCTGGCTTTATGTAGCCACATCCAAATGAGCCAAAATTTTGGCCAAACTTAACATCCAAGCCTGCAAACAGGTGCCTGACATTTTTGAAAACACCCCTTTGGACAAAGTGGTCTGACCATGTTTCCCATGTTATATAGTACTGGAAAGCGTTCACTTGGTTCATGCCACTTCCAACAAAGGGATGTTTTCAAAATTGCCAGGCACCAATTTGCAGACTTAAAGATCAGAGAAATCTTGGATTATTCATTTTATTGATAAGTAAATAATACTTTATTATTAAAGTAGGGGTGAGAGATCATTTGTGGACTCACTCTGAATCTGAAAGAATATATGTCTATCCTTCCAGTCTGCACCAGAGGGTAATGTAATGTGCTTGTTAGTGTCAAAAAAAATTAAACTGTTATGTACATAAATTTGGATGTCAATTTATTTATTTATTTGATTGGTGTTTTACGCCATACTCAAGAATATTTCACTTATATGACGGCGGCCAGCATTATGGTGGCAGTTGGATATTGTAGATCACATGACAAATTAATATGTGATGAGTTCCCTTATCATTACATCACTATGAATGCCCCTTTATGTCCAAAATGAGGAGTTGCATATTTTGATTTTTAGAAATATGTGAATTCCCTGTTTTTCCCCTAGTAACTTATGATTTTGCATTATGCCAAGCTTATTGGTGGATGAGCAAGGTTTTGCTATGAATGAAAAGGTGAGTTTTTATGTTTTCAGAGCAGAAGTGAAGGGAGCCAGGACAATGGCTCGTGGTCAGCAGAAACTACAGTCACAACAGAAAAATGCTGCCAAAAAAGCTGCGATGAAGAAAGGCAACAGTGCAGCAGAACAGAAAAAAGCAGCACAAAAAGCATTAGTATACACATGCACAGTTTGTAAGGTAAGCAGCGTGGTTTTTACGGGCAATATGGTTTTACAGGCAATGTGGTTTTTACATGCAGTATGGTTTTTACAGGCAATGTGGTTTTTACATACAGTGTGGCTTTTACGGGCAGTATTGTTTTTACAGGCAATATGGCTTTTACAGGCAATGTGTTTTCTACAGGCGATATGGTTTTTACAAGCAATGTAGTTTGTACAGGCCTTACAAACCTATTTATTTATTTGATTCATGTTTTATGCTGCATTCAAGAATATTTTGACTTATACGATGACGGCCGGCATTAAGGTGGGAGGAAAACCAAGACCATCCTGAGAGGAAGTCAGCATGAGCTGCACCTGAACTCACAGCGACCGCATTGATGAGAGCATGGAGGCACAGCGTGCCCTCGAAAACCAAGTGCACTCCTGAAACAGGCTGGCTGTTGTCGTATAGGTGAAATATTCTTGTGTAAGGCGTGAAACACCAATAAATTATATAAAGTACTACAGGTTTTTTAAAATTTGTTTAGGTGAGAAAAAAAGCAGGTGATGTCACAATTGTATTTTTGGCTCAAAATATAGAAAACGGCTTAAAATTTTGGCTCCCAAAAGCTCATATTTAGAGATAAATAATTGTCATAGAACTTTACTGCACCTTAGAAACCAGTGTTTAAGCTGCAAGTTAATTCATTGAAAAAATTAAAAAAAAAAATTAAATGAATAAATGTAAGTGAAGTTTTTCCCTGGACAGTGTTCAGTAGTCTTTCATCTGTAACATGTATTCATTTTTGTGTTTTGCCTTTTGTAAAAGTAAACATTTACTACCTCCCAATGTGATAAAATTCATGCTGACCATATTTGCAAAAATTAAATTTATTTCCATCTAAATAATTTTATTCGAGTGCATCTCTGCTTTGTATTTCAGTCTCAAATGCCAGACACGAAAACATATATGCAGCATTTTGAGAGCAAACATCCAAAAGCCCCCTTGCCAGATGAGTTAAAACAATCTGGGTAATGGCAAATATCAAATGTAAGTTTTCTGTGATTTGTTGGAAGCATTGAATCATACTGTATTTCACCAAACGTTTAGGTTTCTTCAGGTGACACATTTTACTCTTTAATGACACATACGTACAGGTGAGAGTATTTTGTGAAGTTTGATTAATTCCTTGTCAGGAAAACTTCAATGTAGGCATCAAAAGCATCATTTTTAAGATCTTTATATGCTTCTGGTAGTGCAATTTTACAAGACATACTTTTGGTGAAATACAATATTTTAGTATTTCATTTAGCAGTATTCTGAGAGCGTTGGTCAACTCCTTATTTGGGGTGGTCGTACATTCAAAGGGCCGCCAGCAACCTTTGAAAGTTCATGGGTTTCCCCTGGGCCCCACGCGGTTTCCTCCCACCATAATGTTGGCCGCCATTGTATAGGTGAACTATTCTTGAGTATGTTGTGATGTCATAATGCCGTGCGTTCATTCATCTCACTGTCGATGACATCACAAAAATTATTACATTTTTAGACACATGAATACCGGGCACCTTTAATGATGTCACAACATTCTTAAAAAACAAGAATAAAAAGAAGAAAGCGTGATAATCAGTGGACATTTGTCATACAGGTTTACATTGGACAAACCCTGTTGACAACAATTCTTGATCACATATTGAAAGCATGGCAATTCACCTTAAACTTGAATAAGAAAAAATGGAAAGATTTTACTGCCAGACGTTTTACGTCACCACGTGTCTTTTTTTTTGTGATTGGTTTAATTAAGAAAAAAATGGCTTGAAATGCCTAAAGTTCTAAATGCATACTTAGATGTTCAATTTACATTAGTGTTTCAGATTTGGTATAAATTTATGATACATTTGTGGCTTTCTTCTTTCTTTCTTTTCAGATATAACCTGACTGTTTTGTACATTTTGCAGAAAAAGGTGACCAAAATTCAACATTGTAGATACTCAGCTTTACAGATGTGATGTGTTCACGCTGTGTGTGGACTTCAGCCTCAGAGGATCTGGATCTTTCACTTGCTACAGATTCCAGTTTTTGTTCCCAGTGTTAGCAACTGAAGTTATGGGGGAAGGTTATCAAGTATAGAAGAGAAAACATGTTATGGTGGCAAAATGCGACAGTCTGATAGATTTATAGTGATTCTTTTTTGTCTTTATTTATAGTTGTGGATTATTTTCTTAATTATGATCGCAAAATTGTAATTGTCTAGCTAAAATGCTACATTGTGGATTGTTTTTTTTTTTTGTTTTTGTTTTCTGGGGGCATCAGGTTCAATCAAACTTTTCAGGGACTTGTCAAGGATACTGTACTCTACCAAAAAAGGATAAGAAAAAACAAAAGCAACTTCTATGTTTGCTGTGGATCTCCTTGAAATTTTCATGGCATCAAACAGAATGGCCAACAGAAAACAGAATTCAACATTTAATGATTAACATGTAAACATTAAAAACAGAGTTCACCATATTGCAAATCTGTGAGTAATTTTTGTGTATTTTGTTTCATGGATCGTTAAATGTGAAAAGTGGTATGATAAAAAATTAATTCCTGTCATTTTATCAGAGTATCATATGTGATTACAGGTTCAGAGGAATCAAAAACCTTTTATTTTATTGATTAAAGGTTCATTGTACTCGTTTTTACATCAGATCTTTGTTTTTACTTCATTGTCTCTTAGGAATTGTCGCGTAGAGGAGATATTATTGAATTTATAGGAAGTGGCCCATAAGATCGCCCATGATGTGAAAGTTGTACAATTGGCCTGATTGTGAGAATTCCACTTATGTCCGAAAGGATGTTTTGAGTTCCTTTTGGAAAGCAGGATGATGTCCTACTGTAAAAGTTTAAAAGAAAAGACAGATGTGATGTCGAGTAAGACATTTATGCCTGTTGACATCAAGTGCGTTTGAAAGGGGAGCGTCATTTGTGGATACACATCAGTGATTGGTGACGTCACGTGTTCGGGCCACACATCAGACAAAGTGGAAGCTACTGAAAAATTTTGTTTCTATAATCATTGAAGAAACATACAATATCTGTTTTAGTACACTGCAATATTTTTTACAATTTAGGAAAACATCTCAGGCTATCTCAATCTTCATCATTTCACTTGGCTTTTAAAGAGAAAATGTTTTGACACCAAAGTAGCTCTTCACATATTTGTGCTTTGGGGATAACCCAACCAACCCTGCAAAGAAGGACATTGTCGTAATGTTTTATTGCACTTCGGATGGAATTTTTTTTCCTAATTGGGTTGAGTTACCCCCAAGAAAGAAGTTTTAAAGGATGTCCTTATGATCTACTACGTTTGGGTACATCTTTCTCGTGGAAAACCGCTTGGACAGTGCACAGACTGACCAGTTATATTGATAAGCAGGTGTACTTCTATTTGTCAAGACTGGTTATTTCCCAGGAAAGCAGTAAGTTAAAAGTATCAGGTCTGTTTGGCCGCCCTCATCACGGGATTGATTTCTCGGCAAATTGTGGCAAAGGTCTTTCTACCCATTTTCTCGTTGTGGTAATAACCTGGAGAAATATGAGAAAACTGAGTTTTAGACAATTTTGTTTTGAGTTTTTATGAAATAAACTTGAGTTTTTGATGCATTGGTGATGAAAAAATATTGAGTTTTCTGATTTGTTCAAATTGAGCTTTGAAAAAGAAATTGGCTACTAAAAACCCTGGCTGGTAGCCTAACATGGCCGCGACAGGGACAGAAAACACACAAATGAATTCATGATCTGTAAAAAGACAATTAAAAACTGTGTTTGAAAATACCTACTCTAGTATTTGTAAAATAATAAAAAATTTACGAAAAATGCCGTCAAACTCATTTTCACCGTATGGTTGTATCACCCCAGCTTGGCTAACGAACTTAACTTGGCTAAAGCAGAACTTTAATACGATACAAGCTCTTTCATGTCATATTAGCTCTTTCGTGTCCCATTAGCTCTTTCTTACACAGGCACACATTACAGTTCGAATGAATTTCATTCAGGGCTGAACAGAAAGGTGTGCAAAAAAGTGTTGTGACGTCATTGACAACTCACTTCACCAATATGGTCCACAAAGCCCAACATACGATCCAAACATTTCGCTGCATTTAATGCCGGTATGTACCCGCATGACTAGTCACGGTCCAATCATATGGCAATCCCATGCATTTGAACTTGGTGAGGGTAACCCGAAGGTAGAGCGTATGGGCCGAACAATCAACATTTAGGCTGTCTCCTCAATCCGTCTGCAAAATAAGACAGTTGTAATGTGTAATGGTGAAATTATATGTGTGGACACAGCAGTCCAAGGGAGATAACTCTAGCTAGGCGATTACGGATATCAAGGACAATCCAACTAGCATTTTATAATGTTTTCGAAAAAATCTTATCCATTACTTGATTGGTTGGTTTGGTTGATAACGAGAATAAAGCCCATTAAAGCTATAGTTAACTAAGTTGATTGTAACGAAAATGGCGACATGATGTACAGCATTTCACCAGTTTTGCCAAATTCTGTTTGATTCATAGAAGTGCATTGATTAATGGGTTGTCAGAAAAACTTCACTGTTGGCATCAAAAGAATCGTTTTAAGGCCTATTGACAATGCCTTTATACAAGCTGAACTTCAACATGAAAAAAACAACAAAAAAACACATACACATTCTATATTTTACATAAACTTTTGGTAAAATACATTATGTGTATATGTATTTTTTTTTACATGTCTTCAATCTGTTTAAACAAGAATCATCGGAGTATTTATGGTAGTCTACATGACAGAAGCTCTCCGGAGAGGATGTACAACTGGAGTGTAGAGCAGTAAAATGGATTTGAAATGACTAACATTCCGTGTCCACATTTTTGTGTGTGTGAATTATGATTCCGAAAATCATGTCACCCTTGATAAACAAGATGGCGGCGCCCAGTTAGTGACATGAGTTCTCGAGAGATAGCTGTCAGCGCTTTAAGGATATTTACATCGTTGGATCAATTTGTCAGTGGGTTAAAACGCTGTTTGAGAACAAGACTGCAGAAATTTACCTCAGTTGTAAATTGTGCAATATGATCATTGTTGTTTTTGCTGCTGTTGTTAAGCACCTGTAATCACGTACCAATGCTGTACTAGTTGTTGCCTTCTACAGTCTAGGATGAGATTAGGTGGTATGCCATGCCTGTTGAATGATTCTGAAAATTTGCAAGAAATGGACGTTTAATTCTACAACTAATTGTAGAACTAATTGTGAATGGTAAGATAAATCTCAGTGACAGAAAAAAATTATAAATAGTACCGGTAACATGAATTTTAGTTTTAGAATTTTAGCACAACAAGCCGAGGTGGCATTTAGGGAGTCTCACGAGTTCATGCAGGTTAAGGCGAGACAAGGGGACGACACTCTTGCAAGCTAACATGGTGGAAGACGGGATGTTACAGTAGTTGCATCGTTGACCTTTTCTATGAATGTAAACTCACGTCTTTAGCACTGTTTAGCTGCGTTCGTTTGCAAGAGTAGCCCTCTTCTCTGGCCTCAACGTAATTTGGTTTGGAAATAGAGTTACAGTACTGCCGGATCTTAGCCAAATATGCTACGCCCAACTTGACCCCATGGTGACCCCATGGTTGGATGGTGATCAATTGTCCGTACATCATGGCCGTATGATCCGATCAGGATGTGCGTATCGTGACACCATCATGGTACCGTCATGGGCAGATGATCGGCTGATGATGGCCGTATGATTTTTAAAACAATTAGGTACATCTGCATTTCTATTTCTACGTAGGCATTTTTCAGCCCTAATGAAATGTGTAGTGATATTAAAATTCATGTCAGCAGGCCTAAAGGATTTTGCACTAAAAAGATGTCCAGTGACATCCTCGACCCTTACACCTTGTACTAAGTCAGCGTGAAAAGCCTACAGCAATATAGCTATTTAGATGTCTGCACACAGTAGGCCTACATGTGATACATGTGCTTGATGTATGCATGCTGTTATCAGAAGTATCCCCAACGCTGGGATACAAACACGGACGTTACACTATAGGCTAGAATGCTTCGAGAAATTGTTGAGCAGAAAAAATACTTCTCCCCATCATAAGAACATATGATGGATTTGCAAGAAATAGGTTCATAACAAACAAAGCATAAAAGGTGGGTAAATTCTGATCAGGATGGCAGGATTGTACACCCATGGTGGGTCCACCATGACCAGAGAATCGCGTCATGGCAGGAGGGAATGGATCAGTGTGCAGCCATTTAAACAGTACATGACTGAATCGCCTTCTGTGACCAGGTGTCACATAGCGAAGTACCTAAAATGCCATAATTGTTCGACTGAAAGGAGAAATAAAAGTACCTCAGTTGACTGCTATCACCTGCACTGATACAGTGTCAGTTCTCGTTTAAATATTTGGATTTTGTTAAGGTTCAACTATCATGTGTTCATTTGTTGCTTATGTTCAGAATTTTTTTGGACGTCTGCCTCCTCAAAGATCTGCAATGCGAGGGAATTCGGGGCAAGCCACACTGTGCCTCCGTTGTCTTCAGTGTTTAGGCCAGCAGTACGTCCCTGTTAGGTTTGGCAGTTCCTTTAGGAAACGCGTACTGAAGAGAGAGGATATTAAGGAGCGTGTGGTCCAATATGTGGGTGACAACGCGCATCCGACACAGAGGGTGTATGTTTGGGGACTAGCTGCCACTGGCGCTCTAGGTAAGTGCGTGATGCGGGTCACCTGACTGATCCTCCAAAAGTGCGTGTTGCGGGTCACCTGACTGATCCTCCCAAAAAAAAAAAATGGCCCAACTATAAGGTTATCAAGCTTCAGATGGAATTTCTCTCCTTTTTTCTTCTCTCAATAATAATTTCTTTAAAATCCTTCTTTATTTCATTAGCAGGAGTGGAAAAAAAAATTTCCTGTCGACCGACCCTATTTTTTGTGATAGAGTTTGGTTACGTGCAATGAAGAATTTTTTATCAGGATAGCCCCACCATTTTTGTGACATGTCACATTATGCAGTAGGACTTTTTTACCTTCAGAAACAAAAGAGTTCTAACTGGAAACTCCTCTGTTAACTGTGACCTTTACCAAAGATGTGCGATTTTGTGACATAGTCTTACTTTTCACAGGAATAAGAAGTTATCTACGTCCAGAGGCTAAAGGACAGAGAATGTTAAGACATCAGAGACGCCCAGCTCTTCAGGCTTTCTGGGATGAACAGCATATCAAGGTTACACAGAGTTCCCTTCAGCTAAACAATCTCACAACTCAAGGGTTTTATCTGTATGTACTCGAGGTGACCTAAACTTTCGTCCACGAACAAGTTGCTCATTTTTCCCGATTCTGCGAGTTCATTTGATTTTGGAAAGATGCTTTGAATTTTATTTCATAGGTGCTATGATATCCTGGTCGATAAATGTGTATGTTTCAGTGCCAAAAATATTATTTTTTTTAACATTAATTTGCCTCTAAGATTGTGCTTTGTTGGGCGAAGTTTTAGGTGATTTAGGGCATTATTAAAGCAGGGCATTTTTTTGTACTCTTTGTGGAAAAAGGATATCTTGTTATGATTGGTAATAATTAATTCAGTTTTCCAAATGATCAGCTCATCTATACAACAGCACTTTAATTGGCTGGTCATGTCTCAGTCGGTAAGTATACTGCAGCCGGTATGTTAATGATGGTAGTTGTAAAGAAGAAATTTCATTTCTGAAACATATTTTTTGTCGTACCTTTAAATAACCACTCTGTTCTGTACATATTCTCTATCAATTGTGGAAAATTTTCGAAACTGACTCCATCAATCTGTCACTTGGACAGGGCACCAACTTAACACCTCACACCAAGTCCTTTTCTCCCCAGAATTGTCTTCACAGATAATGTCACTGACATTACCAGTTGAATAACTTCCCGGATTGCTGTAGCCTTGGGAATATTGCAGATTAAGCCTATTTTTACATTCCAAGAACAAAGCTGAGAATTTTTTTTTTTTGTAATTTTATGTGAGGACATATCCTTTAAAATTGTACAATAAGAAAAAAAAACAAAAAAAAAACAAGCATTTTATTTACATATATCATTTAGCTGTCAATACACTTTTGACCAATGGGTTGCTATTGGTTAGTGGCTTAACTGAAATACAACTGACTAATGTGACAAAATTTGTCTGGATTATTCCAGGTAGAAGACGCAGCCTGTGGTTATGGATTCAGTGTTTTTATAACCAAAAAGAACAGAAAATGGAGGGTATATGGTACCGGGATTAACACAGACGCTCAACTGGGAGTTCATGAGTACCCCAAAAATACAGGTACTGTACCGTCATTCACAGATAAATTGACCAAATATGTGTGGTCTAGGTACGTGTAGTCAGGTGTGAATATTAATTGGGGTATATTGATTCGCATCTGTCTGTAGGTGGGTGTGTCCGTGTGTTTGTCTGCATGTTCGTGTGTGTTCATCAGATATCAAAATGTAAGAAAGTGAGACTGTTCAAATTTGTCAGTAGGTACACACTTTCTTGTCACTATTAATGGCCTCCATGGCTGAGTGGTTAATGAGCTAGAGTATCACAATGACCTAAGAGGGTCTCACCAGCGCAAGTTCAAGTCTGGCTATGGCTGCCTTTCTTTCTAGTTGTACATTGGAATTACTGCCAGCAACCTGTGGATGGTTGTGGGTTTCTTCCTGGACTTTTCCAGGTTTCCTCCTACTGCTGTCATTATAAGGAAAGACCATTAAAAACTGTGTCTGAAAATACCTTCACACTGATGTTTTTTAGATTTTTTTTCACCAAAATAAACACAGTCAGGTGCTTTGATTCTGTAGTGTGTTTTATGTACCTCGTTGACAATGTGGTTCTCCAGTGACGTCACACAACTTTTTGTACACCTTTGTACCCAGCTCTGAATAAAGGTCTTGTGAAAGTACGCATGTAATGTTTGCCTGAGTTTGAAAAGGCTAATATGACTTCAAATGTTTCTGCTCTAGGGCGATAGAAAAGTTGGCGTGACGTCACTGATGAACCACATTATCAATATGGTCCACATGACCCACCATACAATGAAAACATTTGGGTTTATTTGGGTGAAAAAAATATAAAAAAAATCAATGAAGGTATTTTCAGATACAGTTTTTAATGGTCTTTTCACTCACCCTAAGTTCATCTTTATGAGGTGTTTCCCTTCAAACATTCTTGCGCATGACGTCAGCTAATCAGTCTTGCATCGATTGACTTGATTAATTAAGAAATCCATGAATTTTTGTCTTTAGCTCCTGTGTATGCCGAACATTAGATGAATGAACAAAACTATGACAGATCAATGGGAACCATCTCTGTATTTTTGCAGGCAGACTTTTAGACTACATCATTGAACCAGTGCAAATTGACCTCCCTTTGAAGACTCCAGACACCACCAGGGTGCAGCATGTGGCATGTGGGCGAGCACACACACTGATTCTGACAGACAAGGAAGGAGGTACAAACAATTCTGAATGGAAACTCTATAAGACTCTATAAGAAGAATATCTATATACTCTACATACAAGAATATCACAATAAAATACAAGTATCCAGCTGACATCTAGATTGGCCATAAAAAGATAATTTCAGCTGAAGATCTGGGCCCTGTTTCTTGAAGCGATTTTGGGCTCAAACACAAAACACTAATCTTTTCTAGGAAACAAAATAATTGGTGCTGGGTGCTCAAACTTACCTGAAATCCCACTATCAAGTCAAATTTGGACCAGTGTGATGCATGTATTGCACAGTTTGTTTTGGATAACAATTTTAGGCTGAAGCCTAAAATCCCTTTGTGAAACAGGCCCAAACAGTTTTTAAGCGCAGAATGTGCTGCATTGTTTACCACTGGTGTTGGAACATCTTTATCTTAATCAGCTCGCCTGAAAATACAGGTCTAGATTAAGTCATACACTGAGCATTGATGTCCAGTTACACGGAAAGCAGTGTTATCTTAAAAAGTTTGGTGTGTATCGAGCTCACGTATTACATACATGGGTAGCTCAGTAGCGCGTTGGCTCTTCTTGACCAAGAGATTTGTTTGTTTCTTCATAAAACTATAAGAATAATTTCTCTAGATGCTACATTTCTCCAAGAAAGTGCTGAAATATTGCTCTCAGTGGCGGTTGAAAAGGTTGATGATGGAATAGTTGAACCACATGTTACTTGCGATTATGATTTTAGTGGTGCTGCTGTTTTTCTCTGTGTCTGTCTTTTCCAGTGTTCAGTATGGGTAACAATGCCTATGGCCAGTGCGGGCGAGCTATCATTGAAGCAGAGCAGTACAGGTATGGTTGTCATGGTAACAATGATTATAGTGAACCTCTAACGAATGAGGTTGCTGCGAGTTCAAGTCCAGCTCAGGCTGACTTCCTCTATGTCTGTACATGTGAAGGTCTGCCAGTAACTTGCTGATGGTCGTGGGTTTTCCTTGGGATCTGCCCGGATCTTTCTCCCACAATAACGCTGGTCATCGTCATATAAATCAAATATTCTTGAATAAAACTCCAATCAAATAAATAAAGAAATAGATCCAATCATTGATATAGAACAGTAGCCAGTGGGTATGGTTGTCATGGTAACCCTGCCTATAGGTGGTGTGACGTTCGGGTAGCCACCCAGCAAACCCCAAAAAACAATAAAGGAAGAAAAGTATTCAAAATAAGTAGTGCAAATCAATGGGATAAAGCGAAAGATTTGATTTTCTCTAGGGTGTAGTAAAAATGTTACATATTAAAAGGAAAAGACAACACCTAATGCAACCTTAGTTATTGCAGGATATGGTTGGAAATATACTGAAATGGCCACGGCCATATTTTTGTGACATGATTGGTAACTCAATAAATCAACTTTTAATCTAGCATTCTTTCGAGAAACACTTTGTCGCTTCACTCATACCCGATGTACATATGGTTACAAGGCAAAACGGGGTAGGTGTGACAGCTGTGGTCTCAAGTTAGAGAAATAACTCATGCCTCTCCCTGACAGGTTAAAACTGATAACATGGTTGCCTTTTCGATTTCATCAGTATGCTTGATCTAGCTTTCTGCGATTATACAAGAAAAGTTACGTTTTTTAGACTTTATTTGAGGTACTTCATTGTTGCATGTGTTGTGTTGGTCTAATGTTACCTTTTCTTTGGAACTATGTGTATTTTTACCTGCAGAGGGAACCCCTTGATTCACTGCATCACAGAGTTACCGAATAACATTAGCCAAGTAAGTGGTTATGACACACATCCTAACTCTCTCTGCCACTTGATTTGTGCTGAGACACTAGGATACTTTCCTCTGGATGCCATGGCAGTAATGCGAGACACCAGGACATGACAATGCTGATTGTTCGGTGCTATTTAAAACAGTCAGTGAATTAAAATCAAGTACACCCAGGAATAAGCCAGACTGGGTCACTCTGCTTGTCTGTCCGTGCATGTTGTTGTTGAACTCTACTCATACAATTAGTGATGGGGAAAGGTCCAATTCAAAGTCGTTTGAATCCTCAAGTTAAATTATATGAAGGACTTGAAGATTCTTGATGCATGTTTTTGAGGTCATTTGAAAGGTAGGTAAGCAATATAAAGGAGTTGATTAGCTACTCATAACACAATGTAACAAAATCCAAATCTTGAAAATAATCTAAATGAATGAATTTTTAGGTGATTCTCTCTTCCATCGGTTTCCATCAGACTTTGGCACCGTATTTTAGAAAAAAAGAACACATTTGTACAACCTACACCTTAAATGAAAGAGCTATGCAAAGTACTATTTTTTTTACATTTTTTAAAGGTTTCGTAAAAGAGACGAAAGAGACGATGTTTTAAACATTGTCATTTTTTACAAAAGTCACCTATTCGGGGAACATTGAAAGTCCCGTCATGTTTATGGCTTGTCCAGTGAAAGTCCTCCTTTCCTCCTCTTGAATATTCATTGTGATGTCACTGTGCTTAACGTTTTACTCCTGCCATTTAATTAACATGCATTTCCAGTCTCAGCTAATTATGTTTGTACATCGTGATAATTGTGGATGTTAAGTTCTGTTAAAGCCAACTCTAAAAAGGAAGAGTTTGAGATGTACTAGAGGGCCACATCATGCCTACATGCGTGGCTGTAGGCTGCCAAAATGTATCTGAACTCTGATGTCCTGAAGGCAGAGAGCGCAACCTGTCCTTTCACAGATTGCCCCTGTCAAAGCCAGAAATCCCCGTTCCCACTCACTTGAGTTTGATGCGTGGTCGGTCGAACTACTGCTCTAAGCCTCACTCCTGTGCGATTCAAACTTCTAGCCTTGTAAGCCGAAGTTATGTACACTATCATCAGAGCTAGAGGTGGGGTCCCCACTGAAGGCCTCCATTATGTTATCTACATGATTTTTTTTTACCTTCAAAGACAGAAGAGCTACTTGGGAAAGCTAAGCATGATGACGTAAGCAATCTGTTAAAATGGCAGCCTAAAAAGGCTTTTCAGTCTTAGATGTTTAACTATTAAATACTAAAATAACAAGCACTTCCACCAGAAAATTGAGATTTTTGGTTTAACCATAAGTAAAACTCTTTCTTTTAAGGTATAGGTTGTATAAATGTGTTCTTTTCTTTTAATATTTCAGCTTAGTTGTATGGAATCTCTAATTTTCCTGCAGGCATTCTCGACTGTTGGTAAACGAAATAACCAAGACATTATAATAATGAATTTCTGTTCTGCAGGTGGTCTGTGGTCCAGATCACAGTTTCTTCCTGACTGACGGTGGACAGTTGTACAGCTGTGGTTTGGGGGCTGATGGACAGACAGGTAGTTGTGAAAATAGACAGGTAACAAGTATAAATGTGGACAGGTAAAATATTGATTCAGGTGAGCAGGTACAATTATGTAGGAAATAGGTGGAGGAGGGGGGTAACAAGTAGGACAGACAGGTAGGGTGTTGCATGAAACAGATGGGTTTGAGGTTGAGTTTGGTTGACTTGTGAGGTTGAGTTTGACAGACACATAGGATAACAAATTAGACAGGATAACAAGTTTCATAAACAGGTGGTATAAACAGTTACTTAGACAGGTAGGATATTGACTTACACAGACCGTCAGTAAATAAGTCGTACACTTGTTTGAAATCCATTTGTTTTCCACCAGTATGGTGTGCATGTTTGTGTATCATGCATAAGAAAGTTTGTCAGTAATTTGCCAAAGGTTGATGGTTTACCCTAGACACCCCTGTTTCTTTAACTTATCAAACTGACTGCCATCACACATGTCAGCACTCGGGTGATGCAAGCAGTGTGTTCTACCAGAATGAATGAATGAATGCTTATTGTTTAATGCCCTACTCAAGAATATTTCTCTTATACGAAGGCCGTGTCTCCTTGGTGCAGGACGGATTTCCACCATATCTTTTATCTGGTGCTGCTTCACCGAGACGACTTGCTGAAGATACCCAACAAGCCCTCTCACCCAGTCACATTATACTGACATCGGACCGACCAGTCCACCCTCTATCCTCTTATTGCTGAGCGCCTAGCGAGGAAGCAAGATGTACCATTTTTTAAAGTCTTTGGTATGACCCGACCCAGGTTTGAACCCAGATCTCCCCGTAGGAAAGTTCTACCAGAAGATGGAGAGTTGAATACTCTAATCGGCATAAGTAGTGAATTGTGAAGATTGTATTCGAGATTCAGCCAGAAATAACGTAGAGGCGTGCAGTTGGAAATGTGCAGCGATTTTTCTTTTGATAGACAAGGATGTAGCCAGGGTGACAGTAAAAGTCAAATAACGTCTCTGAATCAGGCACTCGTGTCTCGTCCACCTACAAAACTGACTGCCAGGAGACAGTATCGCGCTAAACAATCAATCAAATCTGATAAATATGTATAAACGTGTTGTTGTTGTACTTGCAGGAGCAGGGCATTTTGACTGTGTGGGTGTGCCGCAGCTGGTGCAGGGAGATGTTCAAGGGGAGATAATCACGCAGGTGTCGTGTGCTGGAGACTGTGTGCTGGCATTGTCAGGTAGTGTTGGTGTATGATAGAATCACTGTTGTTCTCAGAAACATGTATAAAAATGGGGGTGAACTTACGTGGAATTAGAAATCGTCCTATGTTTATTACTAGTGTGACTTTTTACAGTCACAAAATACGAATTTTTAATTGAGCTGAAATCAAAAAATGATGCTAACTTCTTTGATAATCCTGCCTTATTGGTCACTCAGCACAATGGGATAGGCTGTTATCAGGTAGCTCTGAGATTGGTTGGCCATGTTCCAAGCTCAGCTTCCACACTAACCACTCTGAATCGTTAACTAACTAATAAAGTTAACTGACCTCGAACTTGGTCCTGTCACCAGTTCTGTCCTCAGAGTGTCAAAAAAACCAGGCTTCCCGGGATTTAAAGTAATTCTGAATTCATGTCACCACATTATTGGAGAATGATTAAGACTGCAACTTCATAAGTACACACAAAAGTAACTGATGCATCCACTTGGTCAGGATCCATTCTTTAAATCACGTGCCTATGTTACTACTAGAAAGAACATGTTATTAAAATCTTCTTTTTCCACAGTTGTGGCTTATAGTTTCTTCTGTTCATTATTAAGACAAAAACTGAAGCTGACATGACCATAACAAGTTGTCAGTCGGCCATCAGTTGTGGCTTATAGTTTCTTCTGTTCATTATTAAGACAAAAACTGAAGCTGACATAACCATAACAAGTTGTCAGTTGGCCATCAGTTGTGGCTTATAGTTTCTTCTGTTCATTATTAAGACAAAAACTGAAGCTGACATGACCATAACAAGTTGTCAGTCGGCCATCAGTTGTGGCTTATAGTTTCTTCTGTTCATTATTAAGACAAAAACTGAAGCTGACATGACCATAACAAGTTGTCAGTCGGCCATCAGTTGTGGCTTATAGTTTCTTCTGTTCATTATTAAGACAAAAATTGAAGCTGACGTGACCATAAAAAGTTGTCAGTCGGCCATCAGTTGTGGCTTATAGTTTCTTCTGTTCATTATTAATACAAAAATTGAAGCTGACGTGACCATAAAAAGTTGTCAGTCGGCCATCAGTTGTGGCTTATAGCTTCTTCTGTTCATTATTAAGACAAAAATTGAAGCTGACATGACCAGAAAAAGTTGTCAGTCGGCCATCAGTTGTGGCTTATAGTTTCTTCTGTTCATTATTAATACAAAAATTGAAGCTGACATGACCATAACAAATTGTTAGTTGGCCATGTAATTTTGTACATCTTCTTGGTTTCGATCCAAACGCTCCACAAACTTATCTTTTTCCAGACCATGCCAAATGCACCTTGCACAAATTGAAATTGTGACATATTCGGCATGTTGAGGAAAGCACACTGGAAAAGACTAAGATCAGTGTTGGTGATTGGAAGAGCAGGTACAGATCCATGTAGGTCTAGTTGGAAGTATACTTTGACTGACTAGGTGTATTTTGTAGGAGATTTGTTTGGCTGGTTTTCAAATTTCAGAAAACGGTGATGTGTTTGGGTGGGGTAACTCGGAATACGACCAGTTGTCTATGGTGTCCCAGGAGACGCAGGTGGCGGTTGCTAGGCACCTGCCAATGAGAGGCCTTGGCAGGGTTTCCATGGTAGCATCTGGTGGCTCTCTGTGTGGTGTGCTCAATGGTAAAGTGATAAATTTTTTATGTGTTCTGATATAATCATACTCTCGTCTCCTTCACCCGTAATGGAAAAATGAAAAGTCATTAATAGGAAACCCTGTAGTATGGCATAAAGAAATGTTATGTTATATGCAAATTGTCCCTTTACATAATTTTTTTTTTGAAAAAAAAAATGGGGTTGTGCTGTTAATATCTGCATATAAATGTTTGGGTGTGTGAGCAAGCTGTGGGTGGTCGTGGATTTCCCCCGGGCTCTACTCGGTTCTTCCCACCATAATGCTGGGTGGTCGTGGATTTCCCCCGGGCTCTACTCGGTTCTTCCCACCATAATGCTGGGTGGTCGTGGATTTCCCCCGGGCTCTACTCGGTTCTTCCCACCATAATGCTGGGTGGTCGTGGATTTCCCCCGGGCTCTACTCGGTTCTTCCCACCATAATGCTGGGTGGTCGTGGATTTCCCGCGGGCTCTACTCGGTTCTTCCCACCATAATGCTGGGTGGTCGTGGATTTCCCGCGGGCTCTACTCGGTTCTTCCCACCATAATGCTGGGTGGTCGTGGATTTCCCCCGGGCTCTACTCGGTTCTTCCCACCATAATGCTGGGTGGTCGTGGATTTCCAAGGGTCTACTCGGTTCCTTCCCACTATAATGTTGGTGGTCGATTTCCTCCTGCTGGCTCTGCATCTGGCTCTTCCCACCATAATGTTGGGTGGTCAGATTTCCCCGGCCTCTACTCGACTTCTTCTCCCACCATAATGCTGGTGAATGTGGGATTTCCGGCTCTACTCGGCCTCTTTCCCACCATAATGCTGGTGGTCGTGGGATTTTCAAGGGTTCTTACCTGCTCTTCCCACCATAATGCTGGGTGGTCGTGGGATTTCCCCAGGCTCTACTTCTCGGTTCTTCTCCACCATAATGCTGGGTGGTCGGGATTTGCTGGCTCTAATTTCCTCGGGTTCTTCCCACCATAATGTTGGTGGTCGTGGATTTCCCCGCTGGCTCTTACTCGGTTCTTCCCACCATAATGTTGCGTGGTCGGAGCTCTCCTGGTTCTACTCGGTTCTTCCCACCACCATAACGCTGGGTGGTCGTGGATTTCCCCCGGGCTCTACTCGGTTCTTCCCACCATAATGCTGGGTGGTCGTGGATTTCCCCCGGGCTCTACTCGGTTCTTCCCACCATAATGCTGGGTGGTCGTGGATTTCCCGCGGGCTCTACTCGGTTCTTCCCACCATAATGCTGGGTGGTCGTGGATTTCCCCCGGGCTCTACTCGGTTCTCCCCACCATAATGCTGGGTGGTCGTGGATTTCCCGCGGGCTCTACTCGGTTCTTCCCACCATAATGCTGGGTGGTCGTGGATTTCCCCCGGGCTCTACTCGGTTCTTCCCACCATAATGCTGGGTGGTCGTGGATTTCCCGCGGGCTCTACTCGGTTCTTCCCACCATAATGCTGGGTGGTCGTGGATTTCCCCCGGGCTCTACTCGGTTCTTCCCACCATAATGCTGGGTGGTCGTGGATTTCCCCCGGGCTCTACTCGGTTCTTCCCACCATAATGCTGGGTGGTCGTGGATTTCCCCCGGTCTCTACTCGGTTCTTCCCACCATAATGCTGGGTGGTCGTGGATTTCCCCCGGGCTCTACTCGGTTCTTCCCACCATAATGCTGGGTGGTCGTGGATTTCCCCCGGGCTCTACTCGGTTCTTCCCACCATAATGCTGGCTACTGCCATGTAAGTAAAATCGCCTTGAGCATCGTGTGAAATACAAAGCAATATTAGTGTTTGCATGAAACCTGAATATTTATTGTCAGTTGGAGGGAAAGGATCTTGTAAGAGAATATCCATGCCAAGTTATATTTAAAATGCTAAGCAGTCAAGATAATTTTAACATCAGACTTTAAATTTCTTATGCAAAATTCAGTAATTCTCGTGAAACATCCCTGAAAGATGGGGTAATATGATGAAAAGGGAACCCCGTGCGGCCTTTTTCTGGTTGAGCTCTGGATCCTTTGTCGACGTTGTGCAATGTCATGTTGCCCTTTTAAACCAGTGATGAAAATAAACAAAATGTCATATAATATGAAAGACCACAGCCTAAAGAGTAAAACCAAAACAGCGAAGACAGTGTGATATTTGACAAGTGGTCACACATAGCCAATGAAATCAGGCCACTGGTCAGTTTACATCAGTTACGGCTTTATTCCGACTGCTCTACAAAGTGTTTAAATAGTAACAACTGACGCCCCAAGGCACCTCGGTGTAAGTGGAATGGAGTGAAATAAAATACACTGATGTCAGTTGCTGCTCATCGGGCTTCACTTGTCTAGAATTACTCCAAATAATGTGTTGTCTTCACATTTACTTAGCAATCATGTGAGGTATGATAGTGGGTTAACTGTTCTCTGTTTCAGACAAGGGCAGCGTGTTTGTATGGGGGTATGGAATTCTGGGTAAGGGTCCGGTGGCTGAGTCCAGTTCTTCCCCCACTCAGATTCCGGACACTTTGTTTGGAAAACACGACTTCAACACGGACAGCAGAGTCTCCATTCTAAGGTCGGGTCTGTCATACTTTGCAGCCGTCACATGTGAGTGTTCAGTGAGATGTGTTACACATTGCTCAAAAGATAACACCACAATGTGAGTCCTGTTTCTCAAGATAATACCAGAGTGTGGGATATGTGTTAAGATAATACCAGAGTGTGGGATATGTGTTAAGATAATACCAGAGTGTGGGATACGTGTTAAGATAATACCAGAGTGTGGGATATGTGTTAAGGTAATACCAGAGTGTGGGATACGTGTTAAGATAATACCAGAGTGTGGGATATGTGTTAAGGTAATACCAGAGTGTGGGATAGGTGTTAAGATAATACCACAGTGTGGGATACGTGTTAAGATAATACCAGAGTGTGGGATATGTGTTAAGATAATACCACAGTGTGGGATATGTGTTAAGATAATACCAGAGTGTGGGATATGTGTTAAGACAGTACCAGAGTGTGGGATATGTGTTAAGATAACACCACAGTGTGGGATATGTGTTAAGATAATACCAGAGTGTGGGATATGTGTTAAGATAATACCACAGTGTGGGATATGTGTTAAGACAGCACCAGAGTGTGGGATATGTGTTAAGATAACACCACAGTGTGGGATATGCGTTAGTATAACACCACAGTGTGGGATATGTGTTAAGATAATACCAGAGTGTGGGATACGTGTTAAGATAATACCAGAGTGTGGGATATGTGTTAAGATAATACCACAGTGTGGGATACGTGTGAAGATAATACCAGAGTGTGGGATATGTGTTAAGATAATACCAGAGTGTGGGATATGTGTTAAGATAACACCACAGTGTGGGATATGCGTTAGTATAACACCACAGTGTGGGATATGTGTTAAGATAATACCAGAGTGTGGGATACGTGTTAAGATAATACCAGAGTGTGGGATATGTGTTAAGATAATACCACAGTGTGGGATACGTGTGAAGATAATACCAGAGTGTGGGATATGTGTTAAGATAATACCACAGTGTGGGATATGTGTTAAGACAGTACCACAGTGTGGGATATGTGTTAAGACAGTACCAGAGTGTGGGATATGTGTTAAGATAACACCACAGTGTGGGATATGCGTTAGTATAACACCACAGTGTGGGATATGTGTTAAGATAATACCAGAGTGTGGGATACGTGTTAAGATAATACCAGAGTGTGGGATATGTGTTAAGATAATACCAGAGTGTGGGATATGTGTTAAGATAATACCAGAGTGTGGGATACGTGTGAAGATAATACCACAGTGTGGGATACGTGTTAAGATAATACCAGAGTGTGGGATATGTGTTAAGATAATACCAGAGTGTGGGATATGTGTTAAGATAATACCACAGTGTGGGATACGTGTTAAGATAATACCACAGTGTGGGATACGTGTTAAGATAATACCAGAGTGTGGGATATGTGTTAAGATAATACCAGAGTGTGGGATACGTGTTAAGATAATACCACAGTGTGGGATACGTGTTAAGACAGTACCAGAGTGTGGGATATGTGTTAAGACAGTACCACAGTGTGGGATACGTGTTAAGATAACACCACAGTGTGGGATATGCGTTAGGATAACACCACAGTGTGGGATCCCATTTCTCAAGACAGTATTACAAGAGTTTCGAGAGGTAATACCATAAAGTGAATAGTTAAACTGTAGCTTTCATTTAAGTGAAAGGTTCATGAGTATAAAATAAAACACCAGTAAAATAAATATATGAGTGAGGATTAAAATCAAGGATTCCTTTTGGAAGTGGCCTGCTTACTTCAAATTTTAATTATTATTAACAGGATTTCTGATAATAGTAATTTTTTTTATGAAATCAGTGGAGTTCCGATAAAATTATGTTTCTGGGTGAGTTTTACACTTTTCTACAGCATTTATAGCTAAACTCTTTTGGAGAGTAAATAATGTGTTAGGATCAAATCCAACTCAGACTGAGTCGGCTGCGGCTTTATGTTGTAAGCTTAGTCAGGTATGTAGCAAAGTGAGGTGGTTTCCACAAGGGTCTGTCTGGTTTCCACAAGGGTCTATGTGGTTTCCTCCACTCACTGTTGATCAAGTATGTGAGTGAAGGAAACAAATTTAATAAACATCACTTAAAGTTTGGCCTGTAAAATGTACTTTTAGAAGCTCATAAAGGCCTTAAAATGATACTTTTGAAGAAAACACTCAAGTTTTTATGATAAGAAATCAATCAAACTTTTATGTAAGTGGCCCTGTGTGGTGGATGAATCACTCAGAATCAAGAGGAATGTGTCAATTTAAAAAAAAAACAACTAAACTTGAGGCGAAATACATTATTCCAGTTCAGTGATGTTCTAACTTTGCAGCACTGCATGTTGTTGTTGTATCTGAAGATCTTCAATGAGATGTGAGATACATTCCAGATGATACTGAATGAGGATTTGTAACTTTTTTCTTTTTCTTTCTTTATGAAGCCTCCGGAGATCTCTACACCTGGGGTAAAAACAGGGGAGGCAACCTTGGATTGGGACAAAAAAATGACCAGTTCTTCCCCTTTAAGGTATACACGCGGTCTCTTGCTGAACTACTTCATGACGTGGTCTTACTTTATGACTGCATCAAAGTGAAATCACGCCTCTAAATCAGTGCTATCTGCAGTAGCTTGTATGATTTTTCTTCGCTCAACTAATGTATATACAAGAATAATTTCCCATTTGATGATATTGAAGGGACAAAATTGATATCCGCGCGTTGAAAAGTGTCTGTGAGGATTTAAATCCTGGGTGTGAAATTTTGATCCTTTTTGTAGCTAGCTTTGAAACAATTTAACAGGAGCCCATTTTTACCATATATTCCTTTAAATGTTGTTATATATTTTGTGTTCCATCCAGTTTTCATCTTAGTTCTGCTAGTATAAACGTTCACAAACGTGTGTTTGTTGATTTATGTCGGGCCTCAGGAGAAGATCAGTTTATACACTGACGGTGTTGTATTATCTTCAGAAAATAGACAGAATTATTATTACTCATCCAGTGTTTAAATCCTCATGTGCCCTTCTTGACACCCATATAAACTACATGTATTATCTCCAGGGATTATTGTTACCCTAGCAAGCAAGGATTGTCTGTAAAATTGTTATTTTTTCCTCTGTCCCCTAGGTGGCCGTACCGGCCGAGGTTCAAGATGTCCGTTGTGGTGTCGATCACATGGTAGCTCTGTGCCAGACTTTCAGTTAAAAGGGCCAGGGCCCAGTTTCATGAAAGTTTTTAAAGTAGTATTTGGCACTTAAACTTCCCAGATCACACTGAACTCGAAGCAAAGTGAGTTTCATCGAAGTTTACTTTGCTCAAAATGCACTGTAATCAATGTAAGGTTTCGTCCTCACTTACAGTCCACTTAGAAACAAAATGACAGCTCTTAAATCTCTGTACTTATGAGACGAGTGAACTGTTGATTTCATGAGGAAGCTTGCTTATGCTCCCAAAAGGACATAATGTTGAGATCGAGCTACGATACAACAGCAACAAAGCGACACACACATTTTGCCCTCTGACGTAAAAGAGTATTGGCAAAGCGCCATCAAACATTATAAGTAAATTTACTTTGCTAAGTTCACTTAAACTTGCGTTATGGAATGCACTCTGACTCACCAAGTATACTTTGGTGAACGGGCTTGAAACTTTCATGGAACTGGGTCCAAGTTGGACGATGAAGCTGGTTGTTGTGGTGTCAACCACATGGTGGCCTGGTGCCAGAATTTCAGTTAAAGTGTGAGATGGGATCATGATGGGATCGTGAAGGGATCGTGAAGCCATTCGTTGCAATGGTCCTGTGCACGACTTTCATCTCTGCCCCTAAGGCTGTTCCAAGCTCCTGAGTCAGACTGTGTCGACTGTAGAACTGTTTTACTTTGATACTGTAATTCTGTAGTTTTGCCAACCTTTTTTGCATACCTGGCGAGATATTTATTCAAGCATATTGTGGGGGCATTCGTTTTTTGTGAAACCCTGAAATTGGCAAACCCGACTTGAAGTCAAGAAACACGAGGTAATACATGATGTCACAGTTTGTGACGTTGCGTGAAGAATCATGTGGTTCTCTACTTCCAGTTCTTTCTGGCTTCAGCGCGTTTTTGCCATTTGAGCTAATTTTGTCTTCTTTGTTATTGTGATGTTGGGCACAACTTTGTTATGAGGGTGCACAGCCAGGATAGGCATTTCATTAGTAATACTTTGTTTTATCAAAGAAACAATGTTCTGTATGAAATGTGCATTTCAGTGATGTAAGTTTCCTGAAAAAAGTTTCCTTTTGTTTTCAAAATCAAGTTAAAGACGTGCATAAATCACAATGAAATGTGCACTTCCCAGGGTCAAAAGATTGAGGAATTAGGAATAAGACTCGGGTACAAGTGACGACTAATTTCGCATATTGAGGCACGGATTAAGACTATGTCTAACGAAAGAGTGTAACAATTTTGTGATCATCTGGGGCCGCTGCTGTAAGGAGACAGGATATGGCTAAATAAATTGAGCATTAATTCATGTGAAAGTAGAACTTGGATCTTCAAATGAGTTGTTTTCCTGTCATCCAAATGTGTGTTGGAATGATTTCCTTTGTTGTCTTAGTTTCACAGGGAACATACTTGTCATATGGTGTGCACCTCTCTTCACACCTGCTTTGCATCACTGCCTGTGGAAAGATCGGCCAGAAATCTGAGAATGGTCATGGGTTTCCTCCCACGGTAATATTGACCAGCTTTGTATAAGTGAAATATTTTTGAGTACGGTGTGATACATCACTGCCACCACAAGACAAGTTTGACCCTTAGAAACTTTGAGATCTGTAGGTTGGCTCATGTTTAGCCCCATCACCTTAATGTCCTTGTGCAGACCTATCATCCGTGTTCATCAATAAATTTAAGATTTAAGAATCCAGTCATGCATACTTTAACTAAGGAGAATGTCTCGACTTCTCTTTCTATTAACCGTTGATACAGTCTTTGGGTTCTCTGACTTCACTTCCTGCTTCGTAACCATGACACCAGTGTCCAAGATGTTCAAAATTTGCTTCCAGATTATGCTAGCAGTGACATACCAGCAGTATATACCATCACATGCTAAACTGCACTGATTTTCCCCATGCTTAAAATGACAACAGCTCCGTAATGTCTTACCTAGAAAAGTCACATGAAGACTCAAAGTGACAAGTTATGAGTCAGGAAAATGCCAACACTCCAATAAAAATGGAAGATATTTTAATGCAAATCACTGTACATCAAATTACTAAAGAAATCATGGTGATAATGGGGAGTGATATTGAAATGAGCTCCTCTAAATGTGGAGAGGCACTTGGTGAGGTAGGATGCAAGAGTTGCTGCCCTTGATCCATTGTGTCCATTCAGAGTGCTCTCCCCTCATGTCGTGCTTGGGAGTAGATTCACGTGGCTCACCAACTGCTTGTCCACATTTATAGGTCTTGTTTGTATCTGGTATTATAACCTACACACGTATTCTCATAATGACTAAATACAATACAGTTTGCTAGAACTTCACAATATAATTACAGAAGTAAATTGACGGATGTGTCATTAAAAGAGGAGGCTATATCCCCCTAATCAGGCAGCATACATCGTACATTGGAACCCACATAAATCAGGTGGTGCAACATAAAACAAAGTGTCTCTTCAACTGACGCAAAAAAACAATGGAAACCAAACAGTCACAGATTTTAGGTAATGATCGCGCCAGGTGAACATTCTAAAATAAGCTTGTTTCTTTTTTTTTGCTTTCCATCTTCCTATTAAGTGTTTCTATGCAAAACATTTACCTTTGAAAGAATTTTTCAAAGTTTCTCCCCGCATATGGAGGACCAACTGTTGGTTTTACAACTGAAATCAGCAAACCTAGCATACACCACTGGATCCGAAGAACGAACATAAATTATATCAGTTAAATTGCATTGGGCTGTGAGCTACACTTTTCTTTGAAGAACTCGCTGACTGTTTTAGAATAGGTTAAAGCTGCAGTACATGTGGCAGGAGTCTCTGTGTTTTCTTAACGTTCTTTATTCCATGGCAACTAGTACCTCCATCTCTCCCCCTTGCCCTCTGTTGTGAGCCTTAAGGTGACAGGTTCTAAAAGGTACATGAATTTTGAAGGCCCGATGTCGACCAGTAACACAGTCCTTGTCATAAGTGGGTCGTTAGGCCTAAAACCCTGGGGTCTGCCATGAGGCCTCAGTGTGCTGGGGTCACAGGGCTATGACTCTTGTTGGTTATTTTCATACAGACCTGAAAACTCGGGTCCGCTAAACCCAAAATATTTTTGCTCCACTTGACCTGTCTGCTTAGTTATATATCTCTACATGGACCCTTGTCTGGTGGGAGAACCTAGTCTGGTGGGAAAAACTTCGCTCAAGTCTTAGTTATCTTCATAAAGACCATAAAACTCTGGGGCCTAGTTAGGGTCAAGTAGGCCCCAGTCTGCTGAGGTCATCAGGATTTGCTTACATATATCACATACGGATCCTCTTTCATCCTGGGTACAGCTAGACCCAGGCATTCTCGCATCACTAGGCCATGGTTTGCTATAGTAAAACCTACAGGTAGACCATATTCTTTAAACCTTAGAGGTCTGAAACACTGACATCACTCAACAAACCAGAACATAAATCCTATGTCGTTCGTCACTGTTTTTTTTTTTTTTCTTCTGTTATACAGTCTGCATAGTGCTACAATATACATAGATACAGTTTAACATATTGGTGAAATTACATCAATCAGAAGCGCAGAGGACTAAATGATTTGTTGTTTTTTTTTTTGCACGTGCTACGACATCAAGAATATTGGTCTTTTTCGATACCCTTGCAAATGTATGGATCATACAAACTTTCGCTTCTTGGCTTGAACATTACAAATTTAACCAGTTCTACTTCAAGTCAAAACTGATCGACTCTGCCAAGTTCGTAAAAACATTTTATCAATGACTTTACATTTTGAACTGGAAAACAAATCGAACAGTTCCTTATTTTACTAAGAACTTCAAAACAAACGAGAATCAGAATGTTAAAAACTTCCTCATTTATCAGGATAACGAAGAAAGGAAAAAAAAAAAAATAGAACAGAAAAAGCTCAGTGTTGGACACTGGACAGTTGTATTTGGGATAATAGTTGTAGTATGTCTCAGGGCCAAAATGGCCATGAGTTCCAAAAGCTATTTACATCACAAAAATCATGACTCTCCCCCCAGTTACAGCATAGCTGCTTTCTCCCCAAGTTTGTAAACAAGCGCAACTCGTTTCTCCTTTGTTACAAATCCTTTACGTAATGGGCAGAGCCAAAGGACAGAGTTCGCGTTTGCAGGTGGACAGTATTAGTTCATTAACTCTTTACATACCAAAATTCTTTGGACATATCTTTAATGGAGAAATTGGATGGCTTCAAATAAAAGAAATGTCCATTTAACATCCCAAAATGCAACTCAATTTGCACAGTGTATAAAAAAAAAGAAAAAATATTGGCAGTAAACTCAGTATGAGTCATCTAAAATACTTCAATCAATGATCTTCCAACTATAAAATGGAATTCGTCTGAATTCATTAAAAGAAAGATTAAAGTGTTATTATTAAATGCATACAATGTTTAGTTATTCTGCTGGCAGAGAATACCAATTTCAGGGACATCACTTAATTGCATGTCCTGCTAAATTCCCTCAGCGAACTAGGATTCAAGAAATATGAAATCATTTTCAGAAAAAGCGAAAATCTGCCCGTAAATAACGAAACATAAAATTTTGAAACTCTGGTAAAAACAGGCTTGCATTTGGAAGGCATAAAAAGGTTAGGTAATGAATTTAAAACCAGACACAAAACACCACGCTGGCACAAAACTGAGCGTCCAAGACATGGATAAATGGACATCAACACTTGAGTGTCAAACTTGACGAGGAAACAAAAAGCACTCTGAGGCATCCCTTAGTTGTTTTTTCTTTGTACTGACTTTCAAACTCAGATTTCTACTGAAACTTCCCTCCATCTGAGGCATGAAATCAACATGAGGTAATGAAGAAATAATGTCTTGTCTTTAAATGAGTTATTTCCCTTTCTCGTAATCCCCTGTCTCCCCCACCCTAACCCCACCCTAACCCCACCCCAATCCCCAACCCCACAAAGTCGTTACGTTTACATTTGTGATCATCAACGAATTAAAAACAAAAATACATACACATAACGTTATTACAACTCCCTTCAGCTGCGCTACCCCCACCCCTCTGTAAAGGTTGATTCCCACGGCACCTAACCAAACCACCATATCCCACGTCGTCAGAAAAAACCGTTATTCAGGCTGCATTATGTCACCGCTCAACTGATGCTTTGCTTTTCATGAACATCAACATGGTAAATAACTTTTCATCACCTTACGTTAAATGGGCTTATGGTTGACTTGTTTCACAGGAATCAACCCTTACACGTTGTTCGTAGCCCCCCCTCCCTTAAGTACCCCTCCAACCCCCCACCCGCATTCCCCTAGGGGTGTATCCACACCCCTAACCTCCCACCCAGCCCTAAAAACACCTGTACTGCAAACAAGACAAGATCACGTTGTTGTTTTGAGAACTGCAGACTCATATGCATGTACAGATGGCCTATAAAGTCTGTTCATGGCAGAAATCCTTAAGTTTGCATTCGTGGCACTCTCTTTCGTTTTTTGTGCTTGCCGTCCTTCCTTCATTCTTCCTGACAAAAATGCATCCGCCGTTCTGGCCCACTGCTTCAGGCCATCAGTGTCTCTTGGCGTGTCCCGCCCTATGCATAATACTCCCGGTCCGGTGCCTTTTGGTAAGCGTATGCGCCACGCGCTTTTGTGGGTTCGTCCAGTGCATAGCTTCCCTCGTCCTTCTTCCTCATGCGGTAAACAATGAACATAACCAGTAAAATGGCACACAGCAGCCCCACCACTGCTCCTCCGATGATCCCTGAGAACAATAAACATGAGCAGTGATTAGAAATCACAACAATTACACATGTATGTATGTATGGATGGATGCTTGGCTTTAATGTCGCACTCCACAATTATTCAGTCATACGACGAGGAGTCCTCCTTGAAATATATATATGCAGTGTCCTCTTGTGGCAGGGGGAGTCCACTGGAGCATCATGTCGAAGACACCAGACATGACACCCCGCCCAGTCACATTATACCGACACCGTGCTGACCAGTCCTGTTTCACTGCTCTAACCTTTCAGTACTGAGTGCTACGAGAGGCAGCCACCAGTACCATTTTTAAAGTCTCTCGTATGACCTAATGCGGGTAACACTTATAAAAAAACACACTCATCTATTTACCTGACTACTGTAGAGCAAGGAGTGGAAATAAAAATAAATTTCCTGCCAGAACACTTACCACACACTCACACCATTGACCTGTTGCAAGCAACCAACTTTCACATACTGGAGGAAGATTTATCTACTTATTTATTTCGTTTGTGTTTTACGCCGTACTCAAAAATATTTCACTTGTGTGACGGCAGCCAGCATCATAGTGGAAGGAAACCCACGAACACCCGTAGGTTGCTGGCAGACTTTCCGCCATACGACAGGAGAGGAAGACTTAATCTCACAGCAGCCGCATCTGTGAGAAACCCCTGGGGTCATTACGTCGTGGTTGCATGCTAACCCCCTACTGAAGGAAGACAAAAATCCCATGAGCAACCTCTGACTGCTTACTGTCACTGTGACCCCTCAAACAACGAGCTGGGGGAATCTAGAACTTCCCTGCCCAAGGCCAGGATTGAGCCCACACATCGTGTGTCAGCTGTTATGAGTCTCACCCTTCACCCTTGAGCCACTCTCATGATACCCACATACACGTACAGCTGTATTAAAAAAGCGCAAATCTACTAGTGGCAAAGGGATAAAATGGGTAAAAAAGATGGCAGATTAAGAAATCCCAAATGCCTGATAGTTCAATTAATGCTTTCGTAATTGACAGCCGTTGTATGGAATCCACACCTTACCAATCCATAATGGAGAGGAAGCAGCTGGATCTGATCCCGTGACACTCACCTGCCAGTATTCCCGGCTGTCCCATGATAGTCACAGGCTTGTTGCCTGGGTCTCCTTTACTCTCAGCTTCTTTTCCAATTTGATTTGTTTCTTCTTCATATTTCTCATATGAATCATCATCATCATCATCTGGGGCAGAAAAAAAAAATTAGCCGAGAAAAAAGAAACTGGGTGGAAGCTTTTTCAAAAGAAAAACTGTACATGCCAGGAAAAAATTCATTACTTTAGCAGAAAATAAAACTCATAAAATGTTACTTTTAGTGATCATACATTTTTCCAGGGGCCGATTCCAGAAACCCATTTCCGATTTCAGTCAAAATGTAAAGCCTCTTCACAATGCTTATTTTTTATTTTCAGAAGTTGAAATTTTGGTACTTTTTGTCGTAGGATAACATTGAAAATGTGGTCAAAAATGTGATTTTGAGGGCCAAAAAATAAGCTCCTAAATCATATTTCAAATTCTGATTTCACTAGGAAATGACTGTGGAATTGCTTTGTGGAATAAGGTACATGTATGATCCTATCCTTAAGATTTATTTGATTTATTTATTTGATTGATGTTTTACGCCGTAGTCAAGAATATTTCACTTGTACGATGGCAGCCAGCATTATAGTGGGAGGAAACCGTGCAGAGACCGGGAGAAACTCACGACCATCCGCAGGTTTCTGGCAGACCTTCCCCCGTACGGCCTATCCTTAAGAACTTCCCACGTAAATGTAATCAAATATAACCAGCAGCTTCCTAGCATTTCTGAGAGGTTACAGGAAATTTTTTTTTAAATTCCAAAGACGTGACAAAGCAAGTTCTGACAGCCCAGTGGCCACAGGAGATCATCGCATTGTCTTATGGACTTACCTGGTATTTTTCCATGAATTTCATTATCTGGCTCCTTAGCTTTGGGTGCTCCAAACTACAACACAAAGTCCCAACAGTCGTTTAATTTAAAAACAAAACATACCCCAAAAACTCCAAGAAAAAAAAAATCAAAGATCATAATCTCATCCAGTCATATAACGGTGGACAGTTGTACCACATCTTATCACCAAAACTAAGTTTATTTTTCACATCATATTCTATAGTTAAGTATTACTTACTCGCAAGCTGCGTCTTTATTAACAAAAAAAAAAAGGGAGAGAATTTTTCGACGCATTACAAATACCTCAATCTTACTTGTAATAGAGTGGAAATACACTTTAAACAATATGAACCGAATGTGTTTCAAAGAACAGAACTTGCAGGATTGTTCCGTGCAAATAGAAGCCCTGATTTCTGAGACTGTGGATTCCGCTTCTTGTTTTGATATGGATAAAATGTAATTTTCTTAAGTTTGTTATGTAAAATGCTGTCCCTTGCCACGTTTCCTGCAGCCAACAAGATCTGGATTAGTTCTTGTGATGTCTAATAAAGACTGAGTCACAACTACACTAATGATTACTTAAATCATCATGGCTAATCATCAAAAATGTTGGACTGCCAGTAAGATAAGCTGCTGAGGATCTTGCTAAATCTTGATGGATCTGAGGATATCGTCAACAAATGTGAGGCGTTGAAAAAGACGCAAAGACAAGATGTCTAATAAAGACTGAGTGGTCGCAATAACTTGTGAAAACTTTTGATCACAGCTAGTTTTGCTTCACTTCTGACCAGCCGTGATCAAAAAGAATCCTTGTTTATTGTGGACAGTTTTACATCAAGTCTGAATGAACTCTGATGCTCGAGTCTTGTCATATGAGCTCTGTAAGGGCACCACGAACGATCTTCGTGAATCTTACGACATTACTGTCACGGAGGGTCTCTGGCTTCATGCATTCAAATGACCACCATGCACATAGAACACTCCTGACAGAGTTGCAGGATCAGTTTAGGAGTGACGCAAACCAATTTCTTGTGTTTCAATCAGGCTAGATTGGCTGCGACTGACCCCAAGCACAATATCCGGGAGAAACACTGTGGTGTAAGTCTGGCTCAGCTTGTAAGGATGCAATGTTTTATCTTACGTTTGGCTTGGCTGTCTTTGACACGGTGAAGTCTGGGTCGATGGCCTCTCCATCAATAGGTGCTGAAGAAAGAGAAAAGTTTCATATCCACATTTACATTGAACACTGACAAGGAATGCCTTAAATGACCTAAAATTTCGTCCATGACTAAGTCGCCCGTTTTCCCCTTATTCTGGGAATTGTTCTGATTGTACGAAGGTGTTATAAGGTTTGTCTGGAAAGCAGCATGATATCCTACCAGAAAATACCAGAAAATGTATGCTTCAGCACTAAATACAATATGTCATGGCAATTATTTACCTCTCACAATACAACTTTCTTCCATGAAATTTTAGGTGCTTCTTAGTGGTCAACTGGTAATCTCCGGACAAAACATGAACTGTATTTCACCTTAAGTCTGGCTTGAAGAAGGATGAATCAATGAGAATCAAGCGAAATGTGTTACTTAAAAAGGGAATCAAGTGAAATGTGTTACTCACAAAGGGAATCAAGTAAACTGTGTTACTCACAAAGGGAATCAAGCAAAATGTGTTACTCACAAAGGCTAATGTCTACGTGAAATACAGCACAATAAAAAGTTCAATGTTCACAAGCACACAAAAAGCTGATACGAATAACACTCTGTCGGGGGGGTGGGGTGGGGGGGATGACACTTACTGGCAATTTCTAACAGAGGCTCACCATAGCCAGCATATATGAAGCAGGTAAGTTAGTTTTGTCTGGACAGGGTGGCAACTGATATTTCAAAAATGAGCTGGGCCTGAACTCACAGCTATCGCATTGGTGAGAGGCACCTGCATAATGACGCTACCCTACTAACCCCATCAGCCATGAAGACGCATACATGACAACCCACCAGAGTTTCAGTTTCACTTCACTCAGGATTGAACTTGCATCTCCAAGATTCCAGGCTTTATCACGCACAACAGAGTGATGTATTAACCAATGGTGACGGACTTACGATCACAGTTGGGCTTGTCCGGGAGGAAGGTGCGTGTCCCCGACACTTCTCGGCCATGCATGTCGGCACACCAACACTCCAGATCCCTACACTGAACTTTCTCAAACTCGCCGGTTTCTGTACATCGAGGGGAGAAGGCCCCTAGCAGGTGTTCCCATTCACTCTTCACACGCAGGTACACGCACGGTGTCAAATTGGAACCTGAAAGACAGAAATATCAACTCACTATAATCTGGTAGAATGATTTATTTACAGTGTAATACCACACCCTAATACCTCAACTTTTTCACACATGAAAGAGCAACTTTCAGTGTATATTTGCACGTTTTTAAATTGATTTTGGAGACAAAACTACATTGCTTGGATTGGCCAGTTTCAGAGCTTCACAGAAAAGATAATTTTATCTGTCAACACAGAATAATGCTTTCAGAAAATGCTTGAAGAAACACCTTGAGAACATGTGAAAAGTTTGAAGAATTACAGAACTTAAAATTTCTCACTTCCACAGTGGTGGTTGATTTTATTGGAGAAGGAGACAAACCACCAACCTGTGGCACGCAAGTTACAAACTTTCCCACGCGCGACCTGCATGGACTTGCTTGCCTTTCTGGTGGTTGTCACGTAAACTTGAACGCACATTAGGTCATGCTAATGGAAACACAGGCATGGTTGCTCCATGAGCAGTGTAATTTTGAGGAATCCTGAAATTCCCTGTCCCACAAAACAAATATTTGTTTATTTATTTAATTGATTGTGTTTTACGCCGTACTTAAGAATATTTCACTTATACGACGGTGGCCAGCATTATGCTGGGAGGAAACTGGGTAGAGCCCGGGGAAACCCACGACCAGCCGCAGGTTGCTGGCAGACCTTCCCACTGATGAGTGGAGAGGAAGCCAGCATGAGCTGGTCTTGAACTCACAGCGACTGCATTGGTCGGAGGCTTCGGGTCACTGTGCTGCGATAGCGCGCTAACCGACTGAGCCACGGAGGCCCCCCACACAACAAATAGAACTCACACCTTATGCATCCTTGCAACTGAACAAGTTATTAGTGGTCTTGTATGGAAGATAAATCGGTCTGATTCAAGCTACCCTAATTCTTTTAATTTCTCGGGACACCTGATCTGTCCCTTTCAGCTAACATTCAGGTAATTGTAAGAGGGATACAAGTTTCTATTTCTCCCGTGGTTAGACTATCTAATGACCATCACAAAAAAATCTGGGAGAGAAATGTAATGTTTTGCTTTCAACAAGACTAACATCTGCCCAAATAATTAGAAGAATTAGGGTACGTATATACTGTGAAGAACGGTACATGCATGTTCTAACATTAATTTTAGAACCTGCGAACCTTTACACCAGTAATGACCAGCCAAAATTTCCAACCTACCACCTTCACAGTCTGGCCTGTGTATATTTACGTCCCCTTCTTTTTCTGTGCCGTTTATAATTTTGCCCTCTGGATCGACACACCAGCATTCGATATTTCCTCGACACTGTGTCTTCTCAAACTCGCCTGTCCTGGTGCATCGAGGGACGTAGCTGTCTTTGAATCGGGAGCTGGAGACTCTGAGCTGCTGGCAGGGGGTGAGAGGCACCCGGGTGGAGGGGAACTGGGTTGTGCGTCGGGGGGTGGGGCGATGTGTCACAGGCTCAGGAAACTCAGGACCTAGAGAGACAAACACATACGTCATACTCAAGAATATACAACAGCAACCAACATTATGGTGGGGGGAAACCAGGCACTCTCTGCATATTGCTGTCGGAACATCATCCCTCACACAACCAGAGAGGAAGCCAGCATGAGCTGGACTTGAACTCACAGCGATCACATTCATGAGAGGCACCTGGGTCCTTATGCTGCACTAGTGTGCTATTCCCCTCGGCCACGGAGGCCCCCATTGGTTGTTGAAGAAAAAGGCTATACCAGACGTTTTTAGTCAAAAAAAAAAAAAAAAAAAAGAGAAGTATAGAAAGAAAAGTATATTCACTAATCAAATGAAATTTTGTCTATTTACCAGGAATAGTCTACATTCTTGCCTCTATCAGACTCATACGTGTGCTATTTATAGTGTTCCTAGAATTCTAAAGTTTGAAAAAGTTATAAGGCAATCCTCATTATAATTTTTTACAAACTTTATTATCCATTTGCTCAACAATTTTTTCCCAAAAATCTGTGATATAAGAGCCTCTTTAAAGCCACACTGAAGAAATTTTTACCTGTATGATAACGGCCAGTTTCAGTGAAGTGCCCTGGAAAAATCACTAACCTTCTGACAAGTTACTAGCAAACTTTTCCTAAAGTGAAACATGCATAACATGCTGTTGGAAGGAAAGTGGTCTGCAACCAGCATTATACTGTGCAAATGACCAAACAAACATTAAGGACTGTCAACTGTCCACTGAAACTGCAGAAGGAGGTGAACCTGCAAATTCTGTGTTTAACCTGTACCATGTGTGTTTCAAGTGGTTGAAATGCATTTATTTAAGTGGTTGCTTGAGTTGGTGCTTCATGCTGATTTCAGGAATTTTTCTTTACATCATGTCTTGCAGTTAATGTTGCAGTTTGAAGAAACCAGACAAAAGCAAATAACACAATATTTCATTAACTTCGCCAACCGTCACCCATTAAACTTCTTAACTTAACCATTGCAAGACAAGGAAAATGTTTTCCATGACAGCTGTACAATGTCATCACAACAAGGTCATGACAAATACACAGACCAAGAGCAATGGGTGTGTGGCAAGGGGATATAACTCTTACCGGCTCCAGATCCTGGGAGGATGGGATCTCTACCAGAGCCCCACTCATCCTCATCATCTCTCTCCGTGTCGTCATCTGGACCACTGCCCTCGGTGTGCTCAGCATCCATCAGGTAACCATCCTACAACAACAACGACGTCGATGTGGACAGTTCAAGTCAGCTTGATCACAAGCGAATTTCGTCGATCAATATTACATACAGCATGGCATTCGGCCAACACAACAACGACGACGAGCATGGCGTGAACACTGTGACTGAGGGCAGATACTTTATGGGTCAATATTCCACACAGCAAAACACCATATTGCAGTATTATTGCTCCTAGAGTTTACCGGGTAAAAATGCACATTTCGAAGCACACAACGGCATTAAATTGCTACTTCTGATGCTAACACTTAATTTTTCTAGTGTACAAAAAAGCTGTGCTGTAAAAAAAAAATGTGTTCATGCAGGTGTCACGCCGATTTGTATTTTCCTCACATCTGTCTTAATAATATATATGTATACTATGGTAAGTGTTCTGTGACACAAGCTACCGGTACACTGTGAGCTAATGTTTACTTGTTTCTTTATTTGTTTTGCAAAACGATGATAAACAATCTCAGCATCTATTTATATGTACATGTAAATGTATCTAGGTCTTGACTAGGCCTTCACTATAGCTCTGGCTGGCTTAACTGCCGCTTAACATACATGTGCTGTTCTGCGATTTGTCAGAAGTTTTCCCTGACCATGGGCATCATGTCAACCAACAATAAAATGAACGGACTTGTTGTTTTGAGTCATTAAATGGCCGACACTCAGAAAGTTATAAAAGCTTGGTGAGAGTGGCGTAATAAAACAGCGAATGTCTTACTGACTTGGTTGACTCAGAGTTTTACAGGCTCCAGTGGAGTAGTAGTGATACCTGATTTGGGGAAATCTTCAATACTTCTCTGGAGTCTGTGGAATTAACCCATGGATCTGTACAGCTTCAGCACATATGCATGAATGCGTCTAGATTCTCTGGTGAATTACCATACACACACACAAGAGACAGACTTCTCAGTGTCTTGAAAACCTGAACTGTCTACACATCAACAGGTACATTTAATTACAGATGGATATCTACAGGGTTTATTGTTTATGAGCTGTCCTCCAGCCTACTTTCATTACATACACACATTATCAAGAGACAATCTATTCTATCTGCTGGCTCAAGATCACAAACTTCTGACACCATCCTGAAAAAAATTCATATCACAAAAAGTATGGACAGTCGGTCGGCAGTGAATTAATACAATTAAAAACTTTCGAGTAGGGCCTTTCTTTGGAGGTCGGTCAGATTTACCCGCAACAAACTTCTTTTTAATCATGGCCTGAGCTAAGGTTACAACCACAAGGCAACTACTAGCATAAATGTACTAAAATACATGAAATTAATTATGACACCTTGTGTTTGTTTATCTATAAAGTGGAGGTTTTAGACAAGATTTAAAAGAAACTGGTTGGGGGAGGTGTCATGAGTGGGTAGATGGACGAAAATTTCATTTCTTTATTTCTCTTGAGATTGTGAATATTTGGACAATTGGAAGAAATACTATTATCGATATTAATATCTTCTGAATTACATGTTAAACCAGTAGCTTTGTTCTGTATGGAAGATCTTGAACCAAGATGGAGGAACGATTATACCAAAGACAAAACTATGAAACAAAAACTGGTGTGCAAGAGGTAAGGATCATCATATGACCCTTTCTCAAAGTTTGCTTACGTTTGTGTGCAAGGAACAGACATATGACGGTACAGTAGTATCCATGCACACGTATGTTTTACATCTACATAATGAACATGGATATAAATATTAGTATATGTGCATCTACATTCCTGACACAAAAAGGCACAACTGTGTATGTGTGTACAGGAACAACCCATGCTACGTGAGGGGGAAAATCAGAGGCAAAAACTTCCAACCGCTGGTAAGGTTCTGACTGTCTTAGTGTACCCCACACACATCCAAACCATGCTGGTGGAAGACGTCTATGACATCAAATGACACACTGTGCCAAGAGCCCCACACAAGCATTGTTAACTTCTTCAGATACAACAATTCCACTGTTGTATACAGGTAAACGCCTATACATGTACATACATACATCCAGGTATATGGGACTGTTACAGGTATGACAACCTAGCATTGTTACAGGTATGGGGAAAATGTAACACAATAATTGCCCCCTCATTACCTGGGCAGTCGAGGTGCTCTCTTACCAACCCTTGACATTTACAGCTCTAGTCCTATAAACACATTTGAACTTCTTCACATGTGAAATAAGGGGGTAATTTTCTCACAGACTTCTCCCAAACAATCAGGTACACTAGACCAGGGCAATTCTTTTACAGGGTGACCGAATGAAGGGTGCACATGACCAGGGATACAGAAACCTAAGGTCAGGGGCCTGGGACAGTCAAATGTAATTCATACACAATAACCGCCCGCAGCCTACATGTTATTGTAAGGTAAATAACCTAAAATTTCTTGCCGAACAGCGTATTTTTAAAGCCAATCAAACATCAGAAAACAATACTTTGGGTGCAGAGGCTGATGTTTTGTTCCTATTTTGGCTTTTGGATAGGGCAGGTATATCATCCTACCTTCCAAACATACTTCAAACCAGCTAAGATCAATAAAACACCCAGAATTAGGAAATATGTGAGCCTTCGTCACCGATGACCTTTTATGTCATTTACTCTCATGTTCAGTACATGCAGCAGCATGTTAGTGTTCTAGGCCATCCTTAAATATATGTTTGCTGTGTGTACCCCGACCAACCCTTCAAAAAGGGCCCTACTCTATTTTATTGGCATTTTCATGAAAGTTTTGTTATTTCTCTCTCCACACATTAAAATCCCTATCTTTTACAAGCGCCAGAATCCAAGAAAGAGTTCCCTACGGGCCGACCCTATTTTCTCTCCTTGTTGGGTTGTGCCCAACTAAACAGTGTTTCCAGGATGGTCTTGTCTACAGAATCTGGTTGTATGATTCAGGTCACTTGCCCAACTACACGGTGTACCCTTATTCTCTAATTCTTGGGGCTGATCTCACATGTAATTGTAATATTGCTGAAAGCAAAAATTGCATTTCGAAAAGGTAAAGGTGTCCTTATGTTTTTCACCAGATGGACTAGCCATGCATGAAAACAGAAAATTTGTACTTCTGATGCAGTTACATGCAAAGATGGATATTGTCTAAACAGGGCAGACTTCATCATGTCCCCAAAATAAGAAGAATTAGGGTACCGGGTTTGTACATGTAAGATTTGAGCCACACAAAACTCCATTAACCAGACACTTGTGAATGTCTAGAGAGACTTACACTCAGTCAACTTTCTCTCTTTTCTCACAGCATCCAGCCTTGCACGTATGTGAACTCAAGCTTCACAACGGCACGATAAAACTTATCTTGTCTCTCCAGGCAGATTAAAATATAATCTTGACATCAGATCTATTAGGTATCTCTATACCTGTACACAAGAATATGATGTAGGATGATAAATCATCGAGTACAGGGAATATCAGTCATACATGTAGCAAGGTTGGCCAGAGCATAAAAAACAAAACTACATGCAAACAATAAAGCCAACATTCTTTTTTTTTTTCCACAGTGCAAACGTACATGTATGCCTAGTCCACCCACTACCCTGCATCGGATTATCTCAGTTCATCAGTGTTTTACACAGTACTGAAAAATATTTATTCATTTATACTGTACAGGTACATTCATTTACTCACTTACATACATGGCCCGCATTATGGTGGGAGGAAACCAGGCAGAGGCAGAGGCAAACCCAGAGGCAGAATTAAACCCACGACCATCAGCAGGCTGCTGGAAGACCTTCCCATGAACATGTATGACCAGAGAGAAAGCCAGCGAGAGCTGGATGTGGATTCACAGCGACCACATTGACGTGAGGCTCCTGGGTCACTGTGCTGCACTAGCACACTACCCACAATGGCAACACAGGCCCCATTTATTTCATATCCATTGATTTGCTACTGATTTGCAGGTATTTGTTAATAACTTGCAAGAGCCTGAGTGAGTCTGCATGTTTTACTCTGTATTTCACTTAGAAGTTATTTCCACTTAGAAGTACAGATAAAAATACACATCCAGAAGCTATTAAATTCCTTAAAAAGATACTTTGATGCCAGTTCTCCTGATAAAATCTTTGGTGACCCTATACGGTGGAACAATGAATCAGAATGAGGCAAAATGTATCACATGAAGTAAGATAAACTGTGGCTGACATACAATGTTTTTACCCTTCACGAATTAAGCTTACCATCCCACACAAGCAGGGGTGAAAGTGCCTGTATGAAGCCCGGTATTATTTCCTATCGCTGATATGAAGCCCAATATTATTTCTTATCGCTGATATGAGGCCCAGTATTATTTCTTATCGCTGATATGAGGCCCAGTATTATTTCTTATCATTGATATGAAGCACGGTATTATTTCTTATCGTTGATATGAAGCCTCAGTAGCCCACAAATCTGGCTGATAAACTAGCTGACAAGCTGTCATCACTAAATCATAGGGTAAGCTGGTTAATGGAGGACTAGGTGCACAGGTGTGTTTACCTGTACAGTTGTCCAGCTTTTAAAGCCAACTGGCTTTGCTGCTAGATAATACAGGTAACTACTATAAAACTTCAAAACATTTCATCAAGGCACACAAATTAAGACAGTCTAGATCAAATTTTGATTAAACCTCTAATTTACAAACTAGACTGCTTAATCTTGAAATCATTGGGGGTGATTTCACGTGTAAAACACTTTTGATATCAGATAAATTTAAGAATTTAAAATTTCAGTTTTCTGGAATGCTCCACGTTAACAACTTACGGACTTATTTATAATGTTACACACGTACATTTGCAGCGACGAAGTGAAACAACTGATTGGGAAGACTTAATGCTATCTCCCCTGGCCAACGAGGCCCCGCCCTTTGCTACCTTGCGGTACAGGTACGTGTAACAGTAACTGACAAACCTCCTGACTTAATGCCGTAGCCAACTCAGCCCCGAGTCTCAAGGCTTAATATTGGTCGTCTCACTTGTTCAGTGAGAGAAAGCTTAGGTCAGACATTCGTGAGGGGATACACAAAACTTTTATGGTCGATCACAGATAAGCCTTTAATACTGGGATCTGACAGGATTATGACCGGTGCTTTGCAGAAATATGTACATGAATTAATCTACATATATAGTATTATAACAATGCCTACTGCCAAAGGCAAAAGCCAATGGATGGAAGTCCATGAGAGGTTTTCTGTGTACATTTAGTATGCATTATAAATGCCCCACTTTTAATCAGTCTAATCTTGATTTGTAGCCAGGCTTTCCTCCTTTATGATCTTAAAAGTGCCAATGTGAAGTCAATAAAACTTAACGACAGAGTCATGCTTACTCCATGCACACAAAAGCTTTGACAACAAGGCTTGGTCAATGGTGAGGTTGGAACAACGAATACTGGAACTTCTTGTTCTGATGCTACATGTACATGGAAGTCCCTGGCCAAAAATCACTACCCGCTGGTCACACTAAAGTCATATTGTACATTTACATTTACCCGCGCCTGCCTCTGCTGATTAGATGGATGGCATTACAGTGCCCGTGTCAGATTCAATACCGGCAGCATAGACCATGTCCATTATCTGTAGCTTATTAGAACATCTCTGATTGGCCTTTAAAAGCCCGGAAGTTGAAAGTCAATAGAACATTGCATGTGGAAAACTACTTCTATGTCTACAGAGTGGCAACATTTTGATCTTGATTCTAAGTGCGTTATCAAGCCCGTGATAAGCCAGTGACATTCAAATCGAAATCGAAACATTGCTATGTACTTGTACACCCCCTCCCCCTCGCCATCCTTCCACTTTTATTTGTCTGTATTGCGTTGTTAAAAGGCCAAACTCAACATCCCTTCCCTTGTTTTGTACATAAAATATAATGGCAGTGACATTTACAAAAGGGTAGAAAATGGCAGACAGAGCCTTGAGGAACTGATGACCAGTACCTGGCCGAAAACAGACAGCACTTGTCAAGCAATTCTCCAGAATTCCCAGCTGAATGTGTGCAGTATGAGAGCTTGTTTGGCCACCTGGTAGAGTTACTGCCGAGAGAAGCCCTTAAACCACTCAGCCAGCGAAGGCGCCATCTAGGCATCTTACCTCGGGATAACACTTTAAAGCGTTTATTTCAAGCTACAACCTTCGCAGATCGTAATTTGTGCTTAGCTTGAGAGGGCCGCAGATGACACAATGCCACTTAGCGGAATGAGATACTGAGCAAACACTGTGTAAAAGCCTGCACATGTACAGGCAGTGAGTCCACACAGACCACAGGAGATAGGTGGCTATACTCAGCTGGCTATAAAACATCATTACAGGCAATAACAGCTACAGATTTTCACCTGAAATTTGGCCTGTAAAACTACATTCACAGAAGCAAATAAAAGGCCATAAAAAGATAGTTTTGATGACAACAATGACGATTTTCTGAGGAGTATTTAATCAAACTTCACAAAAAAGAAGCAACTTTTGAACGGCCCATGAACGGCTTGTTTCAATTTCCTTAATTTATTGATTGGATGTTTCAAAAACATAAATACTTGACAAAAAGCCAGCATGAGCTGGACTTGAAATCACAGCGACCGCATTGGTGGGAGGTTTCTGGGTCATTACGCTGTGCTAGCATGCTAACCAACTGAGCTACAAAGGCCCTCAGAGACATGTAAGCAACCTGTGAATAGGTGGCAACATGGGAGATCTACCTTATGTAGCTACACTAACAGACTGTTGACACCTATGCAATATTGTGCAGGGTAAAACGGGTTAGACAGCTGGGGTCAAATTTATTTTCTTTCATACATGACTATTTTTAAAGATACAGCTACATGTATGTGACAAATCCCTGCCTCACTCATGACCATAAATTTACGTGGGCAGAGACAAATATACTTACCTGTAGGGCTCTACCAGTTACATAATCTGGAGTACACAGTATAAATTCATCAACCTTTTTGCATGTTTCCTTGCAAGATGTTTACTTCATCATATTAAGAGGGCACTGTTCATTGCAGAGCGATGAAGTTAGTCTTTCTGTGAACGCCATGTCTTCAAAATCAAACTTACAAGGTAAATAAATCGAGCTAAAAGTGGCTCTTTCATAAGCGAGAAAGGTCCAGAACTTAGTATTCTGTTCAGAGCGATAGTCTGTGGTTGGCGGGTTTACCAACATCATATGCTGAAAGGCGAAGAAATCTGTATTCTGTTTACAGCCATAAATTGTGGTGCTGGGTTCACCAACATCCCTTGCTTCCTTCTGTGTGTAGTTCAACCAGAAAAATGCCCTCGAAATGTGTTTAAAACATCACCAGGTGAACATGCGAAAAAGTGGAAGAAACGACATACACTGTAGTGAAGATGTGTAGGGTAAGCCAATGTGGACGCGTTCACTTACGGGATCATCGATGTCGATGGTGTCGTCATCATGGTGGTGCTTGTGAGCTTTATTCCTCTCCTGTAACACACAAAAACAGACAGGTCAAATTAGAGCCACATGGCCAAAATCCACAGTCTGAGAAAACAGGGGGAAAAAGAACAGAAACAGAAGAGAGAAAAAATGGTTCAGAGCATATGTAAACATCTGGTGGTGAGTAGAGGAAAGGGTGATAGGAATCTAAACCCTGCCCAGCTGACTGCCTGCCTGCCTGCCTGCCCCACCTCCCAAGGATTCCATCTACACCACCCACTCCCCCACCTCCCACTCCCACACCACCCACTCCCCCACCTCCCACAGGTCCGCTTTCTACCTTTAGCAATCACTATCCCTCAACCCCCTGCTCTGATTTCTCCACCCAGTCACTCAACAAGGAAGACAACTCCAAACGGTACAGATGTGTGTTTTGTGGACAAACATATAAGAACACCTGGAATTTGTCCTCTTTGGTGGTCCACTTCCAGCACTACAATAAATCATGACCACAAAACTTTACAATAATTTACAGATTGAAGACATCAGGAAGAATCTGACATTTTGGAGTTTATTATAATACAGCTGTACATATCAAATTAATAATTACGTCTATTTTTTGAATGTAATATAACCCAGTCAATATATTACAGATCATCCCTGCTGCACAACCACACATTTATAAACACTGACACAATATACCAGTTGAACTAAAATTGAAAGTAAATGAAATACAAAAGATATAATATTTAAAGGACTGCTAAAATGGACTACAGCTGAATTATTCTCCCCTTTCTATCTCCTTCACATTTTCTCGCATCACAAATGGGCTTTTGGTCAGGTGTTTATTTTGATTTATTTATTTAACTGATTGGTGTTTTAACACGTACTTAAGAATATTTCAATGATACGACAGCAGCCAGTATAATAGTGGGAGGAAACCTGGCACAGCCCAGGGGAAACCCACGACCATCCGCAGGATGCTGGCACACATTCCCACGTATGGCCGGAGAGGAAGCCAGAGTTAGCTGGACTTGAACTCACAGTGACCGCATTGGTGGGAGGCTTCTGGGTCATTACGCTGCGCTAACACACTTAACCTACTGAGTCATGCAAGCCCCCTCTTTATTTTGAGTTATACTGGGATAAAGCAACGATGTAATCGTACATGTATTAACATACACATGTATATGATGTGTTGTGAACATGGAACCTGCAAATCATTTAAAATAAACATAACTGTGATTTTGTTATCCAAATGACTGAATCAATGACCCTGGCCTGGCGTCACGTTGTAATCAAAATGAAGCAAATCTTACTGCACTATGTAGGGAATTTCCTGTGTAATGAATTTATCAGAACAGTCAACATACTGAGGAAAGCCACAGGAAGTCCACCTATACACCAGGTCACCAGTTTTCAGTCAGGGAAGTACCAGTGCCTCCCCCAGAGATGTGAACACAGGACAGATATAAATATCCTTCATGTCCAACAATGTGCCAGTAATTACTGGAATATTTGGGGAAATTTCCCCTACACTGGCTTGCCACATGTGCAGTTCTATGGTATGTGGTGTCCCACCATCAGAGAAGTCCCGGTCTACCAAAACCTAGTACATACAGACCTCTCCCATACCAAACTTTCTGACTAGGACACAGTGGGACAGGCCACAGATGAATAATAGCTGAACCCATGTTAACAGAGGACATTCCTATTCACAGACAGCATCTGTAGGCCTGACATATACACTGTACATGTACAGATATGTACAAGGCTTTTTCCAGCTCCATCCCCCCCCTCCCCACCCCCATTCCAAATTATTTAGTTCCTTGCTGTTGTCCACACACTCAAACATTTTTTCACCTACATGATGGTGGTTAAGATTCATGGGTGGAGGAGAGTCCACAATATTGAGGTATGACAAGTGGTATTCTTCAAGTAACATACATGTAAGAATGCTAAAATAACCACGCAAGCATCCCTGTCTGTCAACTGTCACCAAGGCCTCCTTCAGGCAGTCAGAGTGAAGAAATGTACAAAGTCCCTGGCCAAGGTCAGGTTTGAACCTGCATTTCAGGTGTCCTAGCAAGTGAAAGGAATGCTCCTTTCACCACAGCCCTCCTCTAACTCCCAAATGACGGGGACATTGAATAAAACCCAAACCAGATAAGGATATCATCTGTAAATACAAACAATCAACTGTTGTCTTCCACATTTTGAAACTTATTTCACCTTACAAATTGGTATATCTACTTCCTATAACTTATTAATGTTTGATTGAAAAACAAGCAGGAATATTTCACTTTGGCACTTATTTGATGCTGCTCACAAGTACGCTTCAAAATTACGCATCAAACTGAGCAATGTCATCATCTGTTTATCACCAAAACAGATGACGAAAATTTTCCCAAACAAACCCATGACAAGCACAAACCGGATTTACCCCTCTCAATTCCTGTGATTTGTAGACTGAAGTGTGTTTATGAGGTCAATATGTATCAGATGACATTTACTGGGAAGGTCGCTACCATAAATCAGATAGAGCACACAGCAATAACAGGCCTGTCAAACATTTCAAACTGAGAGGAATGGCCATGTGTTTGCCAGAACACTTTTTGTGGTTTTTAAGTTGAAGTCGTATAGGCTCTATGGGAAGCAGATTTAGGTGTGTTGGAGGTTTAATTTGAGTGTCTTTAAATCCACCCACATAAATATGTAGGATTTTTCGAAAATAATACTCATAAATGTCTTGATTTATTTGTACTGTAATGTTAAAAAACACATGTACACTTTTCTTTACACCGAGTTTGACCACTGTTTCACATGTATGTTTTCGTCGATCCACTGTGGTTCTTTAACACCATTTCATCGTCATATGACTGAAAAATTGTCACGCACAACATTAAACCCCAAGCCCTAACTCGCTCGATTGAACACCACATAAATGAATATGTACTCAAGTACTGTACATTTCAAAATTACAGTAAGCTCTCAAAAAGTCCACAAAAAAAAAATAATGTCTGCATTTGCATTCCACACCGGTGAGTTTGTCAAATCTCTGAAGCCTAATATTTGAAACACTTAATGTTCTGCTTTTCTATCTTTCGGTATAAATAATGCCGCCTTGGTACAAGTACACTTAATTGGTAGTTAGACTAACAATAGTCCTACTACTGAAACCATGACCATTCACCTGTTATTTGTTAATGGACTGCCAGGGATTTGGCATCATCTGGTTTCCTCCACAGGCCTAAGCCAGCTGGTCCCAGTAAGACAGATTATAAAGCCAAATGTATATATACACTTCTCTTAAAATACATCCTCAGCAAGGATATCAAATGTGTCTTGCCTTCAGGGTGATTAAGGACTATTAGCAGTCATTGAGTGAGGGAGACAGGCTTAATGTAAGAGGGCTTTAGAGAATCCTTTTGATCTCTGCCACAGGCTATCCCAAGATGAGGCCACCATAAAGACGGGGGCCATATTAACATTACACTGACATTCCAAACTGGTTTTAAAATACACTTTGAAATCCACAGTATTCCTTCCTGGTCCATAAAAACAAAACATGTCATATTTGTGACAGCAACAGAAATATTCAATCCAGACCGATTAATATTCGGCATGCCATCATGAACTTTTATACAAGTGCTTGTCACTGAACTTCAGAGATGGCCCCTCTCCATGTCTGCCACAAAGCTCCTTAGCTGTGAACCACAGCCCTGTAGAGCTGACCAGTCCTTAACCCCAGCCTTCCAGACCAGAACCATTTAACAATAATTCCCCTCATTCCCAAGGGTAATCAAGTTTTTGTGGTAACATATCCCTCCTGGTAGCAGCCACTTAATGAGAGCCTGGGGTAGGGCTGCCAGCCAGCCAGCCAGCCAGACAGACAGACCAACAGACACACACAATGCATATGTACTTGCTTCGGACAAGTGTCATTGCCTGGAGATCTACAGTAAACGAGATGATCTTCACAGCCCCAATTTGCAGATATTAGGAAATGTCTGCAGAACTGGGTGATTTAGGAATGTATTTAAGGGTAGAATATAGCAAGCAAATAATTCAAATAACAGCTCAGGTCATCAACCAGTAAAACAATATCCTATGAACTTCCCCAATTCACATGGCACATGGTGAGGTTTCTATACCTACCGTGACCTGGCCTGCAGCTCAGGGTGACCGATTTTGGAACAATCAGGATAAGGCCATCAATAAAAATATATCTGTTGCTGGTAACCTGGTCAGCGCTCCAAACAAGGGCCACAGTCTATAAAGTTTTTATTGGGCTTTAGACGGAATTCATTTTCTTTACATATTCCTATCCATATTAATTTCTTTAAAATTCTTATCTATTTCTTTAAAATTCTTACCTATTTCGATACACCAATTCTAAAAAGATATATGTTTCCCTACCACGAGACCTTATATTTAGTGATAGTGCTGTGTTAGGCAGAGCATAGACTTTTTAAAGGATGGCCTGACACATATCTGCGACTGTCGTTTCTCTTTTTTTCATTGCTGGACAAAGTTTTCTCCTTCAGTTTCATATACGAAAATGTACATGTAGCATTTGTCATGCCAGAAATAAAGACAAAATCGATCCTAGCTCGATTATAGATCCGCTACGCTTACATGTACACATAATGTACTGTGGCAGAATATGCTGAAAGAGGAACAAAATGATGTGTCCAGTTCTGTTCTCAGCTGGAATATCTCCTGTCTTCGAAGATTTACAATGAACCTGTTCCCTTGCTGGCCTTCTCTAATAAACTCAGGTAGTCACAGGTAACTGACGATCAGTAAAACAACAAACTCTGTACTACTCTGTACTACTACAACTGCATTTATATACACACAGTCGCAACATTGTACACATCTAGTTCTGTTCCTGCTATTATTAGATACAGGTACATGCACCCCATTTCTGTGGGAAAACTCAGCACTTCTGATAGCCACGACTTCAGTGTTATTACAGAAAGCACATAAGAGGATGATGTATCAGCGGCTTGGCTGGCCCACGCAGAAGGTGGGGTGGGGGTGAGCCAGGGGACGGGGAGTTCTGCGTGAGAAGGGAGAGTTACATGTTAGAAGGAGCATACAAGTTAACTGGAGCACAGGGCTGGCGATGGTCCAATGCGGTTATGGACTTACTAACTTCTGGGCAAACCAACACACACAGATGGTGGAACAAACACACACATGAACTACACAACAGGACTGGCTGGCCCTACCTATAGAGTCTGCTTCTATATCATTTGCTAATATAGGAACAAAAATGCTAATAATTCTGCACATGTCCTGCCCCATAAACAAAGGGTGTGCATTCCTCATATGGATATGTACACTTCAAGTGCACATGAAGATAGTAACAGAAGAGGAGCACAAGTAAATACTGCCAAACATCTCTTGCACCAGAAGACCTTCTGGTTGTGAATGTAAATATTTATGCCACATTCCCATTGTTCAGTAATCTCTGAGTCCATGCCTTCCGGCTGGCCGTCCTGATGACAGAGAGATGTGCTCATAAAACTCAAGTACCTAAGATGCCAGAAGACAGAATCAACCCTATATAATACTCGGTCTCAGGAATCAAAACCAGTATTACCTATGTTTTTATTCATTTCACAGGTGTTTAATACAGGCATGCAAGCTACAGTGAAAATAAAAGTTTGAAATTGCTCAAGAAGGTAAATGTACATCACCCTAACAAATCGAATGCAGCTTAGGTACTATGTTAAAATCTGAGGTTTTACTTTCTTAACTTGAAGAGAACAAGTCTGAAATTTGTCAAAGAACTGAAGATTCCCATGCCAGTTCACAACATACTATACTTCAGATTTGTTCACCTAGAGGACATTAAGATGGGTGAGATTTACATGAGTGGAGGATACCAAAGTACATGGTACACGTACGTCCACTTGACAAATTCCCTGAAACAAAGCCACAGCCTAAAGTGCAAGAGCCAGACTTGAACCTGTGGCCCCAATGTTCAGCAGTGAAACCTTCAGTCTCTGCCTTGACTGCATTTTGCACTAATCAAACACAGCTATTGACAAAAGTATAAAGTACCATATAAAATCAAATTTACAGAGAAGATCAAATACAATGAACATGGCTCTCTTCAAAGGTGAAAAGGTTATCTTTGATGGGGGGGGGAGGGAATCAAATAATAGCGTAACCGATATTCTCAAGGGGTGAAGCATTATGCCCTTTGTTTCCCTGTCAATGAGCCATTGTGGTTTAATGTTCTTACATTTGTATGACAACCAGTTCAGAGAGGGCAACTTACATCAACAGAGACCAATCAGCAATGATACTTGCTGAAGTAAACATACTAGGTACATCCGGTTTTAATCTGTGATAAGTGAATGAGGTCAAGAGGTAAGTACACCATTACACTTGTGAACAGGGACCATCTAACACATATTTATCTTGAACGATTTCCATACAAATCTACAGTACATTTCCTTAAATCTCCATAACAACATTTTGAGGCTAAATATATTTCAAGACATATTTCCTTGAAAACGAGGAAGAAGAAAACCAAATTCACAATACAGATATGTACCTTTGATTTTTTCTTGGCACAATAAAGAAAAAAATATTTCTCAGGAACAATCAATTTCAATATACGCATACATTCCCAGTTAGGATTGCCATATACACATACCTAAAAATGTACATGTTTACCCTCTGGACAAATTGCCCCATTCCTTCTCAAGAATGTTCATACAGCATACCCTAACTGACGTAAAACTTTGTTCATGTCTAAGTTGCTCATTTTTATTGATTCTGGGAGTTCTATCGATTGTGGGAAGGTCTTTTAAGGTTTGTTTGGAAGCTACAAATCAGATGATACCCTACTGAAAAAATGTAAGTATCAGCACCAAATAATATTTTGTCACATCTCTTCACCTCTAAAAATGCACTTTTTTGGATGAATTTTGGGTCATTTACAGTACATCTGTTTACTGGCTGAGGACAGGTTTAGGGCTGGGATCTGTCTCCACTCCCAAACAGAGAGGATTAGACTTTGTCCTCTTCCCTGACAGGCCATGTCAACAGACCCACATCACCCTGGCCAGGGCACCAGCAGGGGCTTTGTCAGGCTAACTACATGGATACACTGCACACTCATTGGAACCGGTCCATATCCTATTTTCACTGGAACCTGTCCATATATTATTTTCATTGGAACCCGTCCATATCCTATTTTCATTGGAACCTGTCCATATCCTATTTTCATTGGAACCTGTCCATATCCTATTTTCACTGGAACCTGTCCATATCCTATTTTCATTGGAACCCGTCCATATATTATTTTCACTGGAACCTGTCCATATCCTATTTTCATTGGAACCTGTCCACATCCTATTTTCATTGGAACCTGTCCATATCCTATTTTCACTGGAACCTGTCCATATCCTATTTTCTCAGCATGTTTTTGGTCACAGTTGTGGAGTGATGTTGCCGCTGCTACGTGGCCATCATCAGCCCTCTGATCATCATTAATCTTTGGCCATATTTGGGAGACCACTGGAGATGTAAACAAAGCAGTTTTTGGCAAATTCCGCGAAATGATCTAAAATTTTGTCAGAGAACATGTACATTTTTGGAGGCAAATAAACATAAAATAAGCTTATACTTAAATTTATCCAGCAAGATATCATCCTAAATTTCAAACAAAACCCAAAACACCTTTCCAAGATCAACATAACTCCCCGAATCAGGGAAAATGTGCAACTTCATCACAGATAAAACTTCAGGCCAACATACATGTAATTACGCTACACAGGCCTGGAATTCAGATTTCACCATTAGAAGTGACAAATACTTTCTGATCTGATGGCACATGTATTTCTTTTCTAAATCAAATCTTTAAATTAAAAAAATTAGGGGGAGGGAAAGGAGGGAACGGGGTAAAGTTATACCAAAATAAGTTGACTCAGTCATCACATCACAAGGAAACAAGTGATGTTTGATTCATTTATTTGATTGGTGTTTTACACCGTGCTCAAGTAGGTGGGCGGCAGCCAGCATTATGGTGGGAGAAAACCGGAGGCAGGTTTTGAGTGCGTTACCACAACATGATCTCACGTACACAAAGAATATCCTGATTTTGAATCAGATGTAGGATATAAAACTGTAATGAAGGGAGATGACCATAAATATGGAAACACTATTGATTATGTTTTCTGGATGTTCTAGACACGAATAGAAAACATCGCACAAAAGCACACACCAACATACAAAACTAGACTTGTATCAAAATTCTTCAATACTAACATTCTCAAGTAACAAGAAGAGGCAATGTTCTCAAAAACACAAGAATAAAGCCATGATCTAACTATCTTTCAGCTTGCACGCAGGCAGCAATTACAAAAAAAAAGGCAAGATGTAAATAATCGTTCATTCTTTGAAAAGGCCGGTGGCTAAAATGCAAACAGAAATACATGCAGGAGTGGTGAAAAACAAGACTGCACAGGTAGCCCAGGACGAGGAACTTCAAGCCGCGAAAACGATGAGAAAAACAATTTCTTACAAGGCCCCCGTCACAGGTAAACCTTACAGAGAGAATCTGAGGACGCCAAAAAAAAAAAAAATAAATAAATAAATAAATAAATAAATAAAAACTGCGAGGAATGTCTCTCTTCAGCGTGTAGGCGATTATCATGTCAATACTGGCAAACAGGCCATGTGGTAATTATCCAGAAGGTGAAAGGGGTCCTCAAGAAAGCTGAAGGACAGACGTTTCCCCTTGGGCCAGCAATCTGGGAGTTTGACCGTCGGAGCTTCTGGGTGAGTACTTGTCCACAGGCTTAGCTGGACTGCATACGGTTAGTCTTCACCGTGCGGGTCAGACAGAGACGTTAGATGGACAATGCCTCATTACAACAGGACATCCTTTCCTGACGCTACCATTTGGATCAGCTAACAAGGCGCTAAGCAGGAAACTCGACAAAATCAGCGCCCCAATAGCTTCCAGGAACGTCTGAGAAGTATCCACGTTCTTGGAGAACGACTCTCACCCAGAGTATGAACAGCCACGTCTCCCCGGGGCAGATTTTCTGATCAAAATACCACCTCGTTCATCATCACTGGCCCAGGCGACCTTAATTTTGATGCCTTTCTTCTTCAAATACGTGAACATGTATACAGCATGTAGCAATGCTGAAGTTTCCCTGTGAAACACCCATATGCTGTGACACACGGTTGAACCACTAATAAATGTTTGCTTGCGCTGAGCATATTCAGACGTAATATGTGTACAATTAGTGTATACTGTGAGACCAAACACATGCACATGTATTCCTAACTTACACGTTCAAGTACATGCACTTTCAAATCTAAGGTGCATGTCCACAGAATTTATAACCATCAGCAATATGATACATATACAGCAGATGCAGATGCAACTCGGCAGTCGCCATTTTTCCTTGCACAGCCTTGCAAATTCACTCAGTCAAACACACAGTTAAGACCAGATGTACAGTATTTATTGGATTGGTGTTTTATGCCGTACTGAAGAACATTTCACTTATACAACGGGCAGCCAGCACTATGATGCGAGGAAACCGGGCAGAGCCCAGGGAAATCCACAACCATCCACACATTGCTGGAGGAGAGGAAGACTGCTTGAGCAGGGCTTGAACTCAAAGTGACCACCTTGGTGGAAGGCTTCTGGGTCATTATGCTGTGCTAGCGAGATAACCAACTGAGCCACGGACGGCCCCTAGATGTACAGTAGATGTGCTCACACGGTGAACAGGTACACATATATTGTACGTGCAGTTCACGAGAATTCTGGTTTTCACGTTCACATTTTCTAAACTTCAGGTCGATATCTACATTTGGCCAAAGCAACGGCTTCAAGTGCATGCGCACTGACGTGAAACATGATGTAAGAAGCCCTGTGATTTTTATAACGAGACAGTGAAATGGATACAAAATTAACTTAATTCAAGGGTTGTCGAAGACCTGATATGTTCTGCAAAGCTGAGCGTCTCCGGGTTGGTAGATGAAAACCGGAAGTGACAGTGGCACTAATTAAAGGAACTGAAATCACAACCTGAAGCCTTTGTCACGTGTTACTGTAACAAACACTGTGTTGGTGATTCTTTGCCACAGGGTTTTCTCAGACATAAATCTTCCACTAATGATGCCTGAACAGCAATAAGGACAACATTTATATAGACAGTGACATGCCAATGGCTTCACAATCTCATCAGATTCGACGCTGAATTTTTTTCCACAAATTTTCCTGCCCGTTTTCAAAAATAAACACACAAATTGGTTTTTAACTGAGAGAAATTACCTCATAAAATTCTCTTCTGAAAATAGTCCCCACAAGATGACATTTACAAGTACTGTCCTTATTACGCGTTTGGTAATGAGATCATGTCAGAAAGCAAACAAGCCTGCTGGCACTGTGGTTTGGCCATTAAGCTAACAACAATGTCAGTTTTCCTTTATCACAAAATGAAAATCAGCCAGAAATAATAGGATTTCATGACGACGTAACTTGATTTGTGCATATTTTAGCATTTCAAAACTTTTTAATGACTCTTAAAAGATGTACACAATAAATGCATAGGTGTATGTAGATACATGCATATACATTTAATATATCAATTAACAAAGGCTTGTTAAAAAAAAAAAAGAGAAAACATAAGGGTTATACATGTTTACAAATTTACTGCGCCTTGCAGTCACTTATACGTATAATAAATGAAGGATATAAAGTAACACTGTAACTAAAAATGTATACTGTTGTGGAAACATGACAGCGCTAAATTTGAACAAATATCAAATTTACAGTCAACTTATCCAAATAATTATTTCGAAAGCCCCCTCATTGGAGCTCCCCCTCCCCCAGCACAAAAAGGGAAGAACGAAAAGGGAAAAGACAGCCGCCAGGGCCAAATTTAGAAAAATCAAAAAACTTAAAGGTTCTTATCCTGATCTTCAAGCTTGGCACCCTGACCATATAGAAAGAAATTTTTACAAAGTGCAACTTAAACCTGCCTTTAAGTCCGTGAATGAATGGAATTTTGACGAAGAGTAAACTTTTATTGCTAAAACACGATGTTTTTGTGTTTTTGTGCCCATAATACTGGGCAACTCTTCATCCATCTAAATGTACTGTTCATACATGTACATGTACCATACAGTGTACAAGCTTGATATCTTCCTGAACTGGTCCTTCAGCAAAATTGAGACGAGGCCAATTTCACTGATTTTCCTGCAGAATGGTACACCTATGGGGCGGGTGTCCTAAGAGAGCGGGTTATTAGAGGCAGCTCACCCACTCATCAGAAGCCTCTATCCTGCCACCCAGCCTCCCTTAGCCACCATTAAACCAGTGCCAGCAGGCCTCCTCCGTTATCAAAGGCCTTGGCAGACCCTGGTCAGCTGGTTAGAAAAGCCAGTTAATTACAATATGAAATGACAGATCGATCATATCTCCTCGCAGTGCTCGCTACCGACGGCTGATCCCCCATGACAACTGCCACACTGCACACTGATGAACTTGCAGCCATTTTCCTTTTTTTTAATATTTTTACGATTGGGTGCCAAGGAACACTTAGAGATTACGGTGGAAAGGCCGCTGATAATTGGCCTGGAATTGCGTAGAGTGTTTTCTAGCTACTAACAATAGCCACTGGCCATGGTCTTTCTAACCAGTGGGCATCGTTAACACAATAATCCATCACAGCAAATAACTATCAGTAAGACAAACTGTTTTCAGTACATGTGCACCTTCTCGACAGAATTCCTAAATATACATGAAGCTGTGCCTCATTAAAATTCAGAAATGAGTGGAAAATTGGTCATTCTGACAGGCTTGCATAGTTGTTGACAGCAGACAAGTGAAAGTTGGTCATTCCCACATGGCTTGCATAGTTGTTGACAGCAGACAAGTGAATGTTTTCCATTCTGATTAATCCATAAAGGTTTAAAGCTGGTATAACAGAATAGAAATAATGATTCTTTATCGAGTCATTGTTGTTCATTTTAGCACGGCAAATGCGGAACAGTTGAAATTTTTGAATGAAGCGCCCCAGGCGTCCAAGATCTAAAATATCAACTCAACTCCATATTTACAGCTTTAAAATGAAAACAATGACAATAAAGAACCATTACATGGAATTCCTGTTAATGTTCATTAATTACTCTCCATGTACATAGTATTCAGATAAGCTTACACCTGAAAACTGTAATATCCTTTATATACATGTGGAATAAATGCCTTGAGCCCTAGATGTTTACTTCATAGTGTTCAAAGATCCTTTCCACATGAATTTTCCAGATCGTCCTTATTGCCAGACACACCATGGATTCCAAGAACACCATGCAGGCCCTCTAGACCAGCCGTAAAAAACTACAGATTGGGCATAACCCATCAGAAAAAATAGGGTTGGTCAGTAGGGAATTCTCTCTTTTTTATGGCTCTTGAACAAAGACAGGGATTTTAAAGCAATTAAAGAATAATTAATAATAACACAATAGAATATGTTTTTAGGAATGGCCCTAGTCAGTTCCTCACACAAGTGTGTGGAAGGCCAGTGCTTGTAACTGGTTATCCTAATGCATTCTTGCCGTATTCACTCTCTTTTTTTTTATAATTCTGTCATTATTAGTTCTAAGTGAATCACGTCTTGCTTTATGATTATTTGATGCAATTTCTTTATTACCAATTTTTCTCCTCAAAGAAGATGAATATCACGGGGCCAAAAATTTCCCTTTCTTCAAGATTGGCCATAAATATGATTTCAGGACCAAGACTCCAGTTGCGGACGGAACGATTGGGGGAATTTTATTGACACCAGTCTTGTTCGTCCATCAGCGCTTCGCTCGCTTTTCGGATCGGCTCCAACCATCCAGCCCCCTAAAAACTGTTACATCGAGCAAATCTTTTTATAACAACTCTACCACACTCTGGACTATTGGAACGTCACTGCGGTATCCTGTGAGGGGTCTTCACTCGAAAGGAAGGGATATTTTATTGATCTGGGGACGGGCTGTGGTGCCGCTATGCCGCAGACAAAGCGCCACAAACGTGCCACGGGGGCTCGCTGAGAGCATTAATGCTGTGATAGCAGAGTGTAATGATTCTCCGACCAAAGCTACTGCTCCTTGTACAACAACTGTCTTCTTGATAAGGAGTGTGTCCCATCAATCTCCACAGCTGTCATATGTACACCATTAGCATTACACCCGCAATTGTCTTCTCAACACAATCTAACCCCAGGCAACAGATGGGAAAATCAACACAACACCTCTTTTTTTACCACCCCTCGCACACCCTCCACCCCCCACCTCCATCACACGTATAGTACACGTGCATCGTTCAACTGGCTACATGTACACAGTCAATTCGCGTTTTTGTCGAGACATTACGTCAGATTGTTCCTCAGTGTTTCAAATGTAAATTTCAAAGTGTTACCTGGTAGTTCTTGGGTGAACTCCTCCCGTGACCTCTCTAGAATATTATAATCTGCCTTGACCAATCCTTCACTGAAGAGCAGTACAGTAATCAATTACCAACAACACTTGAACATGATCACCTACGACGTTCAAGAGAACAACTGCATGAACACTTCCATGTTTCCTTGTCTCACATACCAATTTATTGGATCAGAAAGAACTCAGAATTCACACTTACAACAAAATATGAGTCATGACATCTATTCACAGGGCCATATTTAGACAAAACTTGAAAAGTTCTCATCCCATACTTCAAAAGCATCAATGATCATTACTTACATCCCCTGTACCATTAAATTTCACTCAATGCAAATGAAAATGATGCCCTGTAATAGCTATCAAGTTAATAATTCAAAGGCATTTGTATCAAAACTGAATTATTCAGTGGTAAACTGCCTTATACTTTTTTCTTGTTACATATATATGTACTTAGTTTCAACACATGCAGACTCATATGTTTGATGCTGTACATGTCAAATGAATATACCCAGTATAATTGTAATCCTCCAGAAAATGGCACTCCGGTCTGGACATAAAACAACGTCCCAATCCTCAAAGGAAATTAAAGAAAGAACATATGAATGTTTACTGCTTAATGCAGCTACTTTGTCAACATCACAGCCTTGTCGTGGTGACATCTCAAGAGGATGTTTCTGCTGCTGTAACTTTGACAACAGCGAAAAAAAAAGTGTCTGCATGGATTTTCTTCCATGGATTTCAGGAGATCAGCCTCCCTTGGTGAACAGCTTGGAGAACCTCCAGGAGCAGGCCTTTTTGTTTTCTCCAGCTGGAGAAGCCATTAAGGCCTAGTGGATCCTGGTGTGAGGACATTAACAGTTGCCAAACCCTATGAAGCCAGACCCCCAAAAAGCCAGCAGGAAACCAATTAACTTCAAATGGGCAATTCAGTGGTAAGAAAACTTACCCCACTATTTTGTGGAGTCACATATTGTTCCCAGGGTCACAGTCACATACTACAGAGCATACATGTTATTACATAAGTATACCAATAACCCAATTCTCATCACCTATGGACAATTTTGTATCCACATGTACACGTGCAGGCATAAAGTCTTTTTACAAAACAAGTCATTTACAGCAAATGACCTATAAATGTCATCCCAAAGGTACATATTTAGAGGCACATACATGTGAATGTCATCAAATGATTTATTTTCATTTACTTGATTGGTGTTTTATGCCATACTCAAGAATATTTTACTAATGTGACACCGGCCAGCATTATGGTTGGAGGAAAATGAAGTGAAACTCCCATTTTTCCAGTAAGATATCATGTATACATGTACATGTACCAGCTTGGTTTTTTTCAAATATTAAGGACACCACCACATATTCATGTATCTAACCCTGACATTTTCTCTATTTTGAGGATGAAATCTACACGCACGTCCATGCCAAAATCTATAAATTTAGCACTGGCCAACATGTATATGTTTTTTCTTATGCCAGTGCAAACTGGGAATTTGAGTGACAAGTAAGGACAGTGGCTACCTGTGTTTTCAATCAAAGGAAACTGCATTTTCTGTTTTCTCAAGAGACCTTCATGTATACGCAGACATGCAGAGGGTACTGCAACTGTTTATTCAAGCATATTCTGCGAAGATGGATAAAAATTATACTTCTGCTAAGCTCTCAAATTGACCAACCCACAACAACCTAGTTTTGTCTCCAAAATCAAATGCAAAATGTGCATAAATTGCACTGAATGTTGTTCTTTGATGTACATACTGTGTATACACTAAAAAGCTTAGAAATTGGGGTGATTACATTTCAATCAGAAGCGCCCACCTCCAGCCAACCTCTGACAGGAAACCAGTAGAAAATTGGTTAATTACAAACAGGTGAGGAGTACAAGAGCAGTTCCAGGTATCTAACCCAAGCTTCCCTTCACCAACGAACCATCCATATGGGTATCTAATTATTGGCAAGACTTCCCCACTACCTGTTTGTGAGCATGTTTGGGGCATGTCGCTTGGCTAATCCCGGGGAAGTATTTTTATGTGCTTGGCTGGATTCTGAGTTAACTTCACTGCAATCCACTAGAGCGTTCATGTTCAGTGGGCAATTTCCAAATGGTCTGGAGTTATTGATGAAGGCATTGCTGTTAACACATCATGGGGCCGGTCACATGTACTGAAAGCCCACCTATATACTGTACATGTGCAATCCAAGAGCATCCTTGTAAGCACTCTTTACTATACGTATCCCGATCAAATGAGAAAAAGAAGAAAAAAAATGGTTTGTTAGGTAGGGAATCATTTCTTGGTTACGTACCCTGATGAAAAGACTTAGAAAAATTCTATGAAAATTACAAAACCTGAGATCAGGGTCCTTTTAGGAGGGTGTGTCAGGTTATGACCAACGAACATATTTTCAATGATTGCTCAAGTCAGACATTTGCTGTGTTAAGGAACTACATTCCTGTGGACATCCTATTTTCCTGTGCATTTTGTACATTCTGCATGCATACATTTCAAATCAGTTTGCACGTGTACCCACTAATTCCACATGTACACAGTTTAAACACCTGTAATTTAATGCCGTATTTAACCAACTGATTGCCCTACTATATGAGAACACACAGGGTGACGAGTTGGCCAAAAATTACATACGTTATAGATAATATATTGTTAATTACATGAAATTTCACATGATTAGTTTTTGGGGGGTTTTTTCACCGCCTTTGTACAGTGGAATGATTAGTTGCTGAAATATTCCAACATGTATACACATGTATGCAGGTAATTGCAGCTGATTTAGTGTGCCATGACAGTAGCACAGTGTACCTGTACATATACACCTACTGTAGTTGACAATCCCCTGGTTTCTCTGACCTCTGTTGCTCCCAAGCCTTGTTGACATTAAGCTGTCAACATAACCTATAGTGCAGTCCAGATGGTCTCACAGGAAGTTTTGCTGATGATGACTTGCTTTAACCAAAAGGACACACTTTGAGCTCAAACTACAAATCACAATCTGTGCATGCATATGAGTGTAAGTTTGTTCTTTACCTGGCAAATGTAAGAGTTTAGTACCTCTCTTACTTCAAACCATAAAAGCGAATTTCGTTTTACGAGTGAAATACATGTGTATGCGGTCTTGAGTAGAGTGTAATGCATGTACATGTTGAGTGCAGTGAAATACAAATGTAGCCATGAGTAAGAGTGGATTACAGGTGGTGTTGAGTGAAATACAAATGTAGTCATGAGTAAGAGTGGATTACAGGTGGTGTTGAGTGAAATACAAATGTAATCATGAGTAAGAGTGGATTATAGGAGGCGTTGAGTGAAATACAAATGTAGTCATGAGTAAGAGTGGATTATAGGTGGTGTTGAGTGAAATACAAATGTAGTCATGAGTAAGAGTGGATTATAGGAGGTGTTGAGTGAAATACAAATGTAGTCATGAGTAAGAGTGGATTATAGGAGGTGTTGAGTGAAATACAAATGTAGTCATGAGTAAGAGTGGATTATAGGTGGTGTTGAGTGAAATACAAATGTAGTCATGAGTAAGAGTGGATTACAGGAGGTGTTGAGTGAAATACAAATGTAGTCATGAGTAAGAGTGGATTATAGGAGGATTATAGGTGGTGTTGAGTGAAATACAAATGTAGTCATGAGTAAGAGTGGATTATAGGAGGTTTTGAGTGAAATACAAATGTAGTCATGAGTAAGAGTGGATTATAGGAGGTGTTGAGTGAAATACAAATGTAGTCATGAGTAAGAGTGCAGTATAGGAGGTGTTGAGTAACATGTGGTCATGAGTAAAGGGATAAGCCTCAATCCAAGAAATATATGGGTTTTCTCTTCTTTATTAACTTATGTTGCAATGTGTGCTAGTAGATTAAGTATACAAGTACAACCCTTTCCACGGTCACAGAGGACTTCTCACATACCATTTAGACTGAGTCTGGGCACAAATGTTGGATTCACAAATGAAGACCTACACATATAATGTAAATCTCTGCCAGCCACCTGCTGGTGGTCCTAGGTTTTTTTCTGAGGCTCTTCCCTGTTTCCTCACACCAAAATGCTAGCCACCATCACATATGTGAAATATTCTTCAGCACAGGGTAAAACTTCGATCAAATAAATCAAACATATGACATACGAAATCCACACTGCACTTTCAGGCCGAGCTGATGGTACATAACTGGTTTCAACTATACAATGTATTTTACAAGCTCCGCAACCATGGACCCTTGAGCACGAAGGCTTTAGCCAGTGCAGTACACACCTTTTGATTAAGAGATTGTTCCGACTGAGACTTGGTGTGCTTCAGACTTGCTGAATGTGTCAAAGTGAGTTTTGTGTTATCATTCACGCTGCAATTGGGCCCTGCCTGGAGCCACACGGGACCCCTACGCTAAGTGCTTCATTCACACAAATTAGTCTCACATTCACAAACTGTGGTAAGTTCTCCCCTAATGACGTTATCCCGAAGGTTTCTGCAAGGTTGCATCAAGCTGCATGGGCTCAAATCAATGATGACTGGACTCCCCTTAACTGTGGGGCATTCGCTCTGGCTATTCGCACCCTCCCCTGTGCCGTTAACTGGCAGGTCAGCCCACAAAGGTTGACAGAATGTCAATAACATCCTCATGGCAGCGTGTTTAAATAACGATTACTTATGCCAGGCTAAGCATAACAATTGGACTTCCCGGAAGCGAAAAAAAAAAAAAAAAAAATTTGACAACATGCTCCCAAAAGAATGGGCAGTCTTTATCGCTTCATATGGACTAATTCCAATTTATAGCCAATTTTTAGGATACACAAGTAACCATTATGTACATGTACAGAGTCAGTTACGTGTAAATGCAGAGTACACATGTACTGTACCTTAGACAGCTACAAGAAAACTGGCATACTCATTACACATATATCACCTGTACACAAAAACAACATATACCCTAATTCTTCAACATTTCCAACCATTGCTGAAAGCAATATTTCAGTCATTTCTTGGAAAACCGTAGGGTCTAGAGATGTAATCTGTATAGTTTTGTGAAACTTATAGCTATGGTGACACAAACAAATCGTTTCTGGTTTCATTTTTACATTAACTGTACGCATACTTTACCCATTAAGAACTGCTTTTATTAATGATTGAAAAGGTTGAAGATTTACAGTATACATATACAGTATGTATGTGGCAATGTGCAAGTACTTGTATGCAAGCCCAAAATGTAAGTCTTATGAAGTAGAAGCTCAACTGATTGGCTGAATACATGTACATGTACTAAGGTATTATTGTACGACGTCTGCCAGCAACCTGCGGAAGGTTGTGGGATTCCCATGTGTTCTGCCCGGTTTTCTCCTACCATAATACTGGCTGCCGTCGTATAAGTGAAATATTCTTGATTACAGCGTAAAACACCAATCAGATAAATCAAAATAAATATTACTGTATGAACAAGCATATGGACAAGAACATTTCATGTTGAACACAGATAATACAAAAAATCTTTTCCTAAAGGTACATGTAGATGTAAATTAATGCCGATTACAAAAAAAAAGTGTATGTTATTGTACAACTGTTGTGTAAAGTTGCATTTTTACAGTACACACAGGCTGAGAAATTTACGGGAGCTGTCAAAATCAGCATTAGCAAACCCCCCCACAGACACTAATCTGATCTTTTCCTTTGTTAGAATTTCAGGAAATCTTCTCAAACACAAAGGAATGCCCCATACACTCAACCTTGAACAAACAGCCTGAGTGATCTTCCCTGTGTTCTCACCAACAGAGGTGTTGTCAATTCATGAAATGTAGGCTAAATGCCTCTGCAACCAATGAGGGGGAGTGCTGAACTCCAGTAATACTGCACATGGGATCCATAAAACACTCCAAACCTGAATGGTATTTACTACAAGTGGATGCAAAAGGATTTTTTTTGTTTTTCTTAGTACAAGCGTTCGCATATCACCTTACATGACCTCTTTACTATATCCTTTTTTTTTTTTTTTTTTTTGCCTGCTGAGATAATTTCTTCCACATCAAACTGGAGGTTATAGCCTGTGAGTAAGCAGTTCAGTAATGTTACAGGTTAGGCTTTCCACTTCGGAGCCGGAACTGGGGAAGCACAAAACTCCACATGGGATTCCACTTGCAAAACCATCCAGTCACTTTTCTGCCCTTACTACCCACCCACAATCTCTAGTACATGTACCTGGCCATAAATGAACCTGTTACATGGACATGAACGGCAAGTACGTGGTACACATTCACAACTGATGGTACAGTTCTTCAGCACAGATGTCATTTCTCAAGTTCTACTGATTGATTGATTGACTTTATTGTAACATGCTCAAGAATTTTTCACTAACATGCCTATGGTCATGTTTCTGGGCAGAGGAAACTGGACTGCCCAGTGTGAGAAAACTGACCTCATACAGTGCATCTCCAAACACATACAGTGTGTACAAGCGCATTTGCTCAGCATACAAGTTAACATCAAAAATGCATTTAAAAAAGCTCGTAACAAAAACTGTCAAGCCAGTCTGACTACATTTTAATATCAATGTTAATGATATGCATAAGTCTTTTTATGGTTCAAAATAGACTCAAAGTTAAAGTTAGAAGCCTCAAAATTTTTTTGAGTGTTATAATTTTAAATGACGTACATACATCCAAAGTACATGTATACATGTATGTCTCCCAGCAGCGTACAACATGGAACATGCAGGATCAAAGTGAAATGAACAGGTACATATACACTGGGCCACCCTTAAAAAACACTTTGTAGTGCGTAACACAACCCTGCCACAAAAAAAAAAAAAAAGGTTGGTCGGCTGGTCGGGAAGTACACTTTTTAGGGCTTTTGCTAATGAAATACACAAGTGAATGTATTTTAAACAACATGGGGAGAAAAACATAAAAAAGATAATCAATCTAATACCCAAGAAATACTTCAGAGTAGGGCCTTTTTCTTTAGGAGGGTCAGTCAGTCTACCAGCAACAAACATATTTTTCATGATGGCTTTGTACTCTCCACCCTGTAGAAGAGCAACGTGTATGAAAGAAAACCCTTTTCCTGTCAGAGAATAGGCTTGAGTTGCCATTCAAGTGACCATCAAAATGTCCTTCTAGACACCAATCTTGTAATTATCAATGATTCATTCTTTTTAAAGTTAGTAAATGCAGGATAAGACGTATAAATCCACATATGGGTACACACATATATAACTCTTAAGACTTGTGTAACCCTGGAATTCCAACCAAAGGTAAACTTGAAATGCACTCGGCAAAGCTCAGAAAAATAGGTCAGAAAAATACTCTGCACATTTTAGCTGGGTCTAAAGTAAAGAAAGCTGCAGGAATGCTGTAGATGTACGTGACGAATATGTCTGAAAACTAGAGCAGGCTAAAAACCTGTTGGTCCACACAAAGCCCTGTACACAACTCTCCAAACACATCTGTGTTGTATTGGAAATAGCATACACTATACATAACTCAGGAAAGCTGAAACATTTACCTCTCTCTTTTTGTTTTTCTTCAAACAAATAAAAGTTTCCTTTCCTCTTACCTCTACACACTTGACTTTGTTGCACTGATTACATGTATTTGCAGACCTAAAATTTCTTTAAAAAAAAAAGAAAGAAAAAAAGGTATTTTCATAGGCAAAGAAATGCCATAAAATAGTACTTATGGAGCTGAAACTTATGTTTTTCCAGAAAGATATCACCCTAACCTTCAAAGGAAACTTTAAAACACCTTTCTACAATCAAAAGAACTCTCACAATTTAGAAAAATACAGTAAGCATCTTTTGTCATGGAAGAAATTTTAGTTCATTTAAGGAAGCTGTTTTCTTTTTTTTTGAGCAAAAGGTTTCTTATTCTGTTAGGTCTACAAACTTGACTTTATTGCACTGATTATTCGCATACAATTATACATTTATAATATACAATACACCTGCTTCTGAATAAGATCAGGTGGACATCGGGTTGGAAATCAATCAATCACTCACCTACAGGTGCAAATTCACATCACTCCAAGTTCACTTAGCATACACGTTTACTTGTTTAGTTAGTTATTTATCTTATTTTTCTTCATTGGGGTTTTATGTCATACTCAGGTCAAGGGTACAATGTATTTCACTTCTAAGACGGTGGCCGGTATTATGGTTGGAAGAAACCCAGCAGATCCAGATGAAATCAGTTTGGTGACTGAGCATACATTGTACACATACATACAGTCCATGTTCACGTGTCCACACGTCTGCAAATTAACATAACAACCAAGCACGCTCCAACAGAGTCGCAAAATCCTGGTCAACATGAAAGGACAAGATTAGTTTTCTTGCAAAATTGCATCAAGAGTCTCCTCCCATCCTCGACAAGCACTTTGAGAGTGGTCTGGCTAAACGATGCGATATCGTGCCTGGAGAGCATCACACATGAATGATCTATTATGAGACTGTGCCCAAACAGAGATAACACGATGATTTGTCTGCCGGCGCAGTAACCATGCCGTGCATGAGCCGCACAGGTAACAGGACGTTGTCAAGGGATAACGCTGTTATAACAACATGGACTATATATTACAAGTACACGATACAGAGTGGTCACGGCTTGTGTGTAACACATTTCTTGATCCGACATTTTGATTGTCCGGATAATTTTAATCGTACATGACACCACAGTATCAGACATAATGAAAAACTGTGTTCTTTTGTAATCATTCGGCCACATCTTGTAGAAATAATTTACTACACGTACTCAAATACGCAGCTGCGATGTGATGCAATGCTACAGCAACAGAGTGACGTCCCTTTATCACGTGACGTCGTCGCTGATACGGCACATGTATGGTACCTGTCGGGTCAATATGTACGAGTTAACATGGGCTGGAATGCACAATACTGACAATTTATTAAAAACGATGAAATAAAACTGTCGAAATTTGTTCTCCAGGGATGCTGAATATCAATTTGATTGACAGAAACGAAATTCTGACTGTAGATTCTTCAGAACACAAATATGTACATGTAAGCTGCTTCGTTAAGGACAGCCATTTGGTCTACCGTCCAGTGAATTGGAGGCGTCATCTCGCAACAAGACAACGCTCTGTTGTCATAGCGATGTAACAGGAAATCCACGCATCCCTGAACCTTTTCGAATATGATGAGCAACTGTTAACGTCACTGAACCACCTTATCAATTTGATTTTGAACACAACTCTACGGAATAACGTCCTCAGAATATGCCTGAGTATTACACATCTTGTAGCCATGGAGAAAACGCTGACGATTTACAGCGCATGTAAGTACCTGAATTAAATATCTGAGAATTTTCTCAAAGCCAATATCTCACATTCGAGTTATAACCGTGCACCCAATGCTTACATGTATAAATTCAGGTCTTCTGTCCTGAAAAGTCCTGAAATCCTAAAATTATACCGTAATGTATATAGTAGATGTACGATATGTTTCAGGAAATGTTCCACTATACTGTTACAGAGCGAGCACGTGCACTGTGTACATCCAAGCAGATGGCTTAAGGTCCACGTCTACAAGCAGGTATATGTATTTCAAGCGGTGTTCCCTACAAATCCATATACAAACTGAAGCATTTCCCTGCGGCCTTTAACCAGGTGAGTACGCGCTGGTAAACCTGCGGCTAAAGGACCTGGCATTACAGTTCAGTAACATACTGTGTAGCAAAATTAGCTGTGCTGTATTCGGTTAGACTCTGTTATTACATGAAATGTGTTGTAGCATTAGCAGCAGATGCACCAATGCCTACAGCCTCTGCTGGTACGGTACGTTACAAAATCAATAATCCCCAAGTGACGTTACGGACAACCGCGGAGACAGTGTCAGCTACATGTGCATGTACGCTGCATTTAAGCAAAATTGTCGCGGAATCACACGCAAACCTAGAGCAATTTAATATTAGAGGCCTACTGTTAGTTGTGTTTGAATGGTACAAATAATGGCACCAATGCATACTGATCAGTTTGCTCTAGACTCCAGCCCGTGCTCTTAACACGTCCTCTCTCTCTCTCTCGCTGACCACAGGGATCACTAGGGGTCACAAATCAACACTACTAACGGCTGCTTCCTGTCCGCGGTTGCCGGATGAAAAAAGTGATAATTTGATCAGGTATCGCACAGGGAGTCACATCTTACCAAGATAATGTAATAGTCACGAAGGAAAATTGAATCAATCGTATTCCCCGGTAGAATGCATTGATTCGCCTCTAGAGAAATATACCGACAAATGAATGGTTGCTTGGTTCCACAAAGCCCGTGTGTTATCGCAAACTTGCTGATAATACGGCTTCTCTATGGGCACACAACCACTAATATCATTGCAATGGTTTTCACTCGCAATGGCTATTCTCAGAGAAAAATACATACTGTATTCATATTCCCAAAAGCAACTATTAGAATTGCTTTGCTAATCGAGCACCGTGTACAGAAATTTGAAGATCATGCATAAATGGCCCCAAGAAAACATTAACCTCGCCAATAAAGTATGGGTCACGAACTTACAACATTTATTTATTACAGGAACATCAAAATTTATCACTGAACCTTTACTCTTGACATGACAGAAAACTACTTGTATGTGGGCTCAAAAGCCATGCTGGTATAAAACACATATTGGCAGTAAGTTTTACACAATTTCCACTTCAATGTCTACATAGTGGCCACATCAATGGACCTCCAGAATAATTTCTAAGTCCTTGCAAAGCCAGAATGCAAAACTGGTGAAATAAGTTGTTGATTCATTGACTGCATTCTGTGATAGCTCTCATTGAGCGAACAGGAAGCTATTGAATATTTATTTATTTATTTTGTTCGGTGTTTTATGCCTCACTCAAGAATATTTCATTTATATGATGGGCAGCCCCCATTATGGTGGGAGGAAACCGGGCCTGTTGAATAGCTGAACCTCCAAATGAATTCAACTTAAACACAATTGTATAATGTGCTAATTCAAAGTCTTACAAAGTGATAATGTGCACGTATATATATGTATATGCATGTACTGTGGTAAAATATACAATGGAAATGTTAGAAATTTTCAACTTTCTTCGGACTTCCGACCTCAATCAAGATCTGCCATGTTTCTGACAGACCGCACCATGCTCAACAGTCTGGTTCAAACCACAGGAGTCACACACTTCGCAAAAGGCAAACTTCTGAAAATTCAATTATGAGAAGACTCGCTTTATTTCCTTAAGGGATTAAACCAATTATAAAAAACACCCTAAACTATCACATATAATTTGGGTTTCATTCTCTTTTGTCAAATGTTTTTGAATGAAGGAACCGTATTTCTGATCTGAAAACGTCAGGATTCCAAAGAAGTTTGGCCATCAACAAAGCTAAAGTCAACAAATTCCATTCAATTGATTTACACGAGACAAGATCAGGAAGTTGAACTGTTACAACCTAAAACTGATATGCTTCATACATATATTGTACTTGCAATTTCCAGTCCAAAAATACAACAGTCTGTCAATGACAGATGTGTCATTTATGATAATTTGTACTTTACATGTTTTCCTTTCACCCAAAATCATCTTTCAGGGAGAGCAAGATTCCAGCAGCCATCTCCATGGCCATGGGTCGAATGGTTGCAGCAATAACAATGTCTTAGCCTATAAAGTAAGCCAGTGAGGAAAGTACCCAATTAAGGGGCTCCGCTGTAATTGGACACTCATAATTAAATAGCTCTGTCAGTTGCTTGGGCTGAGATTTACCATGTGTACCTGTCTTTTTACAGGAGGATGTAAACACCACAAAACCTGCCTTGTGTTCCCATGTAGCCAACTCCTGGAGAAGTCCACAAACACAAGTGTGGAACTACACATATTACTACATGTACCTGTGCGTGAGATGCAAAATGGTTTACGCACACAACAGGCCGTCAGCTGGGGCCTTTGTACCACAACAACAACAACAAACCCAAGGTTTCAGGACCAATCCAATGAAGATTCAAGTACTCTACCTGTACGTGTAAAGTCCAGTAGAAACAATACTCATATCCCACAACCACTTTTCATCCCTCTACATGTACGTGTAAAATACATTAGTGTAAGGTAAGATGAGATCTAATTCTTCAATACTTTTAATCTAGCAATGGAACAAACCAACAGAAGAATTTTTTTTATGCAAATTGCATGCACAATAACATGGAAACAAAGATGAGATGAGATCTAATTCTTCAATACTTTATTCTGACTAGGGAATAAACTTTTAATAACTTGAATCTGACAATGGAACAAAACAATGGAAAACTGTTTCATTTATTTGTATGTGTGATAAGATGTAGACATGCAAAGACAAGATGCGATGTCATTCTTCAGTAACTTGAATTTGACAATGGAGCCAACCAATGGAACGGCCATTAAATGGAGCAAACCAACGGAACGGCCATTAAATGGAGCCAACCAATGAGCCAACCAATGGAACGGCCATTAAATGGAGCCAACCAATGGAATGGCTATTAAATGGAGCCAACCAATGGAACGGCTATTAAAATGCCAGAAGAAACCACATGTATGCTCAATCACAGAACCAATCACAGCAAATACACAAAGATCCACATGAGCATGTACAGATGTAAACGTAGCTGGATGTATTCAGTCAAAATGAGTCATTACACATTTCCTTAAATATTCTGCATCTGATATACTGGTTACACTAGCTCTAATGATTCAGGGAGAAACAACTATAAACAAGACTCTCGTTCTAACGAGATTTAAGACTGCCATTTGCTGAACCGTTTATTACTGTACCTGTTGTATTTTGCCATCATCTCTAACAGCCATGCATCACAGGTTGTAAACCCACCAGTACAACACAAAGAGCAAGTGGCTGGACAAAAATATCCAGCTGCAAAAGGTATATTCACTATAAATAGACCAAGGTGTTTTTTATGTTAGGCAAGCAGACATGACTTATTATTGTAGGGCAAGGAACTGATTGGCAATCCTGACTGCCTCATACAGAGTTCACCTAAAGTACTGAATATGTTACATTAAAATATACTGTAATGGCTGAGTGTCTGAAGGTTGTCAATGGACGTACATTGTAAAATAAACTATGTTCCCATGATCAGGGTGTTACTTATATGTACATGTACACTGCGCTCCACAACTACCCTAAATGACCTAAAATTTCGTATGTGACCAAGATGCTTATTTCCCTTTATTCTGAGGGTTTCACTGTATGCTAGACAGGTGTTTTGAGGTTTGTTTGAAAGGTAGGACCACATCCTACTGGGAAAACATGGGTTGCAGCTCAAAAACTAATATTTGATGGCATTTATTCTCCTCTAAAAATGCTCTTCTTGCAGCAAAATTTTCAGTCATTTCTAGCCTGTGTATTGTACTTCTATGTTGTACTGACCTGCTGTTTACAGTAACGTGCTACAAGTACATTTTGTGACAAATACACAGGTATTCATAAATACATGTATTCTATACAATGCCTACATATAAAATATCTATTACAGAACACATGAACAGTATGAACTTGTTGTTGTTGTTGTTCAGGCACATCAACCAAAATTATGAAGTACATGTATGCAAATGCATGGCTACAAGTTGTAAATTTACATACATGCACATATTCATGTCTGAGCGTCCAACACATACATGTACGGATGTCTGCTTTCTGTTATCACTGGTATTCAAACATGTATGAATGCATGCCATCCGCAGCCATAAAACTCACTGGGCCATAAAACAGAACTTACAGGTTAAACAGCCATAAAGTCGCCATTAACCCCTGTGTTCAGTGCAGTGACAAGAGTCAAGCCAAGGCCACCCAGCAATATTAACCCAGGGTGTCGCTGCTGGACAGCTAGGATAGGCATGTACTATTCTTCCCCCTTGGGCCAAGCCAACAATAAAGTGAGTTTAGTTGACAGATCCCCACCCAACTGTAAACCTAGCAGTACATGACCCTTTACCATGGATATTTTTCCCCTGTCAATGACAGGACAGTTATCAACTAACCATCCATATTGGCATATCCCTCCTGAATAAAGAAACCCCTCAAAAAACAAATAAACACATGTATATGCATGTATTTATTATATAATGTATAATTTCAACAATTCTGTGCAACTTTTTGCAAGATGGCTCATGAATTCCAAATACAAAGTATGAAGAGAAGAAGTTCATTAAGCCCTACTTATAAAAAAGGTTGTTTCTTGTCAACAAACTAACAAACATTGTTGTGAAGATGGACTCCCCAAACAGGCAGGGTAGGACAAGGCAGCGCAGGACAGGGCAAGTGAAGGCATCAAGGGAACAGGAAGTTACTGCCATATTTTATGACCTGACATCCCCACAGGGTAGGAAGGTGAGGTAGATAACATAGCCTAGGTTTGTGGAGAGGTACCATCCTGTTTACCATGTCAGAAGTGGGATGATCACCTGTGTACTCAACACCCCTGGATTATTTGGTATGCGGGCAGCTAGTCACAAACTAACCGGGTCCCAGGACCTCTGGATTTTTTTCATTACCTTTTTTTTTTTTTTGTGTATGTACGTACAGAAAGTAGTAATAGTTCTTTACAGATCTGATTGAACAGTCGTACATGCATATGTATTCTTCAGGTTTGTCTTGAACTTAATTTGGGCATGACTCAGTAGAGCTGCCATCTGCTGGAATATTCCTGGCATCTTTCTGTCACTACTGAAAACTGCTGACTGCTTCTCCTTCCACGAAAGTGTCCAACATGTAATTGCTAACCTTCTACACTTTCTTTGTTTGTGATGTACACTGACCTCCATTAATTATCCACAGCTGGTACATGTACATGAATGTCTGTTCAAAATAGTATGTCCAAATAATCTGATCTTACTTATTAGTGGCTGATGTACACTACTGCAATCTTTTCTTCAGACTGCACAATTTCTCTTTCTGATAAACGTTCAATATTCCTACTGCACGTTAAATATTGGTTGTCCACTTCACCAGCGAACTCATGAAAAGTCACACTACAGACAAAAAGACTTCCACTCCACCACTGTCTCAGAGACCTCAGGTTTGGTTACATAAAACTGACAGTGGCTTCTTGAAAAAATCTCGAGTGTTTACCATTACCTCCGCACAAGGCCTCATCTAAGAAGCCAGTCTACCCCTTCTCGCAGGGACAAAGGCGAACAAAGGGAGCCTAGTGACACAGAATAGCCTGAGGAATGCTGGCAATGGCCTTGCACTCTGTAAATTCCTGGGACTTAATCAATAGGTGTCTATGGTATAAGCAGAAAAGACATAAAAATCATACTGCCGTATGTAATACAGAGGGTAGAAGTGGGGGGGGGGGGAATAACCCACAAGATTATTGTCATGTACAAGCCGTTTCTGATTGGTTCTTAAATCTGCATGCACCATTTAAAAGCTTCACCTGATCGACTGATTTCGAGTGTTATCGTTCGTTACATGTTACCTGTACAAAGTCTTCAACATATATTTGTATTCTACAGACATTACTAACAGGTATGTATATTATGCAAGTTATGTACACATACTTATGTCCTAGGCAAGTTATGTACACGTACTTATGTCCTGGGCAAGTTATGTACATGTACTTATGTCCTAGGCAAGTTATGTACACATACTTATGTCCTGGGCAAGTTATGTACACGTACTTATGTCCTAGGCAAGTTATGTACACATACTTATGTCCTAGGCAAGTTATGTACACGTACTTATGTCCTGGGCAAGTTATGTACATGTACTTATGTCCTAGGCAAGTTATGTACACGTACTTATGTCCTAGGCAAGTTATGTACATGTACTTATGTCCTAGGCAAGTTATGTACACATACTTATGTCCTAGGCAAGTTATGTACATGTACTTATGCCCTGGGCAATTTTAAACGAGGACATCTATGTGAACCCGACTGTAAAACATGTCAAGGCTTATAGAACTGATGGTGCAAGCAATTTACGGGTACCTGGATATATAGGGTACATGTACATCTATAAGCCCCATTAACACAGTGTGATTTTTTGAAACAGCTTGAATCTTTCAAATAAATCGAACAAATCAAACATATCCAAGTTTGTTCTAGTGTTGTTAAAATAATATCATCCGAGAAGTCATTTTGACAAATTACAGCATATGAACGTGGCCAAATATTGGCCCTTGAAACATTTGCATGTCTCCAAGTCTTTACAGTCCTGACTGGCAGGGCCTCCACAATGACTTCAGACTGAGTAATTTAGGCTGCTACAATCTGACACATCTCAGTACCACGCCAGGCCAGCTCTGTGCGGGTATACTCTGTCCTCCTACGTCTGCGGCCTGTCAACTGAGACCTTCCCCATCGGCTGAGAGATTAGCGGCTCCTTTTGGCCGCATATATACACACAGCTCCTCACTAAATCCTTCCCCTATCCCCTAAGACACGTTTTGGAAAATGAGATCAGAGAGGCAAGGGCCGAGGCCAGCATGGCTATGAGTGGAGACATTGTTTCTGATTAGGGCTAACAGAGTAAACACTAGGCCTCATGAATGGAGAGGGCTGATAAAACCCTGGGCCTTTAGGCCAGTCAGTTTCTTCACGGGTACACCAGCTCTGCGTTCACAGGTTCAAGTTTTAACATGGGCCTTCCCAAGTAACATGGACAAGGCATTAAAAGCTAATCTGGTTGCCACTTGAGAAACACAACTTCTTCATTACCAGTTCCTCAGGTCTAATACGAATGCTATTGACCTATTCACGTGTGGTGATCATATGAAATTTGGTATCATCACACAGCCTCACTGAGGAATTGGGCCATAAAGAACCCCCCCCCCTTTTTTTTTTCTCCACGCATTTTTCCTTCCTGTGATCTCCGAAATACATGACATGTAAATGAACAATGTAAGTGTGACACCTTGGATCCGATTCGGATAAGCAAAAGAGCAGAGATATGAAAGGTTATAAACTGGGAGAAAATTCTGTCACTGTTTTTCCATTGGCTGTTTCATACATGTAAAAGTGAACACTGGGTGGCCTGAACAGTGTACAAGTGTGACAGTGAACAGTGAGTGACATGAATAGTGTACGTGTACAAGTGTGACAGTGAACAGTGAGTGACATGAATAGTGTACGTGTACAAGTGTGACAGTGAACAGTGAGTGACATGAATAGTGTATGTGTACAAGTGTGACAGTGAGCAGTGAGTGACATGAACAGTGTACGTGTACAAGTGTGACAGTGAGTGACATGAACAGTGTACGTGTACAAGTGTGACAGTGAGTGACATGAAAAATGTACATGTTCAAGTGTAACAGTGAACACAGAGTGACATGAACAGTGTACATGTTCAAGTGTAACAGTGAACACAGAGTGACATGAACAGTGTATGTGTACAAGTGTGACAGTGAACAGTGAGTGACATGAACAGTGTACATGTACATACACATACACATTGAGTGACCCAAACAGAGTATACAAGCAAATGTAACAGAGAACACTGAGTGACATGAGCAGTGTCCATTGCGCAAGAATTAATCCACAAATCCAAGGTTCACACCACACCACGGGCACAGTTCATGCACATGTATATGTCTGACAAGTACATGTACACCATATACTTACATACTGTACCAAAGAATACTTGTACATGTGGCTGTCCTATTTACCATTTTATCATAGTCCAACAAAACACATCTGACAGCAGTCGGATTTGAACTCCCGACCCTGAAGGCATCAAACATGCCCATTACACACACTTTGACTTCAGTGACAGGGTTAAAAGAACATCACCTAAACCACATTTTTGAGATATGAGAGTGCTATAAACACGTGACCCAGACAGTCTGTCCTTGTTTGTTGGGGGGGGGGGGGGACAGGCCTGGTGCCCAACTCTGATCATCTTGCCCCAAACATCTTGACAGTGTATATTTATGGAAAACAATGAGTAGGAAATTATGACAGGGTGTCATACTTTCTCCTAAATAGTGTAATCCTTGTATAAACAACTACAAGGTGTCTGTCAGTGCCACAGCTGTACCCTGACCCAACCTGGGGTAACTCTCCACCCCTTCCCGCAATACCACAGTGAATGGGCTAAAAGACCCTGGTGTCTGCTGTCCATTCAGTGTTCCAGTATGTATTGTAATCTTATTTATCTATGATTTTCAAACTGGCTCAATTACAACTCCAAAAATGAGAACATCACTTTGTTTCCAAAATACCAATACATGTCCACATTCGATTTCATTTATTTATTTAACTGACTGGTGTTTTATGAGGTATACACTCATTTTGTACTCATTATGTCTTGCCGTCATCAAAATTAAAGGGATATTTATTGTCCCGTTGTTATGACTACAAGTACGTTCTTACCTAATATTTGATGCACAATCGATACATTTACTTCATCAATCAGCTTCCATTTCTTGTTACATCCTCATTAGCTAAAGGTTGCACGCACACGTATGTACTGTACACGAGTGTGGCGTTCTTTGACTGCACTAGAAGCAACACGTACATGTGTGTATATATATATGTATGTATATATATATATGTGTGTGTATATATATATATATACACAGTGCATGTCTGCAGGTGAATACTTGCACAAACATGTACAATACATGCGTACATGGTTTATGTAAAACTGGAGTTTGTGTAACCCACCAGGGGTCTCCTGTGGCTGATGTTGCTCCTCTAATTACATGTCAACAATGCTGCCTGCTGTGTGCATCGGGTGTGTTCATGATATCTATTCTAGTTCACTATTCCAAGTTTGCATGTCTCGGCAAATATGCCCTGACAGTTCTGCGGCTCCATCAGCACAAATGAGTGGGGAGTGGGGTAAGGAGGGGGATATGACGGGGGAAATTGAAGGGGGGATTAGGGGAATGGTGGGGGGAGGAGGAGGGGGAGGGACGATACACCTCTAACTGTTACATGAATGTCACAGGCTAATAACACCGAGCGAAAGAACATTAGAAAAGTATCAGTAGTTGTCAGAACTGTGGAACTATGGCCTAGTCTCGGCTCTTCATCGATTTTTAAGCGATCTTTCAACGAAAAACGAACATGCTTTTTTTCTCTCCCTCTCCTTTTATCCTGTATTCTTTCATTCTCTCCGATCATCCACAACGCACATTATGAGGAATCTGGTAGAGCCATTCAATCACTCGTCAATAACTCGGAGCGACGTAATGGCAGAGATTTCGTTATCCTGACTTCCTGTTTACAGAGGCTTCCATCTGTCACAATAAAACTCTGCCCTTAAAAGAAAAAAAAAAAGAAGAAAAGCAAGAAACAAAACGATATACTGCAGAAAGCAGGAGCTTGGTTTATAAGAAGATTTTGCAAGACCATTATATGCAGGTCCCATCGTCCTTTGCAAAGGTGTGTGGAAGCCCATTACAGAATAACTGTTCCTGGCACTCACATGTCAGGTCACTTGAAGAGGGATCACATCCGACACATGTAGAACCTGCCTGTATGAAGATGGGTGTGGCATTGTCCATTTGTCCCAGTGTTCATCACATAAGCATGTATGACGGTTTAGATTTCAAGGAATGCACACTGCAATCGATGCATCGCGCCAGTGCAGTCTAATTACAACATACTGACGAAAGTGGCATACACGTACAGTGTACCACATCATATGAGCATGTTCATATTTATATGGAGAGCCCAGGGCGTGGCACATCCTGTAAACTGTAACATGTCCATGGTTACATAATACAAAACACAGGTAAATTATCACAATTTCAATATTCATACCTTTAAGATCAAAGCTGGCCAGTTGTAACAACCTGTGTGTACATGTACAATGTCAATGTACTATATGTGCATGTAAGCAGCCATTCACCATCTGAAAATGTTCAGATTTGAACATGCGACCTCAAGACTGGCATGAGCATGGCATATAGACAGAGCATGGCACACACCTTTATTTAAATGTACTGTTTACAGCTGTATGCATGTATTGTGTCAAAATTTACATCCATAATGCATGTTCAAACTGGTGCCAAAGGCCAATAACACCCAACAGGTACAAGTAGAAAAGATACAAGTTTCAGAAGTATGTTTATTTGGATTTACTAATTTGATGCTGAAAATCTGTCATTTAGTATTACTTCTCAACTGCTGAACACATACTTAGAGCAGCAATATTAGAGGCAATTCCAATATTTCTCAGACCTAGCCGAACCTGTGGGCATCAAAAGGTAGCCCAGAATAAAAAACTATACCTGACCCTGATGAACTGATTGACACTGTGCTGCGTTCGTCGATTAAAACCATACATAAATTTGCTTTTTCGAGATGAAGCTTAGCAAGCCACACACACATGTACCAACCCATGTATAAGAGTCTATCCATCAACAACCTGCTACTGACGGCCCCAGACAAGCGACACACCACCATCACCCAATTAACCTGGATAATTTCCTCTTCCGAGAGCAGAGCTTTCTCTTCTCGTAAATTCATTCTGTCAAAGCCCCTACAATTCCATACATCACTGCAAACATTCCAGCCCATTCTCTATTTTTTCCACCAGTCAATCGGCATGAGTTTTTCACCAGCTAATCTTGCTGATGGTTTTCTGTGAGCGAGTTCCTTTTTTTTTGTCTCCCCCTTTTCTGACCGAATCAGAACCATCAGGCTGTCGAAAACTGTTGTGGATCGACACTAAGTCAGACCAACAAAATTCGCTCCAACAACCTACAGATGATAAACAGCTATGATAAGACCATTGTCACAAAAACAACAGAGCGCTAACGTTTGCGTATCTGAACAGACTTGAAAAATCTGATGAATCGATGGCCAGACAGGGAGAGAACAGTCAAAGCAACCTTCAAACTGTCCGAAATCTGGCTGGCTGTCTGTCTGTCTGTCTGTTGTAAATAACATGGCATATGCACAATAGATTATCTCCCAAAATCTACAGTACACCGATGGTCTGTTGTACTTCTCAATGTTTAATGCCATACTCAAGGAAATTTCACATCTAGAAGGAGGCCAGCATTATGGTGGGACGAAACCAAGCACGTTGATTACTGACCTTTCCATGCAAAAAAAGAAAAGGAAGAACAGTCACAGAAGTGGAGTATCTTACACGTGCATTGGTCCTGTAATACAGTGTATATTTGTCCAACACAGCTCTGTTCCATTCGAAACTGTCATCATTCTCAAATTTCAAAGTCACCAGCTTGAATGAATGATTTACGTACGAGGGTTGATCCCACCTCGGAAATAAAGCAGCCATATCTTGGCGAGGACCAGCCTGGAGCATGCCCATCCCACATGTACCTACGACATCAACAATATGTATTACACCTGGCACACAATACCTGGGTTATTTTGCCTGTAATCGCAGGTGGATCTTAAGGTGAGCTCAGGTGAGAAGAACAGGTAAACAACAGGCAAGGTTTGGCGTTTGAGTGCTGTACATAACCATAGCATGGGTAAATACCCTAATTTCTTATCGTATTACATGTCGTGCTGTGAACTGTACACAGGTCACCTTCATGATCCATCCTGTACAATGCCTTACACTTTGTACACGTACTAGTATGCACTGAATATTTCTGAAGAATTACATGTACATGAACAAGCGCAAGGTTGTGCATATTTTATTCCATGGTGGTTGTTCTATTAATCCATCTTTAAAAATGCTTTTGTTACAGGGGACAACAAGCAATTCAAGTTGAAACTATGTGTCCATAATGAATATGATTCACTAAATTTTCCAGTTCTTTGAATTTTCTCCTTACATGAAGATACTTGGTTTTTTTTGGAAGGAGGGAACAAGGAGGGTGCCACCGGCCTTTGACAAGCGATTGACAATTACTTTTTGACTGATGATTACAAACTGACTGCTTATTGCAACTATGAGAACCGTATGATCAACAAGTGCGAACTCCTTGTCCAAGTGTTGGAATTGAACTCTCATCTCTTGATTAGGAGCTGTGAGAACATACATGTACATGTGGATAAGATGGCCTGTGAAGTTGTAAGTATAATATTACCACAAGGAACAAACAGCGACTTTTTGATCAAGCTAAGCACTCGTCTGTCAAAGGCTTTGTTTTTTTTTTTGGCAATATCTGTGTGCGCATACATTATGTCATAACTGGCAACTGTACCTGGTTTATGAATGAAATGAATATCCTTTTCAAGTGACAAGTGCACAGGAAACAAATCTCTGTCAGCCTGCCAGCCTGCTAGGGCAGAATTAATCATTTCAACAGTTTAATGCCAACTTCAGGAAATCTGCGCCCAGAGGTTATAAAGTGAATTAATAAAGTCATCAAGGGGGGGGGGGGACTGGTTAATTGTTGGGGGGGGGCACCTAGCCCAGAGGACTGTCCCTAGGCTGGAGATGCTCCTGCCGTTAATGACTGACCCTCCAGGTGCTGACAGATCACAGCCTTCTTTTGATCTCTCCCCAAGCACTCTGGGTAAACATGACCCAGCATGCACCACTGTTATCTGTGAATGAAGGGGGTCTGGTGATAGTCAAGCCAAGACAGGAAAACAAGAGATAGGGAGAGAGAGAGGTGTGGGCCTACACTTGTCCAGATGGAATGCAGACAGAGACTACCTTCAATGAACACTTTTTGTGCTTTCATGCCCTGTCTTTGTTACAGGTTGAATAACTAGAAAGAGTTTTTTTCAGGAAAATTGTACATTTAAATCAATGATTATGGTTTGACGCCACATCACCAGTGCTTCAGCTATATACGAATACATGAAGACACTTTTATTGTGTACACTCAAAATAGGACTACTTTCACTGAAACCATTTTGAGAAATGAAGTAATCATGAAGAATTTCCAAAGCATACCTACAACTTACATCAGCTGGCATCAGAAGTATCATTTTAAGGCTTTTATGTCCTTCTCACAGACAGCATTTTTACAGGCCATACTATCTGTTGGCGAAGTACAGTAGATCTATACATTTACATTGTGCATGTCAGAACACAGTAGTTTTCTATCTGGCTCAACAGTTGCAGTTTGTAGTGTGTCATTCACTGTCAACAGGTTCTTTCAACAAGGTATAAGTCACCCACAGTTTACACGTACACTGTAAAGAAGTGCACTCCCCACAATGGGAAGGGCACACTTTATAGCAGCACCTCCAGGTAAACTGCAGGCGAGAAAACCGCAGAGGAATCCACTCTAGCAAAGCCCCAGGGCACCTGTGTGCGTGTCCAGAGCACTAGTGGTGTTAACTGATGCCTGTCACCTAGCTGGTTAGCCAGACAATGGTTGTGAACGCCATCTACATCACAGAAAACGTGTGCTGTGCAGATATTGTCACGGAAATGTAAATCACTGTATTTACAGATATTTTGGATTTAACACCAGTTCATAAATCCTCTTGTTGAGCACGGTACTACACATCTCTGTACAAGTAGCCTTATTTTCTGAGGTTTGCACAGTGCATGGAACAAAATTTGGCCTGTCAAGATGCATCTTTAAAAGGGAACGAAAATGATACATTTCACGCCAACACCAATGTTCGCTGATATGAAAATAACTACACTTCACATGAAACTCTGAACTGGCCCTACAAGTTGAATGAATCAATCAAAATCCGACAAAATGTGTCATGAGAAAAACACCAACCTTCAGCTGATATACAGTCAATGCCTTTGTCAAACTCATGTGCATGTACAGTTTGTAAGAAAAAAGACATTATACATGTAGGTAGAAACGTAGAATTTGAAATATATCAGGTCTCATACTATCATGTCACACGTATCATGCATACATACATGTACCTGTACATTCATTTGCTTTAGGGCACATCTTGAACATATATAAAACAGTTAGTCACTTTATTTAATTCATGATGCTTTACAGTGTACGTGTGCTCAAGAGAACACAGACTTCAGCTGTGTCGGCACAATGCACCTTATCATCCTGATTTATCGCAAGTGCGTCATTAAATGGACAATGGGATTCATTTCGTACGATCCGTACATGTACATACACCTCTTCATTAAAACAGATTGGCAGTTCACACATTTCGGTTTTATGAAGCCAGGTAACTGAGGGCTTACAACACCCATCTGTTACAGCTCGACACTCTCTGCTTGTAACACGCAGACTCAGAAGCCATATTGTTGACGTAATCTTTAACAAATGTAAAACTGAAGTGCTATCAAGTATCAACTTCTTATTTTCCCGATGAGCAACAAGAAAAGAAACACGGCTAATCTACAAATTTTCTGTCTAAAGCTAAGACTGAATCCACAACTCATTACGTCAGCAGATGGGATTCTGGTTACAGTGATGCTTATTAAGTTTATTTTAATCGCTACAACATTGCCACAAATAACACTGTCAATCATTCCTTGACATACACTACGGCATATTAGTGTAGACTGGTCACTGTACCAGAATGATGGAAGACTACATGTATGTATAGTGTATGGCACATTTGGGTTTTACATTGCACTTAAGAACCTGTTCAGTCATATAACCACACGAAGTCCCTAGGATATATGTATTCTATCTCTTCTTGTGGAGGGCGAGTCCAGGCCGCCAAAGTGCGGTCCCCCCTGGAACATCATGCTGAAGACATCAGACATGACGCTTCACCCAGTCACATTATACTGACACCAGGGCCAGTCAGTCCTGTTTCCTTGCTCTAATCTCTCAGTGCTGAGGGCCAAGCTGAGCCAGCAACGAGTACATTTCCACGTAAGTACATGCACAGCTTGCAGTTTGGTCATAAACCCTTGAACAACACGATCATTCATTCAAATAAAGGAAAACACTTCTTCAACTTCAAGTGACTGCCGACCAACATGTATGAGCACATGCAGAACCTCAACAGAATGGCATTATTTCACTCCATTCATCTGGTACTAACAACTGCCTGAGCATTTCCCTGTATTACACAAGTACACGAAATCTGAATAACCACTTCAGACCATATCATTCATCTATGATTAAGGGAAGGAATGACCTCAACACAGGAAATCAACTCTTAGATCCACTCAGATTATGAAGGAAGTGCTGACCTTCTGAAGGACACTATATATGTATATAGCACTTACAGGCAAAACTTTCAGAGGTCAGATTACCAATAATGTTACATAGCATTACATGTAGTTTGAAAAATCCAGAACCAAGTCAAGCTAACCTAGATTAAAGGGAATTATTAATTATAATACAAGTGCTGCTTCATGCATTCTGAAGTCAAAGATTAACCTTCCATGTCACATGTCATTGTTATTCTGCTTCAAAACCACAAAAGCACCTGGCACTCCAGCAGATAACAAGGGCAATAGAACCACTTCTCTCCCTTCACTACCGGAACTCTTCAATTTCCGGAGGTCTGTAAAGTCATAACCACATCTGAATTCATGCAGTGACATACAGTATACACATAACTCATAAGTACATTAACTGACACCATTTATAGCGTATTGTAAAAATCTTCCCCAGCACACAATGTACAGGTACATGTACTTTCATTTCGTAACGATCAAGTACATCTGCACATTTACATGTAGTCTGTATGCATGTGCACACATGTACACCAGTATGCACATGCATACATACACATCAAATGTACATCTACATTTCACAAACAATGCGCTGGCCAGTGATTAAATGTCAACTTCCACTGTGTGCATTTCTACTTATTAATACATGTATTGTACTATGGTCTGATGCGAGCCACAGAGGGTAAAGGACTGAAAAAGCCTAGCACCTTAGCCATGCAACAAAATAGCCCAAGAATTATCCAAGCTTTAACAGGGTTTCACTTTCAGTGTCTAAAATTCCTGGTTCTTTGGAGCCATGAATTTCTGGTTTCCCCATGAGGACGCATTTGTCCTGACTTTTGAGACATAAAAACCTCCGACCCCCCATCATTTCCCATCCAAATACTGGAAACATAATGAACACATGTGACTAGTAAAGTCTACCATTATATATGATCACTGATCACAAAGAACTATCTGTCAATTGAACCAGGGTATTGATTAGGGAATTTCCACTTCCTACTTCCTTGTTTGCGCAATACTGTGGAGAGTTCCAATATCAATGCTACACAGTACATGTACGTTGGATGTACAGTATCTAACTGTGAGCCTTTTGCAGATATTCTAATAGTATACATCATACCAGGTAGGCCCTTTAAAATATCAACTATAATATCAGAGTTACATGTACCTGTATGTGTGTACATAAACATAAAGCATGAACATATATATATGCACATGTACTCTTTCATCGTGGACTGAATCTCAATTCTTCCTAAATCATCAGTCCCTCATGAACGACTAAGTAGTCTGTCATGTTGCTGTACATGTTTACAATGACAGCTCAACAAAAATTCTGCGTAGTGGAACCCAGCTCAAGCAGATCTGGTTGTGGAATTCCTCAGACTGTCCCCTTGAACACTCCCAAGTGCACAGTGTGAATGATAATCAGGTGTAAAACTACAAAAATTCTTTCAGTACAAAAGAAAAAAAAAATCTCAAGCAGATCTGGGTGTGGAATTCCTCAGACTGTCCCCTTGAACACTCCCAAGTGCACAGTGTGAATGATAATCAGGTGTAAAACTACAAAAATTCTTTCAGTACAAAAGAAAAAAAAAATTCACAGTTCGTTTCCACTGCTATCACTCCTTAGCACTGTGCCTGATAAAGACGGGCCAGGGTCCACATTTACTGTACGCAATAGGATGAAGCACCTTTACATGTAGCCTGGGCTAAAAATGTAGCGTGGGGCTAAAAATGTAGCGTGGGGCTACATGTAGCTTGAGAGCATTTCATTTGCCCTTTGAGGGTAACCACGAGGGCCTGTTTTACAAGCAGAGCGCAAGTTATGTCAAACGAAACTGTCATGGCAACACACACTGTAAAGATCCCATGGTAGTTATGTTGATGTCGTGTTGCTGTAACACCCGCTTCTTAAAACAGGCCCCAGTTAACTTTAAATAGTCTTGAACACCATACAAAAACATACATTTGTGCTTTATTATAAATGAAAACTTGATGTAACTCCACAGACAGGCTACATGGAAGTTATGGCTCATGTGCCCAGTGCCTCCATCTACATGTGCCTACCTGGCCTAATTCAACACCTGTCCTACATCAAGCCTTTGTATCCGCACTGACCACCCAAACTCGTTTAGCAACATTAGCTTACATATGCTCCGCAGAGCCACGCTCACTGTGTCGTTACATTAAGCCATGCAATTACTTAACGCAGACCGCATCATTTCCTGTGGGGCTGCTATAAAATATAAAAACATTTTTTTCCATCCTTTTTTTCTTTAATCTTCAGATCTGGCCTACGGTTTAGATAGTTTCTTTTGACTACACAGGGATAGCTCAATAAGATGTGTAATAACAAGCAAAAACCTGTCATGTAAAATGATTCATTACAGTGTCAATCCCCTGTTGCTATAGGCAAGTATACAGTTCGACCAAGCCTATATCACCTGTATGCTATACCTGTAGGTGGGATAACATTACACTCCTCCACACATAATCAGGTCAGGTTACAGGTAAATATAGGTGGGATCCTCTTTCACATTTTCCATTTTCACCTGCTCCTCCTCAATCACATCTACCAACACCTGCACGGGTACAGCTATATATGTACATACAGTACTTACTGTAAATCTCCTTGACCGAATCAACTATAATTTGTATGGATCGTATTCTCACCAGGTGCATCAAGATTAATTTTTACTTTCCACTAAATTATTTAATACTTTATAATTTTAATGCCATGTAATGAAGCATTTCTCACATGTTACACTGAAGGTCAGTTTTATGAACTGGAGGGAACAAGAGTGTCCATACAAACATATCTATATATAAGTGTGCCTGATGGATCCATGTCTTTCAAGAGATTCCCAAATTCACCCTAATCTACCACTCTGCTGATGCAATCCTTCTCAGGTCTCCTTTCCTGTGCTTACGTTTTTCACCCCTAAACAAAGGGAATCAATAACCTGGTTCATTTCCACAAAATTTCATCAGCAACACAAGCAGGCCATAAGGTCACAACACTTTTTCTTTCCAATACTTTTCCACTTGAATTTTTTCCCCTGACCAGATCATCATTTAAACTGTGTTTGTTGGGAGTAACCTATCCAACCCTCTGCAGAAAAAAAAAAATTCTGACGGAATTTGTATTTTTTTTTATGTTTTTCCCCTAATGTTAATGTCTTTGACATGCCTCATCTTTTTCATCAGCCAGAATAAAAAAAAAGAAAATTTCCTCTACCAACCTTCACAAGTAACCCTACTTCTTGTGATAAGCTTGGGCTACTTAAAACAAAGATTTTTCACGGATGTCCTTATCAGCACCAGCAGTGTTTCATATATCTGTATCACCTCCACACATACATGTATGTGCTGACAAATCCACCAGTCTGCACCCAATGTTTTCTCAATTGATTAGAGTTCAGGGAAAAAGCTTTTAGTTACAAGGCAGCCTGAGTGGACATAGCCATTAGGGGCGGAGGAGACAGCCCATGAACGTTCACAATGATTATCCCCTGGCCCTGGCATTTAATGCAGTTATATCATCCAGCAAGGAAACATCACACCCAGCACATTTACATGGACAGGCAGTTTGGTATATAAGAATATCCAGTTTTCAGTCCTACTTGACCGACTTTCTACCGGCCCAAGTTCAGGAAAGAGGATTAAAGAATTCAACATAACATTCATATGCATGTTATATGAGTTCATATGTCATGTTATATTGAGTTCACATGTCATGTTATATTGAGTTCATATGTCATGTTATATTGAGTTCATATGTCATGTTATATTGAGTTCATATGTCATGTTCTAATACATGTACAAAGACATTAAGTTTCCGAGCCTTCTCTTGACATGTATGTGCTAAACATAGCTTGAAAGTCAATGGGCTACATTTACATGTAGGCCAGCCTTCGATCAGTGATGTAGACAATGAAACCAGTCAAACCAACTTGGAGAGGAGAAGGAGGGTGGGGGGGGAGGGAGAGGTAGAGAGGAGGGTAGATAGGAGAGGAGCAGTTCTTCATCTGTACTATATTTGTCCTAGATGTACCTGTTGTTGCAGTAGTTTTACATGCAATCATTTCTGCAGCGCTTCTCCCTCTGCATCACTCTTCATGTATACAGTACATGCACATGTGTCTTTTTGAACCTTGGTTATTTTGACAAGGTCTACAGGCTCCAAAAGACGAATTTTAAGAGGTGCTTTTCTTGGGGGTGGGGGTGGGGATAGGGGCAGGGTATTGTCCTCTTATAGGTCAAGGTGAGTCTTTCCATGTTTAGATACATTACCCAGTCCATGTACATGTGATGGAAGCGTATCCTGCGCTTTACTCAGCCTGTCAGAGCTGGTCATAACTCATACATACAGTGCACCCTGCGCCTGCTTTAACCAGTACAGCCTGCACCCATGTTCTGGGTCTTACCTCCCGATCGGCACAACCATCACGTACTCCGGCTACAAGGTGGCTAATAATGAATGCATCAGCGGAGGTGCATTACGAACATTATGCAATTAAGTGTTCCATGACGCTCTGGTGGCCACATGGTTTGCCTGAGACGGCTGGCTTATCAGGCCCAGCACGATTATTCTGACTTGAAAGTCTCTCCCAATATGCAGCTTTAGAACTGAACTACTTCGTGTGTTTTGCCAACCCTGCTAATATAAGGTAAACTGGGTGGGGAAACTTATGTACAGTAATCAGTATGGCACATACATGTACACTGCAGATGAAGGTAACCTTAAGGCAAAATGCTTAGACTGTAGAAGCTTATACAGTTCTCTGTTCATGTATCATATTTAGTCATCAGTTTATCATACAGGCGAACTGCTTTTTGAACAAAATAAAAATCAACATCAAACTTAATTAATTCCTAAACTAAAGCTTCACATGACAATCTCATAAAATTGTTAAACTGACAGCAACAACCCCCGACCCCAAAAAAACACCAGGCTCATCACACCTGTATGTGTAAGAGAAAGGAAACAAAAAAAAAAGGAAGACAACCAATTCAGTCAATTTTATATGCTGCATGCGTATGAATACATAACTTTGTATGGGTGATTTAAAGCGAAGGGGTGAACATAATTCAATATATATTCAGTACAGGGTCATAATGAACGTACAGACTTACAGGGTGATACTGAACATGTAGACTGCTTTTACCCCAGCTTAATATTCCTGCCAGGCTCAAAGGTACATGTACACATATCAATTAAGGAGCTTTATAGAGGCCTGATATACCTTGGTAACCCAGGCCAGGGAGACTTGCAAGGAAAAGGCCAGGGTGAGATTTAAGCCTCTCCTTGGGTGAGCCTTGTGTCAACTGTCAGATGGCAGGGTCATGACAGAAGGACAGGGAACCAGTCAGGTTCCCCCTGACACAGATCTGGGGCTAAGCCTACATGCACCTATGTGTGTACCTTGTAGGTTAACCTAAAGGAAACAGACACTCTTTAATACAAACCACTGCAAAGGAGAGAGGTTTGAACCAGTTACAAGTTCAGGAGGTTTTCTAGCCAATTTCCTTTCAGAAACTCAATTCGAATAAATCAGAAAACTCAATATTTTTTCATGACCAATATATATCAAAATCACAACACAAAATTTGTCTAAAACTCAGTTTTCTAATGTTTCTTGTTCTGGTAACCACAACAAGAAAGTGGCCAGAAAACCCCTGAAGCTAGCCACTTCTGGACGCCCAAAATGTACTGTCTGAACCCACTCAGAAACCAACCCATAACGTAAAATATGTAATTTCAAGTATTTAAACATGTCAAGTAATTTTACACATGTGATGCCAAGTAATTTTAAACATGTGATGCCAAGTAATTTTAGTTTAATTTAGAGCATTTTAATTGCGACTTGGTACATGTATATGAATCTGCATCAGAGTTTCAAGAGCTGAAATGTATCCAGTAAACTTTATATCAGACTCAGAACCTTTAGAAGAATGTGAGCAGAGTGAGCCAGATGCGGTTTACAACCTGTAGTTTAACACTAAAGTCCTCCTGCTCGGCAATGCCATGGCAACCTCCCCCCTCCCCAAATATAAACTCCGCTTTGTTATCTACACATGCATGCACATGTGCATGTACACCCTGGGTCGAAGTATCCAAAATTATCCCCATCAACCTGTCTGCCAATATCATCAGCACCTGGTATCTGTAAAAGATTCGACACCATCATGGCCTAACTCCATCTATGCTGTGCAATGATAAAGTTAATCAAGTTTCACCATAAACTATCCCCTTCCCCTTCCTCTATCCACCTATCAGCTCAGACCAGACACAAAGGAAATCTCATATCACACTTTGCGCTGGCTGCTATTTCAGTAACTCGTTCATTTTTTTTTTTTTTTTTTTGTTCTCACAACTTTCTATATATATATCCCAATATGACACAGGTCTCTGTGGTAAATGTCACTTTATCTAATATTTACTTAACCTTGTTTTCAAGTGTAACTTTTTTCTCCTTTATCCTCTTAACTTCACATAAACCTTGGTTGGCATCTGCTTTGTCAGTCCAGAAAGGTTAACACATTATCAATGTACACGTTTACCCCCTCATATCAAATGTTAAACGGCTGATGTTTAAATTTTCTTCCTAAGTTCTTTCACCTGTATATTATTGAGACCAGTGATCAAGCAAGTATGTAATAATGTAGTTATGAAATAAAAGAAAAAAAAAAAAACATTAAAATAAAAATAAAATGCTGTCTTAACACCAAACAGCTGCTGTAAATGTTTTTGTAAAGTAAACTTCACATCAACAGTATACTTTGTAATTTCTAATAGAAGCTAGAAGTAGACTGTCCAGTAAAATTTACTAAAAAATAATAATAATAAAAATAAATAAATAGAACATAATTACTGCCTTGTATGCCGTGATTTTCAGAAACAGCTGGTGATAATGTGTAACAAACAATCAGTTAACGGTGGATAACTGTGATACAGCTGTAATATGCATCACAAATGCATATGCACCTGTATGAGAAAGGCTACAATGTATGTACATGTAAGGTCCAGGGATGACTTAGCAATACATGCTTTTATCCTGGGAACCAAGCCCAGACACTGGTGTTCCTAAATCCAATCTTGCAGTGCTTTATGAACAGGAAGAGTCTGACATGTCTGAGGGTTTGCTGTACAAGGATATATGATTTTTAAATAGGTAAGCTGGATACGTCTGAACCTTAACTCCTGTGCACAGCAATCATATCTTGAATGTAAATACCAACTGCAGCCATACATGTATTCACAATTAAGGATTTGAAAAAATGACTCATGAAAAAATCAATTCAAAAATTTTAAGAGTACCAAGAGTTTCACATCATAAAAATAAATCGATACAAAAAGGAGGTAATTCATAGGATACTGAAATGCAATTAAAACGCTTGAAAAGAAAAAAACAAAAGGAAAAACAACAAAAAGAAACAATTTGAACAGTGCAAAGAAATTAATGAACTTTACATCACATATTCCACAGACTGAGAAAGAAGAATGACAGCTGATTCCAAGCTTCATTCACAAGATTGGGTAAACACTAAAGTATTAATTCATTACTGAATGGTGTAAAAAGCACTGAGAAAAAACATATGGCATTTGACAAAACAATATAAATAAAACTGATTATGTCCAGTGCTGCAACACTGCCGCTGTCTGACGTTTAGAGTCTGTCCACTGATACAGTTAAACTGGGCAAATATTTTCTATATCACATACATGTGCGTAAGAAGGAAGGTTATCAGTCATTCTGGTTACCAGGAAAATAAAATCATAAGACGGGCTCACTGGAAAAACTTTTGTATATTTTTTAACTCTGAACGCTGTATTTTAATGCGCACAAGTTGTCACTTCCTTGAGAGAGACATTTACTCTGTTGTAGGTGATAGGTTATCACCACAACATCAGTGTCAAAACATGCAAAGTTTTTTCCAGCACACCCGTTTCATAATATTATTTTATGAACACATATTAATCTATTCACTATACATATTTACATGTATTATTGAAAGCTGCATTTAACAGCTTAGTCTGACAAGGGTACAGCAAGGCATAGTGGTCCGACAGAAGGCCGACTGATGACAAAAGGAAGCAGGGCTTGAGGGAGGCCATGTTGACAGCCTTTTTCAATGTCACTGCCTCTTGACACTGATGTGGGAATTTACCACAGACTGCAAAGTTTCACTTGTCGATGCCAACACTGCACCCAATTAAATGTGTCACAATTCTGACAGACAAATTAGTTGACAGGATGATGACCTTCAACAAAATCATAACATCAAAACATTTTCTCACACTGACACAACAGGCTTGAAACAAAAGCTGTAATATTGAGCAGTGTAAGTTATGATTGTCCGAAAACATAATTTATTCGCGTGATGTAACCAAACACTTTTATTGTGTGTTTTTCTCAAGACAATGGCCCATCCTTATTCCTAACTTAAATAGTTCTATGTCACAGAGTGCATGGTCTGTAGGCAATCCTTGTCGTCACTCTCTGCATGAGGCCTACTATGAACTGTTCACACTCAAGATGAGTTTAAACGACTATATTCAGCTTAATAAAACCTAATAAAACAGACTTGACAGCTAGCTGTGGACAAAGTACACAACAAACATCCTTATGTCGTCTGCTTATTCAGCCGGCCGGCTTGTACTTTCTAGAAAAACCCAACACTGAGTGAAAGATGATAAACATTACACGCTCTTCTATCAAAACTTGGATCATCATCAAATGACATATGTCCTTTGTGTTTACATTATGCTTTCTGAGACAGCAGCATCCACTGTCCGTCCATGCTACGTGCTGGCCGTGTGATGAAACCTTTTACTCAGCGAAGACATGTGCGAATTGTAACTACATCGTAAGCAGACCAGGTCAACAATGGTTCACGTTTTGGTATTCAAGGCTTTGAAACAGACCAACATGTCGAGAGCGTGAGAGGAAAAAATGAGAAGAAACCTACCTTTGCGACTGTAAAACTGCAAAACAACAGGACGGCCAACACTATGGCGGTAAACTTCCCAACCATGGCACCTCTGTCTCTCTATCAATGGTTGTTATTGTTGTGGTAAATACTCCGAAATCTGTAAAAGAATGGAGACAGAAACACACTCGCGAAAAAACGATCACTTCTCTCCAATCTGTACAACCTACATATATAGCAGCCTCGTTCTCATGCCGAGTGAATTACTCCGCCAAGCCAAATTACGTATCGGAAGGATTATGTCAACTAAATTCTTAAAATACTTAAAACACGACTGATTTTGTTTTATCTGATCGGCTTTTAATACTTCTACCAGTATGTAAACGGGCGAATGCACAGGAAATGTGGCCGTGAAGCGATAAATAAGCAACTCGAAGAGGTTGGTACTACGTCACAACGGATGCTATTTTTAGAATTCACGGTATTCCTTGAAATTCTCAATGACACATTGGGGTTTCCCTTTTACTTCTCATTCACTCTGATCGGAAAAGACATTTTTGTGGAATCTGTAGGCAAAGAAAAAATCGATCTACTTGTATCTTTAGGTACAGGAACACCCCAGTGTCGATTTCTGTCGGTAAACGTCTCTCTTTGATGAGATATAAATGTTGCTGACTTTGACGCCCGCGCCCTACAGAGCGCATCACTCACCCGACCTACGGTTCTTTTCTGTTCAGAATGATTATGTTCGTCATTGTTTAATATTATCAGATTTTTTCAAACTGTTAAAACATGTAGCTAGGAAATTTATTTTATAGGTACGTGTATGATTCAATTTATTTATCTTTTCACATCAATTTAAATATATTTCCCCGGCTTCCTCCCATTCTATGCTATAACCATCGTCGTATAAGTGAAAAATTCTTGAGTACGGCGTAAAACACCACTGAACTAAATAAATAAAGTTATGAGTATACATTATGTACCACAGGTCTACGTTCATACATACATTTAATTGCCCACCGGTATACAGTGCATGTACATGTACCTTGCACGTGTCAGCATTTCAGTAAGCCGGGATATAGGCCTACGCAGCCTTCCCGAAACCGCATGATTAATGTACAATACCCCTCTTATATACGTCATTTAGGAAAATCCACAGAATTATCAATCACCGGAATTTACACCCATTTCGGTTTGTATTTATGTAGTATAATGCAAGTATAGGAACAGATTTGGTGAACTTCCCATGATGAGTCGGATCATGCATTGCTACAGGTTACAATGATCATATTTCGAAAGTCATCCCTGTGTAACACCCTGTATAAAGCATCAACGCATTTAAAAGGCCTACGGATCTAAACATAAATCAGCTTAGCCTATTAATTCTGTTCCACCCGAAAACTTATTATCTAATGAGGAACATAGTATATAATTAATGTGTCCAAGCGACACATTCTTTTGTTCTTTTGTGCATATATACGTCATCACTATACTAGCGCTTATAAAGTTTTCACCCAGCTAGGGACTGACGTGCGGGCGGGAAGTGTATACGTCGTTCGATCCTACATATTAAGCTTTTAAGTCCTATTGCGTGCTATATATGTAACATAATTCCGTGTTCAAGATCAAAAGAACGGTGCAAGTATATTTTGGCTTAACTGGTTATACGAATGTGTGTGTCTTGTGAACAATTCGCGTTGTTTGGTTAGCGTGTATTTTTTGGATGGAATTTTTCCACAGACTAAGTTAAGCAGAGGCCATTTAATTGAAAGTTTTATGTTTTTACCACACCCTACAAAACTAAAGGCAAAAATGAAGTCGATATCCTGAGATTACTTCCTGTCTTATATGGAAAGAGATCTAATAACAGTATTAAGATTATGTGGCCTGTTTTGCCGACTGTATGGTGTATAGCTGTAGTTGACACGCATGCATAAATTGCGGAAGATTAACTTGGCTGATTCTGGGATCTCTGGTTCGAAACCCAGAGGTAAGCCAATTATTTATTTAATTATTTTATTTGCGTTTTACGCCGTTCTTATTAATATTTCATTTATTCGAGGGCAACCAGTAATATGGTGGTGGTGGTGGTGGTTATTGGAAGTGGGGAGGGGGGATCCGGGCAGATCCCGGGGGAAACTCACGACCATCCTCAGCTTAATTGCTGGCAGACCTTCCCACGTAAGGAAAGGAAGTTGGCATTCAGTTGTAATCGTACTTGATTTCCTTTCATTGCGACCTCCGACTGACGACCTTTCGCAGTCACGACACCGATTTGTACGTTAAGCATTCTGGAGGAAGGCGAACGCGATCCCCAAAGAAGAGTAGACTGTACAAAATGCTACACAAGCGTCGCCAACGTAAGTAGTGTGAGTTGGTCCCAAATAACCACCATACAAAAATATTTTCAAATACTCTTGTGTACCGAAAGAAAAAAATCAAAATAGATATTTAAAACTATATTTTCAAGTTATTTCATCTGATTTTGGCATCGTTTTCATGTTTTCTTCCCCTTTAACAATTATTAAGAAATTTTAGCTCATTACAACAGAACTTTATTTTGGAAAAAAAAAGACCAAGTTCAAACTAAAAATAACCAGAATTAAATACATCTGTAAATTTATGAATTTTAATTCAATGTAACAAGTTTTGAATTTGAAGCAACGAATTTTAACGTCACAAAAATTCAAACCAACGAGATATGCGTTTTTATGGTAATACAGGCATGTATATAGCAATAGACTTCTCTCACTGTGATACGTAAACTCTATTCGTGCACAGACATTTTCCGAAAACAAAAGATCAGGTCCCAGGATCACTTGATCTTAAGATCTCAAGATCTTAACTTGTGGTGTTATTCCTAAACGTATATACATTTGAACATAAACTGGAATTATGTGTTTGGCCTTGAACGTTTAAGACAAATGTAGTAATGAAATCAAAATTCCTAAGGCATGAACTAATTTTTTACTCGGTAAATTGTTCTGAAGTTAAGACAGTCTTACTAAAAACCAAGACAGTTTCGTGATCCTGGAGGCAGGTTATCGAGTGCAATTATACGTCCCGCAATTGAGGACGTTCAACATTCATATTTTTTGTTTACTACACAAATGCCAAGAATTGTAAACAATTATTTTCATGGAAATCAACATCTGGGGTTATTAACGAAACATTTTGCTCAAAATCGACAATAACATCCAAGTCAAGTGTGATTTACAAGTTAATATGTCACTCAGTTTTCCCACCGAAGCCACGCGCTGAGAAACTGAGATATGTTATCGTAGTCCTTGAAAGTCTGGTCAGCTGGTTCTTCCAAGAATTCAATCTAGACGTTGATAAAACCATATACCAGGAATTGATATTAAAAAAATGGTGCGGCTTCGGAGAATTATGATGTGCTAAGTACAATATAAATTTCGATGTTTAAGTTATAAACACTTAATCACCCAACCCGTTGAGAATAGATGAGGGTTTATGAAAAGTTAACTGCATGCGAAATGATGATTGTAAAGGGTCGGTAATTAAATTCGTAAAACAGCTCTAGATGAATAAAAGATAGGGTGATCAAACTTATTTTCCTTTTGTGACATACTAGTATTTCATATTTTGTCGTTACGAAGCCACTACACATACTTTCTATCAGTATACTCAGAACTGACACCCCACCCCTCCCCCAATCAACCCCTCACTTAAAATATGTATAGGTCTATACACTGTGTATTATGTATGAAATAAATACGTGTACATTACTTGAAACTCATTCGGTTGTGTGTTGGCTTAGTGTTTTACTCAACCTGTCGTATATAGCCATTTTTTTCGACTAACTTCACTGGCTACATACAGCAGCTTTGACAGTAGCCAGTTCTTGTTACAATGTTCAAAATTTAAATAACTGCCGCTCACCGATATACACATATACTCAACACTGTTGAAACCTATTTTACACCCTGCATCAGAATTTAAACTCCTATATGTTATACATATTACAATATGCAGGCCTCAAACCACTCTCATTGGCCTAAAATTTCGTCCATGACAAAGTTTCTTAATTATTTGTTTGAGGGGATCTATTGATGGTAGGTTTGCTTAGAAGGTAGGATGATATCCAACCGGAAAAATGTACGTCTCGGCACAAAATACAATGTTTTATGATATCTATTTAGCTCTAAAAATGCGCTTTTGTGGACGAAATTTCATTTAAGTGGTGGTACTGTGGTAGGGTCTATGCGTCTAAGGAAGACGCACTTATCGAAATTTCATGTTATGAATGATTTCAGTCGTAAGTTCCCATTTCTTTGAATACCTGCACCAGCTCATTTGCACATACCTCACGAGGACATCACGTGGTTCATCTAATATCTCGGTTGAAACCAAGGGTTGTTTTCTCTTTCCTGTTTGTATTTATTGTTTACTAATTTTTGCTTCCTTGTGTAATGAGATCATAGTTGTTTATATCTTTCCAAATGAAATTTATAATGTAAAGAAGAGGGAAATATACAAATGATACAAAACTTCATAACTATATAAATAAATTTTATGAACAATAATATCCTGTCTTCCGGGCTATTAATCGTTGATGTAATGTGACGCACGCACCCATTATACGTTTGAGCATTTTGATTGGTTAAACGGCGCAATATGGCACAATGGTGCGCCAGGGAGATATCGATATTGATTCCTTGTATATCTGGATAAATTTCCGTGTAACAGAAAACTCTACAGGGTTTATGTCGTGTTGATAATGGTGGCAAAGGTGTCGATAAATGTACTTTTAATTGACATGAATCTAATTGAATAACATCCCATTATGAGTCTGAGAGACTATTTATAAGATTACGTTTCTCTCCGTCAATCTCTCATTCCTTCGCGAGTAAGTTTTCAAGTCTTTTGTTTTTTTTAAAAACGACCCATCGTATAACGAAATGAAACTTGGTAAATAGCTTCATCATGACAATCTACAGATCAAGTTCGAGATTCCTACTTTTTAATTCGACACAGTATGTTTTCTAGAAATAATTATGGACTTTTTAGGCCTGTTTTTTTTTGTTTTTGTTTTTTTTTTTGTTTTTTTTTTTTAAATCCAGATTTTCTTTAACAGTTTCACCATGTTAAAATAAAAATTGATCCCTTGGTGCACAATTATAAGTTAAATTTCGAATTTTTATCTATTTCGTCCATTTTCAAGAACAAGTATGCCGACTTTTTAGTATATATGTATGCTTGGGGTTTCATGTCGTCATATGACGACGAGGAGTCATTAGAATGTAGGCCTATATACTGTGTCTTCTTGTGGCAGTGCAAGTCCATGCCGCCAAAGTGCTGAAGCCACTGGAACGTCCTGCCGAAGACACCAGACATGACCTCCGTCCCAGGCACATTATACTGACACCGCCGACCAGTCCTGTTTCCTTGCTCTAACCTCTCATCGCCGAGCGCCAAGGGAGGCAGCAGCAAGTACCATATTTTAACTTTACAAAACAAAAGCGTGAAAATAATTATCCAAGTTAATCACCGGGATGACCACAAACAGTCGCAGGTTTGAAAAATAGATTTTGACTTTGATCGCCATTGATCGCTGTCGAAAAGTTTCTAGAAGAATCAGTCGCCAGAGATCGGTACAGGGAAAAGTAGATTCACTTTCAGTTACTGGTATATACACTCTTTAGATACTCTCGCAAAGGGAGAGATGTTTTGGGTTGCGCTACTCACTCCATGCACGTGTATTGTCCACAGGGGTGGGGGGGAGGGGGGAATAGTTATGCAAAAAGCCACATGAACGAAACTGAAATCAGTCTGGAGAATCTTGCAAACTTTTGGAAGCGGTCGATAGCGTCATCTGTACTAACTAATCGCACGCGATTCGCACCTCATGAAAACTGTAAAGATAATACTTGACAAACTTTCTTTCAAGGCAACCATGTATTTGTTATGTGAGATTGTGTAAGACACATGTACATGTGTATAATAAATTCTATATGTTTTGTAAATAAAAATTACTGCCTGAAATATTACTGTACGGTATATAAATAGATCGTGAGTCGGAATGTCTACCAGCAACTTACGGATGATTATTACCATAACGTTATAAGTGAAATTTTCTTGAGCACGGCGTAAAACACCAATCAAATAAATAAATAAATACATAATAAATAATCGAGGCTTCTGTGTCTGAGAGTGTTAGTGTGCTAATGCAGAATAATGACCTAAGTGCCTCTCACCATTGCGATCGTTGATTCAAGCCCAGCTCACTTGGGTTTCCTCTTAAGTCGTACTCGGGAAGGTTTTGCGTCAAGGTGGCCGACGTCCGCCGTCATGTAAGGAAATGTTCTAGAGTACGGCTTAAAACACTAATGAAATAAATAAATGAATAGAAAATCTATAGCTTTATGAGATGTATTTATTTATTTGATTGGTCTTTAACCTTGTGTTAAAAAATATACACCACGGACTTCAAAGTTAATGGGTGAACGAAACTAAATTGTGACTGGAGTAAACCACCGCCCTGCATACCTGACAAATCTCCTGACTTAAAGCCACAGCCGATCGACTCCACGAGAGCCGCGGATCTAAGCATATGACTTCGATCACTGATCAGTGGATGATCAGCTGCTCGAAGGTCAACAGAGCGCCCCATGCAGTCGCCAAAGCTTGTGGAATTCTACTCTCGGGGAGCTTAAGTATAAATCTGGAAGTCGCCTGCGTGAATCCGCTAATCGCCCAAATACATGTACTCAACAGCATGTACTCAAGACCCCCTCCCTCCGGAGAGAGCTAACGAACTACGGCACCTTCATCTGTATCAGCGCCTTTTGATTGCTCTTGTTTTCGACTTTCTTTTATGTGTTAATCTTTATAAGGTTAATTTATTCACCGCAAAAGTACACTTTTAAAAATAAAGATCATGGACTTTTACTGTGGGTCTGAAATATATACATACATACATACATACATACATACATACATACATAAATAAATACATAAATAAATAAATAAATAAATAAATAAATAAATAAATAAATAAATAAATAAATAAAATGATGATAAGTGTATATTTTGGGGTATGCTTTTCCTGTCTGCTGCCATACGTATTATAAATAAAATATCCCACGTGAGGACTAAAACATCAGTTAATACTTACTCCAAATCAATTATGACAGTGGGTATGACATATGAGTATATTCATGTGCTTTCAAACCCCAGAAAAGCCTTTCTTCCTATGCGGGCATGCAAATATACACCAGTCCTTTTAAAATCATTTTACACTTCGATAGTTTATGTCCAACAGCTGCTCATTATAATCGTAGTTAATGTACTAATTCATTAATTTGTAATCGATTTAGTGAATGCACGATAGTGTCGTGCTGGTAATTGAACATGTATTATTTATTGATTGGACGAATATACAACACTGACAGTCACCGCACCAGGTGTGTGGAGCTGCGGATCAAGGGGGATAATGCTGATGGCAAATCTGAACTTGCTCGGAAGGGGGGTAACTCAGCGGTAGGCGTTCTTAGAAACGGCACGCGGGACAACCGAGAAACGGGGTGGTGGACTTAGCTTAAGTTCTATCGGCAATTTTGACGCGGTAAGTAAACATTTTCAAAGTACAAAAACATATTCCAATGAAGAAAACAGAGAGGTACTGACAGAAGTATGCTGACGTGGTCTTGTGAAAGTTTTTACAGATGATATGCCACTGTTCCGTTTTGCAGAGAACCTGTCGGATACGCCGATTCAACAACAACGTGGTTGATAAGCAAGTGACAGTCTAGACTCAACAGTTTCTGGTATTGTGATCGCAGACACTATTGATTTTGCAGCTCCTTGAATTAAGCATTTTTTCGGGGGCAACTGTGTTGTTTAGTTTTCACATGGGATCAGACAAGAAATATATTTACAAACCTGCGGATGTGATGTTTTAAGTTAAATGTGCTACCTCCATATTTTATAATACAGTTTCTGACGTTCACTCGGTGGGTCGACCGACAAGGTAGATGTCAAAATGTTACTTCAGGAGGGAGATCATTTAGCTTCGCTGAATTAGTGCTAGACATGATTTGCCAATTTTCCAGCTGCCCACATACAGTTTATAGCGTTACTGAAAAAAATTATTTTTCTTACATGCCAGTTTTGAACAGTATTAGAAAAATCCCACTGTCAAAAATAGTGTTTGGGCGAAGGCATTGCTGTCCTGCAGATTATTTCCAGACTTGTGGTCACCAATTCGTTCATTTATATTAGGTTGACTCACACAAATTTCTTCTTAAAACTATCCTGAAAGCAATCCTTTTATGTTTTCCCATTTCAGCTTGATAAGCTGAATCGGCATTGTAGATTTCTCTTGAGATCATGCTGATTTTGGATGAGACAGGGTGGGGTCAGAGAACATCTACGTCACATGTAGCTCCTTGTATGAATGTACTTACCATATCCAGCTGGTCACACTCCTGACATTAATCAGCTTGCAGTTAGACCCTTGTTCCCTCAATAAATTCTTAATTATTACCCTGATCTTGTGGATTACTACGTTGATGAACAGATAATTGAAATCTACAAGTGCCTAAGCTTTCAGTTTTTACCCTCTGGTAAAATGTAGAAGACCTGCCATATTTGCACTCAAAATCCTTGGCAATAATCAGTCTCCTATCACATGAAATAATGATTGTTTGTATATACTCATTAAACTCATGATGTTTCAAGCCACAATCTCTGAATGACATGATGGCTGGATAGGAGCAGAACTTGGTGATAAACCTGATGGAGTGAAGGCGACTTGTGCACCGAAATTGTTTGATCTTAATGTTTGTCTGCAAATTTTTTGTGTGAAAAACACACACAAACAACAAAAAACCAAAAACAACCCTGTAAACCTAACGAGTTTAATGGCAAGAAACAAAATGAACTGAACGCTGCCTACAGGTACATGTATGATAATAGTTTTCTGATCTGAGGGGCATGTGCCTGGTGCATGTTCACGCTGTATAACCACTTCACCACAACCACTTCATGTTTTTTTTTTTACATTTACTTTTTTATATACACTATATCAAAATGACAATTCTCTGTAGGGAAGCTAAGTAAGGTGCATGGTCTTGTATGTTTACATACATATGCCGGCTTGTAGTATAATGTATATTGATTTTGTGCCATTGATGACACAATAATATAGAAGGCACTGCTGTCACAGGCTTCATTGAGATAAAGTGGTTTTCCTGTTAGTGACGCAGGTTTTCCTGTATTGTGTCATTCCACGTAGAGCTTCATGTAGATATGTTGTGGAGTGCTCTTAAAGATCTGTGATGTAATACCTGTAATAATAGTAAGGACATGTGGTGTGTATTCATGTAACAAGAATAGATCTGTGTGTGGAGGGTCACCCAAGTGCCATTTCCCCTCTGTACAGAACAAGTGTTTAGTGGACAGTTTCTTACGTGTACCTGGACGCCTTTATGATGAATAACTATCAGTATGCCGAGTACCAGATGCAGCGGGCTAGTGCGTACAATGTGTCTGCCTCGTATATGGTTGATCTGAGGTTCAGTCCCGAATGGAGTCATACCTAAGATTTTATCATCGGTAATGTTGGTACCACCATGCTACAAATAAATAAATAAATAAATAAATAAGGAAATAGAAGTAGCTACATGTAAATAGATACATTGATACTGAAGGTAGTGAAGGTTTCATCTGATTTAGTTTCATTTAAATGTGGGATAAATTGGATTCCCTAATTTCGTAAATGAAAAAAAAAAAAAAAAAAAAAAAATAAGCAAGCATCAGTGGGAAAGCTACATATATATCAGACACTGATATTTTTTTTTGTGGGGAGTAGGGGACTGAAGTAAGTGCAGACGTGTGAATTCGGTGGTGGGCTTTATTGATTATTGATTATTTTGGAAGCCAGTGATGTGAAACTAGAATTTTTCAACTTGGGAATTTTGAAATTCTGGTAAAGTTCACTAAAAAGTCTATTTGCGTTAAAAGTTAAAGCCTAAAACAGACCTGCCATTAAATACAGTGTCAGATTAAAACTTTAGTACTATAAAGCCCACAAAAATTTTCAGACTTTTTAAAATTTTATCCAGTCAGAAATAATTAAAATAAATCAGTTGATTTGTGTTTGGATGTGTATGTAGTTTCACTGGTTTTTCCACTGATACTGACTTTATTTTGTTTTGCCTTCTCTTACTTTAAGGAATCCTGGTCATCGTCTGTTTATTTCTCTGTTTTAGGATATAAAAATTTGATTCTCTATTGCACAATGTTCTTGCCCAAATATTCATCGTTGAAAAATGTGCATAAAGCTTTGTTGGTGACAGACAATTTTTGTGCAATCTCTTGTCCTAACACTTAATTTCACAGGTCAGTAGAGATTGCTACCATTGAAGTGGCATTAGATAGGGATCAGCACTGACAGGCTTACTATTACCTCTTAATATTGGAATTAATTTACCCAGTAATCCAAGACTCTCGGTTTAGTCTAAACCATTCTTGTACGCAGGTGGATGTAGGTTAGTCTTAAGGTGACTGCTTCAATTCAGGGTCACCCAGGTAGATCCCAAACTTTATTCACCAATCATTGTCAATGCACGGGTCTAGTGGTGCTTGAACAGTTCTGCCCAATAAAAAGCTGCACATTGTTGTCATGGCCTGAGACGTTGTTGCCGGCAAAGCAGATACATATGTATACTCATGAGACTGGGTCCGTGCTAAAAGGTAAGGCAGTCTGCCGTGTGATTTGGCCAATCATTCCAGTGTGTAAGCAAAACTCTGTCGTAGTTAACCTTCTCTGTTACCCTTGTGGAAAATGTCATGGGATTAAAAATGGTGGGGGATTACAAGGTCCATTGCCTGCTAGTGTGATGCTTGAGTCACTGTGCTTTACTCTGTAAGTGTTAGGAATGGAGTAACGTGTTGTAAGAACTTAAAGCGGTCTATTTTGTTGAACTTTCTTGGCACGGATTATGAGTTTTGCTGTTACAGCTATTGGTGTAGTGGTACTTGCACAGTACTGGTTTAAGTTGACTTACATGTACAATATTAAAGACACGATTGCTCAGTGCACTTGTACCTGGTTCATTTCATATGTGTACATGAAATGATATTGTTGGTATGTTTAGACACTGTACATTTCAAATACATGTATATTTTATAGAGAAAAAGAAGGAAAAACTATGTAAATGTTAATTGCGTACAAATTGTTTTTATAGTAAATGGTATGCAGCTGTAGTTAATGTAAAAATTCCGATTGAACTAATGTCATTCGGTGTTATGAATTTATACTTTGTCATACATGTCAGTTATGGTTATTTTTATAGCCAATTTGCTCTAGAAAGTCAATTTGAAAAAATCAGGAAACTCAATATATATTCGTCCCTAATAATCAAACATTCAGTTTATTTCATGAAAACTCAACAGAAAATTTGTCTTAAACTTCAGATTGCCGCTGTTTCTCTTTGTGATTACCACTACGAGAAAGTGACTGACTAATTGTGGCATTCCAGTTTTCCCAAATCACCATTAGCAATACATGTACATGTAAGTGGTGCTCTCCCCTGTGCGTGTAGTGTTACATAAATTGTCTGGACACCACTTGCATTACTCCAATAAGTCCTGTCGGATACTCTGGACAGTAACCCCCCACCCCCTCTAACCAAAGCCAAAAAAAAAATAAAAGCCCTGTTGCAGATGAATATTGATTATTACGGCAAACTGAACCCTTACTGAATACAAGTAGATCTAAAATCTAAAGCCTACTGCATCATCCAGATAACACCAAAGCTCAAATCCAACCTCAGCTGGTTTGGTTGCAGATTTTAATCAAAATTCTGCATTTATTTGTTTATTTGTTTCATTATTGCTTTACGCCATACTCAAGATGTTTTCATTGATACAATGGTGGTCAATTTCATGGATCTAGAAATCCAGTAATTTGACAGATGTCATCATTTCTGAAAAGTATCAATCACTGATGGAAAATATCGGTGAAAAATGGAAAGGTTAGCAGGTGATAAAAAATTGCTTTGTTTGTAATTTTTTGTTATTACTTTTTTGGGGGGGAAATCGTTATTTGCACCATTTTTTTCATTACCTGTAAAACCAAAAGCTTCTTTGTGGAGCCTTTTTATGCATCTTTAGATATCTTTGCCTGAAAACAACCCACTTTCCAACACTTATGTGTGATTTACCTTTACATGTACAGTGAGTGTTTGATAGATTCCTGAAGGCACGGAGCTGCAGAAGTCGCTCAGGCACTGGGTAGGTTTCCTTGGACAATCCACAGTCTCCCCTCAGTTGCCCTTTGGAAATTACTAAAATAGAAATATTTTGGTAACTGTATACAGGTACAAGATATAGTTGTGTTTGGTGTGACCGTCCTTCTTGGTCAAATACTTAGTGTGGTGGCACAGCACAATGACTCAGTAATCTCTCACCAATGTCAGTTGTTGTGAGTTCGAGTCTGGCTTTCTGGCTTCCCCTCCGGCTGTACATGGGCATTAGGTCATCCAGCAACTTGCAGATGATCGTGGGTTTCCCCTGACCTCTGCTTGTTTTCCTCCCACTATGATTCTGTCCTCGTTCATAGGAGTGATATAAAAGCATAATAACATAAGTATGTGTAAGGTGAATAATCTAAACTTTCGGCCAACAAATTTCCTTTTTCAGAGTCAAACGAATGTCAAAATGTTCAGTACTTTTGGTGATGAAACTTGTATTTCTCCTCAAGGGCATCATCCTGCCTTCTAAACAAACATCAAAACAACTATCTAAGATCAGCCGAACTCTAAGAATGAGGCAAAATAAGTGCATGTACCTTAGTCATGGGAGATGTTTTAATTCATTTTGGTTGATTTGGTTCACATCGCCATCAGTGTTTGAGTCTGCCTTTCCCTGTGTTGAACGTTGTTCAGTGTGTTACCCTGAACATGACCACACTTGTACAGGTCATACACACATGCATGGAAACATATCTACATGTATGTATTAATTATTCATGTAACTACCAATTCGCCACAATCCAAAATGTCTTAACGACGACGTGATGTGTGCTGGCTATTCTTCCTGTAAACATCAGCCTGTTTACAGCTCTGTGGAATGTGTGGTCACAGCTCTAACAGCTGGTACTGTACACATGTTCAGTATTATTCAGTCACACTGCGATGTCAGGTATGTCAAGGGCTGAGGTCTTAGCCGAGGCAGCCTTAGGGTTGGACTGTGACTTCAGAACAGGTACAGGTAATGTGAAAGGTGTATAGGAATTGACCATGTTCCTGCATGTACATGTATGCTGATACTGGCTGACTGAAGAATAGTGACCTGCTCTTTATATACATGTATGTACATTGTTTGAAGGGTGTGCTAGATATACAGTATACAAGGGTAGGTACATGTATGTATGACATTCTACTAGAAGAGGTGCACCGTTGGTCTTTTTCAGGAAGATAATTATTGTACTGGTCTTTTAAAATGCACTTTTGAAAGCACACAAAGCCCTTAAAATGGTACTTTTGATACCAGAAATTTTTGGACAAAAAATCACTTGGATCTTTCCGAAAACTCTGAAGGTGCATGTATAAGCTGGATGAATCAGTCAGATCTCAGGCAAAATGTGTCACTTGAAAACAAGCTGAACTTTACCTCAAGTGAAGTGTGGTAGGCTGAAGAAATTCTCATTGTACATACATGTACATGTGTATGTATATGTCATGTCTGACAGCTAATGTTACAAAAAAGCTGATGATTGTTCTTGTGGAATAATTTGCCATTTTGTCCCTTTTTGAGCTTTGGGTTTGCTCATATTTGATGCAATTGAACTACACAGGCAATATAAAAAGTCACTACTCTTGAGTACCTTGTTTTATTGTTGTCATAGTTTAAGGATTCCTGACCTGGGATCTCTGAGAAATTAATATTTTTCTGTGGAAAAAGTATACATTGTAGACAGCTACACTTGTATGTATATTGTAGAGAAGGTGCATGTAACATTGTTTATGTCAGAAATCTGTTTAAAAATTTACACAAGTGGCCTTGTAAGAGCTGTTTAACCAAATAGATGTGGCTGCATATCTAGTTAATAATTAAATTCTCAAGTGGAAATTTTGGGTTCTTCATTAACTCACTTCTTGCAAAATTTACTAGTCTAAATTGATGGCATGACAATGGAATACCGTTATTTGAAGAATAATGATAGTTTTGTTGAGTATTATTACATGTACGTCCAGATTAAAATGTATTATGGGTGTATATGTAGAATAAGATGTAATGTAAGGGAGTTTGAATTCTTTGCAATGTACTGTACACGCAGGACCAACCTCTTTCCCCAAATTGGTTCAGAGTTAGGATGTGCTTGTCACTGAAAATTGAATCAGAATGTGAATGGTTGTACGTGTAGGACATCCGTGGATTCATTGATTCATCATCATGGATGATAATTAACCATCAAAATATTCAAACCAAATAAAAAAATAAATCAAACGTAAAACATGGAAATCACATTCTCTTTGCCTAAGTGTTTATAGGTTTAGAGTATCTGTGTCATTATAAATGTGAGATATGGTTTCAGCCCCAGATGGGGTGATTTCAAAGATTTTAAGATGAGCAGTGATAGTAGTGTGCAGTTCAGCAACGTGATACTTTGTATCCCCCCCCCCCCACCCCAAATGAAAAAATAATATGTGTCTTGTATGGGTGTGTAAACTTGTTTTACAAAATGTAAATCAAAATGATCACTTTGGCTTTGGTCAGAGTGAAAAAAAAATTATATGATAACAAAACTTTAATGTTACAAACCATGATAATATTTGTTTACTAGTTGTTAATTTTAATATAGCATGATTAGTTTGACCTGTACAAGGGCTCGTTGTATTGTGATACATGTATGGTGTATCAAAATAATGTCGAAGGTGGTTTTTTAATTTAAATACGCTACAAAAGAGAATAGAACTTGGAGTTCAGGTGTTATTATCTCAAACGTACAGACTCATGTTCGTGCATTTTGGACATCACAAACTTCTGTGTCTCAGAGGAGTTGTCCTACAAGAGCTAAGATCCCTCCTTATTCCGGATCTAGTCATTTTCCTCAAACCGTGATGAGTCTGACATTGTCATATTACATGATAAACGAGTGAAACATTACACAAACAAATATAGTAAGAAAGAAGAAAAAAATAATTAAGAAATTTAAAAAATCAGTGTCTGCTGATTTTAAGATGTGTAAACTCTGCCGTAAAAATGCTGCAAATTCCCCTTGACCTCACCAATGTTATCTGTTTTACAGGATGCGCTGTATTCATTGCTGTAAAATCTAACTTCACGGGTGTTATTCTTTATGCAGATGGCTAATAAAGTGCGTCGTTACCTCCACCAATATTTTTCTTGTTACAGGTTACACATTGAAGATTAAAGCCAAGCTGAGTTGACTCTGTATCCAGTTGTGAGACTTAGCTGCAGGGATATGGGAAAAATTAAAGCCTTGAAACACCCTTGTCGTTGGAGATGAGAGGAGATACACTGGGGGAAATTAGTGCCGTGACTGAACGTTGAACTATATAAATGTGCATGTGTATGGGTTTGAGCCAGTTTGTAAGGAAAAAAAACTTTTTACATGTAGGATATTTGTTTATATATGTTATTGATCCCTGCATAAGACATTCAAATGTACATTCAACATTTTATTCCATTTATCACCTTGGTGATATCAGGGGACATAACTCTCAAGGAAATCTGTGAGCAGTGCATGGGAGACACCTTTTTGTTTGACAAAATGCTACACCATAGAAGGCATATGTCCCTTTTTGAAACACTTTGAGTTTGATAACATTCTCTTTTGCTTTTAACATCAGAACATTCAAGTATAAGTTCACTTTTACTGAAACATTACAAAGAAGTGGCCTATGGTGTTATGATAGTGAAATCAAGGAAGTGTATTCAAAATTTTTTTTTTTTTTGGAGAATTTTGTCTCATTTATCGCACTTGCTCTTGCTAATCTGTTAAAACAAATATACAATATGGACATGCATCGCATGATGGCTGAAAAGTCAAGGAACTTTTGGAGCAGAGGTATAGCTAGCAAAGGTGGAAAAACAAAAACGAAGTTGTTTCATGTCTGCTTGTCTGCAACACATGACTGATAATTCTGTAGAAGAGGGACATGACTCATTCTATACCAGTGTTCATGACAAATTAACTAGATGAGGGTTAACATGGTGTCAAAGGGTAATGAGGACATGCCAGCCTTTGTGTTGTCCATGAGTGGTGCCAGCACCCCATCCCATGGGAGCCTCATGGGGACCCCACGCCCCACCCACTGTCAGCAACACAAGAGCCCCTCCCCACGGTCCGTTCCCCATCATCTGCCGGGACTCGGACAGCTGTGCTTGGATGAGACAGAGATTCGTCGAGTTTCAGATGAGAAGAAGAATAAAATCTACACTGACAGTGAGTAGACTTTGTTTTTGCTGGCATCTGTCTGTGTGTGTGTGTTTGTCTGTCTGTATGTCTGTTTGCCGTCTCATCTGTTTATTTCTTTGTGTATGTCTGTTGTTTATCTGTGTGTGTGTGTGTTTCTTTGGTTTGCATAAAAAAAGTTTGTCATGATTAGGAAGAAATGTTATGTACAGGTTGGCCTCTATGAATCAATTTGATCAGGATCCAGGAAGCAGTCGAATGATACCGTACGATACCGTAAAGACAGGACAGAAACAGGACAGAGTTTTGCCCCTTTGTCTCTTGTGCAGGACTTTCAACATTCATATGTAGCAGAGGTTTACGCCCTTTGATTGCCTTCTAGCTATAAACTGTATTACTCCAAGAACAATGTGTTAATCTGCAAGAAGTGTCATAACTGACAAACCAACACAAAGGTGCTGCATGTTTGTTGCCAAGTATGTGCTTATTGCAATCTATCTGTAAAGTCTGGGGCCACTTTCACATGTGTAAATGAATTTTTTATAACTTTCCTCGGAAATGACATTGCCTAATAACCTCAAGAAGAGGTCATTTTCGAAAAAGTTATGAGAAAAGTGACTTACGAAGTTTTGTGAAAGGGGTTTGAGATCTACATGTAGTGACCACTTCCTGTATTGGCTTGTTGCTCATGTATATATATGTGTATAAGGGAGTTTCAGTGGCCAAGAGGTTAGAGTGCTCATGCAGCACAAATACTCATTAGCCTGTCTCCAATGCGGTCACCATGACTTGAAGTCCACTGAATTCTGGCTTTCTCTCCAGCTGTACATTGGAGGAGGGTCAGCCAACTACCTGTGGTTGGCCGTGAGCTTCCATTGGGTTCTGCCCTGTTTCTTCCCTACATAATATTGACCGCCATCATATAAGTGAAATACTCTTGAGACTGGCATAAAACTCCATTAAGATAAGTAAATAAATAAAAGATACATGGTATGTAGACCTGAAAAAACAGGTACGTGTTCACATATATCCTATACACTGTTTATGATCAAATCAAATTCTAGCCTCCAGTTAGTCCTTACTGCTGGATGTGAAGTTGCCTCTTTGGTTCATTTGTGTATTATATTACTATCACAAATTAGTGATTTTCTCATGAAGCATGTGCCATTGGATCTGCTGGGAGCAGGCGCTGCTTTTAGTAGTTAGTGATACGTTATTTTGTCAGTATACACATGTGGTCATTTGTTTGTAGATTTATGAATAACCTGAAGGTGTGCCTCTTCACTGACACAAGCTATGTGCATGGTTTATTGCAGTATGCATGTGATAAGCTAAAATTATTTACAGTGTTCATTATCTGACTCAAGAATGTTTTTTAATGATGGCAATCAGTTTTATGGGTGGAAGAAACCAGAGTGCTTGGTGTAAACCGCCGGTCTTTGGCAAGTTACTTAAGAACTTTCTCACATGTGACATATGGATACAAGGATCAAACTGGTGGAAGGCAAGTTATCTACTGCGGACATTGGATGCAAATGGCCACATGTGTTGTGGACTTTTTGTTGACACCGAGGCCCCGTTTCATGAAGGTTTACTTAGATTAAGTACACTTTGGCTTCTAAGTTTACTTACCGAAGTGTGCTTGGTAAATCGGATGAATTGCGTTCCATAAAACAATTTTAAGTGAACTTAGCTGAGTGAATTTACTTTGAGTGTTTAATGGGGCTTCTGCAGAACTCTCTTACGTTGTCGTATTGCAGCTGGCTTTTACATTTTGCACCGGGTCAGTTCTATGCAGTTGAACAGTTCACTTGTCTACAGAGATCTGAGGCCTGTCATTTTGTTTCTAGGTGATTCACTTGTCTACAGAGATCTGAGGCCTGTCATTTTGTTTCTAAGTGAACTTTAAGTGAGGGTGAAAGCTCACTTGGAGTTAAGTGAGTTTTGAGTTAAGTAAGCATTGATGAAAGTCAATTGGCTGAGAGTTCAGTGTAATTTGGGAAGTTAAGCACGAAATCCCACTTCAAAAACTTTTGTGAAACTGGGCTCAGGGCCCCACAAAGAGTAGATGGGGGAGCACATAGTGAAAGGGAATATGGTACAAAGTACAAATGATCTTTATATTGGCAGGGCTGTTTGTTGTCCCAAAGTACATCTCAACTTCATGTTGTCAGGGTTCTCCATTGTCCCAAAGTACAACTGATCCTGATGTTGCCATGGTGCTCTGTTGTCTCAAAGTACAACTGATCTTTATGTGACCAGGGTTCTCTGTTGTCACAAAGTGCAACTGATTTAATTGAGTTTCAGTGGTAGGTGCAGAGGTTGACCACATATACATATTATTCACCTGTAACAGTAGCGTTTAGAAAGGACCTTCATGTAGCACTGCACAATCTGAATCCATGCATTCCTGCGTTATATTTAGCATATCATTAAGTTTACTGTTTAATGCCTAATCCAGATTTTTTCTGCTGCATGAATTAATTTTGTTTAAGGCATGAAGTTTATTGTGAAAATGGTTGAAGAATGGCATGGAATTTTCTGGATGTGCCATTTGTGTCCACGTAGTAGATTCCAAGGAAGCACAGTGTTAGCACATGATGATTGGATACATGTATGGTGTCAGGTCTGATGTCTTCAGGGCACAGCTTGAGTGAGGCATATAGTGATTGGATAGCCTGTCATTCTGGGCCCACTTGTACGAAGCCCTCATAACATAAAGAGCATGTAACTATAACTGTGACAAACATAATGCCTACAGTGCTGGTTGCCATGTTAGTTACGTGCTTTTAATGTTCAGACAGATTCGTGCAAGTGGGCCCAGGTGTCCTTAGCCCAAAGTGTCACATAGATTGGATAGGGTGTCTGATCTGGTGTCATGAACCCAAATCCTTAGTGAGGTACACAGTGATCGCATACGGTTTCAGGCCTGATGTCTTCAGCCCACAGCTTCGGTGAGGTACACAGTGACTGGGTAGGGTGTCAAGTCTGGTGTTTTCAGCCTAAAGTTTCGCTGAGGCACTCTGTGATTGAGTATGGTGCCAAGTCTGGTGCCCTTAGTCCACCGCTTCATTAAGACACTCATTGATTGGATAGGCTGTAAGGTCCGGTGTCCTAGCTCAACCCAAAGTTTCAGTGAGGCATACAGTCTATAATTCAGGTAAGCAGGCCTTTAAAAACGAAAAAGGTGTCTCTTTGACCAAGTCGTTAGTGTTTTAGCCCGGCATCCCACCAATTCAGTTGCTGTGAGTTCATGGTCAGTTGGTGCTACCTTCCTCTGTGGACATACATGTACGGAAATATCATGGTTGTGGATCTCCTGGGCATTGCTTGATTTCCTCCGATCATAACGCTGGTATGAAAGTGCAATTTTGTTGATTACGGCATGAAACACCAATAAACAAATAAAAACATGGCCCTATACTTTACAATGTACACACTGTGCATGTTCAATTAAGACTGGTTTCCTGCCACCATAATGCTGGTCGCCGTCATATAAGTCCAAAATTCTTGAGTACACCAATCAAATAAATAAATAAATAAATCAAGACTCAGGCCCATGTGCGTGTATTAATTTTATGTCTCCGGTGTTGACCATGCATGGAAACAAAACTGAACCTGGCATTGCAAACAGTTTAATAGGTCATTTGCATGCAAACATGTATGTGTTCATTTATTACAAATTAACAGTCTTAATTTCAAGGTCGCCTAGCCCCTATGAATGTAATTGTACTTGAAGACTTTTAAGCTTTACCCTCTCAGCTCATTACAGGTGAGACAAAGCCCCACAAAAGACACGGTACACCGGTCACCCTTGTGTACAGGTAATAGAGCCAGGGAGCCGTGCTACATGTAACGTTGGCTTATCCCTGGACTCTAACCACAGGCCTCTAATTCTAAGCTGATTGAGCCAGCAAACAAGATTTGAGCTGACAGTTTGTGCTGGACACTGGTCATGCACGGGGATATATGGCAGTGTAGCTAAGGGTGAAGTCTCCTTGCTCCTGGTGGTGAAGGTGAAAGTATATAGGAGTTATTGGCTCTCAGCATTTGGAGGTGTGTTGTGGGGCGTTTGTTTGCGTAATTTGCCTCGTGGAAGCATATACCTTTACTAGCATTTCCTGCTCTACTGCTTGGCATATTTATGTACATGTATGGTAGGTACGTTCTTTGACGTGTTTGTGGCAAAGTTCATTACATATGTGGATATGATTACGATTCCATCCTCATATTGGATCTCTTTGTCTTTGAGAGAGAAAGTGTATTTCATGGCCTTAAATTCTGTAGTGATTTCTCCACTGTAAGCCAGTTCTTAAGCACTGGTCATGGATGGTACATGTATGATTGGTTGGCCAGGAATATATTTTGAAGAAACGCATGTACTGCAGGGATCTGAGATATTCAGGTAGATGAATCATCAGAGAGACAAATATGTTACGTGAATTGAGCATCAGTGACACAGAGGATTTAATGACTTTGTGAAGTATATTTGCATCAGGTATATATGTAATATTAACTCAAATCTGATTGCTGGCTTGGGCAAACCACAAACATTGTCTTCTTGTAGTGTGTAAGAATGAAGTTTATTGGACATCCAGATTTATAGCAATAAAATAAAATAAAATTATAATACCGACTTCCTGGAAAAAAACTTTTGTGTATTTTAATACTGATGTTTCAGTGATAATCTTCAACAGGGTAAATGTTTCTCCGGAGAAACTTACTATGTACTGTATATATGTACATGAGGGACCAATTTCACAACGCTTATTTTCACTCATTTCCATCTCTGTGAAGCTTTATGAAATTCCTCCAGGGGCCTACCTTTTAATTTTATTTTCTTGTCGTATAGTTTTCGATTGATGCAGTGTTGATGAACATATGTTCATGTGTTGCCATAGTGAACCATCATGGTGAAATCAGATGGTAACAGACACTGCATGGAGCCAAAATGACAGAACACTGTGTATGTCAAGGATACTGCTCATGTTATGTGACATCACACTTTTCTGCATGAATTTCTGCAAACTGACAAGGGTGCCTTCAAGTGAACATGAGTCTATGATATATCTACATATATTATAAGTTTTCTTGTCAGCTCTGTACATGAGGTCGGACCCTGTGATGTAAGAGTTTGAAATGGAATGCTTTTGTGAACATGAGGTATTTTAATCATCAGCATCATTGAAGCTTGATGGCAATTTGCCTCCTGTTCACTCACTGACAAGACTGGCTGTTTGGTGTGTGTTAACTGTTTATATGACCGGGGTGATTTCGCACAAGAACATTTAAGACAGAGCTTTGATCAAAGTTTGATAAACATTTAGGATGCGTGGAATTATACTTGTAACTGATGTATTCTGATCACCTATGTCAAGCCTCATTGCATTTTGTCTGTTATTCTCTCACTCAGGTTGTGGTGTGTCTTGAGTTTCCAAGACACTAGTCTTGATTTACAACTGTTGATCTCATTAATAGTCTTGTTTGTGCATGTGTGTTAATTGTGGATATAATTTTCTATGAATGTGTTTATGATAGAGCTCCTGAATTTGATACACACATTCTAAGGATGATATTTGTAAGGGAAAGTTTGCCACTAACTTGCCAAAGCTGGATGGTTTTTGGCTGGCATTCTTCTTTCTTCCACCCATAAAACTGATTGCCATTGAATAAAAAAACATATAGTTAGCATGCGTACGCAAGTAAATAAACACACAGAAGAGTGCCTTTTAATTCTCTCTTGTTTCAGTTTTTTATCTACCCAGATGACCCATCAAGATTTTTGGAGGGCATCCCGTTATTCACTCATAAAACTGATGGTCATCGAACAAAAAAAAACAAAACAGTAATAACCAAGTAAATAAACACATAGCAGAATGTCTTGTTTTAATTCTCTGTTGTTTGGGTGTCTTTGTCTTCCCCAGCTGAGTCATCATGGAAAGAATCGATTCGCCGTCAGATGGAGGAGGACCTCGCCAAGCGGGTCAGAGAGGCTTTGGAGACTCCGCCCCTCGAGAAAATGGCCAAGAAGCGGCGTGAACGCCTGCAGAGACGGGGCACCGAGAATTATCCAGAAATCGAACGTCTCAATGCACAGTTTGTTCTTGAGATTGACCAGGAGCAAGAGTTTGTGAAAAAGAAGAACTGGAAGTCGTGGCGAGCCAATAGGCTGATGCGTAAAATGATGGCCTTGCAAGCCAATCAATCCCGCTCCAATTTTGACGTGATTTTCAAGGATGAACTTTCGCGCTCCAACCATGCCTCTTTCCCAGGGGTGTTTGGACTGGATACCATGTCAGAAGGCATGAAGGACTATAACCCCTCTGCAGGGACTGGACTGTCGTTGTTGGACAAGAGCCTCCGTAGACAGGCATCCACCAAGGCAGGCTTCCTGGAAGCCATCAGGAATGGCCGATGCCTGGATGGTTCCGTGATCCACAGGAGAGCAGACGGAAGCTATGTGGACAAATACGGGGTTGTGCGGACGGTGGACGGCCCCTTTTGGCCTCTGGAGGCGGGGCCTTTGTTTGCCACACCCAGGTTTAAATGGAACACTCTTTTGCCCAATGAGCCTTATTCCATGGCAACACGAGGTGAGTCCAACCTGTACAGTAGCGTCTTTAGCTTTGTTTTCCCATTGTTTGGATATGCATGTTCCTGTATGTAAAATGCATATGTTTGTCTTTGAATGATTGAGTTTGACTGTTGCACATGTCCATCCTCTCCGATCATATGTAAGACGGCCCGCCAGCAACCTGTGGATGGCCATGGGTATTCCCGGGGCTCTGCCCGTTTTTCTCCCACCGTAATGCTGACAGCTGTGGTATAAGTGAAATATTCTTGACTACAGCTTAAAGCATCAATCAGATGAATAAACAGATGTGTGCATGCACATGTCTTTCACCAGTATGATGTGCATATCTTTACAGAGTACAGTTATTTGTTTATTTGATTGGTGTTTAATGCCATACTCAATAATATTTCACTCATATGATGGTGGCCAGCATCAGAGTGGGAGGAACTTTGGCTAAGCCTAGGTTACAATGTAGTTAACATTTGTTAACAGGGTTACCTAGGTGAAAGTTTGCTTGGGGGAAGGTTACAATGTGGTAAATGTAGCATTTGTTAACAGGGTTACCTAGGTAAAAGTTTGCTTGGGGGAAGGTTACAATGTGGTAAATGTAGCATTTGTTAACAGGGTTACCTAGGTAAAAGTTTGCTTGGGGGAAGGTTACAATGTGGTAAATGGAGCATTTGTTAACAATGTTACCTAGGTAATAGTTTGCTTGGGGGAAGGTTACAATGTGGTAAATGTAGCATTTGTTAACAGGGTTACCTAGGTAAAAGTTTGCTTGGGGGAAGGTTACAATGTGGTAAATGGAGCATTTGTTAACAGGGTTACCTAGGTAAAAGTTTGCTTGGGGGAAGGTTACAATGTGGTAAATGTAGCATTTGTTAACAGGGTTACCTAGGTAAAAGTTTGCTTGGGGGAAGGTTACAATGTAGTAAATGTAGCATTAGTTAACAGGGTTGAATAATGATATTAAGAAGGAGTGGATGTGCTCATGGAAGATTCCATGTGCAATGTACATGTAGTGTACATTAAGTGTTGATCACCATTTTCTTTTAATATATTGCACAAGTAAACATGTGTGTACATATATACATATATATATATATATATATATATATATATATATATATATATATATATATATATATATATATGCGCTCTGTAATTCCCCACAAATTGCCATAGATAACCAGGATAATACACAGTTGCCAGTTGTTTAAAGGTGTATTAGGACTTCATGGGAAAGACTCTGCAAAAATGAACTTATACGATGAGTAAGAGACCCTTAAAAATGGCATCTGAAAATACCTTCATTGATTTTTTCAGATTTTTTGCACCTGATTAAAATGCAGTCAAACAGTTTGATTGTATGGTTAGTTTATGGGCCACATTGATGAAGTGTGTCAACAGTGGTGTTACAAACGGTTTTGTACACTTTAGTCAGTTCAGCTCTGAATAGAGTTCTTGTGAACAATACTCCTGCAATGGGTAGGTGTGTATGGATATTACATATCAGTTCTGCTTTAATGCTGGCTTCCTCTTCTTAGGTGGAAATGTGCGCCAGCAACCTGCGGATGTTCGTGGGCTCTGCCCGGTTTCCTCCCACCAGATTGGGTAGCCACTGTGAAGTGAAATATTCTTGAGTATGTCATAAAACAAAAATCAAATAAATAAATATATAAGGACAGTTCTGCTTTAAGACCAAAGAAAAGTCGGCATAATGTCACTGTTGACACACATTATCAATATGGTCCATAAAACCCAAATTACTTTCAAAACATTTGACTGCATTTAATTCGAAAAAAAAAAAAGATCTGAAGAAATCAATGAAGGTGTCTTTAGATACAGTTTTTAAGGGTCTTTTCACTCATCATAACTTCTTTTTTCTAGGGTCTTTCTCTTTGACTCGGGTATTAATCGTAATCATGTTAATGTATTATCAAGTGCCATTTTGGGTATTATAAAAAGAAGGGCACTAAGATTGTCTTTAGTTTTAATACACTGTAGCCTCTCTGTTTACCAGTATAACTTATACTACATATTCACCGTATGCCTGTGTCATTCTCTTCACCTGTGGAGCCAGAAAGAACTCCTGATAGCTATAAGTAAACACACACATAGAGACTAGGGTATATATACACTATAGGCCTGTATACCAGTAGGTTTCTGCCTGATTGATTGCACTTTTACTGTGTGATTTTATCCGCTTAAGAGGAAGTGCACAAAGAAAGTGACGGTGAAGAGTTCATCAAAATGTAAACAGTGTGACAGGCTGATTGGAGGGTGTCCAGTCACTGTATATGGCCCATGCAAACAACAGTCGTTCAAGAGATTCATGTTAGATATACAATGCTGAAGTCAAGGGACAACGGGTAGCACTTCAAGACAGTGGTTGTGTATTACAGTGTTCACTTACAGAAGCCGATTTTGACTAAGACTGCTACCACCTCACCTGAAACTACAGGAATTCAGTGGAATTTATGCTAGGTGTCGGTTTTACCCTTGAAGTCAAACAAATCCAGGATCCAGGAATTTGGAATCAGAAAGTTTTATAAATACATGTACTTGGAACTTGGATTGTTGGAACTCTGAATTGATTCTACGCGTGCTGTAGGATTGGCTGTACACTACCTGTATTACTGTACATGTGGGAGTTCTTATGTGAACCGGGAACAAAAAAGTGAACCTTCAGGAATTCAGCATATTGGAAGAGGATTGTTGTCTGATGGCATAAAACTGCCTGAATTATAGCCCACTTTTTCAGGCAGATACAGATTCAAACGTAGTGTAATAGTATTGGTAGCGTTTGTAGATGCAGCAAAGAGCTCTGTAAGTCCGTTTGTCTGTCAGTCCTTTAGTTGTTGGCCGGTTGGTTGGTCAGTCATCTTTTGAATTCATATCTTACATCTGGTCAGTTCGCTTAATGAGGGGCTGCAGTGCAAGACAACGCAAAGCAGTTGTCGAGTTTTTGTGGTATTTTAACTGCGAACTAGAGTTTATCATTTTGAAAACTGAGGGAAAAATTTGTTGCCAATCCAGGGATCACCAACAGAAAGTCTGGTTTTTGTTTTGATGCACAGGTACATATGAGTGTACATTTGCATTTATCCCATGGGTTTAGTTTTCATGATGACAGGACTTAGTTGGCTGCATGGTTTACACATATATGTGTCTAAAGTCATAAAATCTGTTATTCATGTATGTTTTTGACAGTGTGTTTCTAGATCTGTGTACGTGTAAAGCTCTAGACAGAGAAAGCATTTCATAATCTCCAGGTGAATTTTTGGTTTGCTTTCTTGTTCTTGTTACATTTTCTTTTTGATCATGAATTAGCATGTATATGTGTGCTTTTTTGAGACTAGAGAACTGACTTGATAATGGCACTAGAATATTCACATATTTACCTGTATTTTACAGTGATTCAAAATTTTGATGCACACTTAGCACCTACACAGTACTAGATGACCAGTGTACATGTGCAGTGTATACATATGTATTGTTATCCATTACTTGCATGTGCTGTATGGTCACCGCCTGCTGTATCATATTTGTCCCCAGCCAATAAATTCACTTAATTGTCTTACATTTGGCAGTTTTACAAACTACATGTTTTATTGCACTGTGATTGACTTTCAGCTTGACATTACTGGTGGGGCTAGATGGCCTTTGTTTTGGGTAGTGCAGGAACTTGCGCTCATTTCTGTACTTGTGCATTTCACGGCAGTGCTCACACTTCACATATCGATCTGTTGTATTGAAAAGAATGTGCTGTGATTTAACTGTTTGAGGGGGATAAATATCTACATGTACATGAAGAGCTGCATTGTCACAGTAAATAGTATATTGTTACAGTGAACAGTACATTACCATTTTGTATTTCATACAGGGATACACGTTTTCGTGGTTGTGAAGTGTAAGAATTGTGAAATAGAGCTCATACATCATGCAGATACAGTGTACAGTACATGTTCATACAGTGTACATTGTATACAGTACTTTGTACATGTACATTTAAACCTATCTACATGGTGAAAGCTAATGGAGGATCATGTGCCACGTGGCCATATGAAAAAAGTGGACAATCCTTGATGGGGTCAGGCAACAGTTTGTCAGAATTGGCCAGATTTTGAGGTCCTGGGATTAGACACTTCATTCCAGTTGGCTTACAGAAGCACACTTTAGAGTTCAGTAGTCACATAGGATAGACAAGACATTAATTGTGACATTGGTTTAATATAAAGATGACCACGCCGAAAGAGATCAAGGACAACTGCAGTGAGTCAAAGGAGCCGAGTTTCCGACCTGGCACGAATAGGAAACAAACAATCGTTCTGACCAACATTGACAAAACAGAAGAACCTGGCGTGGAGGAAAATCCATCTGGCAAACATGCACGCTATCAGCGCAGACTGAAGCCACTCCGAGTCAGTCATTTGTACTTGAAATCAGCGTCCTTTTCAAGAAAGCCAGCAGGGGAAAGGGCAAAATCAGATGAAGCCACTTTGAAAAATGAGAGCGCTAACTGATGTGACAAAAATTGGACCATCCTGGTGACCAGAGAAAGTGTTGGAGAATATGAACAGCATGGGTAAAGACGTACTCACTTTTGTTGGACATTATGGACATAGTAAGTCCAAACAAATACACGTATGTTGTGGGTATTCCAGGCTGAAGAATTGTAAATGTATTTCATCATAAGTTTAAGTTTTCCCAAGTGACGTGTTTTATTTCATTCTAAATTTATTTTATCCACCTCGTAGGACGTTTGATTAATTTGATATCAGCAGTGTTGGCATCAGAGTATCATTTCAGACCTTTCAGTGCTTATAAAAGTGCAGTCTTACAAGCCAGACTTCAGTTGAAGTACAGTATCTTATGTGGAAGGTCTGTAGATCTGACTTTCTTCATTTATTTATTTGATTTTGTTTTATGCCGTACTCAAGAATATTTCACTTATACGACAACGGCCAGCATTATGGTGGGATGAAACTGGGAAGAGACCAGAGGAAACCCACGACCATTCGCAGACCTTGCCACTTACGGCCGGAGAGGAAGCCAGCATGAGCTGGACTTGAACTCACAGCGATCGCATTGGTGGGAGGCTTCGGCTCATTATGCTGCGCTAACGCGCTAACCAACTGAGCCACGGAGGCTCCTGTAGATCTGACTCTATTCTGAAATGCACGTGTACGTGTATCATAACATGTGTTTCTGTACATTTGTTCATGTGTAGTATGTCTAGCATAGAATCTGATGATTTGGTTAGATTACATCGAGGATATTGCACAGTGAAGGTTGAAATATCAATTCCACCTCTCACGAGAACAGTATTTATGTTATTCAGCCTTCAATGTGTAGTGTTCTATTTATTATTTATACCCTAACAGTATCTTGATTTTGTGTACTTTAAAGAGTTTTCGGCATTTTTTCCAGCCATAGACTGTCACAGACATGCCTAAAGCCTGACGTCATGTACATGACGTGATGTGAGAATGTAGCAGTTGACTAAACTTGCATTATGACCTCATTCTACTGATATCAGATTGGAACTTTGTAAAATACAATGTTTTTATGTTTTGTCTGGGTGTGAAATATCAGAATGTGATATTTCACTGTGGTGAAAATAACACTTTTATCAGTGAAGGAAATGCTAGGATTTCACTGATGTATAAATAATAAATATACACTGCGGTGTCAGAAATGTACATTTCAGCTCTAGCTCTGAAAGCGGTCTTGGCTGTGCACAGGATTTAGTGAAAACAAATCTTCTTTGCTTTTGTACTGCCCATTGTATTTTGCCACACATTTCATGTCTGACTCATTTTTTTTTTTGTCTGCAACTTTATCAAAGGAGCTGTACATGTTTAAGTCATTGATTCTATGTTATCATTAAATCAATCGATTTTTTGACATTCTGCATTGTATTTTGTTAACTTGGGCATCCAGTCTTTTAACATGGCCTTTTTGCGTGACGAGCTTTCCAGGGGTGTGAAAGAACTTTTTCTACGGTGACCGATATTGGGTCTTGCAAATTTAACGATGGTAACCCCTTGTAGGTCTCGCCACTGAAAATTTATGGTAACCTATTGGGTTGCTGTTGCAAATGTATTTTGAAACAAAGTTGACAGACTGTCTACCCCACATTGCAAATTTACAGCAAGTTTGTGGTAGGGGCTGGAAACATGTCTCTCTAAATTCGAGTGATGGACCTAATGACCTGTGTCAACATACTCCCGCAGACTGGCAAGAGACGGCCCCCGTAATTATTGGCGTGTCGCCTCGGCTTTCACTCCGTTCATGTAAGTTGAATCGGCATTGCAGAATTCTCTTGAGATCACTCTGGTTTTGGACGATAAAGGGTGGGGGCTATAGCGAACTACCATGATTTCACAGGGGTTAACAATATAACTGTTGTTGTTGGGCATGGGAGCCCCCTGTCTAACCCTGTCCAAACCAGCGTGATTTTGCGGGGCTTCTGCAATGCCGATTTGGCTTATACTCACTACATGGTTGGCATACTACATTGTAAACATCACTGTTCACTTTCCCTGGCATTCAAACTTCACCCATAAATCGCTTGCTTTTTGTTCCGTGGCTGAAGTGTTAAAGTTTGTTAAGTTACATATGTATCTTATTACACACTCGGATGAGAAACATTGATCTCTTTTGAGAACTGCCAGCTTTTGAAAGTTTTCTTGCATACAGTTTCACCTAGTCCATTTAGATGGACATTCATAGCCCAATTTTTTTTTTGTCATTTTCTGTATGAATCTCAAATCTGTCTTGTTAATTTACTATCTTTACTGATGTAACTAAATAACTCAGTGTTTTTGGTCACAAAAGCTGTGAGAACTTCAGACATACCAAACGGCTCACCATTGGCAGTCATTCTGAAAAGTCTCGTAACCTACTGTTGGTCCTGAAATGTAACACACTTCAGGTTTCGAAAACCTCTTGAAAACTATGACTTTTTCATTGGTGTTTGTAGGCTACAATACAAATCTTCAGAATACAACCGAGAAAGGCATAAAAAAATGTTTTTGTGAGTTTTGATTACTGGTAAATTCGAGTTCTGAGATATGCGACGATTTTTTGGGATGCTGGTGATGGACTTAACACCCTGATTCTCCTTTTGACAGCGACTGACACTATTGTTTTCCACACTACATCATTGCATGACTTTTTCACAAAAAGAAAAAAATATTAGGTCTGACAGGTTGTAACTGTCCGAATTTAAAATCGATAGATTATAAGTTATCGCATTAAACAAATTTGTTTTGGGCTTTGCCCTTTTATTTTCTTTCCATTTACAAATGTCATTTCCTCACAGTTACTTGTTAATTACATAATGTAGTTGTCTGAATTAGTATCATACCTTGCCACCTGTTAGCCTTTTTTCCTGAGAAACTGATAGATTCACTTTCCCGCCTGACTGAGTCTCCGCACAGGGCGATTAGTACGACACAAGTAGCTCTGACCACGTGAGGTCGTCACTGAGTAGCCAAGGATTGGGCAATTCGCTTTGATGTAAACATCGAACAAAGTAATTTGCTAATATGCTTGAATACATTATATTTCCATGATTAATGTGGAACAAAAACACTTTTTATTATTTTTTTTGTTGAAAACATTTTTTGAGGCGAACGAATCTGATGGTGGAAGGCGACCTACTGCTGTACCTGCAAAAATTATTTCGCGTAACCTTCAGGCGCACGCGTTTAGCTGTTCGTCATTCATTCACACGCCTTTCTTCCCTAGTGCAAGATGACACGAAATCCATCCCATATATACACACAACATGTCACAGCAATAACAAACTTGTGCTAGTCAGACGGTGTGTTTATTGCTTTATCCATGTTTATGTCCATTAATTATGTTTTACAGTGCCTAACCAGAAGACTTATGACAACCAGCCGACACCATTCTCTGGCAAATGGCGAGGCATCCTGATCGTGTACGACTCAGAGAGAAGTCCGCGGGAGCAGACACCGCTGTCTGTGCCTGAGGACTGCTGTCCTAGCTTGCAGTTTGAGTCCAGATTTGAGTCTGGCAACCTCAGACAGGCTCGACGAGTGTGAGTCATGGCTTTAACAGTTCCGTAGTTCATTTAGGTGTATGCTGCTTGTTCAGTACATCACATTCAGATAATCGTGATTATATACCACATATGAACTAAAATTTCACCCAGGAAAATGGATTTTTAGAGGCAAGTAAGTGTCATAAAATATTTCTTTTGGTACCGAAAGTGACATTTGCCAGGAGAATGTCATCTGACCATCCAAACAAGTCTCTAACTGTCTAAAATCAGTGGAACTGTCAGAATCATGCAGAATGTCTAACGTAGTCATGGTCAAAAATTTTACGTCATTTAGGGTAGTTCTTTGTTTTTCAAAGCATGGAATTTTTACTTCTCCAAACATCACACATTTTGAAATCAGATTCTTGATTTTTTAATAAGCTTGAAAAGTTATTATCAGGCATCATCTTTCATCATTTTACTCACTACCTTATTCACTGCCGTGCTGTCATTTTTTGTGAACCCTTGGTGACAAAACATGTCAAACGGTTTGTCAGTAACTTGCAGTTTAGGGTACTGAGGTACATAGTTATCTTTACAGTATGAACCTTGTCATGTACGTTAATGTTTTTTGTTTTTTGTTTTTTTGTTTTTACTTCAAAGTGTGATTTCTTCAGATAGTAACTTTTGTAATGGTGCGATGTTTCTTGAAAATGACTTCTGTTGAATGTTTAAATATTATCTTACTCATTTTTGTATTGTTTGCGTTGTTACTGGATTACAAGCTGCTTTCTGAAAGAAAGGATCTGACTAAAACGAATCACCTGCATTTTAATACTTGAAAGTAAATTTTTACTCTGTATATGAGAAGAACATGTCATAAACTCGGTCTTTTCTTTTAAAGTAACACCTGTGTGTATACCTCAACGATATTCTTGAGTATGGTGTAAAACACCAATCAAATAAATAAATAAATATGCCTCAACAATCTGTTTTCATCATTAAATATTTCTAGGAGTTTCGGCGCAACATATTTAACCCCAGTCTTACAAAAGCTGTGCCAAGCTCTTTGCGTTATACTCTTTGCTTAGTGTTGCCAAAGTTTGATTGTCTTATTGGGTTTTTTTTGTGCCTTGTCCAGTGGTCAGTTTGAGTATGAGCTGGTACTGAAAACTGACCTGTACACCAACCGTCACACCCAGTGGTACTACTTCAGGGTCCACAACGCTGTCCCCGGGGTCACCTACAAGTTCAGGATCGTCAACTTCCTCAAGAAAGACAGCCTCTATAATCATGGTAAGCTTTTGTTGATTGTTAACTTCCTTGAGTAAGACAGTCTCTATAATCATGGTAAGCTTTTGTTGATTGTAAACTTCCTCATGGAAGACTTCCTCGTCAGCTTCCTTAAGGAAGACATCCTCTGTAACCATGGTAAACTTTTGTTGATTGTTAACTTCCTTGAGTAAGACAGTCTCTATAATCATGGTAAGATTTTGTTGATTATTAACTTCCTCAAGAAAAACAGCCTCTTATTCCATGGTAAGCTTTTGTTGTTGTAATCCATGACCATCATGTAAAGGCTAGAATGTTGGTCTCAGCACAGCTGATATTGGTCCCTAAACCATTAGGCTGCGGGTTCAAATCCAACGGCTGTTTTTGCATCATTAATTCATGACTTTTGTCAGATAGTTGACAAATGGCCGAGGTTTTTAAAGGGCACAGCACAGCTTCTATTAGAAAGAAATCTGAAACCGTCATATTTATGGCTGTGAAATGTTTATTTTATTTATGTATTTATTTATATATTCATTGCTTTATTTATTTATCCAGGATTGTACACAGCTTGTGTGGAAATTTGCAGGTGTATACATGTGTTGTAAATGTCCATGAAATATTCTTGAGCACAGCATTATACATCAATCAAATAATGTCAATAAATCATGTAATGCAAGGAGCTTTAGATCAAAGTTCTGATTGCATTTTTATCTGTACTGTGATCACTGTGCTAAGACTCTAAAGAGAACTTCTCTTGGCAGGAATGAGGCCATTGATGTATTCAGAAAAAGATGCCGAATCCAAAAACATAGGCTGGGTAAGAACTGGGCATCATATCAGGTAAACATCACAGGAATGCCGCCTTCGTATAAGTGAAATATTCTTGAGTAGGGCGTTAAACAATAAGCATTCATTCATTCATTCACAGGAATGAGGTTAAGCAATACATGTACAGGGGTGCTATGTAATATTTATTATGGTAACCTAAACCAGGTTTTGCAAATTTCAGGTAAACTGGTAAGGTAACCTGTTTTCGGTTGCGCAAATTGCAATTATGGAAACGTAAGGTAACCTGTATGGCAACCTGTAGGCTTTCTCAGTGAAAATGTACGTTCAGAGACTTAGACGGAAGAAATGTTATCAAATCTGAATAAAAGAAATAAGTTGATGTTTTTTAACTTAGAAAAGATTGCATCAGTAGCATGTGAGTTGGAAAAGCCAAGGAATTCTGTAACAGCTTTAATCTCATCATATTATTTCTGTCCCACTGTCAGCAGTTTTGAGGTGTTAAACATAAGCATGTTTGATTTTTCAAACGTATTCTTAGATTTGTTGTAAGGCTATAGTCCATCTTGATGGACACGGGGTGTTATTTTAAAATTCTGACATTCATGGCAACCTGAGTCCATCAGCTGTACTCAAAAATATCGCTGTAAATCTCTGACCTGCCAGTCAGTGGACACAGGTGGCACTGCAAGTCACCTTGTTTACCCATATCTTTATTATTTTCCAGTTGAATCTCAGATCCTATCTTCTTTATTTACTACCTTTACTAATGAAACTAATTAACTCACTGTCTTGTGGTCACATTATCTGAGAACTTCGAACATACCAAGCGGCTCACCACTGGCAGCCATTTTGAAAAGTCTGGTAACTTGCTCTTGGTTCTGAAATGTTATGGAGTTCTTGTATCGAAAATATTTTGAAAACTATGATGCTTTCATTGCTGTTTGTAAGTTCCACTTAAATCTTCATAATACAACTGAGAAGGGCATAAAACTTATCATTTTTTCAAGTTTGAATACAGGTAAGTTTGCATGACACAAGCGCGAACCTCATTGAGAGCATTTCCATTGACTTCGGGTTTGGAGATCTGTGGCGATTTTTTGGAGTACAGGTGATGGACTCAGGGTTGCGATGAATGTCAGAATTTGAAAATAACATTCTTAATCAATCAAGATCGGGGTTGCAATGAATGTCAGAATTTTAAAACAACAAACTGAGTCCATCTAGTCTCCTGATCAAACTGAACTCCCCTTTCTACCATGCCTTGAGCATCTACGATTGACAAGGACATTTCCAGGACTTGAAGAATTTCCTTTAAGTCCTCTGTCTCATTCGCAAACACCTTCTTTAACAACATAAGCTTGTCCTTGATATTTGCATACTTCTGGGAGACAATTTTCTTCGCTTGTTTTCACTGTCCGAGCGATGTAAGGCCCACCATTATAGCTGTAACAGCAGGCGTCAACCATCAAGCCGAAAGTCTCTCACTCAAGAGCCTCATACCTTGTCAGGATATATTTATTGTCTTAGCAAGGGACTGTGCAGTTTAACATCATTAAAACTTTATGGGGAACGATTTTGTTTTAATGGTGACCAATTATGGGTTACCTAAATTCAGTTTTGCGAAACTGAATGCGTTATTCTATTCGCCATCACATCGCATCCCTGCATGTATGTGATTGTAAGTGTGTACACACAGGTATTTATGTCCCGAAGAACAACAATTACCCTGGTGTGGCAGGGTAAATGCACTGCTGTAGACTCACAGTCCTACTTGGGTTCAGTCATAATAATAATGAAGTAAATAAATAAATTTTCATGGTAAATAAGTTTTCGATCCCCTTGTCAAGACTTTGTGGATTGAGATCCCGGTGAGGAGAAGAAAAGCTTGAAACATTTACATAATGACGCTTTTATGTCTTCATTGTCAGTGTAAATACAGTCACATACACATGGTGTCACCTGTTGTAATCAAATTGTACAACTCAACCAGTCAAATGAAAATAGAATAAATGCTGTTTCACACGATTTGTGGCATTCTACAAATGGCAATGTGTGAAATGATTTGTGACATTCTACAAATGGCAATGTGTGAATGCGGTTTGTAAAATTGATTTGTCTTTTTTTTTTATTTACCACAATAGTCAAATTCAGTGAGTCCGTTACCGCAAATCTCAAGGGTTTAACAAAGCTTACTGCTGCTCTAGCATTTCTGGGGCTTACTGTGTTGTTATGAACTTTCGTTTCTGTCTGCAGTTACAGCCGCAATGTGATGTACCTCCACTGTCCATTGTTAATGAGGGGAACTTCCTATTACATGCTGGAGTGGCAGATGGTAAATATCAGTATTATTTTGATATTATGTCTGTTGTTTATAGTAAAAAAGAATTACCCATTGCATAAATAAATATCATAAGTTATCTATTTTGTCCATTATTTATAATAATGATAAGTATCAGTGATATGTGCTTACAATATTGATTTTCTAATGAGAGGAATTTTCTATTTATGCTAAAATGACAGAAAATTATTTCCCAGAGCAGACTGAAAATTGCTGTACTGGCTAGTTTTGTTTGGATACATAGATCTATGTAAGCACACATCGTATGACCAAAGTGAAGAGTTAAAGGGGTGAAATTCAACGGAATACGAACAGGTCTGTTTGATATCTGCAGACAGCGGTCATGATCAGTATAGTCCACCCACAGTTTAGATGTTTTGACTCAGAAATAAATAAACAGAAACAAAACTGAAAGAAAAAAAAACAGGAAACAACAAATTCTCAGAATGTTTAATATTTTCAGACTAGCTTTTCAGCGTGAAGTATAATGCTGACTGTTACCTGTAATGTTTTTAAGATTTCCTTTGTCTTTAATATAAAGATGTTTTCCTCATATCATGAACTTCATATTAGCTCTAGCCGGCTTACCCATAGATTATTATCTATAGAGGCTAAGCCCTAGCTCCTTACTACTCCCAGCAGCTGTATTTTGCCAACATACCGTGGTGTCGCTGTCAGTGTGATGTTGGCATCAATAAAACATCTATTTCCGTAGATCCACGTGTGCAAGGTGTTCATTGTCCGGTGTTGTCCGGTCACACAGCCTCTAGTAAATGCACAGGTTTACAAAACTGCTTAACGGTAGATCCATTTCAAAAGTCGTTTGTGCCAGACTGGCCATGTTGACAGCTAGGTCATTGTTTTGGGGGCTGCTGGTCAGCGGACTTAAACGACTGAGACTCGGAGGCCCGCTTGTGGAGTACACAGTTCTGACTAAATTACCAACCGAGGCTCTGAAGTAATCAACAACACCAAAGCGGGCCCCCAAAACAATGACGTACTGATCAACATGGCCAGCCTGGCATGAATGACTTTTGAATTGGATCTACCGTCAAAGAGTTTTGTACCTGTGTGCATTCACTCGAGGCTGTGCGACCAAACAACACAGGACAACGCACAGTTTAGACATTTGGGTGTACGGAAATAAATGTTATGTTGATGTCAACATCAAACTGACAGCGACACCACGGTATGTTGGTAAAATACAGCTGCTGGGAGTAGTAAGGAGCTAGGGCTTAGCCCCTATAGATAATAATCTATGGGTTAGCCCGTTTGAGCTAACTCCAAATAAACCACTCCTTCATCACGTGATCATGGGATACTTTTATTTTCCCAGGAGTTTCCTAACGATAGTGATTCGTGTTACCTGGCTCACTGTTACCCTTACACCTACACGGACCTCAGAGAAGACGTGGATGCCATCGCCAATGACAACAGTCGCTCTCAGTGTGTGAAGAAAGACGTGCTGTGTGAAACAAAGGCGGGTAACTCCTGCTTTGTTCTGACAGTGTCTGACTTCAGTAAGTTCCTGGAAAGTCTTCTGTGTTTTAAAAAAAATAATGATAGTTACACTGTATTTTGTCTAAAATCTGACCCATAAATTGTACTTTCACTTAACAGGACCACCTAATGATACATGTTATGGCCTTGAAATGACAAGTTTGGTGCCAGTTTAAAACAATGGTAACAGTATAGTTTTTTCTGAGAAAAAATTAATTAAACTTAACAAATAAACTGTTAAATGGCCCTAATAGATGAAGGAATCAATCAGAAGCAAGCAAAATGTGCCACTCCAGGCACCAGAGAGGACTGTAGATTTACGTCTCGTCCCTCTGTGGGTCATGAACCTTTTTTTTTTTTTCACACGGTACCCTGAATCAAAATGTCACCATGTCTACTGACAGAAGTTCGAGTTTGAGGCCGTATCACCCATTTCTGACAAAATTCTCACTGGCCGTTTTTATCCTGTTTTGGACTAATTTTTTTTTCCAAAATGGTTCATCCTATAGAACTGACAGTTGGTACATATCTTCACCATAGCGAGTTATTGACCAATTGTGAGTAAAGTGGGCCATTTTTGTACTTTTCTAACAAAATTCTGGTCATTTTTGTTCTGTTGTGGACTTTGACATAATTGTTATTCTGAGAGCTCAGTCTGGTTTGGGACACATGTTGCCAAGCCAATACTTTCGGAATCCTTGTTATAACACTCTAAGTAGTTATGGAATCTGTTGCAATCTGAAGCCAATCTTTTCACAGGTATGAACATAGTTCTAGATTTGGATGCAGTTACTTATACTGTTGAATTCCATTCCACTCTTTTTGAGATAAGAGTCTTTTCCTAAATTTGCCCTTGTAGCAGTCTTGATGGTTTGATTGGCCCATTGGTAGGCATGTACGAAATGAGATTAAGGACTGACATATTGGCAAGAGCTATATATCATACGCTGTATGTTATTTCTTAACTCTCACATTTTATAAAACTAGACTAGTATAAACTGCAGCTGAATTTTAGAACTATTTTCAGCTACAAGTATAAGGTATTCATTCATCTTTTTAAAAAATTTTTTTTAGAATTATGACTCATTATTTTTGTCTCTTTTTTTGGAACAGGTGAGAAAGATGACGAAAAGAAAGGTGTGATTATCACAGGGAGGGTCCATCCTGGGGAATCCAATGCCAGCTGGATGATGAAGGGAGTACTGGAGTTTATCACAGGGAATGACCCTGTGGCTAAAGTAAGGTTTTAGCCGAACCAAATACAGAACCACACCCCTTTGCCTGTTCTCCGCTCCGACTACCAGACGGCATAAGTCTGTCACAAAGAACAATATGTGGTTTTGAACCTTAGTGCTATCTGTTAGCTGGAGGAGCACCGATAAAGAAAGAGAACTCTTTATTTCATATATGCCTCTGGTTAAAACTGTCACGGATGCCAAGAACTGAGTCAGCTGGTGGTTTTCTCATAAATCTTCATTGTTATTTTGTTCAGATCTATTTACACATATTTCATGGTAAATGTCATTTAGAAAGTGACGTTAAGTAACAGTAATATTGTTATTAGAGGTTACACTTCCTGGATATAGCACATGTTCTAGTGCTGAGAAAGGCTGGTTGGTCGGGTGCCCTGAGGTCGCCGGTTCAAACCCCGGAGAGGCCTCATCCAATTTTCAGCACTAGAACCTGTGCCATATATAGAAAGCGTAATCTCTAATATCGATAATACTGTGACATATTTTATGGTTCATACCTTTCCAACACCCATGAAACTAAGGTAAACTCAAATTGAAATGATTAAAAGTAAATGTATATTTTGTCTCACGCTGTGTTATCATTTATTTTTGTAGAAGCTGAGGAAAAAGTTTATATTCAAAATCGTGCCAATGTTGAACCCTGATGGCGTGATCGTGGGGAATTACCGCTGTTCTCTGGCAGCCAGAGACCTGAACCGTAACTACCGTCACCCGAGGAAGGACAGCTTCCCCACGGTGTGGTACACCAAGACCATGATTGACAAGATGGTCCAAGACAGGGAGGTACGCTACCAGTGCCGTTGTTGTCAGTTTTGTTAATGATATTTATTTATTTCATTGTCCCTTTATTTCAAGGCCCATACTTGGAAATTATACGATGATTTTCAGTTTTCGAGTTGAAACCGGAGTGCACACGGCGAGTCACCAACCTCTCCTGCGAAAAATGGTGACAAACTTCTCGGTGTGTGATGCATAGATGCATGTATATGCTCCTCATATTCAGCTAGGATTGAAGACAAGTGGCGTTCTTCGAACCATAATAGTCTGTTCAAACGACTCTGTGATTGTCTTCTGCCGATTTGTTCATGTCTCATTAACGCAGATTTGTTCTTGTCTCATTAACAGACGAGCTGGCAAACCATTAGCCTTTATGGACTACATGTAAACTGTCACAGTCTGCTTTCGTCCGTCCCACTGTTTGTCTTGTGAACAAGGCACAGGCCATACCTTTGTTTCGAACAGGTGGTGACACATGTAGATGTTTGCATGGTCTTATGTTTGTTGAAGGCGACTCTTTTTGCGTAGTTTAATGTTTGTTGAAGGCGACTCTTTTTGCATAGTCTAATGTTTGTGGAAGGCGACTCTTTTTGCATAGTGTAATGTTTGTGGAAGGCGACTCTTTTTGCATAGTGTAATGTTTGTGGACGGCGACTCTTTTTGCATAGTGTAATGTTTGTGGAAGGCGACTCTTTTTGCATATTGTAATGTTTGTCGAAGGTGACTCTTTTTGCATAGTGTAATGTTTGTGGAAGGCGACTCTTTTTGCGTAGTTTAATGTTTGTTGAAGGCGACTCTTTTTGCATAGTCTAATGTTTGTGGAAGGCGACTCTTTTTGCATAGTCTAATGTTTGTGGAAGGCGACTCTTTTTGCATAGTGTAATGTTTGTGGAAGGCGACTCTTTTTGTATAGTGTAATGTTTGTGGAAGGCGACTCTTTTTGCATAGTGTAATGTTTGTGGAAGGCGACTCTTTTTGCATATTGTAATGTTTGTCGAAGGTGACTCTTTTTGCATAGTCTAATGTTTGTGGAAGGCGACTCTTTTTGCGTAGTTTAATGTTTGTTGAAGGCGACTCTTTTTGCATAGTGTAATGTTTGTGGAAGGCGACTCTTTTTGCATAGTGTAATGTTTGTGGACGGCGACTCTTTTTGCATAGTGTAATGTTTGTGGAAGGCGACTCTTTTTGCATAGTGTAATGTTTGTGGACGGCGACTCTTTTTGCATAGTGTAATGTTTGTGGACGGCGACTCTTTTTGCATATTGTAATGTTTGTGGAAGGCGACTCTTTTTGCATAGTCTAATGTTTGTTGAAGATCACAAACTGACTGCAATTGTATAAGCATTCATGAACCTAACCATTATCTCAAAAGGAAAAAGTATTCCTGAGTATGGTTCTGGTAACAAAAGTCAAATGAGTCAACAAATGAAGCTGATGGTATATGCTTTCGGGAATATCACTGTTAAACCCAATAACTTGGTTTATAAAAAAGTGAGATAAGCAGGGTGTCCCCCAAAAAATGTATTCACCCTTTGATTGCCTTTTACTCATGTGTTTTATTTTGATTTAGGTGTTTATTGACATAGATACAAGTCTAATGACATTCAGTTTGTCGTACATCTGCCATTATTTAGGGTTAGTTGCACGTGAAACAAAAACAAAAAATATATGTGTAATGGGCAGTCAATCAGTGAGTACATATTTTTGGGACACCCTGTATGTAAAACATTTGGTGCAATGAAACAGTTCCATTTTGATAGTAATGAAAGCAAATGCTTTACACAGTGCACTGTTGTTTGTTGGTGGTGTTTTATTCAGTTTTCTTTCGCTCTCTAGATTGCTCTGTATTGTGATCTCCATGGGCACAGCCGTAAACATAACGTCTTCATGTACGGCAACAACACAGGGGAGGACGACCAGGGTGTTGGAACAGCCAAGAGCTTCCTGAATGAGAGAATTTTCCCTTGGCTCATGTCAACAAAGGTATCGTATTTTGTCCGTGACTAATTTACTCATTTTGTCTGATCCTTAGATGTTTTGAGATTTGTGTGGAAGGCTGGAGGTATCTATTTTCTCCTGGAAAAGTGGAGGTTTCAGCAACAGAAGTCATGTTTTTATGATTTTTGTTTCATTTAAAAGATATTCTTTTTTGGGGGGGATTTTTTTTGGGTGGGGGCAAATACAGATGCCATTATATAGAATACGTACCTCAAAACTAAAACTGTACATGAAAAAGCTACATTCAAGACCAAGTCATGTCATTCCCAACACTGTTTAAACTTTGCGCTTTACATGCTTGAGGGCATAGCACTCGGAGGAAGGTGATAAACCAATTTTTAATGGGCACAGTGTCAGTATATATGATACGATTGGGCATCATGTTTGATGGCCTTAGTGAGTGGTTTAGTGAGGCAGCACTGTATACGACCTGCTGCTAGGTGAAGTAACGGTCAAAGAGAGGCCAGTGCTAATTGTAGGGTTTGGCATTTAACTTGAATTAAAAAAAAATTTTTTTTAAAAGTTACAGTTCTTCCCAGGCAAGCAAAAAAATTTCCTAAACAGTAACAATTCAAAAGTGCACTTGGTGTGAACAGATTATTTCTGAATCATGGGTCCCTCAGGAAAATCACTTAAACTCCCCATATGATAGGGAAATAATGTCAGTGATACTTTGTCACTTATAACAAACTGGTGATCAAACTGAATTTTGTGCACAGTTTTGCTTTGACCAAACTTGGTACCAATCATTTAAATTTTAGGGGGCCTCCATGGCTCAGTTGGTTATCGCGGTTGCACAGCGTAATGACCCAGAAACCTCCCACCAATGCGGTCGCTGTGAGTTCAAGTGCAGCTCATGATGGCTTCCTCTCTGGCTGTACGTGGGAAGCAACCAGCAACCTGCGGATGGTCGTGGGTTTCCCCTGGGCTCTGCCCAGTTTCCTCCCATCATAATGCTGGCTGCTGTTGTATAAGTGAAATATTCTTGAGTACGGCATGAAACACCAATCAAATAAATAAATTTAAATTTTAGTGGTGACCCGGATTACAACATCCAGGAATTTCTATACAGGGTGTCCCAGAAGTCGTGCACCCTCCTGGTTCCCCCCCCCCAACCCCCCACCTTTCTTGATTTCACAAACACCTTTATTGATTTCAAAAACATCTTTATTGATTTCAGAAACATCTTTATTGATAATAATCATAGCAAATGCTCGAATTGAGCAACCTATGCAATAAAACATGCATCAATTCTCTTCATCAAACTGCCTTTTATACCCCTGCGTGTTTCAGGCATGATCTTTTCTGTTGTGTACCAGAGTCGTCCACGCATTCTTGATGATTTGAAGGATGTAATAACAACTGAGTGCCAAAAGATCATCCCTGAAACACTCAGGAGTGTGACAGACAGTTTGATGAAGAGAATTGATGTTTGTTTTATTGCAGAGGGTGCTCAATTTGAGCATTTGTTATGATTATTATCAGTAACAGTGTTTTTGAAACCAATAAAGGTGTTTTTTCCTGAAAACCAGGATGGTGCGCGACTTCTGGGACACCCTGTATTATATTTCAACAAAGTAAGATGTGATACAGATAAGTGCTGTCTTTAGTTGGAGGATTGTACATTTTGCTATGGCAGAGGTTTACACTCTAGAAATAACAGACGCAATGTCATTATTATTGTGCAGATCTTGTTTCCATCTACCACAACATGTAGTACACAGCTCATCATTGAAATTATAACGTGAAAATTCTTACAACTTGTGTGTGTCTTGTTCTAGTCCCCAGACATGTTCACATTTGAGGGGTGTAAGTTCTCGATCCGTCGGTGTAAGGAGTCCACAGGGCGTGTGGTCATGTGGAGACAGATGAGAGTGCTAAACAGCTTCACCCTGGAGGCCACATTCAGCGGGACAACCATCAACAAGTCAGTACACACCAGTGCAATATCCGTTTTTTAACCTCATATGATTAGCGAGGTTTCTCAAGGCTGTGTATACACATACAAACACAATAACCATAGCCATCTTATTAAAGATACACGTAAACAAGTAACCATAGTATGTGTGAAAATAGCAACATCGTTTTACATTGGGGGTGTCACTCTATTGACATTAATGTCGTGCAAATGCAGTCACTGTGAGTTCAAGCTCAGGTCAGGCTGGCTCCCTCTCTGGTCGGCTTCCTCTATGGTCAGCTTCCTCTCCGGTGGTATGTGGGAAGGTCTGCCGGCAAGCTGCAGATGGTCATAGGTTGTAGTTTTTTCGAGGGCTCTGTTGTCGTGATGGCCTTGTAGTACTATTAACAAAGAATGTTTCTAAAGATGTTTAGAAAAATTGAAGTATATTTTACCTTGTATTACCAAATTTGGCATGATATGTTGATGTTGATGATAAAATGATGTTGAAACCTCCTTGTTTCAGATTGGGCACACGTCATTTCAATGTGTGTGACTTTCGTGAGATGGGAGAGTCGTTAGTTAAAGCCGTCCAGGATTATCAGATGTTACAAGAAGATCCAAAGTAAAGTAGCATCAGCTCTTTCAAATGCCCTGCATCAACAGCAAACTAGTAATGTTTCTTTGTTACTTTAATTATTTTTTATGATTTTAATTGCTTTGATTTTGTTTTAATGAGAACTTTTTCACTGAACTTTTTTGCAATGTGCAAAAATACGAAAGTTTAAGTTTGAATTGAATAGGTTGAAAAGTTGAAATAATTCTCCTGTACAGTCTCTTTAATGGTTACTATGGATGTAAAGTTATAATGTGTTATAATGTGTTTCAGATACATCTTTGAGTGTAATTTTTTATTACAGACTTCACGCTACAGTCATACAACAACTCACCCGATTCATCACCAGGCAGATCTTAGAATCACGTGGGTTTTCTGCGGGGAAATTCCTTGCATTGCGGCAAAACCTGCAGAAAGCTCCACAACTCGTCTCAAAGGAGGCCGTTCAACAGAATGCCATGGAAACAGAGGCTGCCACGGAAACCAGCAAAGACGGTAATGTGGCCGATTCCTTGTCAGAGTTTTTAGTTGCGGCGTATTACGGCGAGGAGGCAGGTATAGAAGCACCGCAGGCTAAGGAGGTTGAAGACCTGACGTTATTGTTACGTGCGCCTCACTCGGTGAAGCGCCCCCATGCACCCGTGTTGCGGAACAACAGCCGTGACAAGATTGAGAAGATGTCAAAAGCTCCCAGTCCCACCCCAAAGAAGATCTTGCGGCATGGTGGGACACTTGTTGTCAATTTGTATCACTGTGGATGTTGTGACAACGCTGTTTCACGCACGGTTTGCCAGTACCAACTTGTCATTGTTGCAGTTTATTGTGACGCAGTGCTAAGCACTGCTGTTGACGAACTCTCAACATTTTGTAATCAGCAGTAGGCCTAATCATTTGATCATGTCAATACTAACAGTACACTGAAATGCCTTTTCACAGACTTCTGGTATAATTGTAAAATTGTGACAAGTGGGTATAGAGTGTAAAGACAAAAATGTCATGATGCTTAACAGATTTCACACCACTTCTTTTCACTGTTTATTTGTTGTTCACAAAAACTGATTGTTGTATGCTGGGTGAAAAGACGTTCAAATCTGAATTGTTGTACATTAACATGGAATTGTACTAACATTTTCACGGTGAATGTAGTTTTCACACAGGATTAATTAACAAAGTCAGGATTCAGCTCATTAGGACATATCTTTGTCTATATTGCACGCAAGGGTTTATTAATTAATATATTAGTTGAAGGTAAATCTTTTCTGTTTTCGTTTGATGTTTTGCTCTTACATGTACATGATAATACTGAATAGATTAACTTTATTTGACTTGTTTTGTTTTTGTTAGTAATTCTTTTATTTTGATATCATAATAATTTTTACCCCTCGTCCAATTTTGCCTAAGGGGTATTGTCGTAGCGGACGGCGCCCCTCCGTTCGTTTGTCCATCTGTCTGTCCATATTACTCGTAAAAGGTTTATCTGATCTTCACCAAACTTACATCGCCCTTACACATTGGTATGAGGAAGAACCAGCGACCTTCACCTTTTCTTTAAGGTCATTGCGGTCATTTAAATCAAATGCTTGCAAATGCTCTATCTCTAGATGGGTGTTGCCCAAGTTCACCAAACTTACACCCTATTTACACACTGGTGTGAGGACAAGCCCTATTGATTTTCATTGACCTTGACCACTTTTTCAAGGCTTGTAATGGCTCTGACTTCAGAATGGTTTAGCCCAAATTCAATAAACTTACACCACACTCACACATTAGCATGAGCGACCTTGACCTTTGTCTTCAGGGTCATTGAGGACATTTAATTGAAATCTTATAGATGGCTTGTAAACACACCACTAGAACGGTTTAGCCCAAGTTCACCAAACTTACACCATAATTGTACTTTGGCACGAGGAAGAACCCTGTTGATTTTCAGTGACCTTGACCTTTTCTTCCAAGGTCATTGGGGTCATTTAATTTAAATGTTATAAAAATCTTGTAAAAGCTCTATCTCTTGAACAGTTTGTCCCAAGTTCATCAAATTATTACCACACCTACACAATTTTATGAATGTCTGGTGTTATACATAATATCTCTTGGAATTGTTGTACATGTGCTTTAGGCCGAGGGGTTTTAAATGCATTGCATGGTATTTTATTTTTGTAGTTATACTTTCTTGGTAATTTTTGAGATGTGTGAAAAGCCAAAGAAACAAACAAAATGTCATAGTTGCGCTAGATGCATATAAGTACATGTATTTTAACTGACTATTTTGTTCTTTTATTCAGCAGGCTCTCAGTCAAAACTGAAGACAGAAGATTCGCTTGCTAAGGAAACAACAACAGTGGTGAAGACCACACAGTCAATTTTGAAACTTATGGATGTGGAAACTGAGCCCTCTAGTGATCAGGAGAAGACAACTCCACCCAAACAAGAGCCCAGGAAGGAAATGTGGAAATCAGAAGAGTCCACTGACACATCAGCAGATCTTGATGATGTCACTGATTTGTGTGATGTCATCACCCCTGACAACATGGACGACTGCCTGGAGTTCTTGGATCAGCTGAATGTCCGCCACGCTCTGCAGGACTCGGAGTAAGCACTAAAATATGAAAGATTACAGCATAGAGGGTAGAACCTGAATAGCAAAAACAGTGTGAAAGCTGGCAAGTGGTTACACATAATCGTTGAAATGTGACCTCTTTTCAGTTTACCTCAGCAGAGGTTTACATTCAGCTGTGGATTTCAGTGCTTAAACAGTAGCAGTCTACACCCCTCAACTACATCATGGCGAGTCCTGAAATGGGGTGTACATGTACACACGTAAGGGTGGTACTTTCTTGCCCAGAGTTAGAGTGGGTTTTATTACTTAATGAATCACTTTGCCATGGGCAGCCACTTACAACTTATTAAAAGTGTTCAGTTTAGACTAACTGCAGCATGGACAATGGTTTCAGTGAACGAGCAAGAATTTCAGCTCCTTGTATTGATTTTTTTTCGGGTATTGGTTTTGGCTGAGGGGTATTTCTGTGTGTTAAAGGTACTATTTGTGCAAGCCATTAAGTGATTGATGGACCTTTAGAAATCCATTTACAAACATCCCATTGGTTCTTTCAGTTCAAGCGACAGTGACAGCGAGTCTGAACCAGAAATGAAACAGACAGAGTCTAAAAAGAAGAAGAAACGTAAATCGAAGAAACAGCGAGACAAAGACAGACAGAAGCGAGAGTCTTCACCAAAGAAAATTCCAGCTGCTGATGATTACAGGCCGAAAACTGTCACAGTGAGTTGTTTCCCTTCCGTGTGGAGCTCTTCTCTTCAAAACTAATCCTTAATTTTGTGTTTGTTTTTCTGCTCTGGTATTACCTGAATTTTCTGCTAAACAGTGTACAGTTGGATGCCATAAATATATTGTTTGTTGAATTGTCTTGAAAATTTACACGGTAGTGGGTATCTGTCAACAGAACTACTAACACAGAGTTTCCACTCATTAGAGGAAAGAAAACACTATATATGGTTTAGTCATATATAAGCTCTGAAATGAGTAAAATTTAATTGAGTCATCCATGGCAAATGTTTGAAAAAAAAAAGAAAGTGTGCAAGTCTTGCCTTTTTGATTGCCTGAATATTACCTGACATTTTGGCAACAAGAAATCGACTGACGACACCTTGGGAAGGCCATGTGGATTATTCAGTATAACACAGTATGTGAGACATCATTATTTTCAGCTCAGGTAATTTTTCTGTGAAAGTTGATGTTCTTAAGGGATCGAATGTGTACCTGATGTGTAAATCCATTAGTATTTAATAGCTCAGGGCATACGTGCATCAGTCTGGATTGTTTACTTCGGACAAACGTGTCAGAAACCAAGTCATTTTTCTTGGCTTTATCACTTAGGACATTGCTTCAGGTTACCATTCTTTTACAGTGCCAAGCTTACTCACCATGGTTTGAAAGCATCGTTACAGTCATAATTACTACTGATCATCCAGAGTTGTGACTTGTCTTCCCTTTCATGTTTTCCCTTTCATGAAGTACCTGCTTCAACAGATCTTGCTGACATGAAATTAAATGGGCAGCATTAGAAATAGATTTGTGGACTTGAAATCCTGCTATTATGAAGATAAACCGGATAGTAATTATTCAGTTTTTGATTTTCTGGATGCAGCTGTATTTCTTTTGCTTCCAGTGGTATTGCAGGGTTTAGTTGAAAGGAAATAATGGTTTGAAATGAACTCACAGGCACGGTTTGATTGTAGAAGCAAGCCTGCCACCATTCACTCGCACACATAGTTATGCTAACTGACTCATTGTTTCAATGTTGTTTTATTAAAGCTACCGACCATACCTTGTGTGGATTCTAACAACAACAACAACAACAAAAAGTCGGTATGTCAATTTCCAGCTAAACGCTGCTGTCTGCATGCTGAAATACCTGGCTCTACTACCCAAGAAACTGATTCATGCTGTTAACGAAATCTTCGTCAATACCATAATTGATGCATTAGCATAATTTCTATAAATTTGAGCTTCATAAATTTAGCTTTGTATGGTTGCATCCACATAACTACTACCGTAACATTGAATTACCAAGCAAATGTACAGTGTATGGATTGAAAACAGTTCTAGTGAGTGTATACATGTAGTTGTCTAGTTTTAGATGACAGTTAATTACACAAATGCATTATATTATTGTATCTTAGAGCTTTTACTAGGCAATGTCATTAACTTTAACTTTGCTCAGCAGAAACGTCCGAGGCCGGAAATGTATTTGCAAAAGCATAGAAACGCCGAATAAAGAAATGTAATGCATGGTTCACGTTCTCGATATTTTGACTAAGTTTTACTTGTCATCTTCAGGAGAACGTCAACCATGCGTTACATTTCTTTATTCGAAGTTTCTGTGCTTTTGCACTTTGCTAAGCTAGTTGGTGGATCAGCAAGATTTCGGAAATATATGCCTGTGCTGAACAGTTCGATAAATGTGAAAGTTTAATGCTGTTTCCTTGTCATGGTTTTTTTCATTGACGTTCGTGAAAGACTTGTTAGAAAGCAGTCCATTCGAAGAGCATTATGTGAGTCAGTAACATTTGTGCCTGATGATGTAAAATTAAGGAGAATGAACAGGAACGAATTTCTAAGAAATTGGTTGTGTGCGTCTTATTTGAATGATATAACAAATGTTAGAAGAAAGGTACCAGACATTGTGGTGGGAACTGTGACTGTAGGTCAGTATGAAAGCAATTGCATTTGATGGCCAAGAGACTTTTCCAACCCATCTTACCAGTGCATCAGATATATTATACTGATTATGCTGACAATGGCTATGTGAACAAACTGATACAGTGAAATTATAAAATTAACTATTCATAGGCTTGATAAAAAAAATGTAAAAGCAATGTATTTGCCCTCAAACTCTCCCCCCCCCCCACCTTTCATTGTTATGGGGAATATTTAGAAATGCTCACAGATCTGTTCACATCTAAACTCTCAAACCCACGGAAGCAGAAAAGTCCAATTCCTGTAAAATCTTGTAAGGTGAAAAAACAAAACACCCCTCCCCCACAAAAAAACTGTGCATTGTTCTTAAAAAAACTTCAATCGCATCCTGCCAAAAGTTGTAAGAAAGTTTCTTCATATTGCTTACAATATTACACTACCTACAAACTGACACAATCCAGTAGATCCACAGATAGGTTTCATGTAATATCCAACAGTTGAACTGGTGTCATTGTGAAAAATAAAAGTTTCATATTGCCTCAATGTTTTGAAGGTCATCAGCAGTGATGATGGTTAAAACAAATCATGTGTTCAAATCCAGCTCACGACTTTGTCAGCATTGACTCTCTCTGCCATGAAAAGACATAGTGCATGTATATTTACATTCTAAGGATTCCTCGTCATATAACTGTGAAGTTGTTGAGTAGGATGTAAAACCTAAGCATACACACATATGTTGCGTCTGACTAAATGCATGCTGATACTTCGTGCAAGAAGAGCTGAGTTTAAAACATATAAGGATTAAGACTAGAATGTTCTTTGTTCTCTATTGCAATTCGGCAGCCTGTGGGGTTGAAAAGTCTGCTAAAAGCACAGTCCGATTTACAGCATGGAGAACAGGCAGCAGCGCCTGATGAACAGTATCTTCAACTTATGCCCTACGGAATTGCTCAGAGTTGCTCCCCTTGGTATATTAAACAAACTTCTAAAAGCAGAAGATTGTCTAAAGGCATCGCAGGTTACCTCCCCCTGATAACTGTTCAGCCAGAGTCTGTAGATTCTGATTCAGAGGAGGTTTTGGAAGCATCCCCTGTTGATGAAATGTCACCAGATTTTGGAAACAGAAATGCTGTGATATCAACTGTTAGCCCCTTCAAACATGATCAAAACAGTGTTGCATTTCCAATGAAGCACAGTGCCAAAAACAAAGCAGACACCGAAGAGCAAGACTTGTTGGCAGAGAAGGAATTCAAGCCCAAGAAACCCAGAGAAAGAAAGGTCCGGTTCGTAAAGGATTTCTCAAAACCATTGTCATTGCAAGAGGGCAGCAACTGGAGTTTTCCATCCACGGCGTTACCTGTCTCTAAGGGCTCCGGACTACAGGAATACAATAAGCAGAAACCAGACCAATTAAACCCTCCTACTCCTTGGCAAGGGCTTTCGAAAGGCTTAACATTCCCCGGAAGACTCATGGGAATTGGGGAGAAAACTAAGTACTTTTCAACTGAGATTCTTAACCCTTTGTCTGGCTACCTTGGTTCCATGATGAAACCTGCAGGGGATTTCATGCCGTTAACGACATCAGTCAAAGGAAAGGTCTTGAAGCAGGTTAATGAATCGAAATGCTTCGGCCCTCGACGATCGGTCGCTACTAGAGCTGGGCTTGGTCATCTTCAGCCTCTGCAGAAAGCTGACCACCTAGCATTGACATTAAACTGTATCTCGGTGAAGGCAATGGAGGCAAAGCCACTTCCTCATATACCATGAGGGTTTAACCCTTCTTTGTTGGTTGGGCTCGGGGAAAGAGTTCAAATGACCTTATTGATATGTTGCATGAACATGTTGCATAGTATTTTCTGAACCAAATCCTTAAACTGTGAGAGATTGGAATTATTTGGTTGAATTTGTGCTATTGAAGCTTCAAGGCAGTTTAACCTAGGTGTTCAATTTGATATCAAGGTGTTCAGTTTGATACCATGGTGTTCAGTCTTGATATCAAGGTGTTCAATTTGATATCAAGGTGCATTTTTTTCTGAATGTGTGAATGATTATGACTTCATTGCAGCCACATGTGGTGACATTTTGGACTAATCAGTTTTAATCACTTTACCATAGTGATTTCCTTTTTGGGTAGGGAGTTTCCTTATTTTCCTTATTGTTTTCCCTATGTTATGCAGCTTTAAGGCTGCCTATAAACCAGTGTTTGTTGAGTAGCTCTTCAGTGTTGATAATTACAAGATGCAGTGTGATTTTGGCTAAGTGAAACTTTGGCAGTATTGCAGCCTTATGTGGCGACATTTATGGGCTTATCAATTTTAAAATGATTACTTTTGGTAAGTTCCTGTTTTGAAAGGAAGTTTCCTTGCTTTCCTTGTGCTGTTGAAGCTTTAACGCTGTTTAACCATGGTGTTTCTTAAATGACTCTTCAGTGTTGTTAATGACAAGGTGCGTTGTGTTTTTCAATACATGAATGATTATCCCTAAATGCCACTTGTGCAATACTGTAGCCATGTCATGGCCACATTGTGTTCTTTACCTGACAGATTCTGTCAGGTTACCGTGGTCAATTCATGGTTTGGTTTTAAGTTATTTAGGTAATCAACTCTTTAAAATTACTTTTGTGTGGAAAACAATGTATGAAGTGTGAAAATTGTGTGTGGTGTGAATATATTGGATTGAACAATTGGCAAAGAAATCTGCTGTTTGAGTTTTTTCTGTGAGATCTAGGGGTACAATATATAAGACAGAAGTTGAACAGAAATTCTTAATTAATAAGGTTTACTTAGTGATTTAGTTTATATATTATTAAAATTAGCTCATCTTGTTACTGTTACTTCAAGCAGTTTGATACTAAAGCTAAGGTTGAGAGTTGAACTTTCCAGGTGATAAGACCTCACCGTTTACGTTGTAAATGGCAGGATTGGGTGGCACTAGCATGGCGTTCTGGGTGAGGTAGCACTGTAAAGTTGTTTGCATTCGGGTTGGATTGCTGCAAAACACACGCCAGAATAAATTGATCTTTAGAGGTTTTGAATTGTGTGGATATAAATCTGTTTAGATACAGTGTAGGCATGGATTGGAGAAGTCAGAAATTTTTGAAGAAAATAGTTAAAGTTCAGATCTTGTTGGTTCTAGAACTGGTTTTTGTCAGGAAACTTTGGAAATCATTCATGTGAAGCTGAAGCCAGTTGATGTTCAAGTTCTAGGATTTACCTTGAGCCTGGAATTGGAAGGTTAGAGATACTTTGAAATGGACTAAGGTGGTGTTTTGGAGAAATGAAGAGAAGAATTACTGTGGAAGTGGATGCTGGTTAGAGCTTGTGTGATTGGAACTGCAGTGGATGTTTTGGAGTCTGAGAGAATTTGGAAAATTGCCTTAACCTGGAATTGGAGTAGGGAGTTGGAGCTTCTGCGATGGGAAATATGGACTAGGAGAATTTGGAAGATTGTCTCAACTGGAATTGGAATTGGGGGTTGGAGCTTCTGAAATGGAAAATACAGACTGGAGGAATTTCTAAGATTGTTTCAACTGGAATTGGAGTTGGAGGTTGGAGCTTCTGTGATGGAAAATATAGACTGGGGGAATTTTAAAGATTGCATTAACTTTGAAGTGGAATAGAAGGTGGATGTTGGTTTGAGCGTCTGTGATGGGAAATATATAGATTGTGGGAAGTTGGAAGATTGCTTTAACCTGGAAGTGGATGTTGGTTGGAGCTTCTGTGATGGAAAATATAGACTGCGGGAATTTCGAAGATTGCTTCAATCTGGAATTAGAAGTTGATGTTTGTTGACGGCTCTTTGATGGAAATTACAGTGGATATTTTGGAGACTGTGAGGGTTTGCTAAGTTACTTTAACTGTTTAACTTGGAGTTGGAATAGGATGTTCATTTTTGGAGCTTCTATAATAAGAAATATAGACTGTGGGATTTGAAAGTTTGCTTTCATGTGGAATTGGAAGTGATTGTTGGTCAGATCCTCTGTGATGGAAATTACATTGGATGTTTTGGACACTTTGAGGATATGGAAAATTGCAGGATGTTGGTTGGACCTTCTGCTATTGGAAATATAGACTGGGGGAATTGGAAAGATTGCTTTCACCTGAAATTCAAAGGGGATGGTTGGAGCTTCTTTGATGGGACTTATAGTGAAGGTTTTGGAGACCAAGGGTTTGGAAAATTGCTTCATCTTGGAATTGAAAGTGAAAGTTGTTTGGAACTGTTTGATGGAAACAGTGGATGTTTTGGAGGTCCTGGGATGGATACAATAAGGTTGGAGGTACATGTACATGTTGCTTGGAAACACGAGAATAGTGAAAACGAATTGTACATTTACTTGAATATTGTGAAATTTGTGTTCATAATTAGAATCGCTACTGAATTATGTTTGGATGTACTGGAATTTCATACATCTGAAGATTTGGAAAGTTGTCTGAAGTTTGGAGATTCTAGGTTTGCAGAAGAGCTGATGGATGTAAAACTTATATTTGGAGGTCATAGTTTTGATAACGGCCATGTCTCGAAAGTATTATGGAACTGGCTAAAACTGAAAGGAAAGAATCTTTAAAACCATGGATAGACTTTGCTGAGACGGGTGCAAGTTACATCATACTTTGCAATGAGGACCAACACCGGTATGGAGGACTGTCTTCTTGTTGTATGTAGTTGCTGTGGGTCTGCTGTGATACAATAATATTTAATTGCTAATTTTGTCATGCAGTGTAAATATGATGTCTGACATCCTTTGCTGCTGATAAGAACCCAAGTAAAACTCTCACCTCACCTCGATTTTCGGCTTGGCCTAGAGCATTTATGTTTGTTTGGTTGGTGTCAAGCGAGTCTTGTATGGTAATCAAGAATATTTCAGTTACAAGTTATTTGATGACTGTCAGATTCAATGGGGGAGGCAATGACAGTGTACCTAGGAAAATCTGAAGCACACTGTAGCCCATTGCTTGGGACTTGACGAAGCTCCATAGGCTCCCTTCTGCCCATTTCCTGAATGCAGTAGTTGGTTTATAATTAGTCAATGATTAATCTAGAGAATATATATGTGAGTCATGTGAAGGAAACCGTTTAAGGTTTCTTTGAAGACCGAGTAGAATAACTGTACATCTGGGGCCGATTCCACAAAGCAATGCCAAAATTTAAAATCTTTCTGGTGAAACGTTTTTGGTATTGGAAGTTGATATTTTGATACATTTGTCTTAATTATGTAAACATTAACAGGATGGTTGGAATTGTAATTTTTAGTGCCCATGTTTGAGCTCTAAAATCTGATTGCAAATTTTGACTCATGTCAGAGATGGCTTTGCCCAGTCAGCCCCTGCTGCTTTTCATTAAACAGCCAAAAATGAAAATGATGTACTGAAAATAAACAACGGATAGCAGAAAAAAAGAATATCAAAAACTAAAAAGTTTTCGCAGCCAAAGAGTATATCGAGGTGATGGTTTCAGTTATTTTGAATCAATGACAACTGGCAAATATTGGTTTGGTTTATTATTTATATGATTTATATTTTAATTTGTTATAACAGGGTGTGATGGGGTGCTGTGGGTTGACTCTTGTGACAATAAACTATAATATCTATACTTCTAAATTCTGTGTTCTTTCTGTTCTGCTTTGTGTTTTTAGATACCAGTTCATTGTTTGACTGTGAGGATACCTCAGTTAAACCTTTGGTGTGGCTTACAGATCAGTTAGTCTTTTTGTTTAATTTTAATAAAATCCAAAACCAAACATATAAACATCAGGGCATGTAATGTTAACAGCAATGACTTTTCTTTTTTTCACTTCACGAATCCCTTAATATTTTTGTATCTGAGTATACCTGTAAGAACTGTTGTTAGCTTGCTTGTTGATTTTCACCTGTGGACAGGATTGATAAATGATGTACATACACACACACATACAGATTACACTCTACGATGTACCATGCAGTCATTGCCATTGTTTTAGTGGAAAGGAAAACAATATGTTCCAATGTTCATGTATCTGATGAAGATGATGTTAAACTTGTTCAAATTCCAGGGCTTTGAATTTTAATGAAGTGGCCATTTTTAGCAAAACAGGAATCAACTGTTGTACATGTGTGTGATTGAAAATAGGGGCAGGTTTATCATGTTTTTAAACCATAAATAAATGTCCTATTTTAGCACATTTTAAAGAGAAGGTTAACCAGTCTGGATAGGGTTATATTGCAGATGTTTTACCTGCCAGCTAGGATCTTGCTCAATAACATGCATGTTCTACTAAAAAATAACTAATGATGACATGAGTATTTTCTGTTATTTGGCTTTACATGTAACAGTAGAAATTGCTGTTTTACTAACAGGTTTCTAACTTAAGTATGTGCGTATATGTCTGCTCCATTCTTATACTTTGGTAAGGATCAAAAACTGGTACTATACATTGATAAAAACTATTTCATTACAAAAAAATTAACATACTTACCTGGGCTGTCTCTGGTCTTTATTCTGTTAAGTCTACATTGGTTTTTTTGTTGTTTTTTTTTTTTGAAAAAAAAGAGAAAAATAATAAATAAATGAAAAAGATAAGAAAGAAAGATGAATGATCAGTGTACTAATTGATTTTGTTAATTATATAAATTTTGAGTACATAAATCAAGATTTGTCAACATTCCCATATGGAAACTGTTCTTCTTTGAAATTCTTTCTTTCCTGCTGAAGATTCAGATTTACAGTGGAAATTGCTTCAGTTGGACTTCCATGATTTTCATCTTGGAAAAATTCATTTTTACAATTTCATCCATGACCAATTTATTCATTTAAATTGGCATGATTCTGAGGATTCTGTTGATTTTAGAAAGATGTTTTAGGTTTTTTTGAAAGGTAGGATGATATCCTTGTAGAAAACTGTAAGTCTTATCAGCATAAGTAGTGCATGACATGGCATGATTTTTATTGGCCTCAAAAAATGCAGAGTTTCCACCAATCTTTTAGGGCAACTACAACTCTTCAGTCTGTGCTGATATATATGAGGTTCTGTATGTGTGCTATCTGTTCATAGAGTGGAGCAAACTTACTGAGGATGGACAGAATGAAAATAAAGGAACCGCTGTATGTCAGTAAATACGAGGGACGACATAACAACGGTATCCCCTGTTTTTCTGAAGAGCGGAGCATGGAGAGAGCTGCCAAGGTGGGTAGTAGTGTGGACTAAAGTTTCTAAAAGCCAGCAAATAGGTGCCTGACCTTTTTTAAACACACCTTCGGACAAAGTGGTATGTAGGGGGACGTATGAACTTTACAGAAATTATACAACAAACCTGTCCAGATCAGATATATATATCTGTAAGGCCACCCTCAAAAATTCTTTGTTGTGGGTAACAGCACCCTATTGGAAAAAAATGGATCGGTGGGTAGTGAAATGTTTTATTTTGTTCTTTGCTATTGAAGTCAAGAATTTTTTAAGTTAAAGAAATAAACATGGAGAGAAAAATAGACGAGAAAAAACTGAATCTAAAGCCCAATAGAAACTTTAGAGGTACATCAGTAACGTGCCAAAGGTTGTCAATAACTGTGATTTTCTCCACCCATAAAACTGACCATCATTGCATATTCAGGTGAAGAATTTTTGAGTTTGGCATTAGTAAGCTGAACAGTGAAATAAATAAAAATATACAAAGTTTCCTTCTGTACGGCAGTAAACCACAGTGTAATAACAAGAGATACATATACTTTTAAATAAACTCAGTTCTTGTTTTTTACTTTATCACTAGGTTTCATTTTTCATTTCATTTGAATTAAATCACGAAATAAAAACATAAATATATAGTTGAAAAATATCACGGGAATAAAGCTCATAAGAGCTTGCTGTAGATGATGACTAGATCTGTCATATGAACGATTGTGCGATTGTGATATTCCAGAACAGTGGTATCATATCTGTTCTTTATCTGTGTTATTTCAGAGAATGGCTGAGGTGAAAAAACGCCAAGATGACCATGACAGGGAAGCTTCCTACATTGTAAGTTTGACGAACAGTTCATTAATATAAATACATGGAAAACCGGAGGATTTCATGTGTTCTAATGTGGGTACAACGCAAAAGCAGACACCTCTTGTGTGAAGCATTTATGGTTACAGGTGAAGGAAACTGTCCTCACTTACATGTAATTAGGAATGTCTAGTATTCAACTGCTTGTACCAATTGGCCGAGCCAGCATGTCAGGATTGTCGCAAGTTTTACGCAGATTGAGGCGAGACAAGGGGGTACTTTCGCAGACCAATGGGGCTAAAGATGTAGTTTTTCATTAATGGATCAGGCTGGCTATGCAACAACTGTAAATTCCACCTTCTGTCTTATTAGTTTGCGAGAGTACTGCTTTGTCTTGCCTCAACCATGCCAACCTGTGTGAACTCACAAATATGACGACTCTGTTTAGAACGTATTGTCTATGTGTACCTGTGAATATGTTAGTACATTGTATTTGCCTTGACCCTCTTACATTTTAATATGTTACCTATATCATATTAAAAAATATGTATATATACATATATAGCGTGTGGGGAATTTGTGGGTTCTCCCACTCTCACTAGCTGTTCACATGGCCTTTGAGAGGATAAGGAAGTGGCCAACATCACTCGGGTCACCGTTTGTGCCAGTCGGCTTCCTCTGATGTGATGTAGCTCCTACACGGTACAGTGTCCCCATGAGCACTTCACTTTCCATTTCCCGTATAACCAACTGCCATGGTATCAGTGAAATATTCCTGAGTATCATCAGCCTAGTGAGGCCATCCTTAAAAAACATTTTGTTGGGCATAACCCGACCCATTGAAACAAAATAGGGCCGGTTGGTAGAGAATATTTTTATTTTTTTATATTCTGGCTCTTGAAAAAGAAAGGGATTACACACAGAGAAAAATATAAAAATTCAAACACCAATAAAAACATGTTTGAACGGCCCTTTTTTGAGGGGTCAGCTGGGTTACAACCAACAAACATAGTTTAAAGGATGGACTGACATATTTGCATTGTGGTTTTTACCCCAGCTGTCAGAGGGTCCACCATACCAGAACTTCATGGCCATGATGAGATCAGGTGACCTTCAGCACGCCGTCACGCAGGACGACATCCGTCAGCGCTTCCAGATGGCACTACACGAAGGCACCCCAAACGTGGCGCGAACGTTGGTTGGGCTAGACGGACGGGTAGCCTTCACACATGCAGGTCCGTCCAACCTCAGCAGGAAATATTGTACAAAAATTGCCAAATCTGCGACAGTAATTCTCTATCGTTTTTTACATATGTCTAGGGCATTGAATATTAAAGCTTATTCTGAGGAAGTTTATATTCTCTGAGGACTGGCAGACTTATTACTTTAATTTCTGAAGTCCTGAAATTGGCTAATCAAACTGATATGGTTTTGAAGCCAAAATTGAATTGGAGAGTCACTAAAGCTGCACATTGCCTCCATTCCCTGAGGACTGGAAGACTTACTACTTTAATTTCTGAATTCCTGAAATTGGCCAATCAAACTGATATGGTTTTGAAGCCAAAATTGCATTGGAAAGCCACTAAAGCTGCACATTGAGGGGGTTAGCGCACGAGTGCTGTATAATGAGCCCGTGCCTCTTACCAATCCCATTGCTGTGAGCTCAAGTCCAGTTCATGCAGGCTTCCTGTCCAGCTGTACATGGAAAGGTCTGTCAACAACCTGTGGATGATCGTGGGTTTCCCCTGGGCCCCGTCGGTTTTCCTCCTCTATAATGCCAGCCACCATCTTATAAGTTAAATATTCTTCAGGACAGGGTGAAAACACCAATTAGATAAATAAATAAATGAAAAAGTGCACTGCAAGTTGCTCTTTTAAATGTGAAAGGTTTCAGGGATAATGGTAGATTTTTTGTTTTATAACTCATCAAGGTACATGCAAGGAGCCCCATCATTTCACCTGTTTACCGCTCCAACTATCAAACAGTGCTAGTCTTTATCATAAAAAAACCCCCATAAACATCAGTCAAACATGTAAATACATATTAAATAATGCATTTTTGTTTCTGTCCTCAAATTGCAGACGACATGATGCAGATAGCCAACATCCAACCTTTCAACCTCATCCCAGCTTCCAAGCCGATACCTATTCAGCATTACAACAGGTAAGGAAATTTGTGCCGTCTGATACGATGGCCATGTAGAATTACATGATTGGTATCAGGTAAGTGCTTGCTTTCGAACAAGAAGAAGTTGTCCTGGATGCTTGTGTGACCGTTTGCACTGTCTAGCTTTTATTGAAGACTTGTCTTCCACCAATCTGGTGTGCATATTTGTGTGTCACATTTGAGAAAGATAGTCAGTAAATTGCCAAATGTTGTTGGTTTACAACGGGCACTCTGTGGCTGTGACAATAGTCAGCAGGTTTGTCAGATACATGCACAAGAGGGTCTCCTCCACTCGTTAACTTGACTGCTGTCTTGTAAGTGAAAAGTTCTTGAACATCAGTCACTGAGGCAATCTTTTTTCACATCTGTTTCATCTGAAGAAACCAGTTCAATAGTGAATGTTATTGACCTCATATTATTGTACCTACCAGGCCATTCTAAACTTCTCAAAACAGTTATGTTGTGACACGCGTGTATTGTGACTGGAGAGTCATCAGCAGGGAGGGATAATGCCCGTAGCTATTACAAGGAGGCTGTACATGAGAAGGTCCGCCAGCAACCTGGTCGTGGGTTTACCCCGGGGCTCTGCCCAACTTCCTCTCATCAATGCTGGCTGTTGTGATATGTGAAGTTAATCCTGAGTAAGGCATAAAACACCTAACGAATGAAGGAATACATATTGCAAGGAGTTCTATATGTAAAGGCAATTGAGCCATTCTCTAAAACATAACCATGTGATGTGAGAAATCTTCTCGCACAATGCGAGTTCTACGTCAGCTGACTTTGAGTAATTCAGGGTTTTTACATTTTTACAACTAATAAACCAGATATTTTGGGCAGGGTCAAAACCCTAGTGTGCAAAAGAGTACATTGTCAGTTTTAGTTGGGATAGCCATCAGTGTGAGTAACATAGAAATGTACAGCACACTGATTACATATTCCTAACTTTGTCCTCAACCAGCTCATCGGAAGACAGCGAAAATGGTTATCCATCCCATCATGTGCCAGCTCAGCTCCACGACCCTTCACTGCATCACCTGGATGACCGAGAGTTTCTCTTCCATAATAACAACAACAGTGTCGGCTCTCCAAGGAGATCAACAGTACCTCAGGTTCACACCTCAACAAGTGCACCAGCATTGGGCAAACACATAAGGTTAGGTTTAAATTCTAAGGGACTGGGATCATATAATTTGTTTGGGTTCCCTGACTCTCGCAGCCATGACAGCCAGTTTAGCTTTTTGACAACAAGCAGTTGAGGACCTTCATGTCAATCACTGTCACTGGTGGGAAAGTTAATGGCCATAAGTCAGTATTTACCTGGGTTTCCTCCACTGACTGCCATTGTGTAAATGAAAAACTTGTGAGTATGATCTTATGCAATAATCAAATAAATAAATAAATACTGATGCTAAAGTATTGCTTACAGTTTTTCCGTGGAAATTCATGGCATAAACAAACTTGTTTTTAATTTCATTGCAAAGAAGTGTCACGGTTCTTGATGTTCGATATTTGTGATTTTGTGGGAAAGCCATAGACAACTACACCGTGTATTTTGATCAGACTGAATCAAAATCAGTTTTGTTTTCAGAACCGTGCACACACTTCAGTCTTCCTCGTCAAAGTCGCCACCACCACAATTTCGCCCCCACCCGCATCCGCACCCGAGCGCGGGCTTAACAGGTGTCCCGGACAATCTCCGTATCTACAAACAACTGTTCCCAAACGTGCAGACGGACAAGCTGGCTGAGAAGAGGGTGCAGGCGTACCGATCTGGAGGCACATCATTGGTGAGGAATCAGACTGTTTTGTTGGCATATGATAGTCTTGCTAAAGCCATACTGCAGGCTTGTGTTACCAGATCTAAGGACACCCGCATTCTTCTAGTCTTCTGGACATGTGTAGTCTTGTTTTTTTTCAGCCAGCATTTGTAACAGTAATATGGTTTTCTTTTCTCTCACTAGATTAGTCCATCTAATGAGCAACATATGCAAATCTCTACTTTTCTGAAAAAATGAAATGGATGTATCCTGTAGAAATATAATTTTGTGCTGTCCCCAAAATTAGAAGAAATAGTGTAGCCTGTTTTGAACTGAACTGTCAAACATCCTAAGCATTTGGCAGTGCTTGTTCCCTGACCAGATTCAGTTCCCAGTATCAGTACACTGACATTGATTTATTGTACACACCTGTACCTAATTAGACGCAAACACATGTAAATCAAAGGATCTGGTGGAAAGTCGCGGGAAAGTACAGGGTAGAACATGCTCAAGCAGACGCAAGCCTCCTTAGAACAGCTAAAACCAGTGCCTGTTCAGATGTGCCCATGTGCTTCCCCATGCCCCCAGATGTTCCTGTTGCAAAACAGACTTGCATACCACAGAAGTGAAAGACATGTTCACAGACTGGGGACTAACATGACTAAAGAGAACAAATGAACCTTACAAATTTCAGCATTGTTTAGTTCTTTAGCATAGACTTACGGGGCTGTCAGTGCCAGCTGTGTTTAGTTCTTTAGCATAGACTTTCGGGGCTGTCAGTGCCAGCTGTGTTTAGTTCTTTAGCATAGACTTACGGGGCTGTCAGTGCCAGCTGTGTTTAGTTCTTTAGCATAGACTTACGGGGCTGTCAGTGCCAGCTGTGTTTAGTTCTTTAGCATAGACTTATGGGGCTGTCAGTACCCCCGTATAAATATACTGTACATGCATCATAATTTATTTATTATTATTTTTTCTTTATAGGCCACTTGTAGACATAGATACTATAAACATGTATTGCTTTGGTGTTAAAGGTGGAAAGGTGGTCCCCTAAACAGAACTGTGAGTGATGAGATGTAAGAGAAAATTGTACTGGGCCAGAGTGATGCTGTTTGTCGAGTGTTGATTTACCAAAGATCTCGTTACAAATGATAACCAAAGTAACTGTTTATGAATGGGTGTGATCATCAAACAGTTCCTGCCTGCACATGTTGACAGTGCTTGTGAACTACCTCTGTCTCTTTGCTTCACAAGCAGGAAGATCCAGAATCAATAACATATCGCAGAGACGAACAAAAGAATACAAAAGAGTATGAGGCTTGGAGCGACTTGTTTTGGGAGAGTAGGGCTCCCAGTTAATGGAGAAGACAGTAAATAATGGACTTACTGTTGTATGTTTCGAAGAAGGCCAGTTCATGCACTTTTCACTGATTTTTCTGACATAAGATGGTGATATCAGAGATTTTCTGCCAACAATCCATGTTCGCTATAAATAGCTCAAATCATTGCCTTTCAGAAAATATTAGACATGTTGCTGTAATTTTTGTAGTGTTAAAATGCAAATAGTTTGAAAAAGTTACAAAATAACCTGCACTGTAAATATTGCAAACTTTATTGCTGATTTCAGTAAGTGACAGATGAGGCTGATAATTTGTGAAAGGCAATTATTTGCTCTGTTTTGAAACATCAGTAAAAATGGACTGCATTTGAGCAGATTGATATTTGGTAAAAAAATCTTCCATACGGTCCCCATGAGCAAGGCAGGTATTCATGGCACCTGAGAAACCCACACAAGATGAGCGAGTGCCATGTTCCTTCCACTTGTGACCCTGTAAACTTTAGCCAATCAGGATGCATTTATCGTACGTGTACATGTATGTCTTTTCCTTCGAGTTCAAAATTTTAAAAGAAGATCCATCCACAATGTAGAAAAAGCCCTTTTTGAGTTACTTTGTGTATCATTTTGAGCATCGTCTGACAGTGACATGCTTACACTGGAGATATCTGGAGGCATTTTTCTACAATTAAGATATATTAATGAACAAATCTTTTCGTAATCAATCTCTTCAGTTCATCTTGTTCATTATACTTATTCTCACAGATTAATTATAAACGAGATCCTGAACATGTTGTGTGATGTATCAGTTTTATGGTACAATATGCCTACAGATGTCTTCATCATTAATTATATGTTTTAGCTTTTGGTTGCTGTTTTCCTGACTAATCATTAGGAGAATTACTGACCCCACATAACACTGAACATATTATCGTCTTTACCTTTTCTTGTAACAAGTGCCATAAAACCCTGATCCATGTGTGAGTTGGAAAACCTTTTGGTTCTTTTGCAGTTGTTTTCTTGGCTATTTTCATGATTAAATGGGAAAGAGCTCACAAAAATGAAGTTATTATGAGTACAAAGACCATTAAAAACCTCTAATGATTTTTTAAGTCTTCTTTTTCACAAAATTAAACATGGTCAGATTTTTTTATTGTGGGTTTTATTGCCCATATTGATAATGTGTGGTAACAGCGATGTCACGCCGAATTTTCTCTGGCCATAAAGCAGAACTGCAGTGTCATATTAGCTTTTTCATACCCATGCAGGGACATATTACAGGAGTATGGTTAACAAGAACTTTATTCAGAGTTGAACATAAAGGTGTACAAAACTCTTGTGACATCACGGTTGACACACATTATGGCCCATCAAACCCATGACACAAACAAAACATTTGACTGCATTTATTTTAAAGAAAAAATATCTTGAAAAATTACTGAAGATATTTTCAGACACAGCTTGTAATGGTCTTTTTGCTTACCCTAAGTTCATTTTTGCTCGGTCTTTGCCTTTAACATCTCATTCAGTACGTTTGAAATTTGTCAACTTTCAGAAGGGTTCATCCGTGATGAGTTGTTGTTATGACATTGAATGTGAATAACTTCCATCTCTCTTTGGTCATGTTGGTGGCACAGAGGCTGAAATCCGTGTGTACCCGTTTTTAGCTGTGACATATGGCTCTGTAAGTTATTCTGTCTGTCCGACTGTGCGTCAGGTGGGCGGATTTTTTGCATGAACCTGTCACAAAATCATGGTCCTATGTGCAACACAGCATGGATTTTTTAAGTTATCGGAATTGTTGCGAATTTGCACTTTTTTCCTCATTGCAGCCAATGTTTCCTACACCCACAGGATTAAAGACATCAATCTACCATTCACTAATTCAGTTTGAAGTTAGAGGTTGAAAAGTTTGCCATGTGCCTGGAGAAAAACAGTGATAGCAACTCAACATTTGGACGAATTCCTGACCATGTGTTGATGTCTAGTAAACTGTAATCATCATCATTGCATCCCCACCCCCGTATGTCATTCTGTTTGAAACACTGTTGCCAGAGGGTGTGTAAGTTGCTCATTTTTAAACTCTTACATGAACAGTTAAAATAAGACCTGAACTGAGGTAAATTGACAAGAGGCCATATTTTGCGGTGTGCCTAATTGCCAACTGTCACATTGTCATTGCTCTAATTTGACTCTCCATGTCTTAGCCTTTTGTAATCCACCCAGTGTTTCAGTGTCCTCCATCTGACTGTCATCATACTGAAATGGAAAATTACTTCGTACACATTGCTAAACTCAGATCAAATATATGTGTAATTTTGTCTCTTCGTCAACATTTTCAGCACTTTTTCTTGTAAAGCAATTTGAAATACAGTAAATGAATAACAGAAAGAGCTTTTTCCCTGACGAAAATATTTGGTATTAAAGCATATTTGTGTGGCAAATTATTTACTTTTTGATAAGTGCAGTATTAATTAAATGCAACTATCATGAGATCAGCTATGGCATCTATGTGTCATGATGTTTGCAGAGGTTGCCATGTGGTTTAACCTGTCTACTGCTACATTTCTGACCTTTTATTTGTACAAACCTGTATAAAGTGTTTTTGACCTCCCCCAAAATCCCGCCATAGCCACATGATTAAGCGAGTGGGGGAAACATATTTCAAATATACACACTGGGTGTGTAGGGACAACAGTTGTACCTTTTGGTTATTACATGTACATGGTACATGTCTTTATTTTGATGCTCGTCCACACTGCATTCACCATCAGTAGCATTGGATACTTTGTAGACACATACAGAAGAGACAAGGTTGAGTGAAGTATGCTTATGTGAAACCTAAATATGTAGAGTACTTGAAAATCCGGAGGCTCACGCGAAATTTCTGTGGACGCCAGATACTGCTCATTTCATCATAATCCTACATGTTAAATAAATTTGCGTCATAGCAACCATATAAATACACAGATAAATTATGTTGGAGAGAATTGCATGACCCTGGGTCAATTTGTGATGAATAACCAAAGCATATGGTGACTTTTGGATCCTCAGTTCCATGGTACCACAAACAGATGGTGGTCACTGCACAAACTGTTCCATGGTACCACAAACAGATGGTGGTCACTGCACAAACTGTTCCATGGTACCACAAACAGATGGTGGTCACTGCACAAACTGTTCCATGGTACCACAAACAGATGGTGGTCACTGCACAAACTGTTCCATGGTACCACAAACAGATGGTGATCACTGCACAAACTGTTACTTGATATCAAAAGCTGATGGTGATTGTTGCATCCATTGTTACTTGATATCAAAAGCTGATGGTGATTGTTGCCTTAACCACCTGTGAGCATTTGAGTTCTGTCTGCAAAGTCTCTCAAAATAACACCAATAAACATGGATAAGTGTTGGTGTACAACAAATTTTTTGTCTCTTTTCAGCTGATAGCATCTCGGATTAAAGGTCGAAGAAGAGGATCAGTGGAATGATGTCAGTGGACAGCTGTGCCAAAACCCACTTTATTGCGCCTGAGATCAGAGTACAGAAGACAGAAGTTTCTGTGAGAGTGTCAAAACGTTTTGACTTCACAATTTCAGTGATGGAGGTTTCTTTGACAGTGGCAAAGCATATTGAGTGAGATCACATTGCCAGCCATGGAACTTTTCATGATAGTGATAAAGCATTGAGTGAAATCACATTGCCAGCGATGGAAGTTTCTGTGATACTGGCAAGGTATAGATGGTGAGAAAACAGTGCCAGAGCAGAAAATTGTTTGTCATGTTGAGATAGCATAGTTCCTATGGTAAACTTTCCTTTGATATTGACAAAACATGTTCCTGAGATCACCTTTCCTTTGATAGGTCCTGTGATATTGTCAGAGCACACATACACCTTTAGTCCCTGAGGCAACAGTGCCAAGGGAGTAAGTTGCTGTGATATTTACAAAGCAAAGTGCTTTTCGATCATAGTGCCAAATGTGGAAGACTGTGATATTAAAAGTGAAAAGTGCCTGAGAACACATGCCTTACTGTGATACCGACAAGACAAAACAGAGACTATCTTGAGTATCTGAATATTAGAAATAGGTTTGGGGAGCTAACTCTGGATATAAAATACACAGTGTGATGCTAGACATAGGATGTAGATGTTTGGGATGACAGCAGGCAAAGGAAGACATTTACCAGTGATACTAAGAGGAAAACAGACAGAGGATCAGTAGTATGGAATTCAGTGTGGGTAGAACTACTGAAGAACGCTTTAGTATAGAGTGTACTTGTGGGTGGCATTGTCCAAAAATCCACAGTACAGAATGCACTTATCATTCTTATGGGTGGAACTGCAAACCGTTCGATATAGAATGTACTTCAAATGGGTGGAACTACAAACCGTTCGATATAGAATGCACTTCATATGAATGGAACTACCTAAAAAGCCTTTTAGTACTGAGTGCTAAATTGTGAGTGGAATACTGAAGAACCCTGAAGTATAGAATGTTCTTGTGGGTAAAAAAATTAAAGGACCCTCTCACCTTGTTAAGGGTTTGTGACAGAATGAATGCAGATGCAAGTCTCACCATCAGTGTGGGTTAATACATTTTGACTTCCAGACATTCATAGCTGTCATCCTAAGGAATAGGACTGGAGCAGCCTGAATGAGTGTACCAGTCACACCGTGAGAGTGGTTTATGACATTTTAACAGTTTCATTTCATGAAATTTGCTGAAGACACGAAACTGCTGGACATTTCGGGCACCTCAAGGACTGTAGCACACTGAATGGAAACACAAGTCACATCTCTGAAGGCACTGAAATAATGAACAATCCTGTCATCCTATGAAAGGATTGTGACACATTGGATGCCAGTGCAAGTCACAGCATGAAGGTGCCTTGAGACAAAACATCTCATTCAAAGACTAGGATTTACTGACTATTGCAGCAAATCCTAGAAACACTAAGGCTCAGCAGATCTGAAACTAGCCAACAATCCTGCCAATAACCAAGTGCCTTAGTCAGCATAATGACGAGGTACGCCATCAAGTACATGTGTGCACGCGGCCAGTTCTTGTATGTATTGAATACCAGTACATATGTGTAAAAAGAGTATTTTCACTTGATTGTGCTTGTATTGAAATAGGAAAGGGCCTCTGTGAACATGTTTGTCGTAATGCGATATCTGTGAAGCATGTAATTTGCTTGCCAACGGCTATGGTGTATGTGTATGTGTAGACTTTAATTTATTCAGAAGAGGAGAATATAAGTTTTGGTTGATGAACGGCAACGAACTGTCAGTCATCTCTTCAGTTAGCTTTTCTTTCCTTTACAGTGCGTTCATGTATATGTAGGCCTACAGGTATATGAAGTGGATGTCGTGAATTATAATGTATATCCAGACTGGCTAGCAGTGAAAACGTGTTTCAGTACATTATTGCAAATGCCTGGGTAACTTATAAAATGATACAATGTATGCTCTTTGCAACAATAAGTGAAGGGAAGTACCTAGATGTACTGATGCATTCTTGAATTACAAATGTAATATTTTATAAAGCGAGTCTGCTGGTCAACTTTTATGTTGCGTATACATGTCTTAGACATGCACATTGGCATGTTTCATTTATCATCTTACTGTATAATGTAAGAAATTGTCGTCAAACCCTGGACGACCGTTACTTTCATGGATACAGGTTTTCGTGTTTGTTATGTATGTATTTAGTGTTTGTTATGTATGTATTTCGTGTTTGTTATGTATGTATTTAGAGTTGGTGCTTATTTCTTATGAATTGCGTATATTTGTGATATAATTTATACATACATATACAGAGAGAGACGGTGAGAAAATGTAAAAGAATCAGTGAAAAAAAAAGTAAGTTGCGAAAAATGAACAGCCGTCAAGGTCATTCTGATACCCATGTAGCTGTTCTGAGCATGTCTGCTTTTTTATGTTCCTGTAAGATCTGTTGGAGAGCATTGGATATAGCTACAAATAAATTAGCCAGGCTCTTGCCAAGATAAAAAGTCACCCCTTCGCCTTATTTCTGAACAGTTATTGAAGTTTCGAAAAAAAAAAAAAAAAACCTAATGATGTAACAGTCTTGTTAAAATTTGTGACTATCCCAGAGGACTTGATTTGCTCTACTCTTTCAGAATCAGGAATTCAGAATGCCTGAACAGGTGGTATTATTGTGTTGTTTTTATACCCAAAAATTCCTGTTAACATCTGGGTGTACATGTAGTCACTTCTGTATTAGTGATTGACTGGGGGCTCAGTCAGATAGCGTGCTAGCGCAGCGCAATGACCCAGAAACCTCCCACCACTGCTGTCGCTGTGAGTTCAAGTCCAGCCCATGCTGGCTTCGTACGTGGGAAGATCTGCCAACAACCTGGGAATGGTTGTGGGTTTTCCCCGGGCTCTGCTCGGTTTCCTCCCACTATAATGCTGGCCGCCGTCGTATAGTTGAAACATTTTTGAGTAGGGCATGAAACACCAATGAAATAAATAAATAAATTAGTAATTGACTGCACTGTAGTGGTGGGCGAGATAGTCAGACTTTTGTTCGGGGAACCTTGGCTTAGTTCTGAGACGCATCGTACTTTTATATTTATTTATTTATAATTTATTTATTTGGTTTGTGTTTTACCCCATACTCAAGATTATTTCACTTATACCTGGACGGCCAACATTGTAGTCGGATGTAACCGGGCAGAGCCCGGGGAAAACCGACGACCATACACAGGTTCCTGGCAAACTCAAACTTTTATAAGGAGAAAAACAGAATTTTTCACTCATACGTCAGTTTAATAAATGGTGGAAACCCGGAGGGCGTCGTATTGGTGCAAGAAAAGTGGTCTTCAACCTTAGACTGAACAAACGGTGATACGAGCGTCACAGACCACTTGTTGTCGCCTGGCCCCCATGAACAGTGTGAGATTTGGAGTGGACAAACTCCCTGTCCAAGGCAAGTTGTGCTTACTGGAAAGATGCGGCTGCAGCGGAACCAGCGAAAGCATATTACATTTCTGTGAATAATTATCACCATGTTTTACCACTTCAACGGTGGTAAAATTAGGGAGAAAACTGAAGCAAACTTAAAGCAGTACGTCCCGTGGCCTATTCAACACTGTTACAGAAACTTAATTTGGACACACAACGCCTCCTGATTTTCCGTTCCTTGATCTGGAAAAAAACTATCGTTAAACGAAAGTTTCAAACGGAATGGTTTGATAAATACACTTTGTTGCATTATCAAGAAAATACCGACTTAGCTTTCTGTTTTGTATGCCAAAACGTAACTTTTTCGTCAAGGTTATCCTCCTTTCATATCTAGAGGTTTCAGCAACTGGAAAGAAGCACAGGGTGTATTTAGAGAAGACGAAGCTACCAATTGTCATAAAGAAGCCGTTGAAGGTCTCATTACCTTTCCAGCAACTAATAGAGATATTGGCGAATCCCTAAGTCAAGCGCATGGTGAAGAAAAGGCGGAAAATAGAGGCATTATATATAACATATTTGAAAACATATGTCACTTATGTCGACAAGGTTTACCATTCAGTGGAAGTGGCGCTGCTACACATGAAGACGATGGGAACTTCACGCAGCTTCTCACTTTACGTGAAAGTGACGATCCGTCTCTTCTACAGTGGTTAAAAAAGAAATCAAAAAAATATGTAATCGCATGACATTCAGAATGAAATGATTCGTGTTCTTTCAAGACAGGTCATAAATGAAATTCTGAAGTCTATCCATCGCTCCGAGTTTCACTGTATAATGGTAGATGAATCAGCTGACGTTTCCAATCAAGAACAGGTCGTACTAGTTTTTCGGTAGGTAAGAGAGGATTTTATTGTCCACGAAGATTTTCTTGGGGTTTACAAAGTAGATGACATCTCTGCTGAAACTTTGGTAAAAGTAATTTTGGACGTTCTTTGTAGAATGAATGTATCAATAGGAGAATGCAGAGGGCAATGTTATGATGGCGCGAGCAATATGAGTGGGAGAAATCCGGCGTGGCTGTCAGGTTACAGGAGTTGGGACCGAAAGCGTTGTTCACACGCTGTTATGGTCACTCATTAAATCTTGCGTGCAAGGACGCCGTCAAAGAGGTAAAAGCTACTAAAGACGCTTTGGAAGTTACGCGCGAAATTTGTAAATTGATCAAATACTCACCAAGGCGTGCTGCATTGTTTGATAACCTGAAGACTAATATTCAATCCGATACACCTGGAGTTAGATTACTTTGTCCTACGCGCTGGACTGTTCGTGCAAATTCACTGGAGAGCATTCTCGAAAACTCTGAGGTTTTATTTAATCTGTGGGAAGAGGCACAACAATGTGCGACAGACACTGAAGTGAAAGCTATATTATTGGAGTACAGTAACAAATGAGAAAATTCGACCTTTTCTGGGGAATATCGCTCTTACACCTCATTCTTAAGCACTCCGATAATCTTAGTAAAACATTACAAAGTCCAAATTTTTTAGCAGCAGTAGGTCAAGAAATTGCTTATTTGACTCTTAAAACTCTTCAGAAAATAAGGGAAAGGGAGATTTGACATGTTTTACGAGAAGATTCTCCAATACCCAAAATCACTTGACGTAGAAGATCCTGTGTTACCGCGCAAACGCAAGACGCCATAACGATACCACGTTGGCGAAGGGGCAGGGCATTTCCCACAGACCCCGCGAGAAGTCCATAGGCAACAGTGCTTTGATGTTCTTGATTGTATCATTAATGCAATCAAGACAGGATTGATCAACTGGGGTTCCAACAATACAGAAATCTTCAGGATCTGCTTTTGAATGCCTGCAATAATAAAGAGTACAGTCAGCAACTAGAAGCCGTGACAGCATTCTACACATCAGATTTTGATAAAGAGAGACGAAGTACTCAGTCAGATACACTTTCTGTAAAATTCACCGAAGGGGAAGACTCGCCTGTTGATTTGAAGTCGCTGATTTCTCTTTTTTCTGATATGTCACACCATGAGAGGACCTTTTTCTCCGATGTTTGCATTGTACTTCGTCTGATCCTTGTTATGCCAAGCGAAATGTCTTTCTCTGCTCTCCATAGCCTAAAAACATACCTGTGGTCCACCATGACACAGTCTAGGTTAAATGATCTCATGGTCCTGCATGTTCGTATGGATTATACAGACAACATTGATATCAAAACTGCAATCAATCCGTTCGTTGAACTCTCAGGCTGTACGCAATCAATCTTTGGAAACTACTGATAGCCTAAATCGATCGGCAAGCAATTATACCAGCGTAATTATTTCAAGTAATTGTGTGACACTCACGCGTCCACTCAATGCAAACCTGTGTCACGAAAGAGCCATTTTCTGACGGAGGAATACCAGCCCTTATAAGTCCGGTTCTCCGACTCGTTCTGTCTTTTCAATATGCTACATTACTATTACATAGCTGGTTTCAAGGGCAGCAGCCTACACGCCAAGCTTCAAAATATGGTAGGCCTACCACAACATCATAGCCAGAAATACGCGGTGGAAGTTAGACTTGATAAGCATTTCCACTAAAAAACAAAACAAAACAAAACAAAACACAATCTCTATTTATCTATAGGTGCTGGATAATTTGTCTTCACTCTTGTTCTGCTTCTGTTTCTTTTTGAATTTTTTTTGAAATTATTGTCGGGGCGGTTCCGACGCCCATGATAGTAAGTGGGATATTGCTATGAAACATAAAGGTATTGATGCTGATTTATTTGTTTATTTATTCCTTTATTTACTTATTTATTATCTTTGGAAGGCTTGTTATCACTGAGGCCCCGCAAACAAACAATCAGAGTGAATGAAACTTACAACTTGATTTCTTGTGACAATTTGACATCTGGGTATCACAATACCCACTCAATGAGTCCTTGAATCCAGGATGTTGGAAGATGGGGAGCACCTTGGCCGAGTTTGTTAGCGCGCTAACGCAGTGTAATGATCCAGGAGCCTCTCATCAATGCGGTCGCTGAGGCTGGCTTTCTCTCTCTCGTGGGAGGGTTCGTCAACAACTTGCGGATGGTCGTGGGTTCTCCTCGGGTTTCCTGTCACAAATGAAATCAATGATATATATAAATATACGCCAGTGGTCACACTGAAGCGTTCAGTAATTAGCAATGCAGAATACAAAAGAAAAATGAGACTGAACGTGCCTTTAAAGGCATTTATTTATTTATTGGTCTATGTTACACCTTGCTCAAGAATATTTTACTCTGATGGGAGAAGGGACGAATTATGATGGTACGAAAGCCGGGGAAAGGCTGGCGGAAATCGACGAGCTGATGGAAGCCCCATGGCGCAGAAGAGAAAGGCAGGTTACCATTATCTCTCACAAGAGGTTTCAAACCTGTCATTAGGCAGGCAATTGGTAAATTCTCCGGCTTTCAGTTTTTGTCGGGCGTTGGGTGACGAGGATCGTGTCGTCGTTTACACAATGCAGCATTTGTTGAAGATCATCTGTCTTCCATGGAAGCCGGACGCGGCCTCTCGCGTTTTCACAGTTTCGACCTTTTAAATAAAAGGTCGAAAAGGGCGAAAAGGCGAAGGACGAAAACACGAAAGTGCGACGCGAAAATTCGAAAATGCACTTTGGCACTTTCTGGTTTTTGCCTCGTACTTTCGAGTTTTCGCCCTATTCCCAGGTAGAAAATGTGAAGTTCGCTCTTTGTACAAGGTCGAAACGCCCTTCCCCCTCTTTCACCACTTTTAAAAGGCCGAAATCGAGAAAGAGCGATGTTAACTGCACGTTTTCCCCTGTTCAAGATATCCAGTCTCTGCGTGTTACCCGGTTGTAGGTCTGCACGCAAGACGTTAATCCCGTCATATTCAGAGCACCACCAATAAATTTCACAGCACAAGTTACGTGCATGTTACATACGAAATTTGTGAATTGAGCGCCAAGATTAAACCACGACGATATCACATGTATTGATATTCTCTAGCTGACTTTTTTTCTTAATTGCACTAGGTACCTACATCTAGGCCTAACACCAACCTCATTCATATCGCTTACCTGTAGTCAATGACCCCATTTCGCAAATTTCAAATACATGACGTACCTACACAAATGTTGGGGTTGTGGCCAGGTAATAAATTAAACATTAACGATAGCATTACTCACTTACCTATACATTTGTAACAAGCTCTTTTTTTTATTGGTATATCCACATTAACCAATGAGGGGAAGGTACATACGCATGTATGTTATGTGTAGAATGTTATGTAATACCCTTTTAGGATTAATGTGTTAAATTATTCTCCCAAAATAATAATTTAGTTTTACTGAAACCGGTGTTAAGCATGTCATACCATTGCAGTGCATTTTATAGTATGGTGCCTCCGTCGGTTAATTTTAAATTAAAGACAAGTAGTCGATTATTCCATTCCGGCTTATGTGTATTGCGAATGCAGTTCACTCGTATAAGGAATGCTCAACTTGTTCAAACACAAAACCACGACTTTTGCGTGGATACCTGTTGTGGTTTTCTTTTATGAATTGATTAGCAATCAGTAAGTGTAATTCCGGCCAATTCATCAAACCCACGATTAGTGCATGAACGACAGCAAATGATGTGCACTAATTACGCCTTACCACTTGTGTAGCTCACATACATGGTTCAGTGCTTGGTTATCCACCTTAACAACCTCATATGGAATTGATTTTAAAATATCAGGTGCATGCATTATTGATAGTTGTATAATTAACAAATTGAGTTACATATTATATCAGATGGTGTATATAACGTTATAATATGATGGATAATTAAATCTGGCCAAGCAACAAACATTATATTTATCTGTGCAAACAGATTTCTATCGAGTACTTTGTAGGTTCACGTTCGCCGGGACAAATCTTGTTTATGATACGTGACTAGTCATAAGTGGGTCGAATGTTCACATTTCCCGACACCAGGATCACCTGTTTTGCTGAAAACGCGAAGTTAACTTCGCATTTTCGACCTGGGAGTAGGGCGAAAACCCGACAACGAGAGGCGAAAATCCGAAAGTGCGAAGTTGTACCAGCTTTGGTGTTTTTGCTCGCGTTTTCGAGTTTTCGCCGCACTCTAGGGTTTTCGTCCTTCACTCCTTCGCGTTTTCGCCCTTCCCTCTTTCTTGCTTTCGACTTTTTATTTAAAAAATAAACGCGGCCCGTTTTCTTTATTCAATAAACCTTCTTGTAAGTGGAAACGTCAAGAGTATGGCTATGAACAGGTCTACCAAGAAAGTAAAAGAATAATTTCCTAGTCCAGTCATGTCTTCTACAAATCACATGTGTTGTGCATGACTTGATTGGGAGCACATGTAGGGGAAATAACTCTCACTTGACGCAACGCGACAAGCTATAAACTTCATACTGGTCTGATGACGTTGTAGCATTGTATAATGGCATGTTTTCGAAAGACGTATTTTCTAGTACAAGTAAACATCTCAATGTTTTTATTTAATCTCGAACGCTGCCTGCTGTAAAACAGGTGCATAGGCCCAAGCGGTCTTTTCTTTTGTTCTTTTCTGCAATATTTCATTGCTTTTGTATAATTGCGCTCCTGGAACAAGGAGACAGTTCAGAAGCACCACAACGTTACAGCAGAGATTGACGTGATTGTACAGAGTTTGAACCCGAATTGTTTGGGGGGGGGGGGCGCGGATACGTTGATCATGCGCTCCCATTGAAGGAAGGAGATAATCAATCATTTCTTGTTGATAGTCACTAATCGTATATTACCTACAATATATCGACACACTCTGATGAATACAGGCTCGTTTTTATCAAAATTCAAATTTACTATATTAAATATGAGCCCTCGATCAGTAAGGTTGCGTGTACGAATCCACCTCCCGCCATTCCGGCTGCGGCTTCAAGTGAGGAGGTTTGTGCGGTTTCAAAGGAAGATCAATGATTTATTCCGGACACTCCAGTTTCCGCCACCCATAAACCTGATCGCTATTTTATCAGTGAAACATTCTTGAGCAGTCCTTATAACAACAATCAAATGAATACATGCAGTCTTATCATCTTTGGTTGTTGGCCTTTGCCAGCAACTAGTCGTAAAGTGTTCGAGCAATTCAACCTGGCCTGGGGAAGAGGATGGGGGTGTTCCCTGCTCTGTCCCTGGTTTCTTTCCACCACAATTTTGCCCGCCGCCGTGTAAGTAAAATGGTCTTGAGTGTGCGGTAAAAACACGAATAAAAAATATTAAACAATAAATAAATAAAACAATTAGTAAAACATTAAATAAATAAATACATAAATAAATAAACACACAAATAAATAAATAAACAAATAAGTAAAATAATCTTGTTTTATGAAAAATGACTGTCTTTTTAGTACATTATTTGTGTTTTTATAAAGTATCCTCACTGTATTCGTGAAAGAATTTCCAGAGTACTAAAGTGATATACGTTTGCACCTTGTCCATCTGTCCATCACGAAATAATTTTCCGAACTATTTTTTTTTATCAAAATGGTTCTTCATGTTGAATTAAATTTGATATCTGAGTTCACCACGACAAGTTAAATGATGGCCTAGCTCAATTGCCATGTTTGTTTTTGTCACAGAAAAAACTCCCTGTCCTATTTGTATTTTTCGGTCAAAAACACCTTGGTCCTACATGATATGATCCTCATTGCAAGAACCACAACTTGATTGTTGTCCACAAAAAGTGTTCTAAAAGAGCATCCTCTATTTGTGTGAAAAACACAAAAGGCAGAAATTCATCTTTCATATTTTTATGAATAAATATTATTATTTCATTTGCTCCTAAACGAAAGTGAGAAAAATTATCTTGTCGCCTGCTTGGAAAGTGAGAACAAAAACGAACAAAAAAAATCCCCCCAAAAAGCCAACCCCCCCCAAAACAATAACGACAATAACAACAGCAACAAAAGCAGAGAAACTTCCGAACCTGTCCTTTTCTCTGGTTAAGTTACTACTCGAGGGTTTTTCTAATTCGTTAATTGTATTAATTTGAGAATTGGTACATGGCTTCGTGGCGACAAGATACTGTCCAAGTTTGGGCCATTTCGCCCAATTTCAACAATTTTACGCAAATTGTTTAAACTAGTCTGTTGTAGACTTCATATAGGCCTACCTATTATCTATCGTTTACTTAGATACGGGACATGTTACTGGTTTCGCGATACATAATGCTGATTTATTTTAGCGGCTTTGTTTAGATTACTTCAGTGTTCTCTGATATCAAAATTAAAATCAAATCGAAACGTTTCTCTTAAACATACCAAAAAAAAAGGAAACTAAAACCAAATTTTCTTTACTTAGCAAGAATTAATAGCCCAGATAATCGCCTTTCAGATAATATGAAAGTCATACCTCTGTTATGTAGAGCGTTAACGCCATGTTGAAGGTTTAAGAGATTAAACAGCGAACCTCATTATAAATTTGACGAACTTCATTACCTATTTCAAACATTAACACGTGCACAAACGAGGCTGATATTTTTGAAAGGTCGATTGATTTTGCGCTGATCGATATTTGCCGAATATCTCTAGTATTACAGTATTTAAGGCAATTTAACTGATTATTATGTTTCTAGCATTTTGGTCTAAAACGTGCAAGGGTGATCTTGCTATTTGCAGCAGTTTGTTTTTCATCCTTTATTAAACAACCGTTAACATCATATTCAGACATCCGAACTAGTTAAATAGAGTAGCTCGCCTTGTGTCTACAACATGTGTCGGTCGAAGCTTTGCTCCTGCTTATGTACATACATAATATGGCCTAGATCTTTTTGCTTGCATTTTGCTGACACTTAACAGAAGTCATTCCACCACATGCCCAGCCTAAATGAATATTTAGCTTTTTGTCTTCTGCGGTATGCGTGTCCCGAACGTCCGTCAGCTTCCTGCCTGTATGTGGTCGTAGGTATCCCCTGGCTCTGCCCTATTTCCGACACTGCCACAGTGCTAACCGTCGTCGTATAAGTGAAACATTTTTAAGTGCGGCGTAAGACTTCCATCGAATGAATAAATAAATTTATCACTTTCTTTCTCACTGGTTCATGGACAGAAATACCTTCAATATTTGGCAACATGTACCTAGACGTTACCTATCCGGTTACAGTATTGAGAAATACACTGTTTGCTAATTTTGGGGATTGCGAAATCAGTCTTCTTTATGTCTGTGGACTTTGATGGTAACGTGACCCACGTGAAAAGTGCATGATATACGCAGGTCGCTCTTCGTCAGTATGGTCTTAGCCTAGTCTCGTCGACATGTACTGCAGTAAAGACATCCGTTATAGTTATTAGATACGCCTTCACTTGAAATTTGTGAAGACTGAATGACTCACAGACACTGTTCAAGATAGGTGATAATATATAAATTTGTTATATTAAACAGGTGAAATGCTTACCTACAGTAAACTATATTATACGTATTCGGATGTTTTACAAAACATATCTTTCTGATTAATCTCTTTCATAGTGATTATGAATATACTCCAAGATGCATGTTAAAAACATACGTGTTGGAACAATTAGCAAAATGCAAAATTTACAGTTTCACACCAGATCGGGGTAAACCACTGACGTTTTGGCAAATTACTGACGAACTTCCTCAGGCGTGACGTACAGATACGAGCATTATATTGGTCTTTAAAGAACTTTGGGTTGCATAAACGTCCTCCCGACAGATTACTGTCCTCAAAGTCCCGCAATAATGTCATCAAACTGGCTAGGTTAGCTGACATGCCTCTCCCCGTCCCCCCATTACAAAAAATAATTTCGAGCACGTGAGGAAAAGGCCAAGGCATTATCAAAAGCTCACAACAGAATAAAGCAGAATAAATCAAAAAGTAATCTAATAGCTAATTAGTACCAATAGGTCAGTCTCTGAATTGTTACATCGACCTGCCATAATGTTAAACCCAACCATTCGGGATTGATGGATGACCTTCTAAAGCGCTAGAAATCAAAAACTTTCCAAAATGATACGAAAATATAATCTTATCAAAGCTTATGATAAAGTGATCGTTTTGCTGTCTTGGTGACCGTCAGGTCGGAAAGGCCTGCAAAGTCTAGAAAGTCCCACAATAATTAAGTGCAACAGAATACACAAATACTCTAATCAGTTGTGAAACTGAATCCACAATCCCTGTGTTCTACAAATGGAAGACAAGCGCACTTACTCCATTTTTGCGTTCGAAGCAAATACATATCATAAATGAGTAGTAAAAGTTTCAGTATGTTTTAATGCCTCTTCCGCAACATTGTTAATGAGAAGGAATCTATACAAACTAGACATGTTGAGAAAGAAATTTCAACAAGACTTAATCTTCCTGGTGTATATGCACTGTGCTCTAGGTCTAATATCATCTACTTACTTTACCTGAAATTTCCCCAATCGCGTGTTGACCTCAGTAGGGTGTGTTGCAATTCGCAGGCAGGTGACCACCTAAATTCATCTTATACAGGCAGATTTAGCCTAGAAGTAGAATAGTATTTCACCGTGCGTCATCATAACACCCACCCTCCTCCAGCAAGTCTGTGTCGCTAAATCTCGGGTCACGTGACATCAAACCTGCGATCGTCTGCCTAGTCCAGAAATCAAAGGGCGCTGGCAGAAGTGCAAACAAAACAGATATAATACATCGAGTCAACACAGGACGACAAAGAGTACAATGCAGGCGATGGCTAGGAATAAAATTTGACTTTACTTGATACGCCCTTGTATTCTTCAGTTGTAGTCCGCGTCTGTTAGTATTGGACCATTCTCCAGAGGCTACACGGCGAATGTAGCTAATATATAGGGATTTATGTGTAAACAAACGTTACTTCCCTTGTGCAAGCCGATGAATGTATCCATGGTGCGACGCCGTTATAAACTAATCTAACGGTTTACGCGGAACGAAAACGTTAGTCCCGCTGTGCAAGGCGACGGGAGTTGGCGGTTGTGCGACGCTACCCAGACCTGTGAGGGCAGAACTTTGCATCCGGTCAGGAAAACACACTCAGTATGCCGCGGAACAAGGCTTTCCGACCTGACCAAACGGTACGGTCAACAAGACAGCAAAACGATCACTTTATCATAAGCTTTGATAAGATTATATTTTCGTTTTGGAAAGTTTTTGATTTCTAATGGTTGGGTTTAACATTATGGCAGGTCGATGTTAACAATTCAGAGACTGACCTATTGGTACTAATTAGCCATTAGATTACTTTTTGATTTATTCTGCTTTATTCTGTTGTGAGCTTTTGATAATGCCTTGGCCTTTTTCTCATGTACTCTAAATTAGTTTTTGACTGTGGGAATGTATTAGGTGGCGGGGGAGGGGCATGTCAGCTAACCTAGCAAGTTTAACAAACAGTTCAGAGTGGTGGGAGAAGAGAAAAGGCTTGAATGCAACGTTCATTTTGTAGTGATTGCAAATATTTATAAGATGGTTCAACCGATTCTAACGCTTGACTTTTTGAGATTGTTCAAATCCCTTCGTTGAGGAGGGCCTTACCGATCTGCCGTCAACTTAGGAGAGCGGACCTTGGCTCATTGTTAAAGGTGCTTGCCTTTCAGTGGTTTCGTTGCTTGCCTTTGAGTGGTTAAGTTGCCTGCCTCTCAGTGGTTAAGTTAAGGTCTTGGACAGGAAACTTCTTCATTTCAAGAAAACTTGTAGGTTCCCCCGTTCTTACTGTTTTTGAGGACCTTCAAGGTTGACGACACAGTCCAGTAGAATACCACTTGTTATCCACCAACGTATGGCATACAAACCAGTTCGGCGCTTGTGGAAAAGTTCGTCACTAGAAGAGATTTTGTTACAGAAACATAATACTAGGGTTTGTTCTGCACAATACTCGGTTAGAATAAATAAACGAGCCTGTAATACATAAACATGATACTAACATAATTGTTTGCAGCAATAACTTAATCTATCCTGCCATCGCTTCCAAAAATAGTATTCTGTTAATGCCTCTGGCGACTTTTTTAGGCTGTACATGAAATTAAAACATTTTCGAGTATGATGAAAACAATTAAAAAATTAAATTATATCTTGATATTAGGACCCCGGATCAGATTCCAGGCATGAAATGGCTAGGTTCACGCAGAGTCAAGCGCCTGAGCAGACACCGGAACAACGTAGTTTGTTCTCCAAAAAGATGCCTAAAACGTCCCATAACGATTGGCCGAAAACCAGCAAGTCAGCCTATCAGATGGCAGAAAGTGGTGACGTCACTATTCCGGATGACCAACCAGAGAGATCACGGAAGACGGAGCCTATCGACGATGGGAAAGCTAAGTCAAGCAGTCGTCGTCGAGAAGCGACAATTGCAGCGGTTGTCATGACGGTTATCTTCGTGTCAGCGGCTGTCGCCATTGGACTGACACTGGTGACAAACAAGAAACCTTTAGTTCGTATGTACCGATTTACCTTTTTATTGAAAATGAATAAACAAAAAGTTTTTAAAAATGTCCGATATGGTCATGCATTGGTTTTTGGCACAATAAAGTAGCCTTCTATAAAACGGTATGTTGGGGTGAATAGCAGTAGGAAATTCTACAAGAACTGTCTCGGAGATGTTCATCTTCAGGATATAGAACTGTTTGATACTTTCAAGTTTGTCACCAAGAAATGGAGCGATATTCTGGTCAAAATATGCTAATTATTACGAAATTAATAACATGCCATCTTAGTGCGTCGTCGTGGAATTTTCGCTTTTTCAGTGCTTTTAAAGCAGTACTTGTCCGTGAACATAGCAGGAGGCAATTATCTTTGGACATTAACTGGTGTTTTATTTCATTCGACTATCACTTTGTTGGTTTACATTCAAGGTATTCTCTGTTGCCAGCCAAACATGTGGTGTTCGTGGGTAATATGGTTGTCATGGAAGACTGGAAAGACGTCTATTTCAACGAGAAGTCTTTGGATTTCAAAAGAAAGAAATCTTCAATACAAGCAAAGGTAAGAGCTTTCGTGAGATAAGGCCAACAGGTTTGCCGCAATATATCACCTGGACAATTACGCAGTATCCTGCGATCTATTTTTACAATTGACGTGACATCTTATCGGATCTACATTTGGGTGAAAACAACACGGCTGCGCAAAATAACATGGTTTCCAGCGTCAATGAAGACAGCCCTATCCCAGGGTACGGTGCTAGATCAGAACCCGCCTTTTCCACTGACCATACTCATCGGAAGAAGACGGAGTGATCCTGAGGAGATTTTGCACATTAACGATTCAAAAGAGTTGAAGTTCCATTGACACTCTTATAGTATACCTTTAAACTCGCAGAAATAATAAGTACATACGATAATTCCGTACGCCTTCCAGTTTTTCAGTGCGACTAAAACGGAACGCTTGATGAAGTTGCCGTGAATGGAAAGTCGATGATGTTAAAGTGAAAGGTTGACAACTATTATTAGTCATTTGGAAAAAAGGCACAGAGACACACACCTGTCCATTCTACTGTCATAACATGGTCTAGTGAAATATTGAAAAGTCTAGTCTTGAAAAATATTTTCCTCATTTTCAAGAATACTCATTTCACGGTTATAAGTTGAGGAAGAAGGACAAAATCCTGAGGAGACCACCGTACCTATACAGGGACCTAAATAATGTCCCGGCGAAGAGCCGCACTCCAACCAACGCCAGAACTAGTTTCAAACGCGCGACATCACCGGGCCAAGAGTAATCGTCTTCCGGAAGAACTCCTCCGTGGACGGGACCAAAGACGCCCCTTCCTGTAAAAGAACTGCACACGCAAAGCATGACTTAGCATACATGTGCATATTTAACATGTTTGGTTATTTTTCTTGTTTACAATACAGCGTTTGTTTCTGTTGCAGCTGAACAGAGCGTTTCAAACAGCGGAAATGGCACCAATTTACAACAGCACCACTGTTACGGGACTGAGGTAAGGACTTTTAAGGTATTATGAACAAAAACACCATTATGTCCTTCCTGGGTTCAATCTGGCACTGCTGGCTACTGTGACGTTAAACTAAGGTTGTGTGTGCGTTGGAGGTGGGGGTGGGGGTGAGGGTGGGGGTGAGGGTGGGGGTGGGGGTGGGGGAGGGCATTTATATTTTGCCGACGCAACATCAAAACGTCAACTTCATAACACATCTGGGTCACTTTCATGAAGTGTACTTAGTTCTAAGCAGCCCTTACTTAACTAAGAACATTTCATATCTCTACAACATACGTTGTCAGTTAAGGGCATAATTAATTAAGTTTGCTTGATGAAACTGGGGCCAGATATACTGTCTTTTGTGGACTGGCTACAAGTGTGTAATGCGTACCAGTGCGCGAGAACGTTAAGTTTTGAATTGAAAAGATAGTCTCCCAAGAACTTATTGCGAGTTGGTAAGTATCGTTTCTAGATATAGAAATTAAATAACGACTGCAAGTTGTATTTTGAAGCCAAGCCTAAAACAACTTGTCACTCGATGTCAGGGAGATATGAAATAATTACCATAGTGATTTATAGCAACTTGACAGACGCAGCATGGGGATACAAAGTAAAATAATCAGTTATACTCGTATAACGACGTGCGAAATTTTGACGTGCATTAAACTTCAATTGTCTTTCAGGCCTGGTAGTGTCATTGCGGATTTCAAGGTGGTCATTAACATGCCGCCAGGTGGCGTCCAGCTGGAAAACGGAACAGTGCTCGTGACGGCGGAGACTTCGGGTTCACGTGCCGACGTGGCGTCGTTGATCAAAGACGCCATCATGGCCGACGACAGTCTGAACGTGGATAAAGATCGGATCCAAGTGCATGGTAAATTATGGTTTCCGTTTTCAAAGGGAAAATTGAACGGAACACCCTAATTGAATTGTGATTGAATATCGGCTGTTATGTTTGCTCACTGAGTATTACACTATTATATTTAAAGCCGCTTTTGGCATGAAATTGTAAACCATTGCTACGTTCATTGACAAAACTGGGAAAAGCAAATGTAGGTGCTTTTAAGTTTCTTTTAATAGTAAAATCTGCCGGTACACGTATAGCATTGAAAACAATACTTTGTTTGTTAGCTTCACGACAACGAGATTTTCATAAATGTACAACCACCATAAGTCACAATCAGTTTGTTGATGGCAGATTCACACAGAACAGAGGGCCGGAAGTAAATGGCATTGTCTCAGCTGATTGCTTAATTTAGACTAATCGTTCTGCCCTAATTCCTAAGTTTTTGGACGACAGCTCAGGAAGACCGTTTCCGGTTTTAAGCGTGTGGATACAGCCCACAGTGATCACTTAATAGTTAGAGAGTATATCGTTCCACATTTTTGATCACAATATTGGGGGTTTTACCTTGGCTTGAAAAGTTGACTGCGATGTGTGTTTTGGTGTATATTACTTAGGTTGAAACTTGTGTGAAAGCACACTAAGCAACGAGAGTAAAAGATTTTCGCCATTTGTGGCGAAATAACACCAATAGGCCTAAGGCGTATTTGTGACGGTCGAAGTCAAAATTTCTGCCATCACGCCCTTTTCACAATTTTTAGCAGTAATGTACAGCACTGAAAGTTTGCATATAAGCAATGGGAACTTAATTCAGTTAACAGGTTTTGGTTCGTGGGTAGCTCCTAACAATTTTCAAAATTTTAAATTTGATATAATTTGAACTTGCATGTGGGATGCATTTGTTTATCGCTATACAAATCACCCGACTTTACTTGAAACGTGAAATTTTCTGTTAAATATAGGGGTAGTTATAACTTTCGTTGCTTCCTCCTTTTATTATTTCCCTTTAATGTCCATAAAAAAGAGGCCCTGTATGTACTGCCACCTTGTTTGGTAAAAGTTAACAAAAGCTGAGTACATATGAGTAATATATGGAAGAATAATATTTAAATGACAAATAGTTGAAAAAACAATCGTCATATTTTAATGTCTTTGTGGAACACATCATTTAATCAATAACGAAAAACAACTATTCGACTTACATAACAACCATTTGTGGGGCTCCGTGGCAGAGGGATTAGCGCTGTAGTACAGCGTAATGACCCAGGTGCCTCTCACCAATGTGATTGGTGTGAATTCAAACCCAGCTTACGCTGGCTTCGCCTCCGGCTGTACCTAGGAAGGTCTGCCAGCAACCTGCGGGTGGTTATGAGTTTCCTCCCACAACTGTCCGGTTGCCTTCAACCCTAATGCTGGCCGCCGTCGTATAAGTGAAATATTTTTGAGTACGGCATAAAACACTAATCATATAAACAAATAAATAAATAAATAAATAAGTAATTCAACAACCATTCCGCTCAATTGTTATCGTTACAGTCTTGCAAGACGGATCAGCGTCGCCCTTGACTCCTGCGGCCAAAAGCACAACATTAAAACCAGAGCTGGAAACAACAAGTGCAAGCCCAACAACAAGGTCCACGCTATCAGCAGCAATAAGTTCGCCCGCGCCCAAATCTTCAAGTCCAGCCACGTCTATTTCTTCCCCATTACCATTGCCAGAGACTACAGTCGATGAGGTGTCAAGCTCAACATCATCCGAAACAACGAGATTCATGACGACAAATTCTGCGTCAGCCACATCGTTATCAGCTGCTGTTACGTCAGCATCAGTGTCATCAGCTGCTGTTACATCAGCATCAGTGTCATCAGCTGCTGTTACGTCAGCATCAGTGTCATCAGCTGCTGCTACATCAGCATCAGTGTCATCAGCTGCTGTTACATCAGCATCAGTGTCATCAGCTGCTGTTACATCAGCATCGGTGTCATCAGCACCCGTTATGTCAGCAAGATCTACATCAACAGGTGTTACCTCAGCTGCATTGTCACCAAGAAGTGTTACTTCAGCAACATCGTCGTCAGCAGCTGTTACGTCAGCAATGTCTACGTCTCCCTCGACAGTTGGCGCTGTTAATCATCCAAAGGATGGTCAAGGTCAGCGTCTGTTTTTTCGTTCACTCTTTCGGGTTTTAACTTCTTTTTCAACTGTCACACAATAGCCTCTCACGGTCTGTCAGTTTTCCTAGTGTTCCGTCACAGGCACCGGGCACATCACATCTCTCTGACCCGTTTTGGCCTATTGGGTTTTTGGGGAGGGCATAAAACGAAACAGGGGTTAACCAGGATTGCTTAGTTTATAGCATATATAGTTGACCTATACTTAGGATTGAAAGCAGATCTCCCTCTTACCATGTGGAGGCGGCAATAACCGAGGTGTAGTAGTAATCAATGTTCACGCTTATTTTAGACGGCTCTTTGAAGTGCTACATTGATTACCCTGTTTAATGTTCATTTGAGGGAATTACTAGCCCATAATTAATAACGATGAACCGGGATATGTGGTCCACGTTTTTCATACCTCGCACGACAGACAATTCAGTTTTCGCAACAAGATGTAGCTATTACATTAAATACATAAGCTGCTTTTCTTTGTAGACACGGATTTGATAGGGCGTGTTGTTCTGGCAGACGAATGGTTGGAAGCCTTACTTAATCGGTCATCCCCAGTCTACACTGAATTGGCCGATGAATTTCGTGGCGAGGTATGTAGCCCGATGAATTTCGTGGCGAGGTATGTAGCCCGATGAATTTCGTGGCGAGGTATGTAGCCCGATGAATTTCGTGGCGAGGTGTTGAAGTGGGAGGGTGGGGAAACGGTGAAGAAAGAAGATAAAGACAACAATAACTAAACGGTTTAGCATGAAAGTAATGTCTTACAGTGCGGATAACATCCAATTTATCCATTCCGTTCCCTTTACCGTTTTGTTCTTTAAAGTGGAACGAAAGGAAATAGTAAACGACTGAAACGATAACGGACCGGAACGAAATGAAACTGAACGAAATCTAATTACTGTAGTGTTGTTGTATATTCAAGATATTTCATTATCTTTATATTTATTCATTTGATCCAAATTTTACGCCGTACTTTAAAATATTGCACTTATAACACGGTGGCCTGCATCATAGTATTTCTCTAACGAGCTTCGTTGTTTTCTTACTTCAGATCGTGCAAATGTTTAATGGAACCCTTCTCTCTGACAGATTAAGGAGTGTTGATATCCTGACTCTGAGGTAGGTGAAAATACGAAGGTCAAATCGTACTTCCTGAAAGAGGTCGTTTTAGGTTTTCAGAAATTTGACGTTTCAGGATTAGGGAATCATATTTTTAGATATTCCGTTTTAAGAGGTTATTATATATTTGGACTCTATAGTTTAAAGGAAAAAGACTTTTGGTATCCTTTGTTTAAGAGTATAAAACGTTTGGGATCGTTTTTTAGAAGGGGATCTTCAGAAGAAAAGGTTAAAGCCTTTGATATCGTCACATTTTGGGGCCAGGCTTGTTTTCTTCCAGCCCAGGCATCAGACTTTTTGATTCTTTCAATTTAGGGACAGAGTGCTAGGCCGTTTAGGTATACACTGTAAATTTTGATGTTTATGCATCAGATATTAAACACTTGGAGATTAAAGCATTATAGTATAGGCCTATGCTCATATTTTACACCTTTATGTTTAATACTTAAAAATATGTGTATATTTATTCAACACGCTTGTTTGATGTTTAATGACCCAATAAACGCGATTGGCGTTTTACAGTGTAGGGTACAGATCAAATATTTGGAAACAGTATAGCACAGGATTTTTCTTCACTAAACTCATATTATTCTACATGTACATATCTGGTCTTCGTTGTCCGACACATGCGTACAAGGCAACAAAATCTTCGAAAGGTTCTGGAATCTAAGCGATATATTCTTCATCATTTCCGTGATATATTTTTCAGTCCTGGAAGTGTGATAATAACCTTCAAGTTAAGGCTGGCCAGGGTTCGGGTTGTCGCCGGCGTAACCATGGATACAGATCCATCCATTCTGATGTTGACAGTGACAGAAATTCGCCACATGATACACAACAACACGGCGTCACTCTCCAAAACATACGACTGGGACAATATGAAGCTGGAAGGTTAGCTTTTGGTATATTCATCCTGAGAATCGTGGCTGAACATATGGGAATATAGCTTGCCAAAAAGTCTGTCCTGGTGATGTACTTTTAATTTCTGCATTTATTTATTTATTTATTTATTTATTTATTTATACAGAAAGGCAGATAAGTGTTTTACGCTGTATTCTAGAATAATTGACTTATACTATGGCAACCAGCATTATGACACGAGGAAACGGAGAGAGCCCGGGGGAAACCATCCGCAGACGGCTGATGAACCTTCCCAAGTACCGCCGGAAAGGAAGCCAACATGAACTGGACGTGAATTCACAGCAACCGCATTGGTCGGAGGCTTCTTGGATACGCTAGCGTGCCGGCCCCGTTCCTCACGGAGGCCAGGTCTTTTCTGTTTAAAATTCACCCTTTCTCACTGCACGTGGGGTCGTCGTGACAAGACGCATGGGCGCTTGCGCAGTGTAGCGTTCGTTGAGGACCATTTGTCTTTCACCAATATGTGGTTCACATCTCGGCGAAAGTTCGGCAGTAACTTGCCAAGGGTCGGTGGTTTACGCCGGGCATTCTACTGTCCTCCACTCATAAAACTGACATGAGGATGGTCGTCGGTTTCCCGCCGGGCTCTGTCGTGTTTCCTCCCACCATAATGCTGGCCGCAGTCGTATAAGTGAAATATTCTTGAGTATGGAAAAAAAACAACCCCCCCCCACCCAAAAAAAAAAAAACCGAAGAAGTAAACAAATCATAAATCTTACCGTCATGGCATAAGATTAAATGATAAATAATACATATCTATCTAGTCATTTGGATCGAATTACCATCACAAAGTTATCTTAACACATTATATCTTAGACGTTGATTACATTTATCAGTTAAAGTTAACACGCGTGACAAAGAGTTGTGATGTTTATATGTCACGTTTTCGGCACGTGTATTCCCAGAGCTGTCACCGGTGCGGATGGTTTTCGGTGCCAGCGGTCCCGACTGGGAGTTCGGACATCCGGAAGTGCTCTACCAGGGCCAGTGGGCACGGCTCTGTGGGCCTCTGAACCAGACAGCGGCTGAGATACTCTGCACGACTCTAGGATACAGGTGAAATCGTCTTTCGTGAATGTCTTTTTTCATAAGCTTCACATGGTTTATGTATGATTGTGGTTAACATTTATTTTTTAGGATATCGACTCCTATAATTTCCATAGTGCTTTTCAATGTAAAGAAAAGGGCTAAGTATAAAATTTACTTGAAGACGAGTAAATATATCTTGTTTTCTCAAACAAAACCTATTAGTAGAAAAAAACCTTTAAATGATATTTCTAAAATGAAAAACAGATTTGCCTTTGTTCGACCGGAAGAAGTTTTACCCAGCCGACAGTCGATTTTCCTTAAACATGTGGCGTGTTCCGGAAGAGAACTTGATATTATGAACTGTCAACATGGAGACAATGAAACTGACAGGTGTGACATAAGAGAAAGCTCTGAACTTCACTGCTCCAACTCGCCATTGTCAGGTAGGTCTGTGTGTTTAAACTAAGCGGAGTGGCAACAACAAAATCACTAAAACATAGAAAGTAAAACTAGAGTAGCGAAGACAGTGTGATACGTGCTCTTACACAGCCATGGATTCAATAGCATTTGGTGAAAACACGCAGTGACATTAATTACAATTCATATATTGGATATTGCAGAAAGATACTTAAATATGTGAAACTGGGTTAATTATACTTTTTATTGGATATATTAATATTTGCATGATTTCCACGGAAAACGGGACACGAGTACTCAAAAATAAAGGGGAACTTTTGCCACTAAATCTTAAATATTATTTATACCTACGTTGTCTGTAGATATGAAATTGTACTATAGATATGCATAATTAACGTTGCACAAATGATGCGCACGCAGCTGAAGACGCTCGGATGTTCTCGCATGTTATTACGTGTTCTGTCGTGTGCTATAGCTGATGTGGAGAGAACTATGGACGTCCATCCAGGGCAACAGAAGGTGAAACAAGTTCCATGTTTGGTTTAATTTTAAGGTGTAAATAATACTCTTCTTAGATAAAGTCATTTTTATTGATTTTGTCCGCTCAAAATATCTATAAAACACTTTTAAAAAGCCCTTGTATCGTCAACGCAATTTTGCTTACTTGGAGATTCCGTCTTGAAAAAGTGCTTGGTTTTAAAATTGTCACTGGCAATTATACTAAGCTGGAAATCTTTGGAAGGTGGTGAGATGTTCTAAATCTGTCTAAATTCCCATTCTCAGCCAAGTAGCATTATTTTTTGGCTCATATTTTGTCTGACGGAATCACGAAAAACTGTGACGGAATCCCAAATCGGCTGTCACGTTTACTACATGGTAACTAGGAAAAAATGGATGTGTCGCCCATGTATAAAAATCTACACTCTGAGTAAAACTCTCACTTGTATAAAACATATTCTAAAACTACGTGAAATAGGATTAGAATCAATAAATACTGTCCATTATTGCTGGGCAAGGATATGACACAAAGCATTAACATAAAATAGAACTATTATTTATTCATTTGCTGAAAAACTGTTTTCCTTAATTCCCTACAGAATGCCCAAGACGCAGAAAGACAAAGGGAACGACGGGCACGTATTTAACAGGATCCCCACAAATTCTATTTATTTAAGGCGGCGGATAGTCTTTGAAAGCAGAAGTCGAAGCAGCAGATTTCGCCTGACCAGCTGAAATGTCTGCTGAACCAAGCTCAGCACCAGAAGATGGTGGGAGAAAAAGGCTTCAGAATCCCAAAATGAGGGATGTAGTCAAACGCCATACCTTACACTGGCAGCTATCACAAAAGCCAAGAACAGGCTTGCAAGATGCCTCCTAACTTGTCCAAACAAACGATCGGCAGTTGTCAGCGAACTCGCATCCACATACCTAACTACTGATGTCACACGACCCTCCCGACAATCTGGACCAGGCATGGGCAGTCAGGTCAAAGTGGCTGCCACGGAATTCTACGAAAGTGATGCCATCTGAAGACTGACTTCAGGCAAGGCGGGTTTCATAACAGTGAGAAATGAAGATGGACCCAAAGCCAGGCATCAGAAGCGCCATGTGACAATGACAGTTTCTGAAATATTCGAGATCTTTAAACATAATTACCCAAACTTCAAGGCTGGCAGATCATCCTTTATAGATCTGCCGCCCAAACATGTCCTGTTGACATCCCCAATGCTGCAAATACCAAGATAATGTGATTTTTCTGCTGAATAGCCTACACAGAAAGTTTCCAGAAGTAGTGCCACTGTATACTAAACAGGACCTCGTCCCCCTTTGTGTATGCGACCTGTCAACTGATAATTGTATGTCAAAAAGTTGTCAGACATGTTCCGATAGCAAGAGGTTCGTGGTTACTATAGTTGATAAACTTGCCACATTAGATGTTCAACTAAAATGATACCAGTGGGAAGAACATGGAGGTTATCTGGTGAAACACCAAGTGGACGGATCGGTTCGAGAAGCTGTCGGTTAGCTCCAATCACAGTTCCCCAAATTCTTCTGACATGTGTTTATCAAGGAAAAACGAAGATGACAAGGCCGAGGCAAGGCGATCGGACAGTTTGTCCTGTGTGTTGCAAATGGACTCTGTAGAAAATTACACTCTCAGCTTTCAAGACGAAATACAATCTGCTCTTTGGAAACAAAAGCAAGTAACAATTTATACCATAATGATTTGGACACGAGGCATAGCTGAATCATCGATTCTCGTGTCCAGTGTAAGGGATCAGGGAAAAAAAGCTGTCAGTGCGAACATGAGCTGCTCTTGAACAAATCAGATCAGAGCTACAGCAGTCTGTCACTGGGCACATTAATGTCATTGTCATGTCACTAGATCATATACACCGCACATGCAATGAACTCGAAGTAAATGATGTTTGGTTGAATACTCAAATTTTCCCAGGAACCATCAATTTTCATTGCGTGTCATCTCCTGAAAATGGCGTGTTATGCTGTAAGTTCTACAAAACTGCCAAAGATTTCTCTGTCCGCTACATTCAAGGTCATTACCCATCATCCGCAGCTACGCAGGTGGAAGATGTACCATCATTTGGAGACGAATCAACTACTCAACACAAGGAAGTACCCGTGCGGCCTAGAGCTGCTGTCGGGCCTATAGAGATGAGACAGATCCAAAGCAAAAGACTGGCTGCAGTTTTCTGGCTCTTGCAAGTTATGGTTTCACGAAAGTTGTGCGGACGACTATGGATTGATCGACTCGAACGAAACATTTATATGTGTGGACTCTCTGCAGACAGTAGAACTGTAGAATAAATCATATGACTATCAACATTTCGAATTATGTGGTCTCTCATGATCAATTCATTCAGATCAATGCGTTTCCCATAAATTACCAGAGCTACGTGAAATAGGTGCTTTAACATAAATTATGGCGTTCATGTTGCTCCTTAATGTAATAAAGGTGTTGAATAGGCTTAAGCAAGAATGCTTCATAAGGGAGTCCGTCACTAAATTTTGTGATTCCGTCACGGGATATGAACTAGGTGTAGAGTTACCTACATGATATTTCCGCGTCTGTTAAACACATTAAATTATTGATAAATATTGAATTTTCTGGAGAAATAACACTCTGAACTAAACGTGTTGAAAGTCGACAGAAATGGTCAAAAGTGTAAGACCACGTCTGAAGTCGTGTCATAACTGAGTGTTTCCGTCACGAAAACTTGTATGCTCACACTGAAAAATAGAGACCGGTTTTCTCAGCGCCGTTCATTAGTAAACTCTTCATCCATTACTACAATGTATAAACTGTACAAAATATTGTGGAGCAACTCTGTCATTGTAACACACAAAAGAAGATATAGCCTAATGTCGGGTGTAAATGTTGATTCCGTCACGCTGGAATTCATGTTTGGCTAATATGAACGGCAGTTAAACTATACTGGATGAAGGAAAGTAGTGTGCTTGCAGTGTACTTACACCGGATTTGACAAGTCACTGAGGCATATAGATACATATAGAAATATATCTTTAGTACGGAGTCAAACAGCAATCAATATAAATAAATAAAATACCAATGCCAATCAAATAAATCAATTAAATTTTTTAAATTGTATGCATATTTATTTACCGATTAATGTCGTAGCCATAATATATAATATCTTAGCCTTTATTTTCTCTCTATAAATAATAATTCCATTTTTTTATCATTAAATGCCCAGCAATGATTTCATATTTCTGCAATTACATCAGTCTTAAAAGCAAAAGTGTACAGTGTTACATGTAACTCATTACACCAGATTACTGTGAAGTGTATCTTCGTTGGTACAGATTGCAGGTGTGAAAATGGCGGCCAGTGTTTCCGAGATCTTCTGTTACGTGATCAGCAAATATGTCAATGTCCTTACGGCTACACGGGTAATCAGTGCCAGTACTGTAAGTATGACCAGGTTATTAACTACGAGAGTGTTACCTGGGAACAAATAATGTTATACCAGCAAATATCAATATAAATATGGCGGAATGCGTTATCACTGATTTCATTGTAAACTTTAAAACATGCTCCTGACACTGAAGGCTTTCAAAGGCAAAGCAGAGGGTAAAAATAAAGTATAAGCAAATGTTTTGATGTCATAACACTTTCAGTATGCTCAATAGCGATCTCTTTAGAATTCAGATAGTTGATTGCATTGAGTTCTGTTCTGCTTTAAAAACAATAAAGATACTTTCTCCAAAGTGTTTAGAGATATGTTTAATGGAGAGGACATTTTATATTATGACTTCACCATTGCATGGTGTATATGAAGGTGTTCATGCTCTTTCATTTCTAGGGGGCATCCGTGGCTCAGTTGGTTAGAGCGCTAGCGCAATGTAATGATTCAGAAGCCTCCCACCGATGCGATCGCTGTGAGTTCAAGTCCAGCTTATCCTCTCCGGCCGTACGTGGGAAGGTCTGCCAGCAACCTGCAGGTGGCCGTGGGTTTCCCCCGGGATCTACCGTGTTTCCTCCCACTATGATGCTGGCCCGTCGTCATATAAGTGAAATATTCTAGAGTACGGCGTAAAACACGAAATAAATTTTTCATTTCTTTTGGACTTTTCACAGCTTTTCTGTCGACACCGCGTCCCTGGACAACACGGATACCAGGTGGGTCTAATTACCACAAAATTAATTATTACAAACCTATAATTGTAAAAAAGCATAACATAATTATTACAAAACTGTGTTCAATAGGAAAGTTCTGGTGCAATAGGCCTCATATCACATGTTCAAATCTATGAAGTGAAAGGTAGCATGTTTGGGTCTGTGAAACATTTGTGAAACAATAGATCACGTGTTCCACTCCGCAAAACAACTGCGACAAAAACGTCCAATGCTTGGATTTGAAAAACATCTGTGAAATATGAAAGATAAAATGTTATGATCTGTAAAACATGTATGGAGTAAAAGGTAGCATATTCGGAGCTGTGAAACGTGTGTGAAATAAAAGAAATAAATTTGATCGCGATCATTTTGAGGCAGATGCATCCCCACAAAGTTCACTTTTCATGAAAGTGGTTGAAGATATTATCAAACCATCAGTAAAAAGCTTCATAACACCTTTAATTTTCTTGTTTTCCTCGTGTATTCGAATCTATTTATATATTGGACCCAAAGTGTCCATCCGTCCTGATTTGGTACAATAGTCGATTTTAGTCCCAGGTCATGGCGTTTTTTTGATGGATTGTCCACTTGTTCCATACGTAGCTGATCTGGTAGCTCCTATCCATGTTTAATGGACAACTTTATAAAACATACACATTATCTAAAATGACATTTTATGCAGGTATCAAAGATGTTTTCGTTTACAGTGAATCAAATGCGAGAAACACCCCGGTTCTAATCTGGGGCGATATTAAACAGACTGACGTCACTGGTTCCTTTTCGCTTTAAACAAGTCGTATTTCCGTATTAAATACTCATGCAACTGTAGTCTCATATGGAACGTGGACATATCAGAGGGTGTTTAACAGCTAGAAAAAATCTGTGATGCTACTGTACTGCAGCGTGTGCAATAAAGGTTGAAAATGTCCACCGTAACACCTCAATCTTCATTTCCATTTTGACCACCGTGAAAAAAAAGATGCCAATAATATTGTAGACCATATTTGGAATTAACACGAAATGGCCTTTTAGATGATGTGTACTTTACTTAAAGGTAGTCTAATCTTTTAAATCTTCTTCGTTTGTTGAAGGATTCACGTGCAGACCGCACGTCTTTTCCTGCCACAGTGGCGCATGCATCCCGCACCACTGGGTGTGTGACGGACTCTACGATTGCCCGGACGGAAGCGACGAATCTCCTTATATCTGTGCCCCGAACTCTACTATCTCCGTACCGGACCGGGATACCTCTGCACCAATTACTCCCTGGTGGCACAGCACGGCATCTGTATCAGGAACGACAACTGTAAACTGGAAGACAACTGGTATGGTTTATAAATCTCGGCGCACATTTATTCTACGCATGTCACAAGTTAAATAGAAAGTTCCCAGGCCCATAAAATACATTATAATACATAAAATGATTCTAGAAGCCTAACTGGTTTACTGGAAAATTTGTATTGACATATGTTTCTATAATTATATCAGATGATTGGGGGAATTTAATTTCAAATTTGCATGAGTTCATATTAAAGCCATATTAGATTGTTGGAAAATTTTACTTTACATTTTGTGTGAGCTCATGCTAAAGTCATGCTAGATTATTGAGAAATTTAGACGGAAATTTTATATGAATGGATGTTTAAGTTGTACTAGAAATATTTTTTTGAAAATTTAAATTAACATTGACATCTTACGGAATTTATGGTAAAGACATCTTTGATCACTTGAAAATTTAAATTAACTTTTTGCACCAGGCGATATTAAACTCGTGTTCGATAGAAAATGTGTATTAACTTTTTACAGTCTAGATTATTAGAAAACTTGATCTGATTCAAACTAGTCTACATGCAGCAAACACTGTTTTTGAGCAGCTTTTAAATGTCACTCTTCATGTGGTTTAGTAGGGGTCAGTTCTATTTAAGAAGATAATTCTTGCTTTCATTCGAAAATTAAGACAGGAACTCCACCACGACTTGGAGGCAGAGTGCAACAACAACAACGGAAAGGATAGCTGAGACCTGGAGCGTAACGACGTCACCAATACTCACAACAAGTATGGCTTTGTAATCTCTACATAAAATTACTCTGGAAACAAGAATAGATAAGTGGAAACTTATGATTACATTCAGTTGTGTGAGCAAGAATACCATCGACAGATTAGGACAACATGAGTGATTCAATGAAATATTCCTTTTGCGATTTTACAGATTTTGTGTACGATACAGTTTCTGAGAATATCAGGATATTTTACTTTACATAAAAGTTTTCCGGGGACAGTAGTTGTCTTAAACTTTAGCCAATAAGACAAGCGAAAGGGCGTTTGTTTTATTTTCAACTTAACAAGTTTTCTTCAAGTATATGTTGTATGAGCACACTGTGCTTCACCTAAAGTTTGAACTGAAAAATTGTACTTTCAAAAGAACGGAGACGGAGTTAAGGTACTTGAGATTTTCTGATAAGAAATTAGTCATATTTCACAAAATAACCCCATACGAGAGATAAATCAGTAAAATCAAATAAAACGCGTCACTTGCAAAAAGTGAAACTTTACGTGAGATGCCTATGTTCTAAAACCGACAGGACGTCAGTGTGGTGGAGATAGGTTCTTGTGCGGTGACGGGGTTAGGTGCAGGCCTACTTACGAGCGGTGCGATGGCTATGTGAATTGTGTGGACGGGTCGGACGAGCGAGGCTGTGGTGAGTACAATCTGCGTATTTCGTATTTCCGGTTTCTCTAACATGGCGCATCCTAAGGCCTCGTGAGAATTAAAGATTAAAAGTCGATTTTCAGAGATACCAAGCATGTCAGAACAAACTGGCTATGACTGTTCAGATCTTTTCCCACCCCTCTTTCGAAATATCTTAAGGTCATATTGTCGGTCGTCTATTCTGCTATAGCTGTAGAAAGAATCAGTAGAAAGACCACTGGAAAATGTAAATGGATACCTTTATTTCTTTAGAATTCAAAATTGTCTAAAAGTGAGAGAGAGTTTAATTGCTTCAGTTTCCCATGGTCTTTCTTGCAATGGCTCCTTCGATTTTTACTCGCTTTCACTTTCATATTGATCTTTATTGTTCTAGTTGAGGCCAGTGGGACGGCTATACGAGTTTACTCGGGATGGGAGTTCAAAACCCTTTGTGGTAACGGTACCGATCCGGACATCGATAATCACGTGGGACGGGCGATATGTTTGTACTTAGGATATCGGAATCTGAAGTATGTATATGTCGACTTATGCATACGAAACTAAAACTGTACCGAAACAGTGATATGAATTATAGTTTTCTTGTGTCAAATGAGATGTTTACGTTCCATAACCTAACTTTTTCGTTTAGTATAGAAGTACATCAACCTATTAGCATTTGCCCCACATTGTACCCACTGGACTTCTTCCTAAAGCCCATGTTCTAATTCATATTGATTTGTGATTTTGTGTTGTGCTGTACAAAACTGCTTTACAAACTGAACGTTTTAGGATTCGGAAATAAATTCTGAGATGCAACAAAAGCTTATCATAGTCTGCGTACCAGTAAATTACCGCCATTTTTTTTTTGCAAGCAAAACGGAAAGGAGAATTATTCCCAAGATTTTGGTAATGCTTGTGGTATCGGCTGTGACATTATTTTGTGAATGGTATAATACTTTCTCATGTATCGTATTATTTATTCATTTATTTGATTTGGGTTTTTACACCGTACTTAAGAGTATTCATATTACGACCGCAGCCAGGTTGCTGAGCATGCGCGTGTTGAAAGTGAGCACCTATCACAGCCCCTAATTCCCTAATCCTTTATGGTATATTACGAACTGTGTTTCTTTTGGGTGAAATTAGCAAGTCCCCAAAACCGTTGCATGCAAACCTGTTTTACTTTTAGGGCAGTGTTTGTCGATATGACAAACCCAGTGACTGAGGGTGTATATATCTATCCGTCCCCAGACCGGACACACTATCTAGGCAGTTTTCAAACCATGGAAGAAAGGTTTGTAGAAGCAGTGTTTATAAGTATTATTTCTTACTCCACTATGACGACTATGTGTTTTTCCTGGTGTTCATTTGTTTGTCTGTCAACAACTTTAGGGAAAAAATTAGGCTGTAATTTTGATGAAATGTTTTGTACGGTATAACCAGAGACAATAATAGGACAAGTAATAGGACACGTTACTTCGCCTGTTTGCCGTTCCGACCAGTAGATGGCGCTGGTCTTTAAGGTAAAAATTGTGGTTTAGACCCCTAGCGCCATTTTGGTAGCTAGATGACTGAACAGTTAAAGTTACGGTGCTCGGTATTCGATAGGCTATGACTTGGTTGTGGATCAAAGAAGAATGCATTAAATTTTGTCGGTGATTTCGTTCTGTATCCATACCTAGGTATTTTAGGCAAATAATTCTTCACCATTGTAGGATGGATTTTTTCCGGATATTATTCCATCATAGCACGAAGAACACTGTCTGCTATTTTCTAACAACGGAAGACAGATGTCTGAGCCACTTATCACAGTCTTTCCTCAGTCAAAATTATTAAATGTTCCTAACAGTATTTTCAAACGTCAAATTCCAGATGTTACGCTTTGGCAAAAATTAGTTCCACCAAGTTTCTGTCGTTGCCTCAGAATCGTGCACCTGCCGAACGTACGAGATTTTTATTAGATACATATGTATATACCAGATCGTTCTTTAGATCTGGGTTTACGTACTGTCTGTTTTATTTTGATATTGGATAGGGTAGCCTTTAAGAAAGAGACCGTTTTGTCTGAAAGTTTTAGTATGCCAAGCGTTACAACCATACTGACTTAGCACTGTTACGCATTTCGATGTATGTTTATATCAGTTTATTACACTCATACTTACAGTTTAATATAGAATGAAGTTCACACACTCTCTGTATATGCTCTTATATTTCTTCACAGTTCTTGTGCGCCCCTGAACGTAGAGTGTATGAACGAAGGTATGATGTTAAACATTTTCAGAAGTCAAAGTTCATGTGATTTCCCCTCTTACTCTTTAATATAAGAGCTTATTTTCCTCACAATCGACCAACTAATTTCCTAATTTAATAACTAAAATCATAAGAATAGTACTTAGTCTGAATCGTGGTCTGACTCGAAAAATACCAGTGTAATATATCTGTAATAATAGCTCAAAGACACTAGCATATCCAACGTACGCAAATTCTGAATAATCGGTTTTATCGTTAGCCTCTAATTTCCTCGCTTAAGTAAGGAATTCTCTGCATCACATGTTTACTTTCTCTAATGCACTCTGGCCTTGCGATCATTCCGTTGTTCGTCAGTGCCCTATTTTGCCTTGAAGCAATGGTATAGATGTATGAAGTAAGATTCAATTTTCATTAAAATATAGGGTTTCTCTTGCGCCTTAAAGTAAAGGACAACCCACGAATTAGGCAATGCTCATTAAAAAGCATACAAAATTATCTTTTGAAGAAAAATCTGTTTGAATTTGTATGAATTCGTTGCTGAATTGTCTTTCCATGAAGAGTGGAGCATTTTGCTGCCGACAGGGAGTCTGAAGGAACCCATGCTTTCAAGCTTATGAGAGACTGACCAATCAAAGATACGGGAGATATCAGCTGTTCATAAAGTGTGACGCTCTCAGGACACTATTTTAACGTTTTATGTTTTAATTATAACTAATAAAGGTGTAAACAACACTGCAAATTACTTCCAGGCCATTGTGTTATGACGAGACTAAGTTTCTAGATCATATCATGTTATAATTTTGCATATATACTTAAGTTTCAACCACAACCCTAACAGCATACTACAGTATCGGATTACAACAGTGTTCCACGCTTGGAACAATTACATTACAGCCAACACAGAATGGCTGTGTTTCATGCTAGTAGATGGAGCACTGTCGCAATGGCTATTAGAAAAAAATACGTTACCGAAAGAAACGTAATATTACCCAACCCTTTGGACAAACGTAAGTTAGAACATCAGCTGCCTTTCACTTTAAATTCCAGCTCTCTTTAAAGAATTCCATGTTACATGGCGGTATTTGTCCATCATCATGCCCTCTGCTTCTGTCTACTCCGTTCATTTACGGAATTTTGTACATTGCGTCTGTAAGAAACTGTGGTCGTGAGGTTGGCCCCCTGGCCATTTTTTGTCTACATTCATATAAAGAATTTTATATATCAAGTATTTTGTTTTTAATTAGAGCTCTGTCAGCTGTTTGAATGGCTGCATAAATTCCACCTTCTTTTTAGTGATCCTCTACATCATGTTCGGTAACGAACAGTGGTCGTCCGGTTTTTGCCCTCATTTCTTGTTCATTTCTTGTGTTTCTCCTGGAAATTCAGTATACTATGTGCCGTTATTTTACTAATAAATATATGGTTATTTCGTTGTTCCCTGGCCGCTTTTCATTTATCTCCCTTTAAAAAAATCTGTTAGTCATGTCTTTTTGCTTTCAGTAACAAACTCTGACCGCCACGTTGTTTCCTTTGCCGTCTATTATTATCTCCCTTTGATGGGGCTCTGATAATCTGCGTTTTGCATTCAGTAACGAATTGTGGGCGCCCCGTCGTTCCATTGGCCACTAACTTCATCCAGGGCGGCATCAACGCGTTGCGAGGGCAATGGCCCTGGACCGTTATGGTGAAACGACGAGGACGAATCGTCTGTGGGGGCAGCCTTATCAACAGGCAATGGGTCTTGTCGGCGGCACACTGTGTTAGGTGAGGTTGCTATTTCAGTGATAACCACAGGCTAGCGGCTTAACAGATTGATCTTTTCACACACATGTATTTGCGCACTCAACCATACACATAACACATGGCGTAAATGCATATTTTCATACTTACAGACCTAACCAATTTTCAGGGAACAGAGATGCCTCAGTTTCACACATAACTAATAGTGTGTGCCGATGCGTAAACAATAAAAATGACGTATATACATTTTTAAACTTAACTATTTTACACATAACCAGCGACATAGATAAGTTTTTATCCAAAATCAATGACACACATGTACGTCAATTTTTTCACACAACCATTGGCGTACAATCATTGCCACACTCTACATCGTACTCGCAAGGCTTTCCTCGTATAGATTCATAGTTCAAAAAGATATTTCAGTAAAAGTACTCCCACAGTCGAGTCACACCTTTAAATTTCTCTTACATTTTCTCCACCCAGGGGTTATGACCACTCGGACTTGGACGTGGTCCTGGGCTCCCACCGTCGGAACTACGCCGAAGACTCCCAGAGAGAGTTCTCAGTGGTCAAAATGGTCGTCCATGGCAACTACTCCCACAATGGCGGCGGTTACAACGTCAACGACGCCGTGCTTCTGCTGCTGAACACGTCAGTGACGTTCTCCAGCTACATCCAGCCGGTGTGTCTACCGAGGAGAGACCGAGCTAGCAACGATCTCTGTTACATCATTGGGTGGGGCAGAATGAGAGGAAGTGAGTGAATTCTTGAATTTCCCGCCTCAGAGTAAATTCAAAGTACGATTACGAAGTAATTTATTCATGTATTGGTGTTTTGCCCCAGTACGAATATTTCACGTACGACGGCGCCAGAATTATGGTCAGGGGAAACCGAGCAGAGCCCCGGAAGGAAATCCACTACTATTCACGTGCTGCTGGCAGACCTTCCAAGGTACGATCGCAGAGGGAAAGCCAGCATCGTCGAGAGGCCCCTGAGTTATCGGTCCCTGAGTCATCGGCCCCTGAGTCATCGATTTCTGAGTCATCGGCCCCTGAGTCATCGGTCCCTCCCCCAGATCTAACATTAGTATCTGGCTTTGTTATTTTATTCAACCTAGGTCTGGCACACAATAGTAAAATAGTATTCCCCTTTGCTGTCTGGCATTATACAATATCTACGTAAATGTTTTAAAATAAACATATTTAATAATGTGATGACATGCTATTCTCGGTTAAATAAGTAGCCTAGAATGCTTCGCCAAAGGACCCATTGCAGCTAGATGGGAAATCCCTCTCCTGTCACTCAGGCCTACTAACAACCTGCTCACGGTGAAAACTTCTGCGGCATGATGCGAGACATTATTATTGTGTTTTATTTATCTTCTTTGATAATAATAATAATAATAATAAGAATAAGTGTAATAAGAATAAAAATTACGGAAATCTTGTCTTATTATTATCTGTCTAATGTTGAACGACGATGAATTATTTATATTACACCTCCATGTGAAGCATGGTTTTTGATTGGCTTATAATGCCGATCTCAGCCATAATGTACACATAAAACATGAAGAGATGCCCCCGTGGCCGAGGGGAACAGCGTGCTAGTGTAGCGTAATGACCCAGGTGCCTCTTACCGATGCGATCGCTGTGAGTTCAAGCCCAGCTCATCGGTCGTTCGAGGGAAGGCCAGGCAGGAACCTGCTGATGGCCTTGGGTTTTCCCCGAGCATTGTTCGGTTTTCTCCCAATGCTGGCCGCAGCCGTAGCAGTGAAATATTCTTGAATATGGCGTAAAACATCAATCAAATAAGTAAATAAATAAAACATGAAGACTTTTCCAATATGCGGTTTTCCACGGGTCCTTAAGGGGAAGTTTAAATATAAGACTGATATCCTTTAGCAAACAATGTTTTAGCCGTCAACATCTTATTTTTAAATTGCAATGAAACAAAATAAAAACATATAAAACAAAATGTTATTTGTTTACAAACTGACAAAAAAATCAACTCGCATATATGTATAATGAAACCTTATTCAAATGCTACCTCAGACGACGCCATCACGACAAGAAACATTTCGTGATGTCACATCCCGTCACGTGGTAACTTATTAAAGAAACTGAAATGGCACTGACCACGATTTGTAGGCTGAAGGGACACAGTAGCCGACGATTCGACATAAGGTATTAGGCGATTTGACTTTAGACGATTCGGCGCTTACACGATATGTCTGGTTACCCAGTAGCTCTAACGGCACGGTATAATATCCTTATCAAAGAAGGCACAAAAATCAATTGTGTTTTTTTTTTTCAGATAGCTATGCTGATACGTTACAACAAATTCGCGTACAAACGTACAGTAATCGACAATGCGACAGTGCGTACACCTTGGACATCCTCAACTCAATGATCTGTGCTCGGACCTTGTCTTCCTATACACGCTACACGCCATCTTGTTTTGTAAGTATGAATATGAAATTCTCAAAAGCGACAGCCATAGTTTCATGGTTCTTTGAGATAAAGTGTTACTCTTGTCAAATTCAGCCCGTCACTGACCAATATTGTCGCAGGCTCGAATCTTGCTCTGGCTATTTAATATGGGGGTTTTGTCAGGATTTATTTAAGGATTAAGTGTAACAATTTTTAGGTTAATAGGAGTATAGAGGCAAAAACCACTGGGCAAAATTTTGTATGAACCGCTGTGCAGTGCAGTAGTGTTGTAAGTATAGCACTCCGTTGTGACTGGTTTGTAACTGCTCATGCATTTATCCCTTAGTCGTGTAAGCCACATAAATATAAAAAGCCGGATAAGAGTTCCGTGTGTGGATCAGGACGCATGCGCAGAGGGGTTCTTATGGTAGACAAGAAAATGCACATTTATGCCTGTATGTTACAACACATAGCAAAGCATAGATTTATGCAAATTATCAGAAGTTCATAACCAGCACGACATTTTGAATTGCTAGTGACTGCTCAGGGTCGCAATACTTAGACACACGGAGACATGTCGCTGTTTACCTGCACCCGGACCCGGACGTGTCTTGAGCACCTGCCTTATTTTATGTCACAATACTCTTCACAGCGCATGCGCCACTCTCTATGCTCGACTTATCTTGGTGCCAGCACTAGCAAATCTTGGACAGAGATCTTGAACAACGCCGGCGTCACTGGGGTCACGGTGATGAGGCAGGAAAACACCAAAAAATTTGTCTCAAAAACTTTGTTTCAAACTTATGTCTCAAGTAATATTTATTTTTTTATTTATTTGATTGGTGCTTGACGCCATACTCAAGAATATTTCATTTATACGACGGCGGCCACCGTTATGGTGGAAGGAAACCGGGCAGAGCCCGGGGGAAACCCAAGACCATCCACAGGTTGCTGGCAGACCTTCCCACGTACGTCTCAAGAAATAACTTGTCTCGTTACAATAAAGTATGGTTAATGCACAGTATGATTCCAACCTACACTAGACATATTTAATTGGTCATTGCCGATCATAGGTCCGCGTAAGGACGTCACCGATGAGGCTAAGCGTATTAAAACAAACCCAGGGGCAGGCGCACAGGCTCCTAAGGTCAAACTCGTCAAACTGGTGGCAGGGATGCTAAAAGCGCGTGTAGGGAGCGCGTCATGCACTGTGAGGAGTATGACATATAAACGACATAGCATAGAGAGTAAAACCAAAGCAGCGACGACAATGTGATAGTTGGCAAGAGGTCACAGGTTACCGGTGAAATCCGGCCTCTTGTCAATTTATCTCAGTTACAGTTTTATTCTAACTGTTCACCTCCCTAGCACCACGGCTGAAAAATAAATTGCTGTGATGTTAAATGCAATACATTAGACGTCACTGGTTTAGAATTACATAAAATGCTGTGCTGTCATCACATTTAAGACGTGTATACAAAGTAACATGAAAACAATGAAAATGGACCACGCCTCGGGGATGCGTAGTCCACCAGCAGAATCCAGGTTTTTGCAGGAATGCAACACAAGAGACTACAGCATAGAGAATGAAAGTTAAACCAGATCACCCACGATAGCGTGATAATTGGCAAATCGTCATACATCACCGGTGAAATCCGGTCCCTTGTAAATTGATCTCACTATTTTGTCACCAGGGAGACAGCGGTGGCCCATTGGTGTGTTTGGATAGTGTGGGACGCTGGGACCTTCACGGCATAGTCAGTTTTAGTCCAACAAACTGCTACAGTAGCCGTGGCATCGGCTTCTCTGTTCTTACAAACGTCTTCAGTGTAAAACCTTGGATAGAATCTGTAACCGGTACGTTGCCTCAATATTCAATTATTTCTAAAGGAGTGATTAGATAGTATTTATTTATTTATTAGTTGGTGTTTTACGCCATACTAAAGAATATTTTACTTGTACGACTGCAGCCGGAATTATATGGTGGGAGGAAACCGGGCAGGACCATCCGCAGGTTTACAGGGCAATGCATTCTAGATTTGATTGATTGATGAATTGGAGGATATGATAATTGAATGAATCTTTGAATGAATGAATGAATGATTGATTGACAGATACATCGTCAGGTTGATTAATTGATTTACTGATTGACTGATTGACTGATTGATGTTTAACGCCATACTACAGGATATTTAGTTTCTCTTATACAGCGGCGTAAAGTTTTATTGATAGTGGAAACCGGAGTGCGCGGAGTAAACCATCGATTTGGGGCAAAGTACTGATGAACTTTCCTACATGAGACTCACAACGTACCACCTGCAAAATCAATTTCAACAAGCAAGTCGTATGAAGCTTCGCCAGCGAATTTCATTGAAATACAAAAACGATAAAACCTACAGATAGTGGGTAAAACGAGAGCAGAAGCAACAATGTGATAGTTGACAAATAGTCACACGTAACAGGTGAAATCCATATTCCTGTCAGTTTACCCCATTTAGCGATGTCGGCTGTTTGTTACTCCCCCGTACTTGAAATAATGGAGGCATCCGAATGTAAAAAATTCCTAGGTGTCGAAACCGAAATTTGTATACCAGAGACCAACCAAAAGTGAGATTGAAACTTGCATCGAACAATCTAAACTCTTGATGACGTACTCAGAGTGCTCGCCTTCCATTCCATATGTCACATCAGGCATTCATTAACAGAAAATTTTCAAGATATAGCTGCGTCTGTTGTTCTTGGGAAGTTGGGTGTAATAAGCGATGGACGATGCTCTCGCGCATAGTCTTACATGAAGCCCTCTGGGGAGCACATACCTTCCATCAATTAGACCTGTGTCACACGAGGCAATGTTCACCTGTAAAACTGGGAGGTCGTTGGTGCACACCGGTTTCCTCCGTTCATAATATACTGAGTGCCATCTTGTAAGTAAACAAAAATCCTAATTATAGCGTTAAACAAACAATCAGAAGGATAAATAGCACGAATGGCATAATTGGAATTTAACTTCGTTTTGTGCCTGAAGAGCGGATATCGAAAGCCAGGTGGGAGTAATTAAAATACAATATTCCCATAGGATAGCGAAAGTTCATATATTTGGGTTTAAAAATTTATCATTTTCGTTATATTTCTTGTCATGTTTCGCATGTCAGAGTGTTTGTTCGACTGTGGTGATGGACACTGTCTGTACGATATCGACAAAATTTGTGACGGCGCGGAACAATGTGCGGACGGTAGTGATGAGGTGCGGCTGTGCGGTGAGTAAGTCCGTCGCCTTAGCAAAGGGTAAATATACAATGATCTATAAATTTAATTTCAATAAGGTGAACATCTGATGTGTTTGATTAAACGAACTACTAAGGAGAAATTCAAAGGAAAAACAACTGTAAGTTGTTAGAAATGAAAAGAAAAATAGCATACATGAGCGCAAATAATTCGAAGAAATACAGTAATGCTTCCGTTGTTTAACAGCTCCCACCGTGTCGTGTGACTTTGAGCTGGGCTTTAACTGTGGGTACAACGTCAGTACAAGTCCGGGGGTTCCTGGATGGATGAAGGTGTCACAGACAACGGTGGGATATTCTAACCGGACCACGATTTTCGATCACTCAAAGAACACGGAAAAGGGTAAAGTTTTGGCGTATATATTATATGCTAATTTCAAAACTTTTGAATCAGTTTGTCTTAGAATGTCATATCCCATTGTCACTAGAAATGTACCCAGTCTACTTGCATGGTTCCATGGTGAGTGGTTTCACATCAAGACACCCCAAGAGACACCGAGCTATTCAAAATCTAGTTATCCCAAGTTTAATGGCTCTAAGTCCAGTTTCCCCAAGCAGTGCTGAGTCGTTCCAAATCGCCTTTTTCCCTCGAGCAGAGTGTTTCCGTTTTTTTTTTTGCCTTTTTTTTACTTGTTTAAGGTTTACGTAAACAGATGAACGTCGTATCCAGCATTGTGTCTCTCATATTACAACGCTGTGTCTTTGTTCAAAATACCAAGTAGAACCCAATGCTGAAATATTTATAATTCCGTCCCACTGGAATATCAGTGCCGAAAATATTAGATATAAGCCCCCATGCCATGTGCGGAATTCACTAATCACCCTGAATGTGAAGTCCTTAAAATGAACCTAGTGCCGCTGGCTCCACATGAATCCAAATCAATCCACAGTTCTCATTTCAAAACAAATTCCCCCCCCCCCACCCCCGAGTAGTCCCGAGTCATGTGGTCCCAAGATCTTTCTATGAAGTAGAGCAATAATTCCAAATCTGAATCACACGGTCCGGCATTTGATTGGTCTAATTTTGATGCCAGCTTGCCCAATAAAGTGCAGGGACATTATTTTCAGTTATCGTTGATGAAGTAGTGCGCTGAAATTTCACCAAAACGATGTGCTTTCTGGCCATTTTGTAGCTTGTCCGAGTCAGCAATAGCGAAAATATTTTGTGCAAGGAAAATAAGAATAATGTGAGAAGTTAAGAAAATGTGGGGAAAAGTTATTTTGCTACCCTTATCTTATCATCCAGCCCGCCGGTCTTTTACCTGAAATTTGTTTTTCTGCTTTTCAAGGGAAATTTATGAGCCTTCATTTTCTGTCAATATTCGGCGTGCCCGCCATATTGGAAAGCCCCGACTTGCCTGACAGTCATCTGCCGTCTTGTGTCAGCTTCTACTTCCTGAGCTATTACGTCAGAGAAAATCCCTCAGGAAATGATATGGTGCCTAGTCCGCCATTATTACAGGTATGGTCTGTGGATCGGGAAGGAAGTACCCGGATGGTCTGGTTCATCGACACCTACTTCCGCCCAAGCTGGCAGCAAGCCTCAGTCACACTTCCCGCGACCACGAAACGCCTGAGGTTTGTGGGAATGGGTCACGTGAGCATTGATGACGTCATCCACACGCCGGACCTGGAATGCCCTGCCACACGTGCGTGTTAAAATAATGACGGTTTGACGTAAACATTTTTTCACTTGTATTCCATACAACAACTTTAACCTATGTTGTCCCCACATTTTCCTGCCGTCATTGGTGTTCAAGAAATAAAAAAACAACATCACCATTTTAATATCGTCAGTGTGTTAGTGTAAGTAGTAGTGTTTCTTAAATGGAAAATGGCCCCTATGTTTCAGTCGAGGTTCAAACCCGGGATAGTAGTCTCCGCTGGCTTTCAGTGCATAGTGACAAAAATTTGTGGACGAATGGCGCATGAGTGTTTGCGCTAATGCTCTTCAAAGGCCGCTATGATATACATTGGAAATAAATAGATTAATGGCAAGAAAGAAAATACTTGTGGAGAGGAAAATGCAAGGATAAAATGCATTAGACATTAGTAAGTCAGCTTTGTGGAAGCGCTGGGTAGTAGATATTAAATCGAAAGATATCTTGACTCCTTGATGTCTTGTTTCCCCACACGCATTTAATGACAGGAACAAATGTTATGTAAGTGATTTTTAACGAGACTGTTCGATTTTTTTACCAGTTTGTAATGAGCCGTCAGATGTGAGGTGTTCCGACACAAATACGTGTATTAGCCCTGATATGTTTTGTGATGGAGAGCGACAGTGTAAAGATGACGGGCCAGACGAGAACCCGCGAGATTGTGGTATGTATTCATAAATATCCGTGTTATCCCAGACCGAAGAAGGATGGAATTCTGTGCGATACAACTCAACTTATCAAGATGGTGATAAGGATAAATTCACTAAGCCAGGTTTACTCTCGGGTGAAATATTTAAAATGTGCTTTAAGTTGCGGCATTTGGGTTTTTTAAAGAGAAATTTTGTACTGGTAAAACTAATACATGTTAGAAATCAACAAGACAACTTAGTGGACCGAGGACTACACATTCTAATGAGATTTTATATTTCGAAATGGAAAGCAAATAGTTCTCTTGTGGAATCGACACTTTACATGCAGATTAGTTAAATAGGTGTTTGTGCATTGTAAGAAAACAACTTTTCATAATCTATTGTATGTTAAATGTGTTTCGAATGATGACATTTTTTAGCTTTGGTTTGGATTCGAGAACATTATATTTCACCGTTCGCAGGAGTCAGTGTGAATTGCACCTTTTCGGACGGGTACCAGTGTGGGTATCAGGTGCAGGCAGACGGGTCATTTCGCTGGCAGTGGAGAGATGCTGTCTCCGGAGTTTTCCGAGACCACAGCGACAAAAACACTCAGGCGTATCACGACACTCAGTCTAATGTCTTTGGTGAGTACAGGGTGAACTGTTTAAAGATTCGACGTGAGATGCATTCAAATTTGCGTCCCAGCTGATCAGTGGGTGGTGGTGTGGTGCAAAGAACTGTAAACCAATCAGCGAGTGAGGACCCTTTTCTACACCCATAATTACATGCGTGTTGCTGTTGTCTGATCCTCAGAATTTCAACTTTGTCAAATTTTGCTAAGCTTCTGCAATAGTGTTTGCCATATGTAAAAAAAAAAAACTTACATTGTGACAGTTCGCAAATGGTCACACGTTACCATTGAAATTCGGCCCCTTGTCAATTTACTCCAGCAAGGGTATAATTCTAGGTGTTTGTTTAAGTGTTTAAGACTTAAAAACTTACACTCCGCTCAAATAGTGTGTAAGGAACTGTAAAATGGAACTGTTTTGGATTTAATGTAATTAAATGTTTTAATATATTTTACTGTCTGTTAACGACAGTGCATGCCATGGATATGGAGTATAACCTGGGTAGAATATTAGTGGACCTGAACAGAACAAGACTGGAGTCAGATCTTGTCCTACCCGAGATTACCCTGGCAGCGAATTCCTGCCTGGAATTTTACTTCCTGTCCAACACGAACGACGTGACTTCAAATTTTACGGCAAAACTTTCTGTCATCGATGTTGACGAGAACAAAGAACTTTGGACGCGAAGGAATAGCCAGGGGATGAAATGGAGGCTGGCTCAGGTCGATCTTCGACCTGGAAGTCACAACCTCTACATCAGGGCGGAAATAGATCCCAAGATTTCTCAATGGAAATTCTTAATAGATGATGTCAACCTGCTTCCCGGCGAATGCCAAAACTCCAGTAAGTCACAAAGTAGCAAGACGTTTAAAGTTAATTTGTACTTGTGGCTTAGAAGATCAACCTCCCCCATATCGAACTGCATCACAGTTTAAATAACAGATGTCGTCAATCTCTTTTGTTTTAGTTATCAGCTGCAGTGTTGACGAGTTCCGATGCTCAGCTGATCAGTGCATCTCCTGGGATTTGGTCTGTGACGGGAAACGTAACTGTGCTAACGGGACCGATGAATTTGATGGGTGTACAGGTGATACATAACGGGATACCTGTCCCCGCCCAGTGGTAATCCGATCCCAAGCTGGCTACTGTTCTCTTGCAATGCATGAGTGATATGTTAATAATTTGCCCACAAAACGTCATCGTAAATGTAGGATCGGAATTGCCTTTGGCGGGAAAGTTCCCCATTAATCCACGGTTTCAATTCCTGAATATAACGTGTAAACAGCTAAACTGCTGTTCAAATGGCACAGAATCTTAAGACCAGTTTCAAAGTCGCTGTTGATGTTGATATATCATCACACATCAGTCAGCTTTGTAAGAAGCTTGGAAATCTGTTGTGAAACTTGTGGCTTAATTTCGAATTTTGTTTCATTCAAAATTTCTGACAATTAAGGATCAGAATTTTTCAAGATTTAGGTTTAAGTTTCTGTCGTGTTAAACGTCTGTGTTTAGCTTCCAGGTGGAAGACCTCTCTAAATAAAGCAAAAATGGCTAGTTCATATTTGTTTATTTCTTTATTTGTTTACTTATTTTTCTGATTGTTTACTTAACGCCGCAACCAGAAGTATTCGCCGGTCCATACTTAGTTCCCTTTTTTGGCTTACATTAAGATGTGGATAATGGATAACTGGCAGTATTAACTAGGGAAGAAAAATGTTTTATCTCTAATTATACTACAGCTGCCGAGAGAGTACGGCTAGTGGGAGGAGCTCCGCATGCGCACCAAGGCCGTGTGGAGATATTCCGTCATGGCCGCTGGCAGGCGTTGTGCGTGAATGACGATGATGAGGAGAGAGACAAAACCGCTCGGGCGACTTGCCGATCGATGGGCTACAGGTAAGAGGGAAACATAAAGAGCGTTCAATCACAAACAAAGGTTTAGTGACACTTGTCAATCATATAGGCGCTCCCGTCGAGTCTATGCCGAATTTGAAAAGTATAGAGGTGTGTTTGAAAATGAATGGAAGCCGAGTGAGGACATCTGGTGCGATCTCTTTTAACTCGCCACTGATATGTCTTTTTCCCTTCATGCCACAATGTTTTCTTGCACATCATACAAATTCCAAAAAAGGTGTTTTCCATGACACATCTTACCTCTTCGATCGACTCCTGTATTTATCAGAAGGTGCCTGTAACAGATAGGGCACTGAAAGATTAATCTTTATCTTTCGTGTTTCACTGTTTAATATTTGTATCATCCCATAGGAACGCCGTAGGCACGAGTGTCCACTGGCAGGGTGATCCCGGTGCAGAGTACGCTGTGATACGGGTGAGCTGCCCTGGCCACGGGCAAGTCCTAGACGGGTGCTTCATGTCCGGCAGTGTCTGGAACACAGGGTGCGCTGGCAACACCAGACTGTTGGCCGTCAGTTGTCAGGGTTATGGTAAGGGACACATGGCTGTAATTTTAAAAAATATTTTCCAAATAAACCATTTGATGAGATTGTGTTAGTTAATGTCATGGAACTAAGCCAAAATGAAGGCGAAGGCTGAAATTACGGAATTTATTATTCCGAATTTCAAGACGTGGTAAATCATTTTGAAAACAGCTAGTCGCTATGACAGTGCTCTCCACGAACCCTGCAAAATATGATTGTTTTTTTTAGATCACTAGAGAAACTCTGACAATTAACTGTCCTTTCACGTAATACCTAAAAGTCGGTCAGAAAATCCCTGGGGCCAGTCTTGTAGCCCTTAGCTAAGAACTCTTTATATATTTGAAACATATGTTATCCTAGGGCCAATTTCATGAAGCATTCTGAGTGCAAAGTAGCCCACAGCTTTATTATATTTTGCAACATACGTTGCAATAGTAGATGAGGGCTTACTTAGCTTAGTGCGCTTCATGAAAGAAAGGCATAGATTCCAATCCCGACTGGATCACTTCCCAAAATTTAATGTATTCATGCTTATCTCAAGTCCAACTTGTGCTCAAAATTTCATGAAACAAAAGTTTTGTCAAATATCGGAGAAATGTGTCGCATTTTTGAGGGGCTATGCCTTTGTTAAGGTATGAATACGCGTTAAGGGCAAGAAAAATGTTAGAATGTAGTGATTGACTCAGACATTCGCATACCTGGCGTGAACAGAAATGTACGTTGTGTGTCATTCATGGCCAGATCAGGAATCACCAACAACAAAAAAAAAAAAAAAAAAACAGAAAAAAAACAAGGAGGAGGTTTTAGGCGGATGAATAAAATCAGTATCCTGATCGTGTTCCATGGTACTTAATATGTTTTCTTTAATCAAAGTAGGTGCTTTTTTAGCCCATAGCTGATGCGTTCAGTCGGTCCAAAATATGTTGTAATTGTCCATACGTCTAACGTGGTCATCTATTCAAAACGATATACGGCCCTATCTCCAGGTTAGGTGGGAGCCATATTGCACAGGAAGAAAAACTGACGTCATGCATTCCTTTTAGCTGCTGTAGTACTACATGAATATTCATGTGGAACCTGTTGAGCAGCTAAAGGGAATGTGTGACCTCATTGTTCTTCAATATTGTCCATGATGTCCACCATATGATCAAAACATTTGACTCCGTTTGATATGGTGGAAATAAATCCCAAAAAAATATCAGTGAAGATATTTTCAGATAGAGTTTTTACGCTCTTTTCACCCATCACAACTTTATTTTCGACTGAGCTTTCAATGTAGTAACAAGAGAGACAGTATCGTTGTAAAGCTCAAGAAACGTAGAGTGAAGGCGTTTGATGGAATACACAGAAGCCTGATTATATTCTGTTGTAGTTCGATATCAGTATGTAGTTAGGCTGGCTAGCCTGGGCGATCCATGGAAGGGACGAGTTGAAATTAACTACGATAATAGTTGGCGTGCCGTGTGTAACTCTGGCTGGGACGAGACGGCGGCCAATATCACTTGTAAGATGTTAGGTTACAGGTAAGTCTTATCATCATGGTAGAGTAAACACATTAATAACGCATTAGAGACCTCACAAAGAGGCAATACTGGCGAAGGTCAGTTTTCAAATTGTCCAACAGGAGAAGAACATGATCATGACATTCCCCTCCCACGCCATGCACTCGGTGTTTTACTAGTCTAAAAATTGTAATTAAAAAGAAAAGGCAGTAGGGAAATTAAGTCAATAAGCCTGCCAGAAAGCCGTCGTCCAAATGTTACTTTACACACAAGCAGACGAAACATAGTAACTGTGGAAGACAAAGTTATAAGACATCGTTGTTTTCATTGAAGCAGATTATTACTTTGCGAGTGTGATTTTGCTCCATCCAGTTACCATTGGACATCGAGTTTTATTGGATACTACGTGATCATTTACTGGCCAATGAAAACCCAAAATCCCTCAACGAGGTATAATAAAGTGATTCAGTACGCGGCACTTCTTTCTTGTTGTTTACAGCGGCGCTGCCCGAACCCTAGGGCCCGATGATCTTCAGGACCTGACGTCCACATCGCAGGCTTGGTTGAGCGGTTTACGGTGCTCCGGCAACGAGAGCTACCTCCATGAGTGCCAGCATGATAACTGGTATTCCGCTAGTTGTCCCAAGTCTCAGCATGTCGGCGTGGAATGTACTTTTGATCCAAGTACGGATGTGCCAGAGCACATTATATATAGCACGTTTTGTACCTGCCGGTGTGTTATCGTTAGAATTGGTTAGATTTGGGGATACATCAAAAGTCAGTAACGCCTCCGAATTTTCACTACCATGTTGCAACCTTTTACGAAGATAATGGGCCGGATTCCGCCACCCGAGGTCCAAGGCCTGACCTTTTCTAGACCAAGACTGATAATTAAGGTCATTAACTAATGGTAGTGGTACTTTTTAGCTATATTTATTTGATTGCTGTTCAATGCCACGCTAACGATTGCGGTCAGTTTTATCGGTGGAGAAAAACGGAGAGTCCGACGTGAGCCACCAACCTTTGGCACATTTCTGAAGAACTTTCACACGCATGACGTGAAGACCATATTGGGGGAAATCAAGTGGTTTTCAAAGCATATTATATTGCGCAAAAGTTCATGCCAGTGCCATCAACCACACACTGTGAGGTTGGGGTCAAATGTAAAAAAATTCGTGATCCGAGGCCGGGATTGAACCCGTGCTTTGTGGTTGAAAGATGAGCGCCTTTAACCATTCGGCTACGGTAGCTAGATACTATATAGTTTTGTAAGTGCGCAGAGTGCTTTGCTGTCCAAACGCCAGTCTTACATATTTTTGAAGATCAAAACTGAACCGTAAATGATCATTGATGTGGTGATCAATAAAGGGATAACCCCCTGAAAATCGTGGTATCCTTATTATACCTGGGTAAAACATTATGCGTATCTGGAGCATAAAATGGTGCAACAGAACGTACATGGTGCTCCCTTCATGACTTACAGAGACATAAAGGAGACACATTAGTTTTGAACTCGTCAGCTAGCAAACTGTGATTTGACCTGTTTCTTCCACCTTTGCTTAGATTATTTGTGCTAGCGTTTCAGTATAAAGAAATGCAGTTTGGGGTGGGCAACCTCATTTTTTCAAGGGTAAGGAGCTCTATTTTTGGTAGGCTGTGTTCAATTATTAATAGAATGATGTCTCAAATAACGGTTGGAATAACCGCACGGAAACACAGAGCCTAACGAAGTGAGCTACTGCGATCGCTGTGAGTTTAAGCCTAGCTTAAGCTGCTTCCCCTCTGGCCGTACGTAGGAAGGTCCGCCAATAACCTGGGGATGGTCGTGAGTTTTCCTTGGGTTCTGTCCGGTTTCCTCCCACCACAATGCTGGCCGCCGTCGTATAAGTGAAATGTTCTTGAGTACAGCTTAAGACATTATAAATTAACAAAATCAATCGGTTTTTTCCCAGTGGAAATCCCTCGTTATCCCACCCAGATGAGACTGGCTAGTGGGACCGGCGCCTTTGGAAGGGTGGAAATTCTATGTAATGACCAGTGGGGTACCATGTGTGATGACGAATTAACGAATACAACCGCTGAGAGGATCTGTAAAGAACTCGGCTACACGTAAGCTAAAAGAACACACCACATTTGTAGAAAGTACACATCATCTTAAAGGCAAACTCGTGCTGATTCCAAATATGGTCTTCATTTTTTGTCGTTTTTTACGGTGACAAAAAGCGCAGTGACGTCACAGATTCTATTTTGTCTCCACAGATGCTGTAACTTGTTTTGTCTCCACATTAAACACATAGGTGGTGTACTGCACGTTTATTCACGTAGAACGTACACATAGGGCAATCAGAGAATGGTTTGCAGCTAATATATATATATTGATATTTGTGATTTATTTTCTGTTTGAAAACATTTTCACCCCAAGGGTACCCGACATTGGAGCGGGATTAGTACCTACTTTCCTGTACTAGACACGTTTTAAATTTACGTTAAATTTACGGGTCAAAAATAATCACTTTAATGAAGGTAAGATAACGTTTTCGCACAAGGATTTTAGATATATCAGTTATGAAAGGCACGTCAGTGTTTTGTGATTTGGGGGAGATTATGGTGCTTGGAATAAATTGTGCCCGTTTTCAACTTTAACGCAGATTAGGTCTCAAATGCTGCACTTGCAAAAATTCGATAACAAAACCCATGCCAACGTGTGCCCATAAATGTTTTGGTTTTTGATTTCAAGTAACGCTATCATCTACCACTTTGATTTCATAACCAGCTCTGGAACTCCCTCAGCTGCTGCTCTCCCAGGCACGGGACCCATATGGATCGATGACATCCGGTCTTGCCCCCGGACCGCTCCTCTGTTAGACTGTGACATCGACTTCGGTGTACACGACTGTAACCACAGGGAAGATGCTGTCGTGGCCTGTCACACAGGTTAGCTGTGGTATAAATGTAAAAAGACAGGGCATGTTGAAAAGCAGTGCACAAATATTGCCGTTACGGAAAATGTGAAAATCGTCATTGAAACTTTGAAAGTTGACCAAAATCGATTGGTTACCGTTAGAGAGATTTACAGACAAGACATCAGAAATACATACACAGTTTGCATCTTTATTATGAAGTATACAATATCAGGGAACTTTGATGAGGGATCACCTGAGATATCCATAGCATGTCATATGAAAATCATGAATTACTGGTATTGCACTAACCTTACACCCAGTGTCAACGTGGCGTTAGCAAAAACCACAACACTTCGTTTAGAAAATAATTAACAATCAACTAAATAAATTATATTCAAAAGTACACAATGTATGAAGAATTCCTGCAACACCTGACTTTGGCTACTTGCTTTTTTCTCCATAAATAGTATGTGACCCAGGCCAGATTTTATGTCATGACGAAAAAACTTGTGTGAGTGTACAACACATGTGCGACGGAGAACCTGATTGCCCGGATGGCGATGATGAGGAGAATTGTGGTACGGAAGCCTAGGCTGGCCATCAGAACTTTAAATATAAAAGTAACTTACGCAAGAAATGTTAATTTCATTTCATACAGACCCCTCCCAGAGAAAGTCAGAATTCTTTTGTTTTAATTTCTCTGACAAAGTCCGTGGAGTAAATACGTTAAGAAATAAAAAATAGTTGTAAAATGATTAATCGTCGCTGGACTCATACCATGATATATGATATTTGTTCGCATCTTCAGATATTTATCCTGGATAATTCTTACAATTCTTTCAAGTTTCTGAAAACAACAGCTTTAATGAAATTCTCATTCGTGCCTACAGGTACAGGTTGTGCGGATCATCAGTTCGCATGTAAAAGCAACCAGTGCATACCGTTACCAGAGAGATGTGATGGCTTGTATCAGTGCAATGACGGAACAGATGAAGTAGGATGTGGTATGCAGATAAAGTCTGTAGATGAGTAGAATGTTGTGCATTGACAATATCTCCACATGAAGTAGGGCGTGATACGCTAATAAAGTCCAGGGGTGAAATAAGATGTGCATTTATAAAATCTATACATGGAGTAGGGTGTGGTACCTTGGTACAGGGAAGTAGGATGTGGCACGTTGATACATGGAGTAGGATTTGGCACATTGATACAGGGAAGTAGGATGTGGTACGTTGGTACAGAGACGTAGGGTGTGGTACGTTGGTACAGAGTCGTAGGATGTGGTACGTTGGTACAGAGAAGTAGGATGTGGTACGTTGGTACAGGGACGTAGGATGTGGTACGTTGATAAAATCAGAAGGTGGAGTAGCATGTGGTACGTTTATAAAGTGAGTAGGTGACAGAGCATTTGGCAAGTTGATAAAGTTTATAGATGAGTATGAAGTACATGTAGTACATTGATGAAGTCAGTGAGTGAAGAGAGATATGGTACGTTGGTACTCAGTAGGTGAATTAGGATGTGGTACGCTGATGAAGTCAGTAAACGAAGTAGGTTGTGGTTCGTTGACAAAGTCTGTAACCATAGTTACATTTCAACTTCATCATCGTTGTGGATCCCGTGAGACAATAAGCTAAGCGTTCAGTATTACATTTTACTGAAGATTTGGCTTCCAGGTAGCGTGCAAACCTGTATAACACACAAGTTTGTCAGAATCGTGCCCTAGATCGGTGGTTTATTCCGGGCACTTTGTTTACTGATGAAACTGATTACCATAGGATAATTGACGCATTCTTTTGTGTGAAAATATATTAAACACGTATGAAATTAAGAAATAAATCTTATATTCCAAATACTGTTCTATTTAATAACTGTACCCACAGTTGAAATCACGGGAAATAACTCTGTGGAGGTGTTGGTGTCCGGCAACTGGCGGAAGCTGTGCGTGCATCCGGATAGCATGGACAAAATTGCGACCATTGTATGCAGTATGCACAGTCTGAGGTAGGTGTAGGGATGAACTTAACTTAAGCCAGAGGGCTTGTGTGGCCAACATGTTAATGTGCTAGCGCAGCGCAATTGTTCATGTTCCTCTCACGAATACATTTTCTGTGAGCTTACGCTGTCTTCCTGTTGGCTGCGCGTGGGAAGATCTGCCAGCAGCCTGCGAATGGTCATGTGTTCTGTCCGGTTTCCTCCCACCATACAGCCCGCCGTCTTATAAGTGAAATACGGGCCTCCTTGGCTCAGTCGGTTAGCGCGTTAGCGCAGCGCATTGACCCAGAAGCCTCCCACCAATGCGGTCGCTATGAGTTCAAGTCCAGCTCATGCTGGCTTCCTCTCAGGCTGTACGTGGGAAGATATGCCAGCAACCTACGGATGGTCGCGGGTTTCCCCTGGGCTCTGTCCGGTTTCCTTCCACCATAATGCTGGCCGCCGTCGTGTAAGTGAAATACTCTTGAGTACGGCGTAAAACACCAATCAAATAAATAAATAAATATAAGTGAAATGTAGTTGAGTATGGCGTATTAAAAAATAAAAAAATTAACCAAAAAACTTGAAAACTGTGCAAGAGCTGTAGGAATTTTGCCCATTGAAAAATCGCCCCTTCCGTGGCTGCAGCGCGGACCCTAAAACTTTTATGCCAGTAACACGATTAACTTGAATGGTATTTGGGATGATAAGAAATTGCATTAGTGCTCCAGTGTTTTAGCATAACATATAAGAAAAAAGTGCAATTTTGTCAATTTTTGAAAGTGAAAATAAATAAATTGTAACCTTCCAACTGCGGAAGATGCTGAAAGTTACTGCAAGAATGAGTGTTTTTAGACCGAGACTTTATGCACAAACCCTAGGATATCATGAGGGTAAACATTGAAATCTGCACGACGAGTCTAGTCACTCAAGCTTCTAGGCCGCCATTGTAGCTAAAACGATGACGTCATACACGAATCTACTAATAATGTACCAGTGTTTTGTAGCTATTGTTGACAAAGAAGTGTTTTTTCTTCAACTCCAAAATACTTATATAACTTTTTCCTAACCTAACTAGACCGTTTGAACACAGTGAGGATAGAACTCGGGTATTTTGCCAAACACTGCTGGGAATAAGTTGGGACAGCTTGCATGAGATCATATTGGCATCATAATGTCAGACTCCACTCTTTTCTTATCAACTTTATCATCTTTTAGCAATGATGTTGTCCAGAACCCTCCTTTAAGTAAATGTACGTATAATTGCAATCTTTAAAGTGTATGACATGCTTCAGTGGTGTTTCTTCCTCGTCCGTGGGAACAACCAATGAGATGGCCTGGTTAGTCATGGATACAGGAACTTCTTTGAATTCGCTCGGAGTCGGAGGTTTGAACTTCACGTCTGCAAGGTACACCAAATGTCATAGTTATGCCAAACAATAAAACTGCGTGATCTTTATGCTCAGTTTGTATCTTGAAATTAATGAGTGTTCAGTCTAATGCTTAACGAATATCACTATTGTTAGACACGGTGACGGGATTCTGTACGTCACGCTTTGTCATTTCTACAGCCATTTCGGAACATGTAGTATTCTGCTGCAGCGTAATCGCCTTTGCTGTCCAATATTTTGTTAGGAATAACTATACCGCGGTCTAGTGGTTAGAGATGCTTGCCATTCAATCATCAGGACTGACACATACTAGATGCGAGTTCAAACCCGGCTTTGGACATGGAATTTGTGCGCTCTACAAATCTCACTGGTCGGCGGGGAAATGGTGACACTAAAAGGCTGACGACGCTAGTGTGGCCGTTTCAACAAAATGCAATGATTTCTATTGTGATTTATATATCTCATGTGGGAAAGATCAAGAGTAACTTGCCAATTGTCGGAGGATTAAAAAGCATGCTTCATTTTCTTCCGACTGTAAAATTGACTGCCCTTGTACAGGTGAGAATTTATTGAGTATGGTTTTAAAAGGCAAAACACAAATCTATGAATAACCGTTGCTGCATTACCGTTACATCTACAGAAAGAGCTAGGGTCTGATGGAGTGTAAGTTGTTACTTTTTCAACATTTTGACGAACAGTTAAAATAAAACCTGAGAAATATAGAAAAAGGCCGAATTTCACCGGTTTTGTGTTATGGATGGAGGAAATCTTTGTCCCCCTCGGTAAACCACTGACGTTTGGCAAAGTACTAGCGAACTTTCCCACATGAGACGTACAGATATGTGTTTGAAGACAAGTTGTGTTAACGAAACCTTAGGTTGAGTAAGGTTACACGAGCTTCGTCGACAGTATACTTTCACCACGCCCCCACTTCCAATGAGGCACACGAATCCGCCGAATCTACTAGCATCATCAGGTGCTCAACGTATAACGGGCATCTTCAGGAGGGCAAGTTTTTTTGCTTGATCTCCTTATTTAGGATTGCTTTACGTATTTTCTTAGATTTCTTTGTTATGCCGTTTACCCGACATTGTCAGATTCATTTCCATGTCCAATACAAACCTTGTAAGCATGGTATCAATCATTTGGGATGTCTTTCTTTGTTTTTCTGTTTCAAGGGATTGTAGCGCTCTGTACGTCACCTGCAAACCTCCTCGTAAGTAAACCACTTAAGATTCAATCAAACAGTTGACTTCTTTTTCTTTGTAATTTTTGGTTGGAAATATTTTTATTTGTGCCCTTTACAAAACCAAAACCGTAAGACAGCAATGCTTTCTGAAATATTCAATGTGTAATACACATTTGTGAAGAACTAATTGACGTGATTTTATGTCACGTTTTATGTCAGGGGCTACGTATAGGTTTTGTAGGGATTTGTCATTGGCGCAGTCCCTGCTGCAGCGTTTTGTATGGAAATTTGCAGAATAAATGATTTCTTTTAATATAATATGCAGCTGTTCGTTAATCATAAGTAGAGGTATATGATTACCCAATGAGCTGTTCAATTTTGTCAGATTCATTGAGATCTTGCAAATCTGCCTCACCCATACTGGACTCGTGTGAAGCATACTGGGAGGAGTTATCATGGATACAGCCAGTTGTACACCCGCTAATTAAAAAAAATCAGTGATTAAAAAAATATCACGAACGATGGAATGAATATCCATTGTTATTTTTTCTCGTAGAGTGTGGACAGAAAGGTACGAGTCAAAAGAGCACTCGATTGGTGGAAAGGAAGCACGTGACGGAGAATGGCCTTGGGCTGTTCGTATTCGACACAGAAGCCGGTCTTTCAATGACACCAATTCCTGCGACGGTGTCTTGGTCAATCCTATTTGGGTTTTGACGTCTCGAGAATGCGTGATACGTCTGAGGTAAGAAAACAGTATGAAATACGTTGGGTTCCAACGGAGTAAGAAATTCAATCTAACAGCCATCATATGAGTGAAAAATTCAATTCTTTCCAGATCTTGGAGGGAACTCGACCAAAGTGACTGGCGTTAGCCACATCTGATCAAAGCAATGGGCGAATATGTCGTATTGAACTTCTGCGTATGTGTCACAAGAAACGCGAGATTTGGTGAACGCTAGTTGCTTTATGCTGAATTTACATGAACTAGAATTGTTGCCTTTTTGATGCTTTTCTACCAAGACATTCCTACATAAAAAATGCATGGGGTAATTTTTAGACGCCATAAAAGGCATATGTATGATTTTTCTCCCGATATCAGTTAATTGAAAACACAGTTCGTTATGGCGTTAGTTTGGGAGGTACTGAGCCTAGGGGTTGAAAAAGACATGCATATATCAGCGGTCAACCAACATGGACGTTCTAGACCAATGCTCACATGGCCAATTTCCAAAACACCCCTAACACATATCATGAAAGAACTAAGAGGGTATACACAGTTAGAAAACTCACTAATTACCGTATTTCTACGAGGGTTTTACACTTGCAATCGCTTTTGTGCTAAAAACACCCGTAATTGTAGAAACACATGATCTGTGTAGGGTTCACATATTATTTCACGTGATCACATTGCTGCCATTATACCTGTTATATTACAGTGAAAACACCTAATAGTTTGTTGCCGGGCCTTTTACTCGTAATTTTTACGAAAATTCTGAGTTTTGACGAAAACATGGCTATTCACAGAGTTATGGACAACGGTCATACCACAAGCGTGGCAATCTTGTTTAACACGAGTTAGAAGATAAAGGCGTTCTTGGTTGTTTGCCCACGGCAACCAAGGTTTCCTTTTCTCTGTCCCTCAGGAATTCATTTGGCGGTGGACTAGTGGTAGGTGGAGGGATCTGGGCTAACGGACAACCTAGTTGGACCTCTCCTGTGGGGGAAATTTCGGGGGGACGCACCTTGAATCCCGAGGGTGACACATATTACACGAGTCACCTGTACTTGATGAGGGTATGGATTCCTAGTTTGGAATTAAACGACACTGAGCCGGTTTGTCTTCCAAACAAACACAGCATGGCGCCAGCGCGTTGTTACGTCATAGGCTGGCAACACGACATTTCAGGTAGGATTTTGTTTTCTTTAATTATCTTCACCAAAGGTTTAATTTTTGATCGGTTCTTCCCAATTGCATGATACCACACATATTATTAGCCCTTTGTCTGTAGCGTTAAAATTTGTATTAGCTATATCTGATGTTTGCGATTTGTTTTACTTTTATTACCTCTGGGCAAAGCATTTTGCAAGTAACCATATCGTTCAGTTCACAGGTAAAATCCTGAAACAAGAAACGGTCTTAAGAAAAGTTCTTAAGTTCCAACTGTTCTTGGGGTAACGCTGTCTCGGTTACAATTGCAGATATGGTTTTGCGAGAAATCAGAGTAAAGTATACAGAGGGCATTTGTGCAAACGTTAATTGGCCAGTTACCTCCTCTTTCTTGTGGCATACGGAGTGTTTAGAATATATCTCAACAGGAATCTCCTGCTATGTAAGTATTTACTATTTCATGAGTCAGCATCTTTTATGTACGCGTATTTAATTATTTCCGAAAAAGAGGTTACAGTTTGGCCAACGTTTGTTTGTCTGTCTCTCTGTTTGGCTGTTTGCATGTATGTTTGGGGTTGTACGCCGTGCTTAGCATTTTTCAGTCCTATCACGGTGAGGAATGCTTAGAATGTATATATAGAGTGTTTTCTTGTGGCAGAGCGAGTCTATGCCGCAAAATTGCTGCGCCCACTGGAATGTTATGCAGAAGACACCGGTTATGACACCCACCCAGTCACTTTATACTCACACCGGTCCAAACAATCTTGTTTCCTTATTGTAGCCTCTGAGAGCTTAGTGCCAAGCAAAGCAGCAACAAGTACCATTTTCAAAAGTCTTTGATATGGCCCGACCCGGGTTTGATTCCGGAAAATCACGAACTCGAGGTGGACGCTCTAACCACCAGGAGATCGAGACGGTTGGACTCTTTGTCAGAAAAGTTGTCCAGAAATATGTATGCATGGATTTAGATCACTTTTATGCACACGCTGACCTTGGGCCGAAACACCAGTTTAGATGGCAATCCATGTCCAACGATTTCTTAACCATTCTTCATCGTTGACAGTTTTGTACTTGTAGCTATAGTGCAGGTATACGCTATCAAAGGGCCCTCCTAGATATTGACTCGTTTTGTAGTTAGCGCATCATTAGTGCAAGAAATATTTACTTTTTACGACAGAGGTCAGGTTTATAGCTGTAGGAAAGCGGATTGCCCGAAATGCAGAACCTCGCTTTGCAGGATAAGTGACAAACCTTCCTACTTGAAATCAGGGTTAGCTTAATTCATCTGAGATTTAACTGGCCATAGGCCTTCCGACTGCCGGTCTAATATTCAAGTAATTTTGGGAGCCTCTGCTCTGTCGTCTACAGTTTGTTTACTGCCATAGCACATATGCTTTGTTCTCGAGTGGATGCGGTGAATGCCTTTTAATCTCTGGTCACACGAGCTGCGGGTTCAAACCCGGACTTGGACAGGGCGTTTGTTGATTCATGCGCTGTGTTTGCTGGTGGGACAGTTATGGCAACAAGAGGGTGACGGTGCTCCTTTGGCCATTGGCGTTGCCTGAAGATCACCTGTCTTCCACCAATCGTTACATCAAACATGGCAAAGTTCTTCCCTGACTTGCCAAAGTCCTGAGTTTATTACAGACATTCAGGTTTCCTCCGCCCATAAATCCGACCATCAACGCATGAGTAAAAAAATTTTGAGCTTGGCATTAAGCAAGAATTAAATAAAGAAAGAAATAAATCTTGCTCCGGATGTGGTTCAGCAGGGTAGCCCGCTGTTTGACGACTAGCTTCGTTTTACTCAGGGCGCTTCGGCTTACTGCCGCCATGAACCTGTAAGTTAAATTATTTGGGTGCTTCGGTTTCTGCCAGCCTTTAACCCCTTCATCGTGTAAATAAAATTTACTGGAGCACGGTGTTGAACACACTGAACAAGACACAGATCAGAGCAGAAAATGTAACCTGTGCCAATCGGCATCTATTTCCCATGTCCTTTGAACTTCCATGATTCATTTCAGAGTGACCGTGGTGTGGGCAGTGCCGTGATGTGTCAGCACCCTAGTGGGCGATGGGTGGTAGAGGGAATGACCTTGACGAGGTCGACTTGCTACACCGGGCGGACCGTCAATATCCCTGTTAAAGTCAGGGATTTCTTGCCATGGATCAAGGAAACCACAGGTTAATATATATTATCCGCAAACCTATTTATGCAGTACACACATGTTCTTTAATCAAAGATTACTAGACACCCACCACACACACACACACACACACACACACACACACACATATATATATATATATATATGTGTGTGGATTTCTGTGAATTTATTTATTTATTTTATTTTTTTTATGATTGGTGTTTTACGCCGCACTCATATTTCACTCATTATGGTGGCCAGCATTATGGTGGGAGGAAACCGGGAAGAGCCCGGGGGAAACCCATCCGCATGTTGCTGGCAGACCTTATATATATATATATATATATATATATATGTATTCTCCTGAATATGTGGGCAAAAGCTCCTGAAACCAACCACACATCATTGCATGGGCAACTCGTTTGGGAAAGATTTGACTTGGAAAAACACACATATTTATTTTTATTCATAAAGGTGAAGTTGCCTTGACACACATTGTCACTCATCTGAAAATATTGTATTTTCTGTGAATTTATTTATTTACTTATATGATTGGTGTTTTACGCCTTACTCAATATTTCACTTTTACAACGGCCGCCAACATTATGGTGGGAGGAAACCGGGCAGAGCTCGGGGGGAAACCCACGACCATATAAATGGAATTATTTTTGTTGAGCATGTGTAGCGGCGTATGACTACATTTTGGCCCACTTTTTTATTGTTTGTGTGAATGGCGCTATCAAAAACACACGGGGAGATGTCCTAAGTTTAGCTTTCAATCGTTTCAATTGATTCCACGGTTGGAGAGTCATAATTAAATGAAATCGATTCATAATTTGGAACGTTTTTAATTGCGCTAACTATATATTTTTCTTCTTAATGCCTTTTATTCTGTGTACATTTTCCTACTAGCTTGTCCATTCCGCTGCTCTGATGATTCCTGCGTCTACAAGTTACGAAAAGTTTGTGACGGCGTCAACGATTGTTCAAGCGACGAAGGAGACTTCTGTCGTAAGTTACACCATTATTATTCCCACACTGTCCAGAAAATATAGAGGCCTTCGTTTTGGCCCGCCCGTCTGTCCTTTTGGTTTCCGCCCACTATAACTGTATCAAATTTGAATATAATGTGGTCAAATCTTGTCAGCAGTGTGCTTTGTGGAAAGTCAGCTTGTGTCTTCAAATCTGTCATTTCGTTTCTTGTTAATGCAATGTTTAAACTTGTGTAAACTTTTAATTTGCGGTTGGCAGGTCACGTGTCTTGTAACTTTGACTATTTGGGGGTTTGTGGCTACACCAATGGGCAGTGGGTGGACGCGTACTGGTCAAAAGCTTCGGTGTACAGCTCTACCGCCAGGGTTCGGGACCATACGCGGACGACTTACGAAGGTATTCATTCATTTATTTACTTATTTATTTGATCGGTGATTTACGCCGCAATCAAGAGTATTTCACTTATACGACAACGGCCACCATTATGATGTATGATAATGAAAGGAAACGGGACAGAGCCCGGGGGGAAACCCACGACCATCGGCATGTTATTCACGAACCTTCTCCTGTACGGCCGAGGAACTCACAGCGACCGCATGGGTGGGAGGCTTCTGAATAGTTACCCTGTAGTGCGATGGATTAAGGTTTACCATTAAACCACTACAGTACACAGAGAACATACAGTGTACTTGGAAACTTATCTCAGGCAGACTCACTTCTGTACAGACACATATGATTAGCCCAATGCGGACATATTTTCTGTAAAAGCCCTCATGACTAGGCAAAATTGGTCATTGTCAGGTCTCATGCGGTAGATTTGCATCACTGAACAGATATGCTTCGCTATTGAATACTGTGGGCGGCAGAGGGAAGCGTATGTATTCACTGTACTGTAAGATAGACTACATTCTTATCAATTCCAAAACGAACTGAAATATATTTTAAGAGTTTTGAGAATTGCTGGTAAAATGAAGACACGAAATTTAATGGTATTTATATGTTCTGAGCAATAAATCATTTCCGGAAAGTGAAAGTATGGTTACATCTGAGTCACTAATTCCAGTCTTTAAATTTTGCATTTCGTTCGGTTTTAATGTATGGCTTGTTCAAGGAAATTGCAAGTATTGGCGCGACAGATGAGTAGGGTGCTAACGAAGACAAAACCACAACTTTTTCTCGAGTTAAGGAACGACAAAATTAGGCTGTAATGCAGTTAACACTTTATTTTTCTGTCATATTTTCATAGTCTTCTCAACTCCGTATCTTGATTTTATGAAAACCGGATTGTTATCAAATGTGTGTTTGTCCCTTAACTGACTGACTGATGCATGGTTTTTCTTCAGATCATTCTTGAGTTTCTCTAATTTCCTTAATTCTTTAACTGGGATCCCAATACATTCGTCATCTTTACTCAAAGAGGAATATATGATTTCAGGGTTTTCGAGGGTACTTAAATATGGACGAAAAATGAATCCATGTGTGTTAGATTGAAAAGCAAAATAATAATATGACAGATGTAGTAGTAGCACGTGGATGTGAATGTTAATAGCAAAAGAAAGGAGAAAAACTACAGTAGTCTATTCACAGAAAATAGAGGGTCTCCGTGGCTCAGTTGGTGAGCGCATTAGCGCAGCGAAATGTCCCAGAAGCCTCTCACCAATGCGATCGCGGTGAGTTCAAGTCGAGCTCATTCTGGCTTCCTCTCAGTAACCTGCGGATGGTCGTGGGTTTCCACCGGTCTCTTCCCGGTTTCCTCCCACCATAATGTTGGCCGCCGCCGTAAAAGTGAAATATTGAGTACGGCGTAAAACACCAATCATATAAGTAAATAAATAAATTCACAAAAAATACAATATTTTCAGGTGAGTGACAATGTGTGGCAAGGCAACTTCAGCTTATGAATAAAAATAAATATGTGTGTTTTTCCAAGTCAAATCTTTCCCAAACGGGTTGCCAAAGCAATGATGTGGCCTATGTGTGGTTGGTTTCAGGAGCTTTTGCCCACATAGCCAAGAGAGTAGAGAACGCCACCAGCGAGGCGACGTTGTGGTCTCCGGTCATGACTTCACCGTTGTCAGGTTGTCTCGTGTTTTACTTCGTCTTGGCGGGATCACCCGGTTTGTGCTTTGACGTCATCGGTTATTCAACAAACGGCAGTGTAACTCTATTGAGCATTCGAGGCGACTTTGGCTTGACATGGAAAAAAGCACTCGTCCAGTTGAACTCTTCGATTCCTGTAACGGAAATAGGTTTTGCTGCGAGGGGGATGGGACAACTTGGGTATGTGGCTCTAGATGACATCCAGTATCCGGTGGAAAACTGTACCCTTGGTAAGCAGTTAGCAAGACACTGTTTTTTAAATTTGTTTTCCCTATTGATTACTCTTTAACACTCTTGCTTCGGTGAACGCGTGTAAATCTTTCCGCTTGTGACGATTTCGGGCTTCAGGGTTGAATTGTTCATTCGCGTGAAGCATCAGTGGCGAGATTGAAACGAGGTGCGCTGTTGGTGTTTAGCCTGTTTCGAGTGGGCATGATCTATACTTCCGGGACGAAGGAACCGAGAGGCTGGTGTAGGATTCTAACCCTCAGCTGCTGCACACATTTTGTTTATCTGTCTACTATTTGTGGTGCATTTTATGCGTCCTTTTCACGCCGAAAAGTTTTAACATGGGCTCAGTCACACTTTCAACCAGAAATCTTACGAAGAATATGCACGATAACCTTGAGATATTCTGAATCCTGGACTGATCTCTAATGTTGTAACATAACTGATCATGTGCTTTTGTCCCCCGTTCTGCGCATGCGACCTTGTGTACCATTCGAAACAGCTGCGTGGCTTACTGTGAAGAGTCAAGTCATGTTAAAAGACATACAACGCTGTTGATTACGATTTATGAGACGCCACCGGTCTAGAATTTCTCAAATGTGCACGTATAACAAACAGTAACACGAAAACAGTGGTAAAGGGAATATTGTTCCAAAAAGATTAACCACTATTCCGACAAACTGCAATCCATGTTTTGGGCCCTAACGTCGTAACAAAAAAAAATGAAAGGTAAAGTCGGTACCTAAATCTAGCACTGCATCTTTTTCTTAATAGAAAACAGCAACAACCCGCGTGAAATGTTCCCCTATTTTGCATGCACAGTAAAACTTTTGGACGTCTTTATACCAATTGGTTCTACACATTTAAGTGGCATTTATATAGTTGTTGGGTGACTGGAACAAGGTAACTGCTTATGGATAATAGCTTCTTATTCATTGTAATAGTTATAATACATCTATTATAATACTTATCATTTGATAATAACGCTAGTATAGACTCCGACTAGAAGGCCCAATGGTGCTATAGGATCAGGAGATTTTTTTAAACCCGCATGAGTACTGTCGATCTGTGTTTGCTTTCCTTGCAGAGTGTGAGGCGGATGAGTTTCCCTGTGGCGCAGTGTGTTTAGACGCTTTGAGATTGTGTGATGGATTTGACCACTGTCCTAATGGCGAGGACGAATACAACTGTACAGGTAACGGTACTTGATGGTATTTGACCTTTAGTCCATTTTTTTCAACTTTCTGAAGTTGGATTATTCATATAAGGGAAGGCACTGGGTAACCTTTCCTACCAAAAGTGGTTCAGGTCAGCTCTGTGTAGTCTGTTGTTCATTTCTGCATTTACGATGACGTTTTCCAGGGAAACTTATGACGTATTACTCGTACAGTGCAAGAGAACACTAGACAGGTCTGCTTGGGACCAAATTGCCATTGAGCAGGAAAAGGTATTTCATTAAAGGGGAAGCTGCAGACAGTTTTGCTTGTTCCTTCAGTTACCAATTCGTAAGATATTTGTATGAAAATTGCGTCTACAAAATGCCTCTTCCCGGTTATCTTATTTACAATACCGGATATTAATTTACAGCATGTATGTTAATGAAAGGTTGTTGTCGTTGTTGTTGTAGGTGTCGTTGACTGTGACTTTGAAGAATCCCTATGTGGCTACGAGAATGCCACGGGAGGGGGTCGCTGGTATCGTGCACGTGGCAGATCTTACCCACCTGTAGACCACACCAACAAATCACCGTCAGGCAAGTCCATGTTCTGGAAACCAAACACCATTTCTCTGCAATCTAAGTGAACTCAAACATGGGTGAAGTCGAATCCGAGTAAAATCAAACGTATATGTAGTCAGATGTAAGTGTAGTGAAATCCAAGTTAAATCGAATATACGTAAGCTTCCTTGGCAAATTCATTTGACACCATATCTAACAATACTGTAAAATGCATTTTTAGGACATGCAATAGTACATGTAATAAATGTTTAAATTCTTGTGTTTTGGACCATATTGAAAATGTTCCGTTTAAGTGATACTGACAAAATTACCAAAGCTTACGTGAAACGGAATTTTTAATGGATTTTTTTATATTGTACTCCTGCATAAACTGGGATTCTGCTGATGGACTAAGCATCCCCGAGGCTTGTGTTAAATTGTGAAGACAACACAGCACTTTGAGTAATTCTAGACCAGTGAAGTGTAATAAAATGAAAATTAACATCACTGTAATTTTTGGTGCCTAATTTTGCTGAAGCCATCGCCATAGGGGCGTGTAAGTTGTAACAGCTCAAACACTTACATGAACCCACTCTGAAGTAAATTAACATGATGAAAGGATATCACCGGTAACGTGTGACCATTTGCCAACTATCACCCTGTCATCGCTGCTCTGGTTTTACACTCTGTACCTAGTCTTTTATTTATTTTTTTTTTGTTTTCTTTATAATTTTAAAATGTATTAAATTTTTGCAAATGTATTTGCATTATTCATACGTATGGATCACCTTCATGCCTGATGGTAGTATTGCATTATAACGTGTGTATGTAAACACTGAAGGAAAACCCTTCACATTTTCGTTTTTTCTCATATTGCATATATTCAATACCTAGATGCATGCAGAAGTAATGAAATAATTTTAGGAAAATGTGTGCATATATGAAGGCTTATTCCACTTTCAATCGCCATAGTCATTCAGATATTGACGAATGAGATTGTGTGTTCTCGCCCTGTTCTCGCTGGTGAGGTTGAGGCTTTAAGTCAGGAGGTAAAGGCAGTCGATTTCGTTCGCCCATAAACATCACTTAAGTGAACCTGTTATCTCAAAGAAAAAGACATCTCCGCCACAGCTAAATGTGCAAATTTCTTTACTACGATCGAAGGGAAAATACTCACACATATCTCGTATCTATCAATGGTAGGGTTTCCGTCCTGATTACCACTCAAAATTACAAAAAACATTAATGAATAATTTATCAAGCTGTCTTGTGCTGAAGGTTTTGCTAAAATTACTGTGCAGCAATTTTTGTGTAAATCAGACGAGATTTTGATCCTGTTCTCTGTAAGATACTTATACGGGGTTTATATGTCTGGTAGTGGCCTCCGTGGTTCGCAGGATTGTGGGTTTTCCCAGGCTCTGTCCGATTTCCTTTCACCATAATGCTGGCCATCGTATAAATGAAATATTCTTGAGTACGGTATGAAACACCAATTAAATAAATAAATAAAGAAATAAGTCTGTTATCCTCCACCCATACAAATGGCGGCTATGGTATAAGTGAAAAATACTTGAGTATTCAGTATGTCGTTACATAACAATCATATAAATCGAATCCAGCTCATGCTGGCTTGCTTCTCGGACGTACGTGGGAAGGTCCGCCAGCAGTGTGCGGATGGCCGTGGGTTTCCCCCGGGCTCTGCCCGGTTTCCTCTCACCATAATGCTGGCCGCCGTCGTATAAGTGAAATATTCTTGAGTACGGTGTAAAACACCAATCAACTAAATAAATAAATAAATAAATAAACATAAACTGAATTAGAGAAGTCACATAAATAAATAAATAAGCTAGCTAATACTTTTCTGTCACAGGTTACTTCCTTTACGCCGTAGACAACAGCGCTACTCTGCTATCACCGAGATTCACGCATCACGAAGTTATGTGTTTAGAATTCTACTACTACTCGTGGGGCACGGGGCCCTCGAGTGACCTTCGGCTGTTGGTCACGGATGCCCTTAAGCCCTCACGTGACAACTTCCTGTTCAGAAGTTATGAACCTCTGCCACAGAGGTGGCACTTAGCCCAGGTTACCCTCCAGCCGGGGAGTCATCAGATATCCTACATGGTGTACAGCTACATGGCCGTGGATGACGTCAGAGTGGTAAAGGGAAACTGTGTGACAACAGGTGAGCCAGCCCCTAGATACAGTCGTAAACAGTAACTAACTAACTAATGCAATTTGACAGGAGGCCGGATTACGCTGGTTACGTTTGAACAATTGCAAGTTATCACACGGAGGCAAATCCATAGAGGCCGGTTGACACCGGTTACATGTGACTATTTGTTAATTATCACACTGAGGTAAATTGACGACAGGCCGGATTACACCGGTTACGTGTGACCAATTGCCAGTTATCACACCGAGGAAAATTGACAAGAGGCCGGATTACATTGGTTACGTGTGACCAATTGCCTGTTATCACACTTATGCAAATTGACGAGAGTCTGATTACACCAGCTACGTGTGACCAATTGCCAGGTATCACACTGAGGTAAATTGACAAGAGGCCGGATTACACCCATTACGTGTGATGATTTGCCAATTATCACACTCTCATCACTGCTATGATTTTAACTCTCTGCGCTGTAGACATTTATATTCTAACTGTTCATTAATTGCAGAAGTCTGCAGGCTACCTCTCTACATCCACACATACATTATGACTGGAAAACTCGAACATGTTTAGAACTTTGTATGTAACTTGGCATATGTAAAGACGAGTGCAAATATATGCAATGACGATAAACCAGGTTCGTTTGGGTCGATAGCAGGTACAAGACACAAAAGCTATTTCAAATTGTATTCTGATTTTGTTTATTCTATTTTCTGTATCGTGTTTACCAGTGGATACAGAATACTATTCATGTATTAAGGAACGTTCGCTTCGATCGGGATGTTTAGCTCTCAATTTATAGAATATTGACAATGGCCTTACTAGGGTTAATCAACCGAATTACAGGTAAATTCTTTGCCTTTTTCCAGTGATATGGCATAAATTATCTCTCTTTCTAGTGATATCGTGTAAATTCTTTACCACTCTCCAGCAATATGTGGTAAATTCTCTCCCTTTCTTCAGTTACATCGTGCACAGTTTTCTTCTTTCTCTTCAGTGATACAGTGTAACTTCTTTCCCTTTCTTCAGTTATTTCGTGTAACATGAATGAGTACCAGTGTGAGGGAACAACGCGATGTATCGCGGGCAGTGCTCTCTGCAATGATCGAAATGACTGCCCACTTCAGGACGATGAGAGGGATTGTCCCAAACAGGGTAAGACGTGCTGTAGCTCATGGCAAAGTTGTCCAGATTTGGACGATGTGACGGAGATGTGGTTTGAGACGGTTTGTTGGGGAAATTTTGCCGTGTGAACGGAAAGTGGACTAAATTCCCCGGATATGACGTCGTCGAACATGGACTGCAGGGTGAAAAAAAGCTGCTTTAAATATCACCTGTGTTAACGCAAAGAATCCTAAACCGGCTTTAATATATACCAAAACCGGCTTATCTATGACGTCATGTGAACGAAAAAAACAAAAAAAGAAAAAAAAGGCTGCTTGAGGTTAAGCCAGTTTAGAGCTATGCCGTTTTAGTCTTTTGAGTGTATGAACAGGGCACTAATGTTACCCATATGGTAGACCTCGAAATTTGGACAGGAAAATGGATTGCCCAATTTCTGGTAAGACGTAATGTTGTTCAAATCTTATTTATCCAAATTTTGACGTTAAGATAGATTGTCCCCTTTTCCCCCTTTCTATTGTACAAGTCTTTACCGCTGTTCGGTGATGTCGTGCATTTGCCTGACCTCTCTCCGAAGACGTCGTATAAACAACACCACGAGGGCCATTGCACGCCTGTCCGGCACATACAAGATGTACTGTAGCTCGTGTTATAGTTGTCCAAATATGGAAGTTGAGAGGGATTGCGTCACTTCGTGGTAAGGTGTACTGTACCTCACGTTATACAGTAAGGAAGGCAAAGTTTCGGGAACCAGTAGTAGACACTTTCAGTTTATTTATTTATTTGATTGGTTTTTTACGCCGTACTCAAGAATATTTGACTTATGCGACGGCGGCCAGCATTATGGTTGGAGAAAACCGGGCAGAGCTCGGGGTTAAACCCACGACCATGCACAGGTTGCTGGCAGACCTTCCCACGTACAGCCAGAGAGGAAGCCAGCATGAGCTGTAGACACTTTCAGCAAGTGCACAGTAGCCAGTATTGTGTAGTTGTATCCCTCATCACTTTTCCCAGAAACAAACACACATACTTTCCACACCCGTTTAAAGTGCAATGCCTCCCTGACCGAAGATCTGAAGCCTTAGGACATTTTTATTTTAATGGAACCGGACTAGTGCTTACCCTCGAATCGCTCGAACGCGCGCGGTACAGGCTCCAGACAGTGACTTGACAGGGAATTTTTAGATTACACCGTGTGCTGAAGTTCGCTTTTCTTGCAGCCATTTAGGAATTGTTTACGTATTCTGTTAGTCACATTTAGGGAATTTGGTGTGTAACATGCCAAAAGTCTGGGGCCAATTCGACAAAGCTGTTTCCAAATACGATTTTATGGCTTATTCTTGGACTCTAGAAGTTAAGATTTTGACCACTTTATCCATATAATAATCAGACATATGAGTCAAAATTTGAACTCCAAGGTCAAAAGACAAGTACAGTGAGAATGTGTAAAATTTTGGTCAGAAATTTTGGTCAGAAATGCTTTGCGTAATTGGCTACTGTGCCAGTACCAGACTCCAGAAAGAGGAAAATTGTTGCGTATAACGTGAGAGAACATTCATTGACAAATAAATATTGGAAATTACTTTTTTTTAATCAGTGTCCTTTTGCTTATCAGTTTAGGATGCATAGTCGACTTCTTGATTGATTTGAGAAACGTTTTTGTTGTTGTTACTGTTTTTATTGTAATATAGCGTTTACTACTCAGATGCCGTTCGCCTGGTTCCCCTCGGCCTCAGTGCAGCCTGGGAAGGGAAAGTGCAAGTGTATAAGTATGGGGTGTGGAGACTTCTGAGCGAAACCTACAACTGGCCTCCTGAGAACGTACAAGTCCTCTGCAGGGAACTAGGGTTTAGGTATGAATCAACCGACGCCTATAATATCGCCTCGATCATAAGAGTTTCAATGGTTCCTCATATGAAAACCAAATTAAATGCAACCAGATATTTGGATTGTGTGGTGGGTTTATCGAAACATTTGACTGCGTTTAATTTGGTGAACGAAATTTAAAAAAATTTCAGTGAATGCTTTTTCAGCTACAGTTTGGTCTTTTTACTCACCATAACTTCTGACTGTCGTCGTATAAGTGAAATATTTCAGAGTGCGGCGTAAAACATCATATGATTAAATAATAGTAAATATATAAATGAGTAGCTATATGCACCTTTTTTCAACAGTTCGATTGGAGCAAGCTCCAGGAGACAGTACATCCCAGGATCGATCTGGTCTCTGAGGATCCGGTGTGAGGGATCAGAGTCCAGCATTCTGGAGTGTCCCTGGGAAAATCAGTATTACTCTAGATACGAGGACAAAGTAATCGTCTCTTGCTCTCCATGTAAGTACGCTGTAGGACAACATTTTCCACGTGTACATGTCGGGTCCAAGCTGTGCATGAAGCACAGCTTTCTCCGCTGCTAAGCTACAGCGTTTGTAAACAAGCGCTTTGCTTTTGTGCGCGCACAGCTATACAAAAGCACTGACGTATTTCACAAAATATTTTCTCTGTTACTAAACTACAGTGCTTTGCTTTTTATTTGCGAGTACAACTACACAACAGCATTGGCGCATTTCACAACGTATTTCCTCTGCCGCTAAGCTACAGTGTTTGTAAACTAGTGCTGTGCTTTTTTGTGCGAGCACAGCTATACAAAAGCACTGACGTATTTCACAAAATATTTTTTCTCCTGCTAAGCTATAGTGCTTTTAAACTAGAGCTTTGCTTTTTTGTGCGGGAACAACTATACAAAAGCACTGACGTATTTCACAAAATGAAAAATAGAGTACACCGCTTGAGTCGACATGGCGGCAATGTCCCTCATGAACAAACGCAAACCATTTCTGTCCACTGCATACCGTCACGGATGAAAGAGGTATGCCCGTTTGTTTGCTTTCGATCCTATTTCAGAGCTACAGCTCGTTTATTTGCATATTGGTCTTTAAAGACATATTCGAGAAACTTTCACGCATACATTGTCGGTCCACCAATGCAGTCGCTGTGAGTTCAAGTCTAGCTCATGCTGGCTTCCTCTCCTGTGGTACATGAGAAGGTCCGGTGGCAACCTGCAGATGGTCATGGGTTTGCTCCTGCTCTGCCCGAATTCTTCTTACCATAATGCTAGCCACCGTTTTACGTCGTCCTCATGTGCTTACAGGGGTCTTCCGTGACAGAGGTGGTTAGCGCGCTAGCCCAGGGTAATGAGCTGCTCACCAATGGAGTCGCTGTGAGTTCAAGTCCAGCTCATTCTGCCTTCCCCTCCGGCCGTACGTGGGAAGGTTTGCCAGCTACCTGCGGATGATCTTGGGTTTTTCCCCGGCTCTGCCCGGTTATCTCCCACAATTATGCTGGTCGCGGTAGTATAAGTAAAATATTCCTGAGTACCGCGTAAAACCGCAATGAAAATGAATACATTTGCCTTCAAGTTTATACGAGTGAACTAAACGTGAGTGCCCAACGTCACTGCCCTTTCCGATTATCCTCACCCCCCTCCTACAAAAATAGAACCTGACAATCCCTTGAACTTGAACACAAACCGAAATTGCGAGACTCAGGTTGGAACCCTCGAGCTCCATTAGGGTGGGATTTACTTGGGAGAGGCAAGCAATGTGCGAGCTCTCAAGTTTGTATCCAACGGGCTTGGCGGCTGCCTTTGATCAAAGTGTTTGTCAGGTGATTTCCGCTATAATTCAAAGAGCAGTAACTGTAAGGTACATGACAATATACTGACCAAATTAATTGTTAGTATCACTATTTGTTTGTTCTACATTTGTTATCTCTTGCCATTGTGTTTGTCTTGCCTCTGTTCTGTGTACTTCTGTGGTATCCGTCGTTAACTTTAAGATCTAGGAAGGTAAAAGGAAGACCTTATGAGATATATGTCGGTATGATATAATACATCAAAAATGGTCATGGATGAAAAGAAGCAGTGCAATACGAAAATTAGTTAGCAATGCTTTGCAGCTGTGTAATTAAAGATAAATGATATCATTCTCTCATGCCAGTGCTTCTTATGTTGTTGTTATAGATGGTCCAAGTGATAGAATCTCGGATCATCTGCGGTTGGTTGACGGGGGAAGATCAGGTGAAGGTCGTTTGGAGGTCAAGTTGAAGCACGAATGGGGCACAGTTTGTGATGATGATTTCGGTAATCGAGAAGCCACCACTGTTTGCAGGTCACTGGGTTACAGGTAATACAGACTGATTGATGGACAGAGTGACTTATTGGAGTTTTTTAAAAGAAAGGACCCTTTAAAAATGAAGCTATGGTGGGTAAAAAGACCATGAAAAGCTCCATCCGAAAATGTTTTCATTGATATTTTCAGATATTTTTTTTTAACAAATTAAAAGCAGTAAAATGTTTTGATTATATGGTGGGTTTTATGGACCATATTTATAATGTGTATCACGATAATATGTATCCCTGGCCCTAAAGCAAAACTTAAATATCATGTTAGCTTTTCTGTCCAAAGGGACACTCTAAAGGAATACTATAGCCAAAGATGTACTGTGAAAATGTACACAGTATTAACCTCAGGCTTAATGTGTACTTGTTGGATTTAATAAATGATGCTAAAAAATGGAGTACTGTTGACAAGAATTAAATTCAGAGCTGAACATAAAGGTGTACAAAAAGTTTTGTGACGCCATAGTTGACACACGTTATCAGTATGCCCCGTACTACCCAATCCAACTACTACTACTACATAGTTGACACACGTTATCAGTATGCCCCGTACTACCCAATCCAACTACTACTACTACATAGTTGACACACGTTATCAGTATGCCCCGTACTACCCAATCCAACTACTACTACTACATAGTTGACACACGTTATCAGTATGCCCCGTACTACCCTATCAAACTACTACTGCTACATAGTTGACACACGTTATCAGTATGCCCCATACTACCCTATCAAACTACTACTACTACATAGTTGACACACGTTATCAGTATGCCCCATACTACCCAATCCAACTACTACTGCTACATAGTTGACACACGTTATCAGGATGCCCCGTACTACCCAATCAAACTACTACTGCTACATAGTTGACACACGTTATCAGTATGCCCCGTACTACCCAATCCAACTACTACTACTACATAGTTGACACACGTTATCAGTATGCCCCGTACTACCCTATCAAACTACTACTGCTACATAGTTGACACACGTTATCAGGATGCCCCATACTACCCAATCAAACTACTATTACATAGTTGACACACGTTATCAGTATGCCCCATACTACCCAATCAAGCTACTACTACTACTACATAGTTGACACATGTTATCAGTATGCCCCATTGTGACGTCATAGTTGACACACGTTATCAGGATGCCCCATACTACCCAATCAAACTACTATTACATAGTTGACACACGTTATCAGTATGCCCCGTACTACCCAATCCAACTACTACTACTACATAGTTGACACATGTTATCAGTATGCCCCATTGTGATGTCATCGTTGACACACGTTATCAGTATGCCCCATACTACCCAATCAAGCTACTACTACTACTACATAGTTGACACATGTTATCAGTATGCCCCATTGTGACGTCATAGTTGACACACGTTATCAGTATGCCCCATACTACCCAATCCAACTACTACTACTGCATAGTTAACACACGTTATCAGTAAGCCCCATTGTGACGTCATAGTTGACACACGTTATCAGTATCCCCAATACTACCCAATCCAACTACTACTACTACATAGTTGACACACGTTATCAGTATGCCCTATACTACCCAATCAAACTACTACTGCTACATAGTTGACACACGTTATCAGTATGCCCCATACTACCCAATCAAACTACTATTACATAGTTGACACACGTTATCAGTATGCCCCATTGTGACGTCATAATTGACACACGTTATCAGTATGCCCCATACTACCCAATTTAACTACTACTACTGCATAGTTAACACACGTTATCAGTATGCCCCATTGTGACGTCCTAGTTGACACACGTTATCAGTATACCCCATGGTGACGTCATAGTTGACACACGTTATCAGTGTGCCCCATACTACCCAATCAAACTACTACTGCTACATAGTTGACACTCGTTATCAGTATGCTCAATACTACCCAATTAAACTACTACTGCATAGTTAACACATGTTATCAGTATGCCCCATGGTGACGTCATAGTTGACACACGTTATCAGTATGCCCCATACTACCCAATCAAACTACTACTGCTACATAGTTGACACAAGTTATCAGTATGCCCCATTGTGATGTCATAGTTGACACACGTTATCAGTATGCCCCATACTACCCAATCAAACTACTACTGCAACAATCAAAACATTAGACTGCATTTGATATGGTGAAAAAAATCTGAAGAAATCCGTGCTGGTATTTTCAGAGTTTTTAATGGTTTTCTACTAATCATAACTTCATATTACGAGGACTTATTCATATTATTTCGGTCAGTTAAAGGTTAAAGTCGGTTAAAGGGTGACATAGTCTTGAGCTTGACGTCAGCAAAACATCAATATTCAAACGGCAGGAAGCATACACAAGGGTACCTGTACGGTAAACGTCATTCTTGGGAGCCGAAGAAGCTATCTTATATATGACGTTATGGGGCTTAATGTAATAGCGCGCCTGTGTCCTATTGGTGTCTAATCCACATTTTCCTGTCTCCAGAGGCTCACCTGAGATTATGCCCACAATCCGACCGGGTTCTGGGCGTATATGGCTGGATGATTTCTCCTGTAACAGCGGGGTAGAAGATCTGTTCAACTGTAGCATCCAGACGCTCGGTCAACACGATTGCACGCATTATGAAGACGTCTGGGTCAAATGTAACCAAGGTGATAACATTTATTTATTTATTTGATTGTTGTTTTACACCTTACTCAAGAATATTTCACTTATACGACGGCGGCCAGCATTATGGTGGGAGGAAACCGCGCAGAACCCGGGGAAAACCCACGACCATCCGTAGGTTGCTGGCAGATAATAAACAAAACATGCGGGTCATGCTTAAGAGATACATTGTCATATGCCATGCACTGTAATATAAAACTGTATCTAAAATGCAGTTAAACTGATGTTAAATTATACAGTGCATTCCAGTGTTGATCAGTTTATGCCCCTTTTTTGTTGCGATAATACAGGTGTTCGTTGCAGTTCTACTTTTCAGTGGCGTAGGTTTACCATCATATGTCTTCTTACAGTGCATTTCTCTGAAAGGTTTCACACCACGTTGCGCTGTTAAAAGACGATATCATTTTTCACTGCAATTTTATGCAATCATGCCTTTGTATTTACATTCCATATTGCTGATTTACAGTTCCGTTTTAAGTTTGACAATAGAGCCCTGTATTACAGACAAACATAATGCAGTTCCGCATCTGGAACGAATGCAATTTTGCTTTCAAGGTAGTTGTGAATCTACGTGCTCTTTCCTTTAATTTTCGCCAGGTTCTGTCGACAATATGCAGTAGATTTATTTGTATACCGTGAATAGACGAACAAGGGGTCATGCAAATATACAGTTAAAAGTACTGGTCACAAAATTACGCGTACTTTAAGCGGCAAAATAACGGTACTAGTTTTTTTACAGTGTGCAGGTACACGAGGCCAGAAATCTAGATGCGTTGTTAATAGGAAACACGATCGCGTTGATTTTCCTTACTATACATGTAGTAAATTTGTTAACGTCAACCTCCAAAGTATATATATCCTCACATTTTCGCGTGGTGGTAGGACATATCACATCACACAGCTTGGACTTTTCTCTACATCATATCAGAACATCAACCTAGCATGACCACCAGTTTTTTTAGTTGTTACTCCTGGAAATGACGTAATACATTTTGTCATCTTGGTAACCTTCAGGGGAGTGGGTTGTAACCCTGGCAAAAAGTTTTCAATTCTGCCCAAAACTCACAAATTTCGGAAACAAAAATACATGTAACGTAACTGTATAGAAATTTATAGTGTGCCAACAACCTAGACTATGCGTGGCAGGATTATCCAACGAGTGCTTCAGCATTCTTCTGTTCGAAGGAAAATATTGGACACAATTGCTCGAATTGCGCATGTGTAACCTATAAGCATACTACCTCTGAACACTCCCCCTCAATTCAGCCATTTCTCTGCATGTTGTGCAAGTCTTCTTGATATCTGAAACTATACATGCACTAAGACAGTTTGATGTTTTTTTAGAAAAATACACACAACAAAGAGATCAGGTGAATCCTGATCCATTTTCGGAGTTAAAGTATAATCTTTAACAGCTATGTACTTATGCTCATTACGGGAATGGGCCGTTCTGCTCATGCGCCCTAATACACCACTTGAAGCAGCTGTCGCGCTTTTGTTAGTATTTTCCTGGCTTGAGCGTTACCATAACATGGGATAAGGGGATAGGCAAGAATTTGGTCAGCTCACTGTCAGTGTACTGCGACTCGGTAGAGTGTCGTGTGTGGGGTCAGTATAGTGCGACTTGGTGGACGAAACGCATATTCCTTTTACTTTTACGATGTGTCTTCTGGTGTCTTTGGCATGGTCCTTTAGTAGCACTATATGAATATCAGCATTGTAAGGAGGTCATGGAAAATCTCTCTCCTTTGAAAATGAATGAAGTGAATGAAACTATAATCAGCCCTTCATTCTTACTAGGAGTATATATTACTGGGAAACCTTATTGTCGCGTCGCCTTAAGCTTCAGAATTTAAAATTGCAAATCTCAGTATGTATGCGCTTGACACTGAGCGCTAAGTGATAGTATCTGGAGGAAACCCACGACTATCCGTGGGCTGCTGGCAGACCTTCCCTGGTACGACCCCAGAGGAAGCCAGCATGAGCTGGACTCACAGCGACTGGATTTGTCGGAAGATGTAAAACATGGAAAGTCATATGCAAGCCCAAGGAAATAATCAAAGCAACATAAAAACGAGAAGCTCATACACTGGGGTGCAACAAATCTATTCTTGCACCAAGATTTTGTGATGGAGATAATGGTGTAAGACTATGGCAGCAAGAGACATGTTATAGTTATGCAACGCGTCTACGAAAACGAAGTATATTGATTTGTGTCTGTCTGTCTGTCCTATTGTCCCGCTTTGGTTTCCACGAAATAAATCCTCTTAATGAATTACCATTTTTGCTAAATTTTGTGTGCAGGTTCCTTTTGCGTAACCCTCAAATCAACTTCGAATAGTCGCTTGATCCATACATCCGTTTTTTTGCATAGATCTAACGTGAGATGGAGTATCCCTGAATTTACTTGTATGTGTTGACTTTCAGATTGCGGCCCTGGATACTTTTTATGCTCTGATAACTTTACGTGTATCATCTCTGACTGGGTATGCGATGGAGAAGTGGACTGTCCAGACGGAATCGATGAAGCTAGCTGCAGTATGTACACAATGCGTTTGTATTAAAACACAAACCTGTCTGTTTCAGGAACTTGTGTCTTATTTTTAAATAATTTTATTTTATGGGAATAAGGCAAAGAATGCCTTATCCCTGTAATTCTGACACGTTTGACCGTATTAATGGAACTAGGCCTGGAAACAGACATCCGTCATACCAGCCATCAAGCCAAAACTGGCGTTCGTTGTAAATAATCAGATGACCCATAATTTCCAAAACAACATTTAACACAAAGTGGCAAAGACATTTAAGAAATTATATAAAGTAAGAAATCAAGACGGACTGAACAAAAATGGACAAGTCAATGTAAGGAGTGGCTTATGTCACGAGACGGAACTTTGTTGTTATAATACAACGTCAGGCTGTTCTAAGAGATTACTCCACTTGCAACTAGGTTGTTAAGTCAGTATCTGGGGGTTTCTGAAAAAATTCGATCGTGCATTTTATACTTGCTGGTTAAGGGAAACCTCTCAACATGAAGGTGTTGGCACAGTCTTCAGGTCAACAAACTCTAACCGATGATTTAATTACGTGTTTCAGACACCTGTGGTGATGATGAGTTTACCTGTAAGAACTATACCTGTATATCAGCGGACAGGCGATGTGACGGAATCACGGACTGTCAGGACGAATCGGACGAGGCCAGCTGTCGTAAGATTGCCCTCTCTCCTCAGCCAGTTTACCCACAAAAATGGCACGTCCCTCTCCACTAGAGTAGAACTGTAGGCCCTGACGTTTGTATCCACCACTTTGTTTTTATATCATTTTCCGTGTCTAAAACGGTATGCGTTCCACCTTAGCAAAAATAGCTCCTCGTGAGACTTTGCGCTTCATCTTGTTTGATCCTTTATTTTGGCTCGATTTGATGATGAAAATGTTGATGGAGTCGAAAACATGTTCACCAAACTTCTTCCTAGAAGATGAAGGTTGACTTTAACATTTGAAGTTGAACAGTTTTCACAATCTAATAAAGAGTTACACGCCTGGTTACACAACACCCATTGAGCTAAAAATTGCAGGCCACCATTTTGAACAAGGTGAAACTGTTGGATTCATGTCATTGGTCAGTTTTCTTGTTTGAGCTATTTCTTCATTGTTTTGAATCATTTTCGCAGTGCGCGTGACGGATGAAAACTACACCAGAATTGTGGACGCAGCCGGAACTTGGAACATCCTATGCGCAGACGCGTCATCCATTCATGACATCGCTCAGGACGCATGTACTTACCTGGGTTACAGGTTGGTATCTGATAGGGGGGAGACTTTTTAATTGCAATTTTTGAAAGTGGTCTTTATGCACTTTTTAAGACACACTGTATACAACATTTGTGCATTCCGCATTTAGCCAAATACTTATACATGCAATGTAGTTTTTAAATGTAACCAGAACAAATGCTTCGTAAATGTTGAATGGACATGTGATTTCTTAATATAAGGTAAAATGAGTGTTTCAAATGTAACCAGGACATATGTTCGCAAAAAATCACATAGACTTTGTATGTTTCATACAATTCAACCCGAACACAGTTTCTCGTAAATATAACAAAGATTTGTGCTTCATATTAATTGGAACATTAAAACGCCTCCCGTGAATGCAACAAAAAACGTGTTCCTTGAACGTAACACAAGTAGGTGTTTCGTAAATATCGCACGAACATATCCGCCAATTTCTGCATAAATATATTCGTAAATGTTGCATAAACACGTCTTTCGTAAACATAACAGGAAGACATGTTTCGCACATGTAACCAATATTTGTGTGACGTATCCAATGCCAATGCACTCTCTAACAGATATCCTTTGTTTCGTATGTATCTGTACCCAGTTCCGTTAACTGGTCACGGACGGAGGTTGGACCTACTACGGTTTACGGCCTATTGCCGTCAGAGACACCTGGCGGAGGCGGGTTGTTTGCCGGCTACAGCCTCGGTGAACCAAGGTATGCTTTCTCAGCACATTGGTGTGTTGTGGTACGTTTACATTCCAGATATTGGTCTCCATGAGCTCCAATCCGAGTTCGTTACATTTTTTGGGGACTTACAGGTTGATGAATGTCGAATCTCAATCCAAGACATGGTGTTTTCAGAATCCCATCCCTCTTGGTCTGGGAATATGTAAATTCCACTGCTCTCATACCTGGGTGGAAACATTTATTTATTTGTTTATTTATTTATTTGATTTGTATATCACTTCCTACTCAAGAATGTTTCACATATGCGACGGCGGCTAGAATTGTGGTGGGTGGATAGTGGACAGAAATCCACGATCTTCCGCAGGTTCCTGGCGGATATTCCCATGCACGACCAGCCCGAGAAGCAGTCAGCATAAGCTAGACTTTAATTCAAAGCGCCCGCATTGGTGAGAGGCTCCTGGGTCATTATGGGTGAAAGGAAGCGGTCGATGACCTTTCTAGGCCGTTGTTGTAGTCTTGCTTTCTTGGAAGATTTCCTGATTTCAACAATATGGGTAGTGAATAGCGTTGTCTTCCCCGCGTATTTCTATCTTTCAGCCTGGGAGGGACCGGTATGACGTCATCGGTGTATGACGTTGTGTGCATGTTCGAGGTGCAGGTGTTGAACGCTGCGCGAGAATAGTTTTAAAGAAGTTGAAGTTTATGAAAGAGGGAATACCATAATATGACATTAGAATTATCTGATTGGTCAATTAAATAATGAATAAATATCAGAATGAATGGAAGCCAGCATAGCGATTTTTGCCTATGTTAACTGTGTACTCGAAATAACAAGACATAATATATCGTGCTTATGCCCTATCATAGTAAAATAAATAAATAAATTTATGATATAGAAACGGGAATTGAAGTTTTTCATTATGAATTAACCGGAGGGTTAGTGGGAAAGGAGAGATTGTGCTGGATTAGAAATTTTTTTTTAAGAATGAATGACTGGAAGGGCTGATCATTTGGTTGTAACGATGGAATTACCTGATTGTCTGATTAAATATATGAATAAACGTTTCCTGTTGCAATGGTTACCTGTTAGAATCACGTCGGGGACAAGATTATTTTTATGTACATCTTAAGTGTTTTTCCTTTAGTTCTATTGGTGTCGATTTCAAAGCCCTGTGGAACGTAGCCTGTTGTGAGTTTTTTCCTTTGGAAATGGCGAATGAAAATTTTTCACACAGATGCATCATTTCCTTTGACCGTATCTGAGTGAAAACTCAGAAAGCCACCATTCTTATCAGACACTCCTGTTTTTGTAATTGCCGTAAGGCACGTTTGCCAACATCTTTGTCGCTCACTCGAGCTTTACTCATTAGGAAAAGTTTGTGTTTTCAATACATGTACACCCACGCATCTACCACCTGTTTGAACTCATATGTCTTCACTTCAAGATTAATGCTGAGTTGCTGCATAACAAGTCAGTGTTTCAACTATTTTGCCAAACACTGTGGTGAAATATTCTCTGTCGCTTGCGGAGGTGGCAAAAATATGGGAAATGTTTATTTACACAGACTCCGTGGCGCAACGGTAGCGCGTCTGACTCCAGATCAGAAGGTTGCGTGTTCGAATCACGTCGGGGTCAGTTGTAAATTTTAGCTGTTTTTCCGTCTAGTTTTATCTATCCCGATTTCAATACCATTTTGCTGTTTGCAAATGGCGAGCGTATACTTTTTGAACAATGTGACCGTGCCTTAGCGTAAATTAAGAATGGCAGCATTCTTGTCGGACAATTCAGATTTTGTGATTGCTGTAAAACACGCTTCCCACCCTTCTTATCGCGCACTTGAACTTTTCTGACTGGCGAAAGATTGTTTTTCCAATAGATGTACACCCACACATCCAACACACATTTGTACTTTACAAGAAGGTTATTGCTCGGTAGCTGCAGAACAAGGCAGTGTTTTCACGAAATTGTAAAACACAGTGTAAAAACACTCTCTGTCACTTCCAGGGAGGGGCAAAAACATGTGAAGTTTCAGGAACACAAATTTCCTGGTGCAATGGTTGCGTGTTCGAATCACGTCGCGGGCAAGAATAGTTTTGCGTATATTTTAAGTGTTTTTCCTTTCAGTTTTACTTATCGCGATTGCACTGCTGAGTGGAACGTAGCCTATTGTGAACCGTTTTCATTTGGAAATGGCGAGTGTAAACCTTAGACAGCCAACATACCTGTGAGACACTTCAGTTTTTGTCATTGCCGTAACGCACGTTTGCCAACATTCTTGTCGCACACTCGAGCTTTGCTCATTTGCCAAAGTCTGTTTTTTCAAGACATGTAAACCCACACATCTGACACATGTTGGAACCCATTTGCCTTCACTACACGGTTAGTGCTGGGTTGCTGCATAACAAGGCAGTGTTTATATATTGCCAAACAGAGCAGTGAAATACTCTCAGTCGCTTCCGGAGGTGGCAAGAATATTTCTCCCTTTTTCTCCCCACCCCCATGAGAATCTTCATACAGAGAAAGGCTGTACAGGTCCATGTCGAATGTGCAGTTCAGGTCTTCATACGGTCAGTGGTTGTTGTGCGAGGGCAATGTCGTACGAAGCGCCGGTTAAGGGGAACCTGCCGACTTACGCGCCAGTATAAAAAGGACGACGCTGTAAAACAGGATGACCTTGAGGTTGATGTTGGTGTTGACGTCAGCGACGATGGTGACCCATTCAATCCACCCGATATGGAATTGGTCCAAGACAGCAACGAGAACGAAGACGAAATCGACGGAAATGGCGACGACAGCGGCGAGCACAGCGCTAGCGATGACAACGAGTCTAACAAGGCGATGGACGACCGTAAGAATACCGATAAAGTGCCTGTTGGTGAGAATGAAACGTCATCAGTTATCCCGTGTGTGAAGAGTGTGGTCGTGGCTGACGTCCACGGTCCCGACGTGCGTTCACCACTCCCAGCTGAAGTAAAGCTGAGCTAAGCTAGACAATGGCAGTACAGCTGTGTCATCTGTGCCATCCAGCTCCCTTCCTGCTAATAATGACGGTGTTGACGCCGATCAGTCATGAGACTGTATGACGCCGACTCCATCTGAAGAGGGTGACTTCATGCTTCTGGAATACAGGAAAAGAAAATCGCTTGCTTCTCGAGTGAGGCAGCGAATGAAAAGAGGCAAATGAGTTGTAGTGTAATCAGGACTATTTTTTCTATTTTTTCACAATGGGTATGTACGCTCTACCTTTACTCATTTGTATAACGAGCTTAAATAATATTCGTTTCGCGACTTTAAACGTTAATGGTTTACGGGATCCTTCGAAACAAGAACAGGTTAAGCAGTTTATTTTCGATAAAGGATTTGATGTATTATTCTTACAGGAAACACACTTCGAAAGCTATACTGACACTAAATATTTGCAAATCCCGGTAGATGCAAGGTGGGCGTATGGGTCAAACGAAGTTGTAGGGTGGAAATAATTATTAAGTATACGGTAGATTGCATTATACGGAAGGTACAGAGGTGTCCTAACGGTCGTTACATAAGTCTTAGGGTTGAACTCAACAATACTTCTTTGAGCCTTGTTTGTGTATATGCCCCTAATAATCCGACGGAAAGAAAAGAATTTATTTCTAATTTAGATACTGTGATGAAGGGTAGTGAATTGGTTATTTTCGGTGGGGATTTTGTGTCGAGAGCATTGCATCAGATAGAGTGGGCTCTGCCGCCAATGGAAGGAATGGTGGCGTGGACGAAATTAATAATTTGAAAAGAGATTTTGGTATTTGTGATATTTTTAGCAAAATACATCCGAACAAGACTTGCTACCCGTTATCTAGGGGGCCAGCGTGCTCGCAGATTGGACAGATTTTGTATCCCCAACGCTGTGCACTAGTATGTAACCAAATGTGGTGCTATACATGTGTCATTTTCTGATCATTCGTGTTTGTTTTTTGATATTTTTTTTGAAGATGTAATCTCGTGGGGCCCTTCTACTGGAAATGTAATACTTCTGTGTTAAATGAGACAGAGTTTATTGATAATATTAAATCCGTCTTCCGTGATATTTTCTCTGTGTGTACAACTAATCATGCAGATTTAATAGACAGGTGGGAAACATTTAAGAGGGAATGTAAAGACAGAACTCGAGTTTCTGTCAGGAAAAATCTATGAAGAAAAAGTGTGATTTGGTGGAACTTGAACAAGAATTAAATGTGTTAAAGTTCTTTCCAGTCATTAACTGTGAGCGTATTGACATTGTCAAAAAGACTCTAAATGTTCGTTATTAGTCAATCTTGTGGTAGCGGCTATCCGTGCAAAAGCTGTTCATTTTGATCAGGGAGAAAAACCAACGAAATATTTCATTAGACGAGAAGTTGGTAAGGGCAGAAAGAAGATGATCAAAAGTATTATTTGTCATGATGATTCCTCAATATCCAATGAATCTCTGGAAGGTATTGCTAAGTGTATAAGGTCACAATACATGAAATTGTATGCGGAAAAAGATACTGACTGCTCCATTCAAGATGAGTTTTTGTCATCGCTTCCGATATTAAATGAAGATTGTAAAACTACCTGCGAAGGCCTTATTTCTGAACAAGAGTTGTTTTTTGCGGTAAAAAATATGTCTAAAAACCGTTCACCGGGCTGCAACGGTTTTCCAGCCGAGTTTTTCGTGCAATTTTGGCCCCTATTTTCGAGTGTGTTTACAGACGTAGTCAATTGCTGTTTTAACTTGGGTAGTTTAAGTCATTCACAGCGTTCTGGGTTAATCACATTATTATGTAAGGATCCCGACAATGCAGAAAGCATAAAAAAACGGAGGCACATTAGCTTATTAAATGTAGATTATAAGATTGTTTCTAAAGCTCTGTGCGATCGGTTAAAAGTTGTGATCGATACAATTATACTTCAGAATCAGACGTGGAATATCAGGTCGAAGTGTTTTTGACAGTCTACACCTATTACGAAATACATATGATTATGTTGAACAAAAAGATTAAAAACGATGCTTTCCCAACTTAGACCAGGAGACAGCTTTTGACAGAGCAGACTGGTCATTTTTGTTGAAATGTTTAAAGAAATTTAATTTCGGACCCGACTTTTGTAAGTGGGTACAATTATTATATACTGATATTTCAAGTAATGTTATTGTGAATAAGTACATAACAGAAGAATTCAAACCGAGTCGAGGTGTCCGACAGGGTTGTTCTTTGTCACCATTATTATATGTCTTGTCATTAGAGCCCTTTATAGCGCCCATTAGAAACAATAATGAAATTAAGGATGTACGGTTGCCCGGCACAAATAAGGAAGCAAGAGTGTCGGCATTTGCAGATGATACGACTGCAATTTTATCTGAAGAGAGTTCTGTTCTGCATGTAATTAAAATAGCAGAAAGATATGGGAAAGCCTCAGGAACAAAACTCAACTTTTTCGTTTGGAAATGGCGAGTGTAAATTTTTCACACAGTTGCATCATTTCCTTTGACCGTATCTTAGTGGAAACTCAGAAAGCCACCATTCTTGTCAGACACTTCAATTTTTGTAATGGCACGTTTACCAACATCCTTGTCGCTCACTCGAGCTTTAGCCATTAGGAAAAGTTTGTGTTTTCAGTACATGTACACCCACGCTACGACCACCTGTTTGAACTCATATGTCTTCACTTCAAGGTTAGTGCTGAGTAGCTGCATAACAAGGCAGTGTTTCAACTATTTTGCCAAACACTGTGGTGAAATATTCTCTGTGGCTTCCAGAGATGGTGAAAATATAGGAAGTGTTAAATCGTAGGGACTCCGTGGCGCAACGGTAGCGCGTCTGACTCCAGATCAGAAGGTTGCGTGTTCGAATCACGTCGGGGTCAGGTTACTTTTTAGCTGTTTTTTCCTTCCAGTTTTAGCTATCCCGATTTCAATACCAAGTGGAACGTAACTTGTTGTGAGCTGTTTGCAAATGGCAAGAGTAAACTTTTCATACAATGTCATCATTTGAATTTACCGTGTCTTAGTTCAAATTAAGAAAGACAGCATTCTTGTCGTACATTTGAGTTTTGTAATTGCTGTAAAACGCGCATCCAATCCATGTTTTCGCGCACTCGAGCTTTTCTGACTGGCGAAAGATTGTTTTTCCAGTAGAGGTACACCCACACATCCAACACACGTTTGTACAAATATGTCTTTACAAGAAGGTTATTGCTCGGTAGCTGCAGAACAAGGCAGTGTTTTCACTACATTGTAAAGCACAGAGTAAATATATTCTCTGTCGTTTCTGGAGAGGGACAAAAACATGAAAATTTCAGGAACACAAATCTTGTGGCGCAATCGTTGCGTGTTCGAATCACGTCACGGTCAAGAATAGTTTTGCGTATATTTTAAGTGTTTTTCCTTTCAGTTTTATTTATCCCAATTGCTCTGCCGAGGGGAGTTGTTTACGTTTGGAAATGGTGAGGGTAAAATTTAGAAAACCACCATTCTTGTCGAACACTTCAGTTTTTGTGATTGCTGCAACGCACGCTTCCCACCTATCTTACCGCACACTCAAGCTTTGCTGACTGTTGAGAGTTTGTTTTTTCAATAGATGTTCACTCACACATGAGAAACACGTTTGTACCGATATGTCTTTACAACAAGGTTATTGCTCGGTTGCTGCAGAACAAGGCAGGGTTTTCACTTAATTTGTAGAACAGTGGATAAAAACGTGGGCAGGATTAATTTTACGCATATTTTAACGGTTTTTCCGTTGAGTTTTATTGATCCCGATTTCAAAGCCCAGTGGAACGTGACCCATTGTGAATATTTCGTTTGGAAATGGCGAGTGTAAAACTTTCACACAATTGCATCATATCCTTTGGCCGTATGTTAGTGCAAATTTAGAATGCAACCATTCTTGTAGGACACTTCAGTGTTTGTAATTGCTGTTACGCGCGCTTCCGACCACCTCGCGGTGAAGTGTTGTTTTTAAGTGTTTTTCCTTTTATCTATCCCGATTTGAATGCGCAATCCAGGGCGTACGAGATAGTGACTCGGGTTTGTAGACTGTAGCTGAATGTTCTCCCTGTAAATCCATGTGTTTCGGTATGACTTTACGATAATAGTGTTTGCGAATCTGATTAGCATTCTCTATGCTGTGACAAACATCTTCGGCGAATAGCCTGAGAATAGTTTAGCGTCATTCGTTCACAACACCGTCTTTAAACATAGACTCAACCACGTGATTTTATGCTGTGGCATCAGTAACTGTATCGACAAGCTCTTTGCAACCTAAAACCGTCGATTTCATAGTGGAAGTGTTGTCATGTCTCTAGGTAGCTAAATAATAATGAAAAACTGTGTTATACTTTTTTTGGCTTTTGTTAGTTTTGCTAAAAGCAAAAGGTTCTATCCTCTATATGCATACATAATATATATAATATTTTAAATATAATTTATATAGACCTTCAATATTTAGCGATATTCCACTTATTCCGAACATTTTTCCTATGTCACGGCCAAGAGGCGGGCTAATTTACAGGTTTGGCAAAAGTTAGTTTCCTTTGAGCGTAGCGGGTGGAATTTCACTTTTCAAGGGAGGCGACTCTTAGCTCCATATGCCACATAAGCGAAATAGGCTTACGATATAAGACGTAGAGAACGAGACGGTGTGAATGACTCTGAAATCAACACCAATCTTAGCGCATGATAAATAATAAAAAAACACCAATCACCTTATCTTGGTAAACCGCTAATTTAGCGACATTTCCTATTCTTTTTTTTTTACAGCCAACACCATATGGGACGTAAGCGGAAAAGGCTTACAATGCAAGAACGTAGGGTGTGAATGAGCACCAATCGTAGTGTGTGATAAAACATGAATTATCTAGGTAAACCGCTAAGTCATAAAACATACACACTATGTACCTTACCATAACAAACACATAGTTTCCAGGTTTTTTTCTTTTGCTAAAACGTTAAAAACACACTTGACAGAAGGAGAAGACCAAAACAAATGGTGAACTACAACTGTTATGCACCGCGGCATGCGGAAAATTTAACAAAGACTGCATAAAATCTAAAAGGTCAAGAAATCGTCCATGTAACAGCTGAGCCTTGTTATAGTCTCTGTTTCCACACGCCATTTGTCGTAGTACCGAGTTCACAGTTGTAACAGATGTTTTACCCAAATGGAAACCTGTACAATTGTTGCAACTGAGTATTCATATATTCCCCGTACGATGTGAGTTTGACTGAGGTCGCTCGGGGGACGAGGGTGGGGTAGGGTTTGAAAATAAATAAAATAAAAAATAAGTAAAGCATGTACATAGCTCAGTATAAAGTCACTTGACTCTCCACAGCAACAGTACATATCATATTTATAGTGCATACATACATGTACATAGCTCAGCACAAGGTCACATGACTCGCCACAACAGTACATATATGTGTAAGAAAGCGTAGGTTGGAAACCCAGCGTGGACACTGTTTAATTTTGTTTCTAATACTTACACCGACTTCTGATCTTCATCCCATCGTCCTGTCAAACGTTACAAGTATAGTTTGGGGAAATCCGCTTTGCGTTTCTGCACATTGCTCCCCGAGAGATACTGGCAGATTTTATCCTCGGCACACTCGGCAGCTTTAGCCGCATTCAGTAAATCGATGATCATTTTAAATTCATCTAGACGCAATGCAGCCTGATCGATGGTGATTTCACTTTTTGCATCCATATACTCAGTGGTTCAAGACACGGATGGCAACTTTGGCTGGGATGGTCAACACGGCAACCTTCACTCTGCTCTTCACTGGCTTGACTGACGAGGAAAACCATATGTTCTATCATTGTTGACCACATCAGGTTATTCAGAATGGTGTTCTCCGCGGTGGTGAGAAGCGCTGGAGGCGACGGAGAAGTGACAGATGGGTTGGCTGGCTGGGAAACCGCTTCATCTGCTTTACGAAGCATTTCCTGTACACGATGCCTCAGTCAGGCGCTTCCACGTGTCAGCACGAGAGCTTACTCCGCCCTTCGTCGGATAACATCTTCCATGCGGGCTGTATGGCATCCTACACTTTATATTTGCGTACCACCATACCTCCCCGGTTTGACGATTCTGACATATCGAAAAAACTGAGGAAAATATCCTTATTCAGATTAAACAGCTGTTCCGATCGTACAGACTGCTCATCATCAGCCAGTACAGGGAGGGTTAGCATTAGACGAGTTTGAAATTGAAAGGTCTTGCCAAAGATACCTTCGACATCCACTGGAATGGAGATTTCACGCTGGAAAGGTTGGCCAGTATACTTGAAGAAGGTGATTTCTATCTCCGATGACTTGAATTCGACACCCGTTGATAATGTCAATTTAGCGAAGGCCTCTTGCCGGATCGGAGAAGTTTACTCTTCTACCGAGGTACGGGCTGTGTATCCGTCGTCTCTTTCTCGGTATCCATCGCAGTAGTTGTTGATGGCTGTTTGCTTTTCGGTATAGTGAAAGCAATTCATGCAGTAGCGGTATCCATCGCAGTAGTTGTTGATGGCTGTTTGCTTTTCGGTATAGTGAAAGCAATTCATGCAGTGCCAGTTGTCAGTCTCAAGTCCGCATGTAAAAGTGACAGCTGGGCTGTGGAAAAAACAGCTTTATATTGAGCCAAGCGAGCGCTCACGAGCTGAACGAACGCTTACGAGCTAAGCGAAACGCCCACGAGCGTCGAAACGTAACGCCAGCGCGTGAAATGCTTCCCCCAACACCTGTCATCTGTCACAAGTCATGCACGCGTTCTCCCGAGAGATGGCGCTGCAAAATGGTTTCTATGAATGCCGCCCTCCTGAAATACTGTCCGTTCCCTAAAAACACGGTCCGCTGCCCACTCCCAAAGTAGGGAGATCACTCTGCAGGTTTTCTACGCGGTGTACTTTTGCGTGTGTATAAACCAGCAATTATGTGTTCATTCGTTTTTAATTTTTTTACACCCATACTGAAATTATGTACATGCGGGTATATAGCTTCTAATTATGAAGTTTATAGGTAGCTAGAAGCCGATAATTACGACGTATTCATATATTTTTCCGCACAAAAATAAAAAACACTGAGAGAATTCTGACAAACTATGCACCTGCTTTGGTATAATTTGAACGGTAACGCGCACTTTTTCCCCACGCATGCTGAAGGCTTAGGTATGTCTGTATACGTATGTGTATTTTTATGATTATTAGTTTTATATATACATATATTTGACAAGCCGGTAACATACTGTAAAAACACAGCCATGGAAAATTTTACAAAATTGTGCGAGAAGCTACAGAATCCGACCGATTTGTATGGAAGGCCAGCGCCGGGCGCTCTCAATTCACCTCTTCTTTTCACTCGTCACTGATCACCAAATGAAAACGATGAACGGGGAAGGAACTAATGAAGATTTAGCCATTTTCTATGGAAAAACCTACGCCCGCTACGATTCCACCTTAAAGATCCATACCTACCTGTTAGAAATTGGGATCAAAGATATTCAAACTTCCAAAGATATGCTCGAGAGTGTATAAATGAGGGAGAAGCGGCAGGCGGTCTACATACAGCGTCCAGCATTGCGTCCGCCGTAACTAAAGAGAATCATCTAGCGGCTGAGACAGGCAATTCCCAAACAGAAACAATCAACACTCAACAAAGTACTGTACAGCTGCTAAAACATCAACCGTCACCATCCTCGGAACGGTGAACAGAGGCGTGATAAAAAATTAATCTTCCAAAAACCCTTTGCAGGGGCCAACCAATTCTTCCCGGAAGAATCGCTTTCAATTCTCAGCACAATTCTTTGTTTTATGAATTGTCTAATTTATTTATTTTTTTATCTGTGATTGTCCATTTATGTACAACAAACCAAGATCAGCCCTTCCATTCATAACATCTTACAGCTTTCCAATCTAGTACAGTCCATGCCCCCTACCAAACATCATGTTAATTCATAATGAAAAACTTCAATGTGAACATAAACCTCATCTCTACATAATAATTTATTTAACTATGATAGGGCCTCAGCACGATATATTATGTTTTGTTATTTTAAGTACACAGTTAACATAGGCCAAAATCGCTATGCTGGCTTCCATTCATTCTTATTTTTATCCATTATTTAATTAACCAATCAGATAATTCTAATGTTTATATGATAAGGTATTCCATCTTTCCTAAACTTCAACTTTTTAAAAACTATTCTCTGGCAGCTTTCAACACCTGCGCCTCGAACATGCACATAACATTATACACCGATAACGTCATACACCTATGATGTGATACCGGTCCGTCAAGTCCGTCAAATCCCTAATAGTGTCCCCCTACCCCCAGGTTAAAAGATACGCGGGGAAAACAACGCTATTCACTACTCGCATGCCATGCAAATCTTCACGTCACATGTGGGGAAGCGCAATGGGGATTTTCCACAAGTGGGTGATTTTCCGCTTATAAAGCTACCTGAGTTCTTATAAGTGAGAAGATCCAGAATATGATATTAAGCGAAAGTTAAATAATCAGGCCATTTGGGATGAACCTTTTGTCTCACATGAATTAAAACTGTGGCACAGTGTGGGGTAGCCAGATCAAAAGTTTTGTTAACTTTGATGAGTTTGTTTTACAAGATTGTCCTGGTGAAAATCATTTTATGAGACTAATGAAAGTTACCTTGTTGTAAAATCCTTGTCATGGAGATTGGAAGAATGAAAGAACTTCGAAAGAAAATTGAAAAAGAAAGAAAACCAGAGACTGTCAAGTCTTATACGGTGTAGCTGAATAAAATAATTTTTTACAATGTGAAAAATAGTTGTTCTCGCTGCGGACTTGGAAATTCAACCGCTCGTTCGACAAGTTTTATCTGACATATAGACATTACTCTTTTCCCAACAGGCTCTGCCATCCACTGGTAATCGGGTGCTCGAATTTAAGTAAGTTTTTACATTGTTTATTAAGGAACTCTTTCAGTTGTTACAGTGGTAAAAATGAAAATCCACCAAACAGACATCTATATTAACTTGAAGGAAACGGGGCAGATTGGCTTTTGTACCAAAAGACCATTAATTCGGAATCAATTTAATTCCGTTAGGCATTGTTTTGTTTCAAACGGTTTTAAATAAAAGTTGGAAGCGTGTTGTGCTCGACTGGGTAAAACGCTTTTCCTTTAGTCTTAAGGACCCCCGCGGATCTGGTTCGGTCCTCACCTTGGAATTGGTAGATTCCACCTCTCCCCCTTTTCACAATGAGTGCGTGACAATAAGCTGTGATGGGTGGGTGGCAATAAACTGTGGTGGGTGGGTCGGTGACAATAAGCTGTAGACGACGGAGCAGTGTAACGTTCTTCCATCAATATGGTGTGTGTGTCTGTGCCTTTCTTGGTCGTTAGTAGTCGTTTTACTCCGCACACCCCGCTTGACTCCACCTGTAAAGCTAACCCCATCGGAGAAGTAAGATATAAATGCTAATTTTTAAGCCGCTTGGAAATGAATGTGTTTTGGCTGCTATACATACTTAATTGTATTGTCTGGTAATCTGTGGATGTACTTCCTGTTGTGTGCTGGAGAATGGCTTTCACACTTTTTTTCGCTGCTGAGATAATTTCGGTGTTTTTCACCAAGGCACAATATATGGATAAGCCATCAAGTCATTCATATATCTGTATATTACTTTTACCGTGAATGGAAATGTTTAATGTGACATTATGTTTCAGAATGTGGAGTTCGCTCATCACAGAACACCGACCCGCCCACAGCCAGCGGGAACTTTCGAGGCGCTAAACCAGCCCACCCCGTCCAGTGGCCGTGGCAGGTTCTGGTCCACCCCACCCCACGGACCACTTGCGATGGAGTTCTTATTGACATATACTGGGTGCTCACACCGACAGGATGTCTGGAGTAGGTGTTTTATTTAAACCCTAAAATGAGTGAAACCCACCTATAGGATAGCCACGGTCGGGAATATACCAATGGCTCAGAATATGATAAAGCGGTGCAGTCATAATTATCCATTCATTCCACAATTTCTGAGATAATAAGTGGTTAATATTGTTTAACCTCTGCCCATTACTTTTTCATCTTCTCACTTCCTCACATGGGTGTACAAGCTAACACTCGGTGACGCACTCGGCTATCATACTCGGTGTTGTTTTCATAGCAGAGGTTTGAAGCTTTATAACAAAGACGTTAAGGATTGATGAACTTATAGTGTATGTGTATCTCTTCGCCGGTGTATGCGTTTGCATCTTTACATTGGGAACGGGTTGTCTCCTTGGTCAAGGTGATTAGCGAGCTAGCGTACCGCAATGACTCAGGAACCTCTCACCAATGCAATCGTTGTGAGTTCAATTCCAGCTCATTCTGGCTTGCTCTGGCCGTTAGGTGGGAAGGTATGCCAACAACCTGCGGATGGTCGTGGGTTTCCGCCGGTCCCAGCCCGGCTTCCTCCCACCATAATGCTGGCCGCCGTCGTGTAAATGAAATATTGTTGAGTACGGTGTAAATCACCAATCAAAAAAATAAGTGAATAAACTTTTATATTGTAGTAGACTATAATATAGTGATGTTCGGGCATTACATTCCGAATTAAGAGGCAAAAAAAAAAATAAATAAAAAAAAGGGCAAACAAACTGTGACATTTGCGCTCTGAAATCGCAGGGATTATTGAAACTGTAGCCGGCTTTTAGGAGAGGGCACAATCGTTTATTTTAGTTTAAACTTTAACTGACGCTGTAGAATCATTGTGGCTAACGGGTTGGTTTAATGAAAAAAAGAACAACCGAAAAGAGTAGAACGTTTTGGGGTACATTTACTTATTTTATCGTCGCTTAATGCCATACTCATGAATTTTTCACTGATATATTATGGCGTTCAGTTTTATGTTTTGAGGAAACCGGATTCCTGGTATAAACCATCGACCTTTGACATCTTATTGACAAACTCTCTCACATGTGACGAACAGATATGCATGCACACAATGCTGATGGCAGACAAATGGTCAGCCACGTAAGAGCGCCGTCGACCGACAAACGTTGAATGGGGGGCAGGGGGGAGGGAGTAGTTTGGTTTAAAGCGACCATATAGGGTACGTCTTTGAAAAGATCCATCAATGCAAAGCCAGTAGAATGTTTCCAGCTACCATTGGTACGTCGAGAAAAATTGACTGGCTTAGCGAATATAAATTTTTTGTCACAAATCACGGATATAGCCTCATTAAAAGTTGAAAAGTGTTAACTTGGATATTGATGTTTCAAGGCATCATCTGCGAGATCCGGTTTCCGTCAGACGAATAAAGGTGTGGCTGGGACTAACGGAGATCGGTTTGACCAACGGAACAACAAAAACTGAGAGAGGAGTACTGAGGAGGATAAGCAGTCCAACGTCCGACAGCGTGACGTTGTTGTTGCTTTCAGAACCGGTGGGGACTACGGAATACGTCAGGCCAGTGTGTCTTCAGCAGAACTCCTCGGGTGTTCTATCAGACAAATGTGTCATCACTTACTGGGAAGACTTCGGAAATGGTAAAATGTTTAACGGAGTAGAATGGTATTTCTTTCAGAGGATTTCATTTCATTTTGTTTATGACTGTAATATTAATTGCAGTAACAATAGTTCATAAAGCGGTATTTGTAGGAATGTAAACTTTAGAAACGTAGGTGATATTTACAAATTGAAATACAATTAATGGCAATCAGTTTAGTTTTTCAGCTCTAATGATTTAAAAAGGGACGGAGTTCAGCAGGCTTGCAATTCGAAGGGCAGATTTATTCCGTTTTATTGGTTGTTCCACTTGATACATTCTACTCAGTCCGTGTCCGTGTTGCTTAAAGTGATATCTGGTCGTGGGTTTCCCTTGGGCTCTGCCCGGTTCCCTCCCACCATAATGCTGGCTGAAATCGTATAAGTGAAATATTCTTGAGTACGACGTAAAACGCTAATCAGACAAATAAACTAAAATGGCATCCACGCAATGACATCACGTGTTCAAGCGCAAGCTCCGCTTGTTTAACTCTGGCTTCAAGCCAACTATCTTCCAGGATGTGGACGTTTCCAGTAGACATAAACCAATTTTCTCCACCCATGGATCAGACCGCTCACTGACAAATGGCATGGTACAGAAGATCTTAAGAGAGCTGCAATGTAAATAAAGGTTAACGCACCGGGCGGTAACTGAATGTTAACCATTTCCCCAAATGCACCAACCCGACAGCCTACTGGGACCTGATGGCTAGTTAAACATTGATGGCACGCTAATGGCATTGCTCCATTTCGAAATATAGTCCATAAAACGAAAGTTTCCTAATGGGATAGCAGAACTAAAAGTTTGCCAACCTTATCACTAATCGTCATCGCAAAAGCAGGCATGAACGGGAGACTGCACAGTGGCCTAAGTTCTTTTGGGCTGGAAAGCTCACCGACAAAGAAGCACAACGTGAAGACAAACCTTTATCACAATTGAACGCGCAATTTGGGGCTAACCCGCCTTCTTCAAAGGGGAGCAACTCTCGTAACTGATGGAACAGCAACGCCCTCTACCTACTTGAATAAAAATACCAGTGATTTCAATTACCAGATGTGCATAGCTGGTACTGTCATTGTATTACGCAGAGGGCGCCACATGTTGACCCATCACTTATAAGATTTTCTAAACATTGTAGAACTCGATCACTACAGGCAGAAGGACAATACTCTGCACATCTATCACCTCTCTTATTACTGAAGAATTGCTGACATGAAAATGGTAGAACCGGATGCATACCATTGACAAAGAGATAAAATGACAAATAAATCCCCAAGTATGTAGCCTGTTGTTGTTGTTCTTCTTAATCCATTACTTTTGTTTTCCAGGTGATTTCAGCTCGGCTGTTTTACAAAAATCTCCGGCAAGTCTCTCTGAGTGTGGACCGCTTGAAGGGGACAGTGTGGTTTGTAGAGGCAATGAAGTGTCAAACAGAACCGGACAGAGTTGCGCGGTAAGGTTACAGTTACTATACGTATATTCACACAATGTCTGTGTAGTGAAGAGCAAAAGATACTGTGCATATTAAAGATCAACACCAACGAATTTGGACTGAGTTTTATCTCGTTTCTAGATGCAAGCCTCGCCCAAACTACAGCGTAGATAGTATTTATTTATTTGATTGGTGTTTTACTCCGTACTCTAGAATGTTTCGCTTATGTGATGGCGGCCAGCATTATGGTGGAAGGAAACCCGGCAGAGCCCTGGGGAAACCCACGATTATGTGCAGGTTGTCGGTGGGCCTTCCCACACACGGCCGGAGAGGCAGCCAGCATTGACAAAAGACACCTCTGTCATTTCGAGGCGCTGGCACGGAAAAATCCTCAGTCACGGGGGCTCCTAAATCAGTTTTGATATAATCCATTAATTTCTAAGCTGAAGTGACGCCCTTGGTCCGTGCAGACCATGCGAGAACAACACAATACTAATATTAGCACACATAGGGATCTACCCTTAGTTTTTCATATCCTATTTTGTGACGTGTTCTGCAGGAGTGGAGTGCGGGACTGCTCGTTTGCCGGAAGTCAGGATCACGTGACCGGTGGGAGATTGTCGGGATACAAGCTTTCAACGTCCAAGATCAGTCTTGCGCAGAGCAACCGTTCAACATTATATCTCCCTTTACCGACTGGATTGAAGACAACATAGGTAAAAATGCATCTACAACTGGCAAAGTTGTTTGTACCTGGTCTTATTGTGTAATACGGTTGCCTTCTAGTTCATGACTTGGACAGCCAAATTCAAGTGTTCACCGCACAAGGGATAAAATCCCGGTCATGCGCACTTGAAGAGCTATTGCGTGTGGGGATGTATGCTTACATAACTCCGATTGTTTTCTCCTCCGTTAATACCATTGTGTGTTGTCTTACAACTTGTCCGTTTCCGTGTGGGGATATATGTTTACATAACTCCGATTGTTTTCTCCTCCGTTAATACCATTGTGTGTTGTCGTACAGCTTGTCCGTTTCCGTGTGGGGATGTGTGTTTACATAACCCAGCCCTAATCTGTGACGGGATTGACCATTGCCCAGGGGCTGTAGACGAGGGCGCTGCTTGTGGTGAGTTTAGAGGGAATGAATGAATGAATGACTGGATGAATGAAAGGTTTCGGGTTTAACGTCACATTGGCAGTGTTTCAGCCATATCGCAGAACCAGGAAGTAGTTGTGTTTCCACATGAGATTGACAACATCCAAAATCAGAACACACCGGACACCGATGCTTTCCAGGCCAGCAATTAAAATAACCAAAATTCACTTAAAATTGGAGAGTCACATTGAGTAGAGTTAGTATATAATAGCGTTAATTATATTTCCTAAATTCCTAAGTAACCCTGACAAATAATATGAATGTGGGGCTGTAAAACAATCTTTGAAATAAAGATTAACTTTGATATGAAAACCTAATACGAAAAAGAAAACTGACCACGTTAAATAAATATTAACCAGTTTTGAAATAAATATAAAATCCTGAAGGATACTTTAAATATAAATATTGACCTTTTTTCATGCAAGTGAATCATTCTAGAGCACGGCGTTAAACACCAGTCAATAACTAATTATTGAAAAGTACTCTAACTTACCAAGTGGAATGACTGCCTACTAGGGAGCTACGTATCATGTAATTGAGCTTTATGCACCATTAAATCAAATAAACACATAGACCTCCGCTTAAACAACAATACGCAAATAGTGATTTCTGATTTAGAAATATACACAACAGAGTAAACTGTTAATATATTTATTTATTTATGTATTTAATTGATTGGTGTTGTACGCCATAATCAAGAATATTTCACTTATACGACGGCGTGGTTATGCTGGGAGGAAAAGCCACGACCATCCGCATCTGGCGGAGCAGATCTACGGTCGGAAAGAAAGCCACCATGAGCTGGATGAGCTCACAGCGACCACATTGGTAAGAGGTTCCTACTTACAAATATAGTTGAAGCTGGATTTTAACAAGCAAACAACCCGGTTCTTCTGATGTATATAGTGTCATTATTCCCCAGCCATCAGCTTCTTTAGTTGTAAAATAGTTTACCAAGTGTCTGTTTCTAAAAAAAAGGTTGTATTGAATTGGTTAACGTCTGCTTGATATCATTCCAAAAGGGGCTTCGTTCTTTTAGAAGTTTAAAGCGGCGTGTCACTGCGACTATCGGACCATGATCAGTGAGGTCGAGGGTTCGAATATAGCTCTGGCTTTTTTTTAGCTGCTTCGCATCGAGAGATTTTGCTAGGTGCCCAGCCATTGTCACTGGTTTACTAAAGTTTCGTAGCGCACCAGCGCGGGGTAATGACCCAGGTACCTCTCACCAATTCGGTCCCTGTGACTCCAGCTCCAGTCCCAGCTCATGCCGTAGCGGCAAGGTCAGCCTGTGGATAGCCGTGGGTTTCCCCCGGGCCTTGCCCGGTTTCCTTCCACTATAATGCTGGCGTATAAGTGAAATATTCTTGAGTACGTCGCAAAACCCAGATCTAATATAGATAAATAAATAAATAAATACTATAGTTTCGTCTATCCATAAAACTGAACGGCGATGTTTTATAAGTGAATTTTGTTTTTTAGTACTGCGTTAAACAAAAATCAAATGAAATCTAAATCGTCTATTGTTCTGTTTTCCTTTGTATAGAGGCTTCCGTCAACTGCTCGTTTGAATACCCAAACCTGTGTGGCTACCAGAACGTCTCATCTGTATCGACGTCCGTGTGGGCATGGCATTCCCACAACACGGGGAAGGATGTTACCGATTACTTCAGTCTTGATTTCCCAAAGGACAAGAATGGCTCAGAATATGGTTATGATTAATCCATTTAGTTTTATTTTCTGTTTTGTATGGTTGCAAATTCGCAGTCGCTTTCCCAAAGTTAGCACAACTCTACGTCAAACGTAGTTACCATGGTAACGTATTTGTTCGATATGTGTTGTCTTGAATGTTCAATCCAAATATAAACAACTCACACTCTGTGATCAAAATGAACTCTAGTTACAACTCTACAAGATTTGTAAAATTTAATGGGAAAGAACTGTTCGCAATCTGTATCTAATTAGTCGAAAGTCCCCATCCCTTGTTGTCTGAACACCAGAATCGCCCGCTTGCGCACACCGGACTGTTTGGGGAATGCCGTTTGTGCTTACGACTGAACGTGTGGCGGTTTTGGAACGTAATAAATTAATAGTGCGACAAAGTAATTATATTATAGTGAGATTCGGGTTTCTTAAGATTAGAAATAAAGGTTTGCTTCTTGCAGGAAAATGTCTGAGAGATACATGTATGGCGTAAAAATGGACCTTCCCAGGCCTTGCTCGAGGACGAGGGGCTTTGTGCTGTATATATTGGCATTTTGCATTGCATACTTTTTATGCTGTATAATTTTGCATTGTACGCTGTATATATTTGTAATGAAGTTGTATATATCAGCGTTTTAAGCACCCTGTATTGGCGTTTTACGCTGAACTCACTTTGCTTGACTTCCACAGGTTACTATATGTACGTTCACAGCTTGTACACAGGCGTAACACCTGCTATTGTGGAAACCCCAGATTTCGTTACCGTAACTGGAGGGTATTCTTGCCTGCAATTTTACGCCTTTATGAAGTCACCAAATACCGGCCAGATTAAACTCTCCGTTTTGGCGTTGCACGGTAGGACAGAAAGCTCTGTTTTGAATGTGTTTGTACCCGAATTTGCCAACTGGACATTGGAGAACGTTGCTCTGCCTCCTCGCACGTACAAGCTCAGATTCGTGGCCGTGAACATAACTAAGTTTGATTTAGTTGCTATTGATGACGTCGACGTACAATATACAGCATGTGCAAAGAGAGGTAAGTGCTAAACATGACATGGTGTAGCCTTTTAGGTTTTACCATATATGGTCATCGCTGGCTCAGACACTTAAACTGGCTTAGACTGCCAGAGCCTTGACCAATGAGCGTGTGTGCTCGAATCAAGGTTTCTCCGCTTGGGCGGCGTTGCTAGGTTTATCAGTAACCTTCCCAAGGTCGGGGGATTATTCCTCAGCCCGCCGTCCTGTAAGTGAAAATATCATGTGTCTGGCGTAAAACATCAGTGAAATCAATGCAACAGGATGCAACAGGCTTTACCATAGGCTTGGTACATGTGTCTCTCTTTAACAATAAAGCCTTACAGAGAGAAAATCTAAGGTTTCTCCCGATTGGATGGTGCATACAACTATACAACATGGAGCCGTTAGAGGTTACCAAATTTTAAGTGTGCCTCTATAATATATTATTTATTATCCTTTACGTGGTATGACTGTTATCTGTCTTTTATTTATGTAACTGGAGAATATACAGACGTTTGTTGCTTCTAAACATCAATATGAGATCAAGCAAATATCCATTTACTTCGTTAAAACGTCGACTTTCTCTAGGTAATTTTTAAAATAATAACCTTTCAACACTTTTTTCGTTTATTAAAAAACTCCAAATGTGATATTTTTGCTCTATCTCATGAATATATGTTTTTGCTAAGATAGGAACGTTATAACCCACATTTTTTCATTCATGTAATTTTGTATTGTTCACCTTACTTTATCACAAAATGCATCTAACTTAACCAACAGTGAGTTTAAAGGAACAATTATTCTATTTTTTAAATATATCTTGAGTCAAATTAAAAATCATCTTTCTCTGCTCTATTTCATGAAAGAATACTTTTCCAAAACTGCAAGCCCATAAGGGTATTTTCTTTTTTTTTTTTTTGGTGTATATAGAAATGAGAAATAACAGCGCAACAGATTCTTTATGTGTAGTTAATGACATACATATATCGGTGTATTAAAGACAACTGAACATTAATGTTGGTTTAGTACATGCAGTATCTTTATGTATCTAGAAAGTGTACTTGACGATCATGCAAGTTTGATTTGCTGCGTAGATCGTGAAGGCCACTTCCGGTGCGTGTCGGATGGAAGATATATTCCCGTTGCACGACAGTGTGACCAGGTGGTGAACTGTCAGGACGCCAGCGACGAGATCGGTTGTGGTAAGTTCTCTAAAAGCACAAAAAAGCATTCCCATTCTCGGATAGAGATCAGTCGCAATCTCGCGAGAACTTCTATAGACGTACCTAAGTGCCATTGGCGCATTGATATTGGTCACAAAAAATGGTCAGCATTTTGGAAAACTGCCAGTCAAAAAACCGTAATCCTGGCTTCATCTTACCCTTAGAACAAGAGTCTGCCATTCATGTGAGAAAGAAAACAAAGGTGATTTAGGCGACGTAATCCCAACATGGCCTAGTAGAGTGACAACGATAACATATCCAATCGTTACAAGGTTCTAAATCACATGTTGCTTGCACGTGATCGAGCGACCTTCCTCGCTGAGGCCTAAAAGGGGGGAGAACAAAATAATTTATATGTATCGTAGAGCTCATATCTCGACGTTGGCCTGACGTCGGAAGTATGATTATTTCTATTCGAGAATGGGCCAGCGATATTCTTGATTCTCCTGATTCCAGCGTTCGTGGTGTATTGATATGCAATAAGTGGTTGACGGGTATATTTTGCGTGGTTTTGCATGAAGTGTAAACGTCGGTCTAAGGACGCAGTATGCTGTCTGATAGAAGCTGGAATCCAGTAGTTTTCGTAACAAACAAAAAGGAAACTTGGTTAAAAATAAAGCAATTTAGTCACTTGCGCACAAACTCACATAACTGAGTGTCATGTGACAGAGTATGGTAAGATAAAGAGGGTATTTATGCTAATTTTTGTCAAGGAGGCATTTCCGTCAGTAAACAAACCTATACATCAATATTAACACACTAATTTCTACACAACTCCATAAACGACAATAATTCGAACTATGGTCACATAATCGAAAAACAAACGTTGTTCTAATCTGAAGAAAAAATTGCTATATAACATCGACACTTTCTTATCAGGTGAATGTAAACAGCCCCGGAGATAGTTCTATTGAAGTACATCAGATATTTCCTATATGTATGTGGGGATTTATTGAAAGGAATGTCACGTAAATATTGGGCTGGCCCTGAAAATAAAAATATGGGTGTCGAGGATGGGAAAGTTAACCTCGTGCTCATGGATACAGTTCATATAGTGCAAAATCCCGCTTCAAACTGTGAGACTTATCCCTCGAATTATCTGCAAATCTTGTTCTAAAGCGTGATTTCACGTCGTTTGGCGTGATTTCGACTCCAATGAAGTTTACTCCGGTTACTAACCAAAGCCTGGTGACTTCCTCCCGGCAGCACGGTTTTCCGCATCGCCGTGGTGATCACCACTAAACACCATTCAAAAAATTAAAGGGAAAGACTCTACAAAAATTTGCAAAGTTATGGTGAATAAAAAGACCATTCAAACTGTATCTAATCCTACCTTCACCGATTTATTTTTTTTACACCTGTATGTTTAGCTCTGAATAAAGTTCTTGTGATCCGTATTTCTGCAGTGTGTGCCTGTGTGTAGACAAGCTAATATGACATTAAAGTTCTGCTTTAGGGCCAGAGAAGATGCATGGTGACGTCACTCATTAGCCAAAATTCTTAATATGGCCTATGAAACCCGCTAAACATAATATTTGACTGCATTCATTTCGTGAAAACTAACTTTCAAAGTTAGTGAAGGTATTTTCAGATACAGTCTTTAAGGAGAAGAGCACCTAAAATGATGCCAAAATCAGATGAAAAAGCATCAAAACTTATTTACAACTATTGTCCCTATATGACGAAAAGGTATTAGAAAATATTTTTATCTGGTTGGTTTTTGTGACCAACTTTTGGTAGTTGTCGTTGTTGCATAATAATGTTCTGAAGAAGGATGTGATGCTTGTGTATTAAATTTATTTGAATGTGAATTATGTAAATTATTTGTTTTATATCCAAACATATACATTTAACTTGAATTATGATAATATTTGTGAACATATTAAAAAAATAGATATGATATTCGAGGCTGAACACATTGTTCACCTGGAAAAAACAAATTCTAGTTCAAAAATGTTTAATAAACATCCCCTTTTGTAACATTATTTCAGAAAGACAATACGTACCAAAAAGTGGTCCCAAATATCTACCATACAAAAATTATTTTCAAGTGTCTTTTATTCCTTAGGAAAAATCGAAAATAATATTGAAGACCACATTTGCACCTAAGTTTTCGAACCCTTTCATCTAAACTTGTTATGTTTTCTTTGCCTTTAAATGCCCAGCTCTGGTAATGTGCACTTGTAGATGGATCAGTGACATGTGATTTCGAGGGCGGTCCCTCTATGTGTGGATATAGGAACGAGAGAGACTTTAGTAACTGGTACCGGGCTGCAGCTGAGAGAGTGGTTGCAAGCACCCCGGACGAAGACCATACCAACAAGTCCCGTCAAGGTAAGAACATCTGACATCACTCCAACAAATCCCGTCAGCTGAGAACAGCTGACAAGTCCCCCAAATAAAGACTACACTGACAAGTCCCGTCAAGCTAGGAACAACTAACAAGTGCCCCAAATAAAGACCACACCGACAAGTCCTGTCAAGGTAAGAACAACTGCCAAGCACACCGAACAAAGACCAGACCAACAAGATCCGTCCAGGTAAGAACAACTGACAAGTGCCCCAAATAAAGACCACACCGTCAAGTCCCGTCAAAGTAAGAGCAACTGAGCAGCGCCCCAAATAAAGACCACACCGACAAGTCCCGTCAAGGTAAGAACAAGTGACAAGAGCCCAAAATAAATACGACACTGACAAATCACGCCAAGTTAAGAATCACTGACATACATGTACGGGTAAGCTTTTTTTATACCGTCGGCTATCCGGTCAACTTAGGCTGTAATTTAAACTGAAACACTTAAATGCGAGCTGCTGTGTTCTTAATTGACTTAAATGAAGTTCATCGGATTTCGTGACTTTCCGGCAATATGGAAAAAATGTTATGCTCGTTCAGTGGGAGAAAATCTGTGAAGATACCTGCCAAAGGCCGGTGGTTTACCCTACGCGATGCAATTTCATCTACCCGGGAAACCGGAACCTATTTCCAAGAAGCAGTGGAGAGGGGTGTTAAACCCCAATAAAAAGAAAATAAAACTAGAACTGCTTGCAGTTTTACGGCTCCCCAACCAGTCTGCACGCATGGTCTTCAGCTTCTGCCTTAGTACTGAACAGGTTGCGACGTGACGGTGAAGGACGATCCGTTCCCTCCTTCTTTAGAACATGTTTAACGCCTTTGCTTGAAATCCAATATTATCTCCAAACTAAGTGACTTAGAAAACACACTTCAATACCCATAAAAGATGTTATCCGTGAGAATGTTTCTGGAAACTTTTAAACAGCTGCAATTTGCAGTTTTCTAGAAAAACGGCAAAACATTATACGAAAACAATAATATTAATAATCCGAGCAAGAGCAATCAAGTTGGAAGCTAAATAAAGCTCTGCCTGATAGGTATGACGAAGTGATAGCTTTTGAATGCAGTTTATTTCGTGTAAAAAGAAAAGACAAAAAAGAAACAAGAACAACATCTCTGTGCTGTTTTTTCAGGCTATTTTATATGGACAGCGAGATATGACTACAGGGGAAGATCGTCTCTCGTCTCAGTTCCTTTCGTCTTAGAAGAAGACTCCTGCCTCTACTTCTACTACGCCATTCCCAATAGAAGTGGATCTATTACTGACGCCCTTGAGGTATACATCATCTCCAACAACGAGCGGAGACGAGTCTGGGGTTCAGGGAAAGAAGTTAGCGGGAAATGGACTCTAGGTCTGGTTCAGTTGACACCCGAGTCTTTCCGGACAGAGTACAGGGCTGTGTTCCAATCAGATCAGCAGAATTTCACGCAATCACAGACAGTCAGCATAGATGACATCCGGTTGGAGAGAGGGCGCTGCAACTTCCACGGTAATAGTTTGTAATTATATAAAAGACGAAAACATCACCTCGGTGGCATACTGCTGAAATGTTTTGCAACTTCCCTCCCTCACTGAATGACTGCCAGACGAAGGGTAAACCTACTGTCCGTTAGCAATCCATTAATGTTGGCAAAACGTTTTGCGATTTGTGATTTATCGTCGCTTCTTCAAAGTCATCATGCTCACGACGGAATTTCCTTGGCAGTCGAGATCAGCGAGGACATTGTGGTACATGTAGTTGATAAATGTGTCACGTAACTTCTTGCCACTTTACCTCAGGGGGTTTATCCTAACTATTCATGTAAATGTTTAAGTACATGTAATAGTAATTTTTCCGTCTCTGGTCATGCGTAGGAATTCCTGTCAACAACCTGCGGATGGTCGTGGGTTTTCTCTCACCATAATGCTGGTTGCCGTCATGTATGTAAAATATCCTGTGTACTGCGTTAAGTATCACTAAATGAAAAAGCAAATAAATACGCACCATGGCTTACAATTATCTTCAAAACTACAAAGATGTTAGAGGTCAGTGGCCTAGAATTGCTCGAAATACTGTGATGTCAGCACATTTAATTAATAATGACATGAACAAAAATGCCCACGTACATGTAGATTATAGATTGTATATACTGAGAATGCCAGACGATCCCACAGTAAAGCATGGTAGGGGTCCGGTGGAAATGCCATGTCGAAAACACAAGAACGCACATTATACTGACGCTGGGAATAAAATCTTTAAAGAGGTAGCATTTCACCGGTAACTTGTAACCATTTGCCAAGTATCACACTGTCGTCGCCGCTCTTGTTTTACTCTGTGTGGTGTAGTCTTTCATATCTGTACCAATTACTTCATCCCCTCATTCTGATCGTCAGGTGAGAATGTACCCAATGTTAAGGAAGTTTTAGGTTTGACCGTGATCTTTCCATTAAAAGAGTGTTGCATTTGAAGAGCAAAATCTTTAACCTTTTCCCCGACCATTGTGCTGACAGGCACCCAAGGCACAATGTCCAGAATGTCACGTTCTTGTTGAAGGTGATAAAATTGTTTTATGGCAAAATATGTCCTGTTTAAACAAATGTTTGTCTATTGTTGCCAGTTGTGGATTGCGGACCAGAACAATTTCAGTGCGACACAGGGCATTGCATACCAAACCAAAACCAATGTGACGGCGTATCCCACTGTGGGGATAACTCTGATGAAACCAGAGGATGTGGTAGGGATAAATTTTTCTTCAATTTTGTAACTCGTAAAATATTTTTAGTGGAAAGAATGGTGTGTGATCAGGACAGATTCTTCGGCTTTGTAAGTAGATTTGATAAGTTAATCCGTAACTCGTCAAATCTGCTTTGCATAAACCAGAAGGTGCGGTAAGATCATTTTGTTCCGTTTTGTAATTCTTGAGACATCTGAAGCGTAAACCAGACGATGTGGACATTTTCTTCGGATTGCCATTCGTAGTGAAATCGTCTTTGTAAAACCAGAGGGTTTAGTAAGAACAAATTAGAGAGATCGTCATTATGTAATCTTTGATATTAAAATGCAATATGACAAGGGACAAAGTTTTTAATCCATTGTTATTTTTTCTTTGTTTTGTTTTTCTTCTGGAAAAATTGTGAAAGAAACTGTTGCGAAAACTGACAAACACAGCCGATACTGAAATTACATTCCAAGCAAGTTGTAACCGAAAAGTGTTGTTTATAAATCCCAAATCAACCGATGTTGGACTTGTTACTTCCTATACAACAGGTCTAACAAGAGCAGCTTTCCAGTACTTAAGGGGGAATCATACAAGTCATGCAAACTTCTGTCATCCGACAGTTCTTCTCGCAGATTTTGCACTCTTTTTGGAATCAGAGCGCATAGGACTCCGAAGTTTGGACTACACATGCAACAGACTTTGGAAAATGTTTTTCAGTACAAATCAACAGTATCGGCGATACACAAACACATTTATGATGTTCAACTTACCTTTTGGTGCTACACATTTCCTTCGAAGGCTTTAGCTCCATCAGCAATATAAATGTACTAGAAACATTCCTCGGAACAATGTCTATGCATTGCTGCCACCATAGTCATACTGCAATATCTCTAACTCCGTGAAAAAATAAAAATCGAAACAGCTGCACTAAACGCCATTTCCATGCACGTGCCATTTCGGTCACATGTGCACTACGTTTACAATCTTTAACGAAGTCAAACTTGTGCACTGAGCGTATCCTGCAGCTAATGACCACTGGTTAGCTTGTAAACCAATGTTTTTCAGCACAGTAATAAGCAACACTGATTTGTAAGCAACTCATTTTGGGTTCAGGAGAGCGAACTGAAAACGGGCTACTTTCTACCCTGTTGTTATTTTGATGACTCCGCGGAATGATACGGCCGCCAACGAGAGTATATGTTAAATAGACCTGTTGCTGAATGTAAATATTAGTAGCACTGCGTGGTGGAAGTTTTGTGGAATGTTTCAAGTGCATTCTTATGGCTGTTGGCGGTGAGGATATGAATGGAGCTGTGTGGCCACAAAAGGTATGTTCAGAATTTTGTAAGTCTGTTGTCTTTTTAGCTATACCGCTTATTTTTGTTGCAAAACTTTCCCCATATATTAATCTTGACGACCAACCAGTCTCAAGGGCCAGGGTGACTGGGTGAAGCAATGACAGCGAAACCCGTGAGAATTCCTTCATCCTGGAAAGCAATGGCAACGAAATCCGTGAGAATTCCTTCATTCTGGAAAGCAATGGCCACGAAATCCGTGAGAATTCCTTCATTCTGGAAAGCAATGGCAACGAAACCCGTGAGAATTCCTTCATTCTGGAAAGCAATGGCCACGAAATCCGTGAGAATTCCTTCATTCTGGAAAGCAATGGCCACGAAATCCGTGAGAATTCCTTCATTCTGGAAAGCAATGGCAACGAAACCCGTGAGAATTCCTTCATTCTGGAAAGCAATGGCAACGAAACCCGTGAGAATTCCTTCATTCTGGAAAGCAATGGCCACGAAATCCGTGAGAATTCCTTCATTCTGGAAAGCAATGGCAACGAAACCCGTGAGAATTCCTTCATTCTGGAAAGCAATGGCCACGAAATCCGTGAGAATTCCTTCATTCTGGAAAGCAATGGCAAGAGTTGTATGACTGGTCCTTAAACTGGCTGTAGCTGGTAATAATTCGTCTTGAGCTCATTTAATTGAGTGCTGGGCTCGATTTATTGAAAGTTCTTACTTTCAGTGAATTGTCCGATGAAGTACGACATGTTGTGTTTTTGGAAAAAAAACAACAAAAAACGACAGACATCAACACTACTCACGTATGGTTTAGATGTCGCTTAAGCAAATAAATTAGGTTATGTGAAAACGGGCCAAAGACACCAGATGCAGAGATTTGAGTTCAAAAATTCTGACGCGGCCCACAGAGTAAATCCCTCAACCATGGCGGGGATACCATGACTTTCATACTTGTAGACTCCCAGAAACTTGGGGCTCTGAGAGTGTGAATGCGAAACTGTCTTAGAAAATGAAAATGATTGAAGAGTGGAATAGTAGAAATGGGCTGATTTAAGTGTAGAATAGCTTACGGGAGCACTTTCCATTTTCTATTAGGTCGGATGGTAGAGAGCTTGACTTCGGATGAATTCCGAGCTCAAATCCAGATGTAAACATATTGATTAAATTAAATCTTTTCTTTTTATTACTTTACCACAGTCCTCGGCGATGGCTCTAGGCGCCACTTGGAACACTGGCATTTTAGTGTCAATCGTGGTGTTGTTTTGTGCTTGTTACAGCTCAACCCATCAGTCCATGTTTTAATTATCACCATTACACCTGGCACCGGCTGCATATCGAGGCGCCACCTCGACCTGCGACACTTAGGAGGCAATTGTAAAATTAGACTTGTGCGTGTTATTGCTCATATTGCCTATTACCTTGCTTGCGATAGAGGTGCCATCTACAATACTGATACCTTTTTGGCATTCGTTATAAGATTGTGTGGTTGTTACAATGCATCCCATCAGCCCACCTTTTACCTCCATTGCAACCAATGCGCAGCTCCAAATTGAGCCTCGACCCAGCAGTTGATAGCATTTGTCATAAAGTTTTGTCCTTGTTACAGCTCAACCCCCCAGCCCAGTTCGCCTCGTGGGTGGGGGCTACTCCTCTCAGGGTCGCGTGGAGATTTTCAATGACGGTCGGTGGGGCACTATCTGTAGTGACGGTTTCGATGAACGTGAAGCGGAAGTCGTGTGCAGAACGTTGAACTACAAGTAAGTGTGGTTTGTGAACAAGTAAATTCGGATTTTTGACTTGGTAAGTGTGGATGTGTGAATGGGTAGGTGTGGATGTGTGAATGGGTAGGTGTGGATGTGTGAATGGGTAGGTGTGGATGTGTGACTTTGTAAATGTGGATTTGTGAATGGATTAGTGTGGATATGTGATTTGATTAGTGTGGATATGTGATTTGATTAGTGTGGATATGTGATTTGATTAGTGTGGATATGTGATTTGATAAGTGTGGATGTGTGACTTGGTAAGTGTAGCTGTGTGTACTTGTAAGCGTGGATATGTGAGTACGTTAGTGCAGATTGGTGAACTGATAATTGTGGAGCTGCTAACAGGTGCAAGTACAGCAAGTGTGGATTTGTGATCAGGTGAGTGCACTTGTGAAGAGTATGTGCGAGTATGAAAATGGCTAAATGTGGATGTGTGAGCTAGTAAGCGAGAATTTGTGAGCGGTTGAGTGCATTTGTGCACAGCACCATAGCATCGGGGCATGTGAGAAGATATGTGAGAACTGTTGGCTGTCTTCGTTTCTACCCTTCGACGAATTAGTTTTGGGCTCCACAGATATTCATGTACGGCCGAATTTAAAGAACTGTATACTGAAGATGACGTCTCAAACTGTCAACGCATGTTATTAATTAATTGAATGACCAGAGTGCATATAGGCCTACGTTCATGTTTTCTTTACCAGGAAAACATAAATTAACACTTAACTCAATGTTTTAGTCTCACGAAGGGCCCGGTACCTAGTATGAGTGGGTCGGAGCGCAATGCATCGGCGTCTGAGGTTAACGGGACTGGGTCTGTGTTTGTTCTCGATGGTGACCACTTCAACCACGGTCCCAACGTGGTGCTTACTCAGCTGGATTGTACGGGAGAAGAAGCGTGGCTTGACCAGTGTCCTGGACAGTGGCAGTCAGGGTGTACGGGCTCTTCCGTGGCAGGTGTCAGCTGTGGAAATCCGCGTAAGTCTCAGTTTTGTTGTGAATGGGGGTTAATGTGAAACATTACCGCATAGGAAGTAAACGCAGAGCAGCGAAGACGGTGTGATAGTTGGTAAATGGTCAAACGTATCCATTTAAATAAGGCCTCTTGTCATTTTACGCCACTTAGATTTTAATCTGACTATTCATGTAAATGTTTAAGTATTAACAGTCTATAAGCTTCTGGGGGTGGGGGTGGGCCTCCGGGGCTCAGCCAGTTAGCGCGCTAGCGCAGTGCAATGACCCAGAAACCTCCCACCAACGCGGTCGCTGTGAGTTCTAGTCCAACTTATGCTGGCTTCCTCACCGGGGGTACATGGGAAGGTCTGCCAGCAACCTGCGGGCGGTCGTAGGCTTTCCCCGGGTTCTGCCTGGTTTCCTCCAACCATAATGCTGGCCGCCGTCGTTCAAGTGAAATATTCTTGAGTACGGCTTAAAGCACCAATCAAACGACTAAATGAATATATGCTTCTCAGCACCATGACTGAAGCAGAATTGCTGTGGTGTAAATTGCAGTTTTCATAAAACCTCGATAGTGACCGCCAGCGGAATCCTCGTATATTTAGGAATTCGGTATAGAGCACACAATGTATCTCAACCTGATTGTTGCGATGTATCTTAAGGGCTTATCTATGTAAAACAATGACGGGAGTAAACTAGGAGTGGTACCGCCGTCGTTACGTGTGTTCTGCTCCATCATCGGTCAACAATAATATAGTTTACGGTCTTAACCATCGAACCGTCTAAAACGTGTGTTGTGTATTTGGCCCCTTCCAATTGGCCTCATTCTTTCAGTATCCACAGTATTGTGTATTTGACCCCTCTCTTCAACATCCACAGTATAGTGGAATTGATCTCAGCCATCAAGTACCCACAGTGTGTAATGTTTTCAAATTTCCCCTAGGCGGAATGGAGAATAACGTTCGTCTAACCCGTGTGGACGAACGGTACCCCCCTGCATGGGAGGGCAGGGTAGAGATATACCACAACAATTTGTGGGGCTCGATCTGCGGCTACGGCTGGGATGTCCACGACGCACGTGTGGTCTGTAGGATGATGGGGCTAGGGTGAGTTGGCCTGCTACACCCAAACTCGAACAAGCCAGTGTGCTAGTATTTATTTATTTGATTGGTGTTTAGCATCATACAAAGAATGCTTCACTTATACCATGGTGGTCAGATTTACGGGTCGAAGAAACCGGAGCGCCCAGGGTAAACCACCGACGTTTGGCAAGTTGCTGACAAATTTCACTACATGTAATATATTACAGTAAGGACAGTCAGTTGCGACAGGCCTCTTGTGAAGATACTTTAACTACGGTTTCATTCTAACAGTTCAAATAAGTCCTTAAATTTGTAGCAACTTTTCGTACTTGTCCCCCCTTATTGACAAAAATGCACCTGAGGATGGTCATTCTCGGGTTCTGCTCGGTTTCGTCCCAATATAATGCTCGCCGTTGTCGCATAAGTGAAATACTCCCGAGTATGGCGTTAAACACCAATCAAATTAAAAACTGAATAATTCAAATGCAAAGAAGCGACGGTGTAGACATTCTACTGTATAGTCTCTTTGAGAATTGATATTACATACTCCGACGATGGCTGTGGGTATAATTGCGCCATCTCGGCGTAATGACCTAGGTGCCTCTCACTAATGCCTTCGCTGTAAGTTCAAGTCCACCTTTTGCTGGCTTCCTCTCCGGTTGTACATAGGAAGGTCCGCCAGTAATCTTAGGATGGTCGTGGATTTCCCCCTGGCTCTACTTGGTTGTCCTCCCACCATAATGCTGCTGCCGTCGTAAAGGAGATATATTCTTGAGTACGGCGTAAAGTACCAATCAAATAAATAAATGAAAGACATGCTCCGATAGTTTGATTTCTACCTCCAGCGAGGCGGCAGAGCTCATCCCGGTGTACAGGAGGGCGGCGGATTCTGTTCCTATCTGGATGTATCAGGTCGATTGTAACGGAACAGAACACAGGCTGGAGGAGTGTCCCTTCTCGGGCTGGGGTGTCCATAACTGTTCCCATCGCCAAGACGTCGGCGTCCGATGCTTAGCTGCAGAAGTTCTCACAGGTAAACGTGTGGTGATCACAAAAAGCAATTGTCATTATTAGAAATACCCCCCAAATCACTATATTACACGTGTGACAGCCCAGGGAAGCGGTCCTTTTATTTCTAGCTTTAATTCATATAACATCCAAATTGTAATTAGCTCGTAATTATTCTTAAATATAAATACCCAACCAATCAAATAATCATCTGGTCAGGTATCTGTCCCTTCCATGTAATTACTTTTCCTTTTTTAGCTATACAACTGAACAAATATTCCCCCTTTCTTGTAATAGCTTTCCCTCTCATTACATTGATATATATATATATAAAAATAGTATAACTGAACTCAGGATTTTGGGTGGTTGGTCACTCGACGGAAACACGGGTAATGTTTCGACGAGGAAGTGAAAGCTCCATACATGGGTGAAACCAGACACCTGGAGCAGCACGGATCCAGTAGCAGCAGGGAGTGTGAGTGCACTTTTTATTGGGAGCTGTCTCACGTTCCAGTGCTGTCCTTAGCCCCCGTTCCGGCTAATTTCTGCTGCACATCAAGTCATATGGTGTCCAGGTACATAAATAATTGGCGATTGTGTATGTATGCACAATAATAGCCCCTGAGACGGCTCACCACCCTCGCCAGCCCAGTTGCTCTCCTACCCAAACGGTCAAACATAACATAGCTCGCTAGACCAGTAATTAAAAAGCAGGACCGAACTTCTGTTAGAGAACTACTAAAAAAAAACCCTATTTAGAAAACACAATTAAAAGATAAATCCCACAATGGATCGAGAAGATGTTCTCGTGGTTAATGCACGGGTCGAATGTAACTTGTGAGAGGGGTGTGCAGAGGTTTGGACGCATTACCAGGGTGTATTGTGCGCAGCATAATTATCAGGTAAGGCAAGGCAAGGGGCAAAGCCATATATCTCATGTCGGACGTGTGGAGCGGGATGTCGTACCACCTATGGTATATGTTCGGAATGTGCACGTAATGCAGGACGTTGCCGCCGATATCGGACTAAGATTAAAGGCCAGGTGGTATTACCGGCCATATATTAACTGTTCTTATGATGTATACATCAGTTCTAACGGTTAAAATACAATCTGCCACTAGCTGGTGTAAATATAGAAGGATGCGGAGGCTATATTACCGATTTTCCACGTGAACCGAGCTCTCAGTATCTGCACCATGTTTACCACTAGGCATTGTGGGATTGAATGACTGGCATATTTTTATCTGCGGAATTCAGCAAGGATAGTAGTTCTGGACATAATATATTGTAATGTTCCTCATCAGTGTGTCTTTCTATATAGGATAGGTACCTTTTATGATCAATATATGTATATGTGCATATGCAGAACACCCCTGCCCCAATTTGGTCCGTAAGTATTTGGCTTGTCCGGTTATCTCAGTCAGGTAGACTGATGACCTCATTGGACATGCATGGGGAGAGTTTGCTAGCGAAAAATCCGGGTTAATCTCTCCATGTTATTCCCAATAAGTCGTCTCGTCACACTTCTGGGAATCTCGGCAACTTTCGACGTTTCACCGGCTGAGAGACCCATCGGTTGGTTCTACCTGACACCACGTGTAATGTCCCCATGGGGCGAGTCGTTAGCGCAAACCCGGATCACCTTTCCATGGGGGAATTACTGTGGAAAAGGGCTAACATACCAGGCTTTTGCCAAAACACATACTTTGGAGGGGACCTAATGTAGGGTTTTCCGATAATATAGTGATCAGCGGTGTTTTTGCCCAGCGGCCAAGTTGGTGAATACATATTGCTAGTGGTTCGAAATCGGGTGTGGGAAATTTTTTCTTCCCTTTTTTTTTCATCAGCGATATTTTCTCGGCTAGCTAAGATAAAGACTGGGTGTAGAAAAAGACTCCCGGAGTCCCAAAGGCCATAAAATGAAATAGAAATTTAAAACTCTACGGGACTCCGGCGAGACGTGACAAGAGCTTTACTTAGTTTTCTTCAACAAATCAGTATTATTGGAGACTTCAACTAATCTGTTAGTTGGAATCTGGCGACCTGCCCTCGATTACCTCATCTATTTTGTCACTGAGGTCTGATAACCCAAATTCAATTAGATCATTGTGTCTCTTGATTTCATCTGTCTGGTCTTGTATAGCGTTGTAAAGTTTGTGTATAGTATATGACCGCAATTGCGGTCACAGTGAGTATATTGGATAAGCGTGATGTACACATCGGATAGCCGACTTGCGAGTAATACTAGAAGCATATCGAACTCCGGTATCCCACCTCTCTGTCGAGAAGTTCAATTGCCGGATAGTTGATGAGGGCCGCTCGAACTTCTTCCCGCCCCTGCTGCACTAACTCGTCCCTCGTTTTCTTATCTAATGAAATCGAGTAATATGCTGTGCCCGGTCGAATCTGTTGTTTGATTTCTTGGTTCTGACGAGTTCTGTGATGGTGTTAAGCTTACTCTCAGCCAGTAAGCGAAATTCATTGAGTTTCTTACCTTTGACGGACAGACACCGGTTTACAAACTTACCCCTTGAGAAGGCCACAGACTGAGGCTGCGCCTTCCATACCTATAGCTGTGGGAGGAGCAATTATCGTGGACAACACTCCGAGTCCGCCCAGGCCCATACTTGCCGTGAGTAGCATGGTATCAATACCATCAACTGCGTTGACTGCCCGATGGCATTTTTTTGTATAAAGCAGCTCTGACATCTCTCTCGTCTTCTAACTCTTTTTTGTGCTAATATGCAGTTATCTATACTTGTTCAGTCGGAGGGCAGATGAATCGAATCCTGGATACAGGGGTACCATTTTTTATGTATACTCCGTCAGAATGTTAAATTCTAAATCCGATATGGGTTAAAAACTTATTCTTAACCGTTTCATTATAACTCCATGCTCTAGATTTATGCGATTCACCCGCACTATTTGTGCCACGCCTGCCTGGACATTGTCCAACCTCGTTTCAACCTGATTAGCTCCTGGGAGCATTTTTACAACAATCGTTACGCTTTTACCGGTGGCTTTTAGCCACCCGATCTTCAACCCAGGAAGGATGTGAAAGAGCTTGGAAACTGGATTATTACCCAGCATAATATCCAAAATGATTATGTAATGCGAGGGAATCGCGTCAAACACAAGAAATTGTGTGTTGATATCGAGGTGAGGTGTTGTATATGGACCTCCTCCGATCGTATGGCCCCCTTCCAGCAGTATCCTCACATGAACTGGATTTTCATGGGGCGTGTACGAGAGGTAAGCCGTACCACCATGCAAAACCTTTCGAACAGTACTACCGCTCATTGTTTGCAACACGGCCTGGGTCACAACCAGATCAATGATCCATTTGGGATCTTCCGATGGAATGAGACTCCATCTACCCCTTGCAGATAGAACCAGGGTGAGTTTTTGGAGCGCATTCGGGGCTCCCATAGCCGCATCGGCGAGCTCATCAAACTTTGGCGATTCCTCGGATCCCCCCAACGTTACCTTCTTCAGTGAGTAAACACCATCCTGGAATTGGAAGGAGTAAATCTGTCCATCCTTCTCTTGCCACTCAAAACCACCCACATCGGCGAGCTCATTTAACTGCAGTGGTTCTTCGGATTTTCCCAACGGCACCGTCTTTCGTGCATAAACACCTTGCCGGAATTAGAAGGCGTAAATCCGTCCATCCTCCCCTTGCCACTCAAAACCATCGACACCTGCCAGATGCGATAAGGTTATGTCAGTGCAACTAGGATCCACTGGGTGCATCACGCCGTCGAATGTGTAAAGTTACGCTTAAGTATGTTGTAGCTATAGGTTGACCGCCATTGTTTAATAGCTTTACAGTAAGCCCCGGCACTGGGCCAGCCGACAGTCTTTTGTACTGTAGAATGGAAAATTTCGCCTTCATTCCGGAGTTCATGTCTTTCTGGAATACCGGGACTGCTGTCAGAACAATAGAGCGGATTTCGTCTAGGTGGGCTTTGCAGTACTCCCCCAGACAGCTTTTCCCGCAGATCTCTAGCTCACCCACATTCAACCGTGCACATTTATTATGACCCTTCATGTTGCAGTTCAATCACCACAGGTGACACACAGCAACACATATCTTTAAATGGAGAGCCGAGCTGGCGAGTCTCTGAGGTTATTATTGTACATACATAAACAATCACCAATTATTTATGAATGCGGATGCGCTCCGGCCTATATAAATAATCGCCAATTATTTATGTAGCTGAACAACATATGACTTGATGTGCAGCAGAAATTAGCCGAAACAGGGTCCAGCCTTGACCAATTACGCGGTGCTGAGCAGCCGATCCCCGGTTATATACAGCGAGTACGTTTTGTTGTATCATTTTATACATATATTAAACTCTCGAAACAGTTATCGCTTTACTTTTTTCTCTCCCTTGGTAAACCGCAGGGTGTAGGGGAACTACTTATGCAGATATTCAGTCGTAAAGGTGTCGTAGCATGGACCGTTACACACGGTTGCTGCTTTTGCAGGATACCCTCTTGCTATTTCCGTTATTATTACTATGCCATGGGGTACCGGATTCATTATTGTTCTCCTGCCATGCGTGAGTATAAATACGTTGCCAGTTTCCTCACAACAAGTCATCATAAAAAAGCAGGAATGAACAACGGGAAAGGAGAATCTCTGTTCAGGCTGGGGTGTCCACAATTTTTGGCATGGACATGCCTTGATCACAAACACATTTGTCATTATTAGAAATCTACCCTCAATCACTATGTTATAGTATTTGCTCTTATTGTTCTCTTGCTCTGCGTGAGTAATACTTTGCCAGTTTCCTCACAAGAAAACATAACAAGAAACAGGAATGAACAACTATTTACCGAAGTGAAAGATTCCCCAGTCTTATAAGCTTTATCTTGGACAGAGAAAGAGATTGGTCCAGATAAAGAACGTGTCCGATTGGTGGACGGGCTTGATGTGGACGAAGGGCGAGTACAAATATTTATGAAGGGAAAGTGGGGTACAATTTGCGACGATGACGTCACGGAGACTGAGGTCAAGGTCATTTGCCAGACGTTAGGTTACAGGTGAGTGTTTATGAGCCTGGGTTATCCGTCAATTTTGTGGAAACTATTGCTTTAATTTGAGAAAAGAATTAAATAATGCTTTGATTAGATTTGACAATGACAAGCTGCCATTTTGCGTCTTTTTGTCTCTGATTTTAAACTAACTTGGTAGGATAATAGATATATTGCTGTTTAAACCCATTTTGATCAAGAATGCCTCACTTCTGTGAGGGCAGTCGGGTTTGTGTGTGGAGAAAACGCGCAATAACCACTACGCTTTGCCAGATATCTGGTAAACCCCTTAATTTAAAGTCGACGCCTAAAAGCGATAGCTGGATTCGAACCCTCGCCCACGTGGTCAGTGGCTTCGTAATTGCATCAAGTCTGTGCCCTAACCTTCTTAATCCAGCGTGCCGATGCGCATGTCTGTATCTTCCCTGGGAGTGGGGGAAAAGATTTTAAGTAACTTGCCAAAGGCTTGTGCTTTCATCAACCCTGTTTACCGTCCACCATCGTAAATACGAAAAATTCTATCGCGTTAAAGAACAATTAGTTGAAATAATAAATAAATGAACTTAATTTTACAGTGGATCAGGTGAGATCATACCTCTTGCTGTAGCGGGAAGGGGACCAATCTGGAGGGACCAGCTAAACTGCCAGGGAGCAGCCTCTTTGTTCGACTGCGGGAAGAGCCTACCTCACGACTGTGACCACTTTGAAGACTTGGCTGTCCGCTGTTACAATGGTAGAGTTTATTGTTCTTAGTTGCTGCAAAATAATTTGGATAGTGTTTATTGTTTTTAATCGTTGTATAAGTAATATGGACAGAGTTTATTGTTTTAGTCCTTGCAAGTTTCATTTCGCCCACACCTAACGTGTCTGCAATGGGTAACTGAAAATCGCGTTTCCGCTTTTAGCAAAGTGTTTCAGAGCTGTATAGTAGTTTTTTTTAGTGTGTGTTCCAAAACATTTGGATCGTACACAAGCGCTGCAACGCAACAACAGAAAACAGTATGGTTTTACCAGAATTCGAATCACTTTGTATACCCTGTAAGAATCTCCCATGAAGACCACCAGGCCTCGGGGGTTTCTCCCTCACTTGATGTGATTACTTGACGTGGCAGGCAGCATCAGCTCCCTCTGTGGGTGTAAATTTCCTTATGGAGAATTTGTTCACCATTTGCCAAAGAGAGAAAGCTTACTCTAAACACTCCGATTTCCTTCACCTACGAAAATTGGAACTCTCGTATGATTGAAGTATTCTTAAACCTAAGCGTGGAAACTACCATTCGTAATTTAACCATTAAACATGGTGGATGTTCTGGGTCAAGATCAAAACAAAACAAAATAAAAATAAAGCAAATCCATTTTCTTGGGTAGTATTAATGGTCTATTATCTGATATTTCCTACATGTCTGAAGCTCAAATTTACATATTGCTTATATTTTATGTATGTATTACAACTACCAGATCCGTTTGTGTTGCGTTCTACTGTGGTGCCCTACTTTCGGCTGACCGGTGGTCAGTATTTGGGGGAGGGTAACGTGGAGTATCTCACTGAAGACGGCTGGTATCCAGTGTGTGATGTCCCCGTAGAATACCCGGAACTGATGTGTAAACTATTCGGATTTGTGTTAGTATATGAATACATGAGTCAGTACAAGCAATGTAATCTGCCTTTGTCGTATTCGATTCCTACGTAAGTAAGTGACGTTCTTGTGTTTAGGGACTTTTAAATGCAAGTTTATTTTTGTTGGTCTGAAATGAGTCGCAAATATTTGTCTTCTTTGTCGTCATTTAGGATCAGAAATTACTGTCTCTTCTTCCCAGAATCGTCTTGGAATGTTACCACTTTTCGGCTTAATTTACAGAGGATTTTCCCAGAAGAAAGGCGGCATTCCCAGACGTTTGGATCACATTAACAAATGTTACAGCCTACAGTCCTGTTCCGAAGACGGCTGCAGTTTTCAACAGCAGGCCGTCAGGGCGTCGTCCCGGACAAACGGCCTCAGTTGCTCCAACAGCAGTACGTATGTGTCGGCCTCAACTTAAAAACTAATCTTACTGCTTAAAATCTGCGTGAAATATTTACGGCTCAAACTCATAGGGCTTGTGACCAGGTTATGCGATCTGTCTGCGACCAAAAATGGTGAAATGATTGACAAATCGTAGGAAGAGCGCACGACTGGTCACAGGGGTCAGGGCTGATCACCAAAGCAATACTAGTTGTTGGAAGCTCGATGGTAGTTTTTTTCAGAACTTTTGACACGGGATTGCAAACTGTAAAACTGGTCCCATACACAGGACCTTATATGTAACTTGATTTCATTAAGTTATATATCGGTATTCTGTTTCGATGATCGGTTGTCCGTCTGTCTGCCTGTTCACCAACAGATGTTAACGTTTCTTTCAGTTACGGTTTTTGTCCAGTTTCAACAAAGCTTGGTACGAGTTTTGATCGTGCCTTGACCATGTGTATGTATGTTTGTGTGGTGAACATTTTTTTGTTTTCAAAATGCGACCCCTCCCACAGGTTTTCTCCCATAATAAACTCTATCCACATGTGGGTGTGAAGATATATAAGCATTGGTGCAATTTTCGTTTTCGATGGTTCATTGTCCGTCTATATGTCTCATATATGTTAATATGTCTCTCAGAATGTTACTCCTACAAGTTTTGTTCAGTTTCAACGATACTTGAGATAAGTGTAGACTCCATCAAGACACATAAAAATTCCTCTGTATTGATTTCAGAATGTTGCTTCTCCAACAAACTTAACCTGATTTTATTGAAACTTGACACAGATGTGACTACATTAAGGTGTATATTTCGTAGTATTGATTTTGAATTTTGATTGTTCGTTTTCCGTTATATTTCCCACCCAGCTAGTGGTAACACTTGTTTCAAAATCTCACTTCTTCTGCAGTTTTGTTCGGTTTCATATAAATTTGGCACGAATGACAAGAACACATAATAGTTAGTATCAGTTCTGACTTCAACTAGAACGTCTGTTAAGTCTGTATCTTCTTACAGTTTGTGTGTGATTTCAGTGAAACTAGCTGTAAATGAAGTCATCTAGTGTATGAACACCCACATACATAATTTTGTAAACGATACCCTGATGACTTTATTCCAACCAGCGCGCTAGCGCAGCGTAATGACCCAGAAGCCTCCCGCCAATGTGGTCGCTATGAGTTCCAGTTCACGCTGGCTTCCTTTCCGGTCGTAAGTGGGAAAGTGGCGCCAGCAAGCTGCGGATGGTCGTGGGTTTCCCCCGGAATCTGCCCGGTTTCCTCCCACCATAATACAAGCCACCCTCATGTACGTGAAATATTCTTGAGTACGGCGTAAAACACAAATAAATAAATAAATAAATAAATAAATAAATATCCCAACCAGAGTATTCTCACCAGAGGCTCTTGTTTTAGCAGTCTTAGCCCAGTAAACTCTATCGAAGTTATGTCTCACTTAAGACCAAGACGACTTCAAGATCTAGAGGATAATATGTTGCCTCTGTCAGACTGTATCTTTCTTCCTCATAATGATGGTTGGTATGCTGGAAATAGGGCAGTAATCAGAGAGTAGACAACGAAATAGCAAACTTAATTCAGTGTAGTAAATGCATACAAGACTACGTTTTTTACTGACCCGCGACAACCTGATAGGATATCAAAACATACTTGTAAGCAGGGTATTCAACATGAAAGATTTGTATTTCACTTCTTAGCATCATTTAATTATTGTAGATGAATTTATTTCTCATTACATTATCGCATTAACACGTTACCTGAAAAACGACTTTTTTATATGTGATGAATACAGTCATAGGTGATAATCATAGAAACATACGACCTGCCTTTCAATAGTTAGAGCACACGAGGTGCCGATTCCCACCCGGCCTCAGTCAGGGAAACTGTATTTTCCCCCTCTCTCACAAGACCATCAATCTTCCTTCCGTGTTGGGTGTATATCTATGAGTTTTTTAGTTACCTCAGTCGAGGGCTTTTCCGCACCAATAAAAACTGACTGCCATCGTATAACTGAAAAAGTCATGACTGGGCGATAATAAACAGCTGTAAAATCATTAAATAAAATAAACAAACATATATATTTCTATAGATTTAGATATACATGAATTCTTGATTTTCAGGTTGCCCAGCGGGTGAACCACAATGTTCTCATCTGAACGCCAGAGGTCAGATAGTGTGCATCAATCAGGGGTACGTCTGTGACGGCAACCCGGACTGTCCGCACAGCACCGACGAGACCAACTGCAGTAAGTCTGACAGTGTAATACTAGAGTTTCCCATTTTAAAGTTACGACATCATGGATAGCTTCCATTTGTTTCGTGACGCCGTCATTTTACGGCACGCGAGTGCAAATTATTACATTTTAACACCAACGGGAGTATACAGTAATGAAAAAGATCCAGAAAAGAGGGTTTTTGTTGCACATACATATAGTTTTAAGAGGAATTCCAAAATAAAACAGGTGACGAAAGTATGAAAAAACCTCCTGTATATGGCGTTAAAAATAATTAAATAAAGCAATAAATACTGGGAAAAAAAGAAAAACAGCTGAAAAGTAAAATTTGCAAATGAACCTTATAATTTAAACAGTGAACATACCTCAGTTTTTGTAGCCTAAATGTTTTTTTTTCCTTAGGTCGATGTGGAAGGGACGAAATCATCTGTGACGTCAACACCTGTCTGCCTCAAACTGCTCGCTGTGACGGATCGCCTCAATGCCGGGATGGCTCGGACGAGTTCAAATGTTGTGAGTATAAACATCGAGAATTACATCACCGACACCTTTAAATGATGTGATCATAGTCCTTATGAAATACGCTACGAACGAGCTCAAATGTTCTAACACAACACACTGATGAGTTCAAAATTGTTGGTATAACCCTCGTGAAATACGACACTGGCGTTGTTGCCACCGATAACGTAGTACGTACCAATACTGTAGTAACCAACCGATATTGTATCACTTTTTGACCGGTAATGTTACAGCGACCGACACTGTTGTAAGAGTGACCGACAGTGTTAAACTGTGTTATTACTACATTATGTAGCGAGTGTGACCTTCGGGAAACACGATGAGATGTTCATATGTTGGAAGTGTTACCCTTGTGAATTACGACTCTTGACAAGCTTTAAAAAAATCATACCGCCTAGGAAAATCTGTTAGGCCTACAGATATATGCCATCTAATTAAAATGTTTTTAGCATGTTTACTCTCGCTGAACAGTGCGACGACTGCATGATTTAAGTCTATTCCATTTTGTCATTTAGGACCCGACCAGGGCTAATGGTGCATAACAGGGGAAATCCATTACAGACCAGCTCAACTTTGACAGTTTGGTGGTTATAGACCACCCACTTGACCATACACCATGGTGTCGACTAGTGAAATGACGATGTTGACTAGTTCAAACATTGGATGGCCTCGGCAATATGGTATTGACTTGTTTACGTGTTGCATGACTTTGGCAATATGCTATCGACTACTTCAAACGCTACATGGCCTTGGCAATATAATAATTGACTAATTTACGTGTTGCATGACATTGGCAATTTGATATCGACTTGTTCAAATGTTGCATGACCTTGAAAATATTCCACCTTGCCCAGGACAGGGAATTTGTCAAATCACTCTTCTTGCAGCCAGAGTAACACTGAGGGGTCAAAGACGCTGACATGACCGTTTGCGCAGTGTAACGTTCGTTTAAGACCCATTTGTCTTTATCATTTCGTATCTTCACGTCACATGTGAAAAAGTTCAGCAGTTGTTTGCTAAGGGTCGGTGGTTTACCCCCCGGCATTCCTGTTTCCTCCCGCCATAAGCCTGATTGCCATCATATAGGTAAAAAAAATCGTATGTGTGGCATTAAATCAAAACCAATTAAATAAATAAATTGTATTTTGTAGTGTACCGATCCCTCTCCAACAGTGAGCTCCTTATGGCCCACTTCAGGGGAAGTGATCACCCAGTGTGTTATGGGGACCATCTCAAAACCCCTGATAATACCAGCTTAGCGGACCAGATATGCAGACAGCTTGGACAAGGGTAAGTCTCTGCATACCTGACTCTGTGGGTATCACCCCTTCTTCCACCCACACATTCCTCTTCTTACGAAACAGTCGCAACGTATGCCTGGTGTACAGCCCATAGCAACATAATGTTTTTACTTTTGAAGGTTTATTGACTGACTAAATGTTTGCAAAAATAGGAATTAGTTCACCTGACAGAAGGCTGTTAAGTCTGAATAGAATTTGTCACACAAGAATCCCAGTCACTTCCTTTGTTTATCCCTGTAACTACCAGATGGCGATGTGTCGGGACTCGGTATTTTATAGACTTCGGTACAAACCAGCAGTGATTGCATTTTCTCAGCTGACTGATGCTTTTTTTGTACTACGCGTTAATAATCTTTCATACATGAAAAATATTAATGAGAATCGAAATATAACTCTAGGTTTTACGTGTTTTGATTTTACTGTTAAAAGTCTTACAGGGTGTAACAGTATCGCTAATCTGAGAGCAAAAATGATAACCAAATGGCTTGTTCAGCTCTCAGACAGCGATATGCCTTACACAAGATCAAACAAAGAAACACGAAGACACTTGAATATTTATTTGTCCATTTATTTGATCGGTGTTTTACGCCGTAATCAAGAATATTTCACTTATACGATGGCGTCCAGGATCGGGACGAAACCGGGCAGATCCCGGGGGAAACCCACGACCATCCGTAGGTTGCTGGCGAATGGAAGGATGACACTGTTCTGCAAGTGCCGAATGGTAGTAGGCACGGCACGCTGACGATGGTTTGTATCCAACGGCCCTTCTAGGTGCAGCTCCCAGGGCGGACTGGTAAACCACGTCGTCCGTAATATCGAGCTGATGATGTATGTTTCGGCCCGCCTCGAGCTTGGCATAAAGTCACCTCCAGAGTAATTTGGAAGGACGAGTTTGTGGTCGCACAAAGATACAATGAGCGATACATGCTCCAAAATAACGTCTTAGAAAAAAGCAAGTTGCAAAAACACAGTTTCACTAAGTGCTGCGCGTAAAAAAAAAATGGAGTACAAAATGACAAATGTCGAGTAGCGTGAAACCCTAGCTCCAATAATCCCAGCAAAATCCTCAAGTGGACGTAAGTAAATATGACTGCGACACTTCTGTAGCTTCGTCGCTCAAATTAATAGATTAACGTAAAGAAAATTCTGGATGGTTTCATCGTAAAGATGTTTACAATTCGGGTACATCTGTCCATAATGTACGCTATATGTACAATGACACGAAACCCATAAACACAGACGCCTCGAGAAAGCGCGACTGAAATACAGCCCAGGAAACAACGTATGCAGAGGTCAAAATGTAGGTCAGACGCTGACCCGATTAAAATATTCCAGTAAAATATTCCAGTATAATACTTTAATTATGAGTTTCAAAGGGGAAACGGAAAGAATAAATGGAGATATAAGTAAATGCAAGTGCATGTAACATATAGGATGTTATTGTTGTCCCGCACAGCGGCCTGTACAAAGTGACGCCATCAGGGACGTTTGTGACAGGTGTAGAGCTGCTCTCGCTGGACTGGCCAGACCCACTGTCTCGTTCTCTGCACACAAAGTAAGTAGATTTACACATCCATGTTCAATGGAAGTTTAAGCTGGTTGTCTACCCTTTCCCGCCAGATGTCCCTGCAATACGAAGACTTGAGTTATTTATTTGATGGGTGTTTTACGCTATACTCAAGAATGTTTCACTTATACGACGGCGGCCAGCATTATGGTGGGAGGAAGTTGGGCAGAGCCTGGGGGAAACCCATGATCATCCACAAGTTGCTGGCTGACCTTCACACGTACGACCGGAGAGGAAGCCAGCATGAGCTACACTTGAACTCAATCATTGGTGGGAGGCTTCTGAGTCATTGCGCAGCGCTGAGCCACGGAGTTCCCCCGAAAACTTGATAGCAGCATAGCCACCTTTTTGTCAACGTTGAATGTCAAGAATTTTACCAGGTGATGATAGACTGCTGTGGATAACGTAATGGAGAATGAAGAAAAACATTCTGAGATGTTTCGCTTGGGCCACCCAATGTTAAGTGTGAGTTGTTGAGGGTTAGATAAGGTCTGTTTATATGCCTTTGGATGTGAAAAAATATTTGTAAAAGGTACATTTACAAGCAATTTGGCACCATGTTTCACTAGGTTCCATGCTCTCCACACCTTTGCTTTGTTATAGTGTGACATGACCTTGACAACATGAAAGTGACTAAAGTATTGTATGACCTTGAAAACATGATATCCACTAGTTATTGTTGCATAACCTTGACAATTTGGTATGAAATACCCTTACAATCTGGGTTGCTTTGGTGTCTGTTTTGTCCCGATGGGGAAAGCGGCATGGGTAAAGTACTCATCTTTTAATCACGAGGACAGTCGAGGTTGGGGATCAATCCCGGCCCGAAGTGGGGAATTCCGTCAGTGTTAGGAAATGTTTGAAATGACATAATCAATTAATTACGAAGACCACAGCTCTATCGGGCTATAACTGCCAAGGGCAATAGAAATACAGTAGTTTATAGCTGTGTTGTATTGTCATATGATTGGACCCCTCTCCCCGCCCCGACCGGAACGGCCTATTAAGAAATAAAGCCAAATATTCCATGTATGCCTTAAATATGATTCAACGCTTTGTCGCAGTGTCGTAATACACTCTGTCCAGATTTTCATCATCGGTAAATTTTGTTGTAACCATGAATTCGTCTCTTTCAGCTGCGAATCAGCCAAGATTTTCTGTAAATACGAAGGTATGTTCGAACATTTGTATTCTGAATATAAAAGCAAGGGGTTTTGTAGATGCATTAAACAGCAATGATAACGTGGAAGTATTGTTCTGTTCTCAAAATTTTTGAGCACAACAGCTCTGAAAATGATTTACTGATATCAGGCAAACTTTTATATCTTCCTTTATTCTCTTAGTCACCAGGGTTCATCCGTCACAAGCTCAAATCCAGGTCTGGCTGATTTTGCCGTCTCTATTTGGTCAGGGTGGCTGGCAAATTACTTTTACTTTGACTTGATAACAATGTTACTTACCACATCGAAAAGTCGTCTCCAAGTAAATTTAAGTTGAACATCCAAGAGAATCTCTTCTATGTTATGTCATTCCCATCTTCCCATATGCCATTGAAAGAGTTAAATTACCTTTAGAGATGTGTTTTGCCTTTTTAAGGAAGGTCCCTTTACCGATTTTCCAGGTTTCATTGTTCTTGCAGTAGTGAGTAATAGACGGTACGGTGAACGTGTTGCTTTACATAAATTTTTGCCACCAATGCGCTCGCTGTGAGTTCAAATCCAGCTCATGGTGGCTTCCTCTCCGGCCGTACGTGGGAAGGACAGCCAACAACCTTCGGACGGTCGTGTATTTCCCCCGGGTTCTTCCCGATTTCCTCCCACCGTAATGCTGGCTGCCGTCGTATAAGTGAATTATTTTTAGTACGGCGTAAAACCCCAATCAAATAAATAAATAAGTACATAAAAATTTTTGCAAATTCTTTTGTAAATTCTTCCATTAATATGACGTACTTAATCACACATGGCAAGTGTTGACCTGGAAGCGACCAATTACTCCTGCCCCCCCCCTAAAGCTAACAATTTGTAAGTGGAATGGCAATTAATTAACAATGATTGAAGAAAAAATAAATGAATCTAATTTCACATCTTTCCGATTTCTTGGCCACTGTTTAAGTTTTTAAGGCTTTGTTTGAAATGTAATACATTTAACCAGAGAAAATAATAGTTAAAGTTACAGAAAACGCAAAGGTGAATATATGGTACGCAAAAAGACCATTGAAAAGCGGTATTTGAAAATACTTTCACTGACTGTTTTTTTTTTTTAGATTTTTTTCAATAAGGTACAACTCAAAACCACAATAAATATATAGATAAATAAGTAAATAAATAAATAAATATCGGGACAGAGAAAGGACCGTTCAACTTTATACTGGATATATAATCATGTAGAAAATAGAGGAAAAAGGCATTTCTGAACACTTCATTTACATGTACTACTTCTCCACATCTACTTGAGTAGGGCGTTAAACAGTAAGCATTCATTCAAGCATTCTCCACATCTGTGCCTACAAAACTTAAGATTCGAGATGTACAGGTATATGAATGATTACACATTCAGATTCTACCATACGTACGCCTCTGCCACGCGCCCTTTATTACAGCATGCGGCGTACGGCTACTGGAAGACCCGGATGTGTTCTCTCTGGCGCCCGTGAACATCTCTGACCAGAATCCCTCCCGTCCCAGGCCCTCGGTGACTGAGGAGTGGCCCTGGCACGTGGATATCCATCATTCCAGCAAATACCTCTGCACTGGAGTATTTATATCCCCTGAATGGGTTTTGGTTGACTCCAGCTGTATTGAGACGCCGTAGTAAGTGTATATTTATTGTTACTAAGTTAATTGCACACACTAAGTTAACTGCCGTGTGGCAATTATTGACACAAGTTGTTTTGGCAATTATGAAAAAAGAATGAAATTAATTCTATTAAAAGATTACATTTTCATAGCCGATAAAGTTTGATTACGCAAATGACTTCCGGCACTAGGGCAACTTTCACAAAAATTCGTGCGTCATTTTTTCGGTACCTTTTCTCGTGAAAGATGTCGTCTTGGTTACAGCGCCATAAGGGGACGTAATTTACGAGAAGAAATACGAGAAAATGATTTACGAAGTTCTGTGAAAGGGGTCTCTGGCCCTTGGCGGTGTGCCTCAGATGCTTGCCTTCCACTGGTTAGATCACACGAGACGTGTGTTCAATTCCATTCTAGGGCAGAACATTTTAAAAATTATCCTGATATTGCTATTCTTGCTGTCAACATGGTCATAAAGTGGTGGTATGTGCTCTCTTGTGTAGCATCGCATGAAGTTTGCTCTAAACCACTTGACAAAAGGTCAGTCGCTAACTCCAGGTACCCTTTGTCCTCACAAATTACACTTTACGCCACCAGTCTTCGTGAGCGCCGTAAAGGATCAATCAATCAAGGAAAATGTAGTAAACCTAAAATTTAACATTACAGTGCTTGGACACAGCGTGATGAAATGTTCCCCCGCATATCCTCGCCTCCATTCATCTATACAAAAGTTGAAAACGGTGTTGTTGTTGAACAATCGGCTCCAGGCTTCAGAATGTTGCATGCGATCCCCGTTCCTGACCAAACCAATCAAACCATGACACTAATTCTGGTCACGCCGCAAAACGGAAGTTCCCCCCAGAATTACCCAGCATGCCTACCGCACACAGAGCTTCCGGAATCTCCGATCTGCCACATACTGGGTTATACCAGCCGTGTAGGCGGTAAGTATCATTATGTTTACTGAGTATTGAACCGAAGAAATTCCTGATAGTGGACTTACACTATTATCATACACTTTAAATTGAAGTATTTTTGGCGTTAGATGTTCATTTATTTGCTCGTTGTGTAACACCGTATTCAAGAATTTTGATTCTGGTGATGGCAAGTGAGCATTATGGTTGAAGGGAAACGGATAGCCCGAGGAAAACCAACGACATTTGGCACGTTACTGACGAACTTCGCGTGACACATGTGAAATACAGATGTATGCGCCATATTGGTGGAAAGCAAATGGTCCTCATTAGACACGAGCTTTGTTGTAAAGGCCCCACAAGCAGGGAAAGCAGGGGTGTAATTAGACAAATGTGATAATCCGAATTTATTGATTTATTTATTTATTTTACGGTTTCATAATCCGAAGGCCATGATCTTGTATGTACTGTGAAAGATTACTTGATAACTTGCCTATGCTCTCTTGAAATGCAAAGAGCTGCTGTGAGCTTTGTTCCCAGTCTGGATGGTTCAATATTATTTGCCTTTCACCAATGTAGCATGGAAAATCTGTGCGTCAGGGTCCTTCTGAAACTTGCTCAGTATAGGTCGGTGGTTTTCCCTGACACTCATTTGCGTCATCGCCAGCCTAACTTATAAAGTCGTATACGTGACAAACTCTTGAGTGTTGATTAACAAGACTTTCAACAAGAACATTTATAGAATGAATAAACAAATCCAATAAACTATGTCGTAATCATTTTATTCTTGCAGCTTCTATTCATACATCCCAAATGGAAGTAGCCGTGCCTTTGGCTGACCATTTTCAGTACAGCATCGACTCAGTAGATCCCGACAGTCAGGTATTGTATTGTATTGGAAAGCAAATATTCGGCAGTTGCATCCATGGTGTGGTTTATGGCCTATGGAATCATCCCGCATACAGGGTGTATCAGAACATATTTAGGACATTTTACTTAGGTTGTAATAGAACATGTTATAGATGGTGTATGTATGCACGAGAACATTTTTATTGTCTTGCATAACGCAATTACAGATTTATGGCACAAGTGAATATACTGGCTGCAAGCAGGTGCATGGCTCTTGTCTAGCAGAACGCATTTGTGGCGTCGAAGCACACATATATAGTGAATGAAATATTTATTTATTCATTTATTTATTTGATTGGTGCTTTACGCCGTACTCAAAAATATTTCACTTAGAGGACGACGGCCAGCATTATGGCGGGAGGAAACCGGGCAGAGCCCGGGAGAAACTCACGACCATCCGCAGGTTGCTGGCAGACCTTCCCAAGGACGGCCGGAGAGGAAGCCAGCATGAACCAGCGACCGCATTGGTGGGAGGCTTCTACGTCATTACTCTGCGCTAACCGACTGAGCCACGGAGGTCCCCGAAATATTTACTTCAGACGAGGACATATTTGTCTTCCATCCGAACACATTTAGGAGGTCCGAGAGCATATTTACATGCTGTCTGTTTATACGTATGATAACACATTGATGGCTCGGCCGTCGTGCAAGTGAAATGTTCTTGAATAAGGTGTAAAACACCATTCACGTTTATCATGTATAAGACTATATAGATATTTACATATGTAATTATGATCTATCACGAGACATTTATGGCGTAGGAGATTCAGTTTATGATGAACAATGACATACATGTATGGCATGCAAAACTATATTTATGTTCAGTCATAACGTATTTATTACGTAGATGAACACATTTATGCTGTATTAGACCATATTGACCTTATGAACGTTCCTCTGTCTTTGGCAAGGTTTTTTTTTCATTAAAAATCTTGAGTTTAAGCTCTATGCTACAATCGAAAAAATTTATGAAAAAAAACAAAGTTTTTATACAACATCAGGATACGTTTTTATGATCAACGGGAACACGATCATCAATACGAAATTCAGTTGATGGTTTGTGACAGGAATTATCTGGCAGTCATTAGTATAGCTGTGGTTAATTGAAAGCAGTATATTACCAGCATCCATGAATAGCCAACAACAGGATGTGACCATATAGCTGTGATATGGAATAGAGCGTGTCGTTAATATACTAGCAAGTAGCCCTTCGTTCGTACATGGAATATCAACCAACAAGCAGCAGGTGGTCCTGGGTTCCCCATGGGCTCTGTCCGGTTTCATCCCAAAATACTGTTGGCCACCGTCGTATGAGTGAAATTTTCTTGAGTACGGCGTAAAACACCAATGTATGTATGTGTACTTGGGTTTTACGTCGTACTCCACAATTTTTCAGTGATATGGCAACAGGGTGCCCTTAGAATGTATGTATACTGGATATTCCTGCTGCAGGGCGAGTCCATGCCACCAAAGTGCTGCCGCCACTGGAATATCATGCCGAAGACACTAGACATGACCCGCCCAGGGTAAACTACCAGTGTGATAAATAAATAAATAAACAAGTAGTCAGTAGCAAACTTGCTGAGCAGAAAGAAAGGGTTGTATTAAACAGCGTTTATATTTTATTTTCAGCTGGGTTCTTTGCCTGTATTAGTATGCCTAAATTCCCGCGGATTGTGGGAAATTCAAGGTGTTGGAAACCGGTTGGACAACATAGGAGTGTACAAGCAGTTTACAAACGTACAAAGCCTGTCCACGCGACTCAAAGATATCATGGGTAATAAGTTTTTTCATTGCCCTGAAATGGTACAGTGAATAAAGTATATCCATGTCCAGTGTACGGCTTTTCAGCTGCACTCGCAGTAGCTGCCGTTCTTTGATCTGCCGAACTGATTCACAAAAGGTCTTAAGAAGGCGTCCTGTGCCATGAATGAAATTTATTAGAAAGAAAAATGTCAGTTTTCTGCATGACGTAATTCACTTTTACAATATAAGATCTTCCTGTGAGCATAGGCTTCCTGTCATAGTAACCTTTTCTTTTTAAACAAGAATCTTCAAGGCATAATGAAATGTGATACGGCAGTATTTTCTCTCATGTTCCACTGGATTGTTCTCTGTTAGAACAAGAATGCATTTTCAAGTGCCGTCACACTGGTCGATGCCTGTACGATCACGGTTTTCTCTGTAACGGTGAGACAGACTGTGAGGACCTCAGCGACGAGGAGGACGCGCTCTGTGGTGAGTTGTGCTCACTTGTAAACCGTGGTAAAGACGTCCTGATTTGTAAATTGCGGTAAGTTGTCCTCGCTTGTAAACCGTGGTAAAGACGTCCTTACTTCTAAACTGCGGTAAGTTGTCCTCGCTTGTAAACCGTGGTAAAGACGTCCTTACTTCTAAATTGCGGTAAGTTGTCCTCACTTGTAAACTTTGGTAAAGATGTCCTTACTTCTAAACTGCGGTAAGTTGTCCTCACTTGTAAACTGTGGTAAAGATGTCCTCAGTGGTAAAATATGCTCATTAATATTCAGTGGTAAAATATGTTAAGTAGTCTCTAGTTGTGAAATATGGTAATTCACTTTCAGTTGCATAATATGGTAGCCCATCCACAGTTTAAAAAGGTGGGAAGTCATCTTTCATTTTAACGGTGGCAAGTCATCGCCAGATTTAAACGTTGGTAAATCTTTCACTTTAAACGGTGGTAAGTCATATTTTATTTTAAACAGTCAACGCCAGTTTTAAGCAGCATTAAACAGTAGATCATGCCCAGTTTTAAGCCGTAATAAGTTTGCCATTTTATTTGTAAACCAATTATTCTCCCTTTTGGGTGGTAATTCATTAAGTCTCAAACGGCCCTAACTAATTTTAAACGATGTTTGGTAATACTATGCTGTAAACAGCAATAAGAAGTCACCGTTTTATTGTTTGGTATCATTGTACATTGATGGTTGTATTTTCAGTGACCTCCCCTAACTGTACATTTGAGTACGGCATGTGTGGGTACAGTAACGTTCGCCCCTGGAATGTGACCGGACATAAGCTGTGGACACTTGTAAGGGCACGTGCAGATTCGCGTGATCTTCGAAAACCATCGATGGACCACTCTACCCAATCTGACCGCGGTATGCAAGCTTTCCACACGTTTATTTGAATCTATATAAATTATCAGTATGTTGTCTTCATTTGAATAGCATATGTTTAGTAGATACATATAGAAGATATTTTACGTATGTGTAGGAATGATCAAGGAGGTTACGCGTTCGAATAAAACCTTCGATGTCTCGGACGCAGCTTTGTCAGACGGACACCATAATGCTGGCCTCCATATTATAAGTAAGATATTTCTGAGGACGACGTTACACACCGATCAAATAAATAAGTAACTGAATTAATTTATTGAGACCACCTGACCAAGGGCTTTGGTTTACCCGGTGACCGCCAGGTTCATTACCCTCAAACCCAACTGCTGTCACATAAGTGAAAAATACTCGAGAACGGCGTAAAATGCCACAGAACGGTCGGCGCAGATAAACTTTGCCCGAAATGCAGTTTCCACTGTGTCAGCTGTCTTTGATATTGATCACCATGTCAACTCAGATTAATATTGATTACCATATCAACTGTCACTTGTACTGATTACAGTGTCGATCGTCATTCATACTGGTTACCATGCCAGCTGTCTTTGATGTTGGTTACCAAGGCGACTGTCTCTGACACTGGCTACCATGTGAGTCATCACCGATGCTGGTTACCATGCCACCTGTCTGTGATACTGGTGACCTTGTAATCTTGCTGCCTGTAACCACGTGAATCCTCTATCATACAGGTTACGTCCTGGGTGTGGAGAACTATGCCAGCAGTATTGCCTACTTGGCCTCTCCGGTGTTTTCTCCGTTCAGCCAAGAGAGTTGTCTGAGGTTTTCCTGGCACTCCAGAAGACAGATAGTCAACAACCGTGAGTTATTCAAAGTACTCAGTACATGGTTCTGCCTAATCTTGTTTTGCAAGTACAGTTTCTGCCTGATACTGTTTTTCCAGTGCAGTTTCTGTCTAGCCCTGCTTTGTCTGTACAGGTTATGCCCAATGTTATTTGCCAGCAGAGCTCATGCCCAATCCTGTTTTACCAGCACAGCTTCTGTCTCAACCGATGTAAATGTATTTCCTTGATTCCAAAACAGTTTCCAGTATTTATGCACCCTTAATATTACACCACTATGTTCTTGATTTGCATATAATTGTTAGTGAGGTGAGGAGCTTGCTGGCTTTCGTGCATGAACTGAAATATTGTGTGGGGTGAGAATTTTTATTCATCCTACGCATTTCACCCTAATCACAATGGCATAATAATTGTAGTTACAACATGTTCCTTTGTTTTCTGTTCCTATTTTTGACAGTCCTAACTTGTGATAAGCAGTTATTTTTAGCTTATTGATGGGACATAATAAGCATAAGCATAATTCTTGCAGAATTCTGTTCGCTTTTTTATATTTCTGCTCATATTGCACCGTAGGTTTACGTCCCGTCGGTGGATCAACCAGATTTCCCCCAAGCCCATCTAATCTGCCACCAGAAATGCCCGCCCAATCTACCAATTTTACCAGTTTGTTCGGCAGAGCGACCAATATTTTGACCGTGTACGCCACCGTAGGTACCGTAACCCAGGAGGTTAATAAGCTAAGAGCCGCCGATTTCAACAGAGAAATCAGTTTCCGGGCGCAGTCGCCAACATTCGAGAGGGCCGCTGTTACACTGCCACCAAATACAGGAAGGTTTTACGTCAAGTTTGATTCTGGAGCGGCTGAGAGCGGAGAAGCGATTTCTACGTTCATAGATGATGTACAACTTACTTCTGAACCCTGTTCTGAAGGTATATAAACGGTGCCCTAGTGCAAAAACCTTTCGTGGTAATCGTTAGTCCACAGCGTGTCGTCCTTTATTTGTCATGTATTTGATTGGTGTTTTGCGCCATATTCGAGAATATTTCACTTATACAGCATTATGGTTAGAGGAAATCTGGCAGATCCCGGGGGAAGCCCACGACCATCCGCAGGTTGCTGGCAGACCTTCCCACGTACGGCCGGAGAGGAAGCCAGCATGAGCCGGACTTCACAGCGACCGCATTGGTTGGAGGCCGGTCATTGCGCTGCGCTAGCGCGTTAACCAACTGAGCCACGGAGGCTCCCTGTCGTCCTTTACAAGTTCTTTATAATATAATTTGTCTTTACCGACATAATACGTTGCACCTGTACGTCAGTTGTGGGAAGTTGTGCCGTTTACTAAATAAGGGACCTCCGTGGCTCAGTCGGCTGGCGCGATCGCGCAGCACAATGGCCCTGAAGCCTTCCACCAAGACGGTCGCTTTGAGTTGAGGCCCAGCTCATGCTGGCTTCCTCTCCGGCGGTACGTGGGAAGGTCTGCCAACAACCAGAGGATGGTTGTGGATTTCCGCGGGTTCTTCCCGGTTTCTTCCCACTATAATCCTGGCCGCCGTCGAATAAGTGAAATATTCTTGAGTACGGCGTAAAACTCAAATCAAATCAATAAATAAATTTACTAAATATAAAAGACTGCAACACAGAGAGCTGTATAAGGGCAACAACGACAATGTGACGGTTAGCAAATAGTCACCCGAAATCGGTTAAAACCGCTATCTTGCCACTATTCATCAGCAAGGGTTTTATTTTAGTTGTTCTTCTAACGTCTTAAATAATGCCACCGTACACGTCACCTACAGCACAACAGTTTTTAAAAAAATTAGGTAAAAATGTAGTGTTAGGACAATATACTTTTTCTGAGTTTGCGCGTGTGGAAGTACTCACGAATGTCCTTTATGACGATTACAATTAAATGTTCTGTTGCCATGAAATAAACAGATGAGGGCAGACAGATTTGAGGCATTTGAATTCCATGTTGCCTATACGATATAAGAGCAAAGCTAGAGCATCGACAACAGTGTGATAGTTGGCAAAAGGTCACACCTTACAAGTGAAAGCTTACCTTTTTTCATTTAACCTGAGTTAGGGCCCATTGATTGATCGTTTATCGATCTACTACACATTATTGCCACACGTTACCAGTGGAACATGTGGAACCACAAAGATGCCCTAAATTTTTACTGTCAGTCAGTCGGCGTTGATTGGAAATACATGCACAGGCATTTGTTTACAGTGAGGTTGGAGAGAGGGCGAGAATGGGAAAAGAGAAGATTTTGTAAAATGATATAGGTTGCCTTTGGTCTCCCCAGAAGACATTTTTGTGATAATTGGGAATGCTGAACCAGTGCGTTATGTTTTTCATATGTGAATACATGGATGTTCACTAAGTTCATCACGCTCATGTTTCAGGATCCGGAGATTGTGATTTCGAAGACGCAGGACTTTGCGGATACCGGATACTCTATGATGATTTTGATTGGATGACTGTAACAACGCAAACTAACCAATCAACAGATGCTCTCAAATCAACAGAGACGTTGTTAAGTAAGTGAACTTGTTACTTAAAAGTTAACTTCAAGTTGTTTATTCAATTATACACGAGTGGCAAGTTGTACCTTGGATTCTCCACGAAAAGGGCCGCCTCTGGGACAACGAGGATGAAAGGTCGAATTCTGCTATCACTGATCCGGAAGCTTCTTCCTCCATGCACATTGCATGGATCTGTTTTTCAAAACGTCTTAACTTTACCACGGTTTAGGTTATTCACGATGAACTATCCCTCATGGGGGTGGGGTGGGGGGGTGGTGGTGGTGGTTCCAACTTGATATTCCAAGCTGTATTAAAAGCTGTGAATAAAACAAAAACCTGCACTATTATTAAATTATTCCTGACAAAAATAATCTTGTCAGTGCCACATTTCGTTTGTATAGAATTTTGAATTGTCAAGCGTACCTTGTGGTTGGAAGAAACCTGCCAGCCATGAATACTAATTAATAAAAGTGTTTTTTCTTTATCATTTTCGCAGATCGTTATTTGGTGATGGCATTGAACTACACGGACAAGAACTACATCGCCAGTCCAACAATCCAAAAAGACACTCAGCATGGATGTCTCAGCTTCTCATACCAGATAGACGACGTTCAGGGTGGGTCTCTGGCGATGTACACCGTGGCCGGGGAGATCAGCGTCAGCAAATCAGACTTCGTCGGGCAGAAAGTATGGGGTGTAACATCGGCTGGTCAGCACAGCTGGAGGTCTGTCAAAGTTGACCTAAACTATACTGGTCACTCAAGGTTCAGGCTGGTGTTTGAGGGACAAGGGAGAGGCGGAAGTGGTTTTATAAGGCTGGATGATATCCGGCTATCTCCTGCACTGTGTCAACCATTAGGTGAGAATGTATATCTGAGGCACTTTACAGCACATATCAATCCATGGCTGTATTTGACTTAAAGTTTGGTCTGTAAAAGATGCGATATCGAAAGCATATAAAAGCCCTACAATGATAATGAGCGCTATGATTGAAGTCAAATGGGCTTTATATTGAAGCACTAATCGGCGAACTGACTGGTTTCTCTCTGTTTTACGTCGTATTGCAGGTGAGTCATGGTGTCTTTGCTTTTAAATGAGTTTGAACGCCTTCTGGTTGATTTATTCTACTTTGCATTGAACCCGAGTCATGTTATGTACGCTTGTGAACGACATGTTGTTGGTTCACTTTAGGTTGTATTGAAAATGCCTTGTGTCAGATGACTTTTTTGGATGAATTTGGACGCATCGTGGAAGACTCGCACGCTTAGGTTTCCAGTATGACTGAAAAAGATTTCCAAAAAATCTGGAAATAAAGCTATTTATTTATGGCTTTCAGCGTGTACACCAAACGAGTTCAGATGCCTAGAAACTATGACCTGCATACCAAAGGAGGAAAAATGTAACTCTGTCAGGGATTGCTCCGACCTAGATCTTTCGGATGAGACAAACGCAGACTGTGGTAAGTACTTGATCAAGTTATCAGCACTATATTCTGTTCCTTTTTTTAACTTTTCCCGTATGTTCATCTCAGTAAAATCACCCATATTCATTATCGAAAATTGCCTTTAGTCAGGTACACATAACACCCCAAGCTCTGCACAATTGTATGTTTGGAAGTCCATGTCATTGCGACGGAAAATGCGGTTAGAATATATGCTTTTCAAACTACAGACTGAAGCAAATTATGATAGTGACTATGAGTGGCTAAAGGGAGGTAAATACAGGCTACAAGTTAAGAATATAATAGGGGATTTGACTGTGCCATATGCACGACAGAAGAAGATAGTGGGTGTGTTATTCTGTGACTAGCTCATACTTGACTGACGTGAAGAACTAGTATTTGTTACTATGTCACACTAATTAAAAGCAATACTGACTTTTGGGACATAGGTACTACTATTGATATAGCGCCGTCTAGATCTTGCCTCTGTATGTTGTCTAAGGGAGGATAACTCACATAGCGCTATACCTATATATGACTATATTTTAAAACATCGCTGATGACTTTAAGTTTCTTACATGTTACCAGTGTAGTTTACTATTTATGTAGCTAGTTATTATTGCATATTCCTTTGAGAATTGTTGTTTCACGATTCTTTTGGGAATGGACCTTGTGATTATCGACTTACGCTTGAACGTACATGATTTTAAGATGGCTCTGGTTTGATACTCACAAAATTCACACTTTAGTGATATTATGGTATTGATTATTCCTTCAGGTCCATCCTTCAATTGTTCATTTCATGATCCGTTTTTGTGTGGATACCGGAATGACACGAGCCAAACAGGCGTTTGGATTTTTGTGCCATATACACTGGGTTACGGTAAGTAGTTTTGTAACGTGGGTTTTTAGTTTTGTAACAAGGAAAGTCATTTTGTATCAAAACAAGTGGTTTTGTAACGTGGGTTTTTAGTTTTGTAACGAGGAAAGTCATTTTGTATCAAAACAAGTAGTTTTGTAACATGGACAAGTATATTTTTAGCACTGATAATATCTATATTATATAAAAGACTACAACGTACTAAATAAACCCACAGCAGCGACGGCAGTGTGATAGTTAGCAAATTGTCAAACATAACCAGTGCAATCCGTCGTCTTCTACCTTAGAAATTGTGTTCAAGGAAGTATTTAGGAAGTAGCACTTTACACCCAGCATAATCTCACGATAAATTGTTTTGTAACTCTGACAAGTTTTGCAACACAGATAATCTGTAACAGCGGGAAGGGCGTTCAGAGGGAGGGAAGGAGTATGTTTGGCGGAGTACAAGTATCCACTGATCTTTGCCAGATATCTGACAACATATCTGACTTAAAGGACTAATGTCCAGATTTTGCTACTGATCCTAATTATGAAGATTATAACCTGTTTACAGAGTATATTACCAAGAGGGATTCTGAGAAATGTAATAATGACTTTAAATCCACCATAAATAACAGATTTACTGAGCTAGCCAATCTCAAGCAGGTTGCCCGGTGCAGCTCAGCAGGTGACGTCGTCATAGGCGGCGAACCCAAGGCTGGCTGGGTAATACAATCTGGGAATACGTATCAGAAAGATGTCATTTTCGAGATGGATTCTAGCTGCACAGAAGTAGATATACTGCCATGTAACTTTGAACCCATAGTGGACGACGCTGAAGGTCCGATTTATAAAAAGACATCTCTGGCCAGACGTCGGATTCTGAGTCTCAGACAATGCTTGTTGTCACTCTTGTAGCCTTAATTTAACACTGTACTAAATGGCGAAGTTATGAGAGCTCGTAAAGGTTGTGGTTGTATGACGTTACTCGGCCGAGACTACCGAGTTTTGGAGGAAGACATACATAAAGCCGGCCTCATTATCTAGCGATTTTATATGCTATATTATTCAGATTAATGTACACTTTAAATATCTTTTTGAATCTCAATATAACAAAGTATACAGATGTAGGTAATTATGAATAAATAGTAAATCTGGACTGTAATACTTTAAAACAACATCGGAACTTGCCAGAGCTAGGTTAAGAACTCGCGCCTTCATTAGCTCAGAAACATCTCAGCCAGCCTTCTTGTTGTTTACATACAATTTCTACAGTTAAATGTCTGTAGTAACACAGTATAGTGTTTTGAAATCAGGATAAAGTGTCTGTAGCGACACAATAAATGGTTTTGACGTTAGCACTCGTACAATGTCTGTTCCGACATAGTAACTATTGGAAATTAGGACTCGTACAATGTCTGTTCCGACATAGTAACTGTTGGAAATTAGGACGGTATCAGTTTTTCACATTAAAGGGAAAGGCCTCGTAAAAATGAACTTTTGGTGATTGAAAAGAGTATTAAAAAACTTTTTCACAAAACAGACCCAGCCAAATGTTTTGATTGCGACGTCACTTTTCTATGGCCCTAAAACAGAAATTTTTATGTCATGTTACAATTTTCATACACAGGCAAACGTCACAGGAGTGCTCTTCACTAGACCTTTATTCAGGCCTGAATATAAAAGTGTACACACGGTTGTGTGACGTCAGTGGTGAACCACATTATCAATATGGCCTACCATATCCACCATACAATGAAAACATTTTACTATCTTGGTGAAAAAATCAAAAAATTCAGTGAAGGTATTCTCAGATACAGTTTTAATGGTCTTCTCACAACACAAGTTCATGTTTACGAGGTATTTTCGTTTATGTGTATCTCATCTTTATATCCCTATTGCTGCGTGTTTCTGCAGGAGTAACTCCAGTACGCCTGCAGAACACCTACAGCACATATGACTGGATAGAAGGGAGAGTTGAAGTCTATCATGACGGCCAGTGGGGAACCATTTGTTGGAGAAACTTCAGAGACACTGCGCTAAGAGTCTTGTGTGGAATGCTGGGCTATGAAATGTGAGTTGGACTTAAGGTAGACCTTTTATAGAAAAATCACTGTCCTTTGTTTCCTTCGGGGAAGGAGAGGATTTACAAAATGCTCTTAACAGCTATATGTACATAAATAATCAGGAACCATGTCGTAAATCATGCTTAGATCATTCAATCTCAATTTTTTGACATGGTATTAGATTGGAGATATCAGTTAAAACGTATTTTGCTCAGGTTTCATTTTTTTATCCCTTAAACAAGTCTCCAGCACCCTGTTCCACAAAGCAGCCGCAGCTAAGTGGTTTGTAACTACCATGACAATCCATGTTAAAGAGATAGGAAGCCATGGTAAGTTACAGTCAACTTAGCCTATGATTGCTTTGTGGAACAGGGCCCTGGAATGGTTTTTCACTTGTGGTAAATTTTAAGGCTATCGGACATGCGTGTTTTGGAGAATACGCTTCAGTTCTTTCCCTAACATGTGTTGAGTTTCAGGAATGTACCATGTGTCGTCTTCTTAAATAAAACGTACCACACATTTGTCGAGAATGAAATAAATTCACAAGCAAGGGAGTTGTTAAAAAAATTGAGCTTTATTTGAAGGGTGAGATTTTTTGGCGTCACTTCCCGGTCAGTGTGGTTGCATAATATTCAGTTCAGCTCGCATTCTACTTCAGATTTTACCAATACACAAGTGTCTATTGGAATAGGAAAGTATGGCTGACAAACTTGAATTGTCATGGTGAGGAATCAGACATATCGCAGTGTACACACGACCTCTGGGGCTCTGGCACTTGTAACGGGCACTCGGTCCAGGTTCGATGTGGGCAAGCAATAGCCACACGGCGCATGCGCTTTTGGCGAGGAACCCTAGCCCGTTTCCGTCCAGGCACCAAATTTGCCGACAAAGCCGTCATGCGGTCCCCAGACCTGGAATGCCGGAGTTGGACGAACGGCTGCTCGGACGTCTGCGTCTCTGTCAGGGTTCTGGGTCACTTAGAAACTCCGCTGACGATCTTCTCGGAGAACAGCACCGGAAGTTTGACGCCTCTGTGGAACTCGTACCTTGCCGGTAATGTGACTCTGGCGCTGTTGCCGGACACCGCACGGCTTCAGTTCCACACACGTTACACTCTGTCGGCTGAGTACTCTTGGGTGATTGACCACATCGAGATGTTGGCCAGGTGTAACCAAACTTGTAAGCATATTAGTAATTATGGTTTTAGGTGGACCTATTCCCAGTTTGTCTAAAACCTCGAGGGTCCTAATTTATATATTTGATTGATATTTAACGCTGTGCTCAACTTCTATGTTCTATTGAAAAATTTTAAATGCTTAGGAATTTATGTATGCACATGGAGCTGAAGGTTTAAACTTAAACCTCGACAAAAACAACAGAAATAACCTCCATGTCCTCCATGCGATTAGGAATTAAACAAACTGGGTACATTCCATGGGTAACATTGATTGGCCCCAGTTAGAGCGTTCTTGCTTTATTTACTCACTTGCATGATTGTTCTTGAACGTCTCACTCAATTATGTTTCACATCCGCGATGTCGGTCTGATTCATGGGGTGGAGAAAATCCAAGTGTCCAAGGTAAGCCATCAATGTTGATGTTGATCATGTCGGTGGAAGACAAGTGGTCTTCTATGAATGCTCAAAACGCCAAGACGCAACAAGCACAGTGAGGATGAGGGCATGTACAAAATCATTACCCAAGGCAGGGTTTGAACCCACGCATCGCGTGTCCTTGAAAAAACAACAGTGTTCAACCACTAGGCCACTGCCCGCTCCTTTTCCTGAGATTAAACTGTACATGTAATTTGACCGGTCAAAAGCTAGTGGTTTTCCTACAGGAAAGGACTATATTATTGTATGTTATACAATAAAATCAACATGTGACCAGGTAAGGTTTTTTGAAAACAAAGCCTCAATTGGGTTTAGAAATCTGCACCTACATATTTCATACTAATAATGATAAATAATATTTTATTGTTAAATGAATTTCGTTCATTTATTTATTTAAGCATTTAGTGTGGGTATACCCCAATACCCGAAAACGTTTCACTTATTATGACGGTAAGTTGGATATTGGTGGAGAAAACGGCAGTCGTCCGAAGTAACCGATAGGTCTTTGACTACCGGATGACTAACTTTCTCACTCGGATTTTACATCTACATGTACGTAGTGAGAAAGGTCTTGTGATGTTATGGAAGATTGCGCATCTCCAGTCCTCTTTATATAAGACCATAGGAATCGGTCGATCATTTATGACAATGAAGTCCGACAGAACTCTACAGGAGCTTTGAATTCCTCTGCTATATTTTCTTTCAGTTTATACCGAAATTGTGTCCCCCAAACACAATGTCGCCTTTTAATGTTTCTTCTTAGATTACAATTCTCCTGGGCGGTTCCACTGTGACAGTGGGCAAATTGTGGACAGAAGCAAACTTTGTGATGGCTTTGCCGATTGCGCGGACAACAGTGACGAATGGAATCCTCACTGCGGTAAGATATCCAACAACCTGGATTTCTTTTTCCTTGTTTCTTTCCTCCATTGCCGTTTACGCCACACTGACGCTTTTGCCGTTTACGCCACACTGACGCTTTTGCCGTTTACGCCACACTGACGCTTATTTTGTTTGCACAGTGCGGTCAAGCAAAGCAGTAGTGAGTGACGAATTCGGGTTTTATCTCTTAAGCGCTTACCTTGAGACGGCACTTTTTGGTGAGATGTGACATCAAAGTCAAGCATTTGCATACTTAGATAGTTAGATTGACATACCATAATTTAGTCTGCAATTGTGCAATTGTTTTAGCCTCGATCGTACATGAAATTGTAGTTTCATGTATGGGTAAGAAAGGTTGTTCGTCAAACAGAGAGATGGAAAAAAATTAAGCAGATTTGATGTTGTGGGAATATGGACTAAAATTTGAACAACATCTGCGATTATTTGGCAGACAAATTTTTACCAGTCAGTGATAATGTGTGTTGAAAATGTACAATCTTTGCGATATTACACTGAAATGTAACTACTAACATTTTGTGTATTTGATGTTGTTAAAATTGAACTAATCCTGTAATTTTATCATATTGTCATGATCAGTTTTCCTGATTTTGAAGCTGTTACTAAAGTTAACAATTTGTGTGGGTTGATAATAATATTGAAAATGAACAATTTTTGGGCTTTGATCGTAAAGTTTAAAATGATAAACTTGTTTTTTCTTTCATGTTAATGTTGAAAATTCATGTGTGATTTGGTGTTAATTGTGAAGAGGAAAACTTTGTGTAATTCCATTTTAAGTGGAATAAAAAGCACCTTGTGGATGTTGATGATGTTAATTTGCCGGAAGTATATGTAATGCTGACTTTTCTGTGTCTTTTGAAGCAAATAGCAGTTTGTCATGTACGTTTGAAGACGGCCACTCTTGTGGATATTCAGGCATCAACCGCAGCATTCCTTGGAGGGTGGACAGAGTAAGCCAAGCGGCAGCGCGCCTTGGCAGATGGTATCTGCGAAATGTCGATAGAAACAACCAAAACGGTAAGACCGACATACTAATTGCCTGCCTTGATACATGGTACTGGGGAAATGCTGATAGAAACAACGATAACGATAAGTTTGTGAGTACACTCCTTGATATGACCGAAATAACATTGAAAGCGACGTGAAACCACCAATCAAGCCAAGAGACAAGCAAGATTGGGGCGGGGCTTCTGGCAAAACGACGGACTCTTTAGCTGTGAAGTTTCGTCCTTTAACATGGTTGCGGTTGCAGCTTCAAATCAAGAATTGTCATGTGCTTGAGTGAAGGGTGGTGGAATCGTCTGAAATCGTCTTGCAGATGACTTCTTTATACACTCATTGCCTTATATATTAAAAACAGGACGTAAAACACACAGAGTTTTAATATAAGAACTGAAAATTTAAAGTGATTAAAAGGAGGAAATAACAAGATACCTATATGTATGTATGTGTTTATTTATTTGATTGACCGTTGTTTAAAGCTTTTCTCAAGAAATTTACACTTAAGTGGAAGTCAAGTTATCGGGTGAGGAAAGCCGTCGGGTATCTGGAATGCCATTTTATTCGTGTAAGAGATTTGACCTTGCATCCTCATTTGGAGATGAAAAAAACGAAATATTGTTATTTACCATAGTTGTTGTTTTATTCCAGGATACGTCCTGTATTATCACCCTGACGATTGTAGAGCTAACAAGTTGACTATACAAGAGCTAGTTTTCCCCCAAAACTCAGGCTTTATTGAAGGCGCATGCGTCAGCTTCTACTACTGGGGAACAGGAAACTTTACACTGACCACAACGGACGGGACAATATATTACTACGCCAGGGGTAATAGTTACCAGTGGATTGAGCTAAAGGCACAGGTTCCCCCTGGACATTCTGCTCTGTCTGTATCACTGCTGGCGGATTGCATTAATGGGTTTTTGGCTATTGATGATATTGAGGTTCAACCAGGGTCTTGTCCTAAAGGTAAGCACCTTCGTATACTTGCCGTCAACCAAAATGGGCGTTCCCGGTGAATAATCCCAAGACCAGTGTCCGAATTGGCCAAATAACACAAACCGTCAAAGAACTAAGAAAATATATAAGATACAAAAATTAGGACTAATTCATGCAGAGAGAGGCATTCAACAGTTTTAATTGATGAGGGAAAGACGCAATGAATGTTCTAGAATCAGTTTTCAAATCGTGTACCATTTTAGTATATATGACACTTTAGGTTTTACAGTAATAACTTGTGACTTCCAACATCGTCCCAAAAAGAGGCCTAGAATTTCTAATAATTTACTTCTGTATGTATATAAATCTGTCAGGGATTATTTACATGGTGGAGTTACGTAAACATAAAGACTCATTGAATTATATGAAACAGACGTTATCTGTAATTCAGAAGTAGGTACCAACTGGATATGATGATCATTCCTTTGTGCAGCGCAATGACCCGGAAGCCTCTCCCCAATACGCTGTCCATGAGTTCAAGACAAGCTCATGCTGGATTCCTCTCCGGCCATTTGAGGGAACATCTGCCAGCAACCTGCAGATCGTCGTTGGTTTCCCCAGGGCTTTGCCCTATTTCTAATTCTAGCCGCCTTCATATAAGTGAAATTAATTATTAAATATAAACAAAATAAATCATTGTTCCCTTGGCAGATAATGGGGGGGGGGGGACACAGCGCTTATCAAACTTATTCATTAGTGTTCGAGACAATATGTAAATGTGCATGCTGTTTCTTGGCATCCATTCCCTAAAATATTTAACCCGTTTTCACCCTGTTAGGATAGAATTAATCGAGACCTTGTATACAAAACTCTCCCTTTAAGTTCCAGCAGATTTTCATGAAATTTGATAGTGTTCTGGACAGTATATGTATATCAGTACGTGTGTCAGGGTCCAATAGTTGGATTATCTAATTGTGTTATAATGGGAGATTCTGACGGGCTACACAAAAAGTCCAAAGAGCACAGAAACACAGTGTTTTCTGTTGTGACGCTGCTGTGTTTATGTACTACCCAAGTGCTTTTTGAGTTTACATGCACAGAGAGACATGATGGAATCCAAGAAAGAACACAGCAACACGCGGCTTTGGATCGCTTTATTAAAGGCGGGAAGGAGTTTTACGAGTTTCGCATTGTCCCGAACTGGAGGATTAAGGTTCCTAACAGAAAAAAGATGTAACTGTGCTGAGCCTCGCCGGATATGCCGTCTTCTGGCGTCTATTATTTTGCATATTTTGTATTTGCACACATTTTTGCTGATGTGTGTTTTACAGATCCAGAGACAAGATACTGTGATTACCAAAGAGGTTTCGCCTGTGGAGATGGGAAAAACGTGCCCTGTTATTACGTCTGTAATGCACACATTGATTGCGACGATGGATCGGACGAGATCAACTGCTGTAAGTGTACTTACGTCAATGTCCTCACCATGTTTATATCTATTTATCGGTGTTTTACGCCGTACTTGGAAACATTTCAGTTTGACGCTATACTGGAAAGAAACCGACCAGAGCCCAGGGGAAACACACTCCTCCTCGTCCATGTTAACTTACGTCGTCTTATAACAGCTGTTGCAGATGTATTTACATAAATACTGTATTGGACAGATTTTTTTCTTTTCTTATGACACGTAGTATACATTTACCAGGGATGATTTTCCATCTCCTCTCTTTTTTTCCCCTTTGATCTATGTATGTGTAAAGCCAGGCATACATCAAAGCTTAAAACGCCATTTAACTTAAGTGGTCATAGGGCGTTGATATCAGTCGCCAATGTCTAAACTAGTTTAAGTGGCATTTAGAAGTTGGGATGGAAGTACACTGGAACATGTCTTTCTTATGGATATACAACTTCTTGGTTTATTATCACGACGTTTCGATGTAGATACTAACATCGTTATCAAGTGAGTGAAATCAAGACATCAACACTCTTAAATATAGCAAGTAGAGATACAAGTGTCAACATGTAGAACACTATTCAGGGGGATTAGGCTCGGTGGGGTTCCAGGTCAGTCTGGACAAAGCCCAACCACAACACAACAACCTAACCAAAGAAGAGAGGAAAGCAATAACAGAACTGAAAGAAGACAAATCCATAGTCATAGCACCAGCGGATAAGGGGAAAGCCACTGCTATACTTGACAAATCGGCCTTCAACACACTGGTCGACAACCTACTGGGAGACGAATCCACGTACCGAACCCTAAAAACCGACCCCACCAACAAATACGACCGCCAGCACAGATCATTCCTTAACCAACTCAAAACTAATGGAGAAATCACCCATGAAACCCAAAGAAAGTTAATTGTACAGCACCCACGACCACCATATGCCCGCGCAACCATCAAGATTCACAAGGACCCAGTAAAAGCCCGACTCCTGATATGCTCAAGAGGAACAGTCTTTTACAACACTGCCCAGTTCCTTACCAAAATCCTAGCACCATGGTCCAAAGCAGCTAACTCCTTTATAAACCACTCGGCAGAATTTTGCAACAAAATCAGACAGATAAAAGAACCATGCCAACTCGTGAGCTATGATGTTGTCGACCTTTTCACTAATGTCCCCACTAACCTAGCTCTCGATCTGATCAGACAAAAAATAACAGACAACCCACCCGTCACCCCGCTATCCCCAGGAAGCATCGTACGCCTGCTAGAACACTGCTTATCATCCACATACTTCACATGGGGTGATACTATCTACGAGCAGATTCATGGCCTCCCCATGGGATCCCCACTCTCCCCGATAGTCTCAGAGATCTACCTGACAGAACTGGAGAACAAAGCCTTGTCGACATCACCTATCCAACCCATTTGCTGGATGCGTAAAGTCGACGACACTTTTGTAGCTCTACACCAGAACGATGATCCGACCGTATTACTAGACCACCTGAACTCTCAACACCAACGCATGAAATTTACAATGGAAACAGAAACAGACCGTGAAATACCCTTCCTAGATGTCCAAGTAAAGAGAACCACAGATGGCCTACAAACCACAGTCTACCGCAAAGCAACCCACTCTGACCAGTACATCCACTACAAGTCCAACCACCCACCCAAGATTAAGACTGACATCATTTCAACCCTCACTAGGAGAGCCACGCACATCTGCACCAACAAGCTAGATGAGGAGATAACTCACCTGCGAGCGGTCTTCACCCAACACAATGGATACCCAGCAAACAAAGTCAACAAAGCAATCCAGAAAATTATACACCCGCCACCCAACCAACTGACTAGAGTCAGAGATGAAGGCCCTGGAATCCGAATAAGCCTCCCATATATCGGTCCAACCAGCCACAAAATTGCCCGCCTATTGAAACAATCCACAGGAATAGAAACCCTCTTTATAAACCAGACTACACTCAAATCACTCCTCCATGCCACAGGGAAGAGGAAAGCCACTAAGCCCTCACCACCCAAAGGAGTTGTATACCAAATAAAATGCAACTGCAACGCAACCTACATCGGAGAAACGGGAAGACCTTTAGGAACCCGAATTAAAGAACACAAGTCATCTGTGGAAAAATCTGATTCTAAATCCGCCATTAGTGACCACATCCAAGAAAACCCACATCACAACATCAAATGGAACACAATCAGAACACTAAACTCTAATCAACCCAACTGGAAAAAGCGTAAACTACAAGAAGCCATTCAGATAAAGAGATTAAAGCCTAGCCTCAACAGAGATCAAGGGATTTACCTTCCCTCAGCTTATGACCTACTAATCCTCCAAACTGACCTGGAACCCCACCGAGCCTAATCCCCCTGAATAGTGTTCTACATGTTGACACTTGTATCTCTACTTGCTATATTTAAGAGTGTTGATGTCTTGATTTCACTCACTTGATAACGATGTTAGTATCTACATCGAAACGTCGTGATAATAAACCAAGAAGTTGTATATCCATAAGAAAGACATGTTCCAATGTCTAAACTACTTTGATATTAAACGATGTAGACATGACGTCTAGAGTGCAACTCACGTTGAGTGGTGTCGTTATCTTCACACACAAAGGCGCTTAGAACCAGACGCAACAGTCAAGCTCTTTTTTTGCCTAATTCTACATAACCCATGGTGCTAGGTGGTGTGTAAGTTGTTACCTCTTAAACCCTTACACAGTCAGATAAAACCCTAATTGATAAGAGGCCGGATTTCACCGACAAGGTATGACTATTAACTAACAGTCACACTGTCCCCCCTGCTCTGGTTTTACTCCCTATGCTGTAGTCTTTTATATTTTATATTCCCTTCTATAAAATGTTCCTTACCGTTGATTCCTCACAGACTGCAACCCTAATTCCTATGCCCGTTGTGATGTCTCGAAAGGAGATGGTCTCTGTGTTCCTGTCTCGCGCTGGTGTGACGGGGTGTCTCAATGTCCGGACTCGTCAGACGAACTCCCGGGGTGTTGTAAGTTCATTGTGTGACCTTACTGTTACAACTCCGACAAACGTTAAGCACTACACCTTTTCTCTCTACTTCGGTTTTGTTTAATCTGTTACTCTGGTCAGAACAGAAACTGCGTAGAAATATTAAAATGATGTCATGGAAATCACACGGAACAAATTTTACAGTTGTGACCTGATGATATTCCTTATATGACTTCAAATCAGGAAGATATGAATAAGGAAGGCATTTATTCTCGGATGACGTCAAGAACGTTTGAAAGCGCAATGGCATTTGTGGATACACGGCAGAGATTGGTGACGTCATATGTTCGGGCGTGACGTCACACCAGGCAAAGTGGAATAGACAGCGAAATTTTGTTCCTGTATTATCTTTCGGAAAGTGAAATATTGGTTTTAATACAGTGCAGCATTTCTAGAAATTAGGAGAACAATTCAATCTCAATCTGTATCATATCACCAAGCTTTTACGACACAGATGTTTTGACACCAAATTAGCTCTTTAAAAATCCCAACTAATGAACTGTAGATGCTCTTAAGGCCTCTTCGACACTTGTACAGGTTATAATTATCTCTATTCATTTATAGTTGGCCCTATTTATCTCGAACGTTTTTACCAATCGCACACAATTTCATGTAAATAGGCGGATAACCCTTTTTGCGGCAAAACTGGTGCCGTATGTCATACATAGAAAAGGGAAACGCCCAACAAAATCAAGCACGTTGACGTTCCTCTGAATTTTATGCCCATTTACGAAAAGAACGGGGACATCTTGGTGTGAACCTGCCCGCGGGGCTGGGGTGGGCATATGACTTGTGAACGAGTGATTGATTATGGCATTACGCCACGTAGGCAGTATGTATGCCATATCGTGGCGAGATATTACTTATGTGCCAAGTTGTCTTTGATATTTATTTCATGAGCAAACCACAACTCCTGTTCTTATTATATTTGCCTTCCAGCGTGTCCTGCAGGATTTTTCAGTTGTGATGGACAGATTGATTGTAAACCCCTTGACGTGTACTGTAATGGACAGGCTGATTGCCCCGGGGGTGAAGATGAGCCAGACAATTGCTCAGGTGACAAAACATTTGCGATTACATGAGTTACATATTACTACTGAAATTTAATATTTCACCTCCAAATCGATAGTCACATAGATCAACCACTCGACCGGCTCCGCTTGCCAGAAGTTCAACGAAATTCCAGTTTCAATTCGTCGGAAAATCAGCGGACGAAAATTAAATATCGCAATAAACCCAAGAATTACTCAACTTATTTCACGTCTTCCATATGTGATGATCATTCCTATTAGATCAAATTGTCACACATGGAAAAGTTGGCGGTTTACGTAGTACACTCCTGTTTCCTTCAGGCATAACGTAGGCATAACGTAGGTAACCGTAATGGTCCAATGAAGACATCATGAATATGGTGTTAAGCCAGAAAAAGAAAACGCTGTTGAAAAAGAACGCGTCCTTTATTTCAACATCCAGGCAACTGTATGGAAACCAACAAACAACTTTTTTATTTCAACATATTTCATTTTTTTTCTTAGCAAAGTCTTCTTTGTCGGCGATATTTCGAAAACATATGGGACAGATGGTAGAGAAAGTTAAGAGTCGTGCGAACATTTGTTCCACAATTTGAGGACCTCGCATGATTCTCAATGATTTCTATGTAACCGACGGAGCTAGAGTGCGAATACAGGGTAATGACCCGGGTGTCTCTCACCAAAGCTATCGCTGTGAGTTTAAGCTCAACTGACGCCGGCTTTCTCTCCGGTCGTAGATGTACGTGGGAAGGTCCAGCAGCAACCTGTGGATGGTCGTTGGTTTCCCCAGACTCGACCCGGTTTCTTACCACCATAATGCTGGCTGTCATCGTATAAATGAAATATTCTTGAATGCGGCATAAAACTCCAACCGAACCAAATCAATCTAAATGATTCTCCATTTGCAGTATCCTGTAACGCAGATTTGCAATTCGCTTGTAACAATGGCTATTGTGTCCCACTCTCCACACGCTGTGATTACGTTAACACATGTGGAGACTTCTCAGATGAAGTGGACTGCAGTAAGTATTCCTTTCCTTTCACTTTGTTTGCTTATTTATTCATTTAAACTAATACCGTTTTGACAAAAATGGTCAAGAACGCTTGCATGACCGTTTGCACAGTCTAACAGTATCTTGACTGATGTGGTGTGCATATGCGAATGTCACAGGTGAGAAAGCTCGTCAGTGGTCAGTGGTTTACATAGGACCCTCCGATTTTTTCCATTCATAAACTGACAGCCATAGCATAAGTGAAACATTCTTGAGAATGGCGTAAATCAACAATTAAGTGATATTAACAATATAAGTGAAAAGTTTATTTTGCTTCCTTTTTTTTCCTTTCAGACTGTGCCGATACGGACCACTTGTGCGAAGGATCTGACGTGTGTATTCGGCCTAATAAAGTATGTAATGGAGAGGAAGATTGTCCCTGGGGAACAGACGAAGGATCACATTGCAGTAAGCTTTCAAACGGCTTCACTCTTGCCCCTGAAGAGAAAGACACAAGCACCACCCAGTCGTGAAGATGGCCTTGACACGCATAAGCTGACCCTTCAACCCCTGCCACCCCCTCCATAAGATCGGTTCTGATCGTGACCTACAAAGGGAAGCATATCATGTAATTCACAAAACAACAGGGCTCTCTACCTATAAGCATAAACACCAATACCAGCAATCTGATTAGCAGCACAAGTCATCGGGAATAATCAGAGTTGAAATTGCTGTTCAAGTACCGTAGATAAAAGGCAAAGCATACCTCGTTTTTGTTTGAGAAGCGTAATGGTCGTCAAAGGTCAGGTGTCTTCCACTTATTTGGCGCTCAGCGAATAGAAATCTCTGCGTCAAACGCAAGGAACCTTACCAGTTACAGTGGATTTCTCTGGTCAGCCAGGTTTCATACGGCCATAAATATGACAGTCATAGTATAAGTGAACTATTTTTGAGTACTTTGTTGAACGCCGATACGAAAAAGATCAATCGTATGTTGGATTCGTCAGACGTGTTCGGGATGATGATGTGCTTTACAGTTTAGAAAAGAAAGCTACGTGCACAGTGTAATGATAATAAGTGACATATGGTCCCAACACTGTATTTGTGTACTTGGCGTAAATAAATCATTTTATTTCTACCTCTTGGGTAGCACGTGAGAAGGTCTATCAGGAGCCACGATTGGTCGTGGGTTTCAAACCGGTCTCTGCTCGGTTTCCTCCTATTATAATGCTGGTCAAAATATCTTTGAGTGTAGCGTAAAACACTCATCAAGTAAAGAAATAAATATATAAATTTTATTTCTCCAGTGGAATGTACGGCCGACGAATACAAGTGCCAGCTATCGGGGTTGTGCGTTGATAAAGCCCGGGTCTGTGACAGCATTTGGGACTGCCGGGATACCTCTGATGAATGGAACTGCCCTAGTGAGTCACGTGACCGTACCCCGTCAGCTGTCATGCGCGATGGGATAACATCAATGACAGTGACAACTGCATTTAACTTCGGCTGCTTTCCTCATCAGACATTTTAAAGTAGACTGAGGTATTATATAATGACGTCGGAAGGTGTTTGCGGATGGTCGTGGGTTGCCCCCGGCCGCTGTCTCATAGGTGAATTATTCTTGAGCACGGCGTAAAACTCCCATCAAATAAATTACTAAATTTAATTTCCTTCAGGAATTCGGGAGTGAGCTGTGTGGCCTGCGTTGTTTCCGGTATATACAATTAATTTTGGTAGAAAAACTAGTAACATAGCTCACACGTATTACAAGAAAACAGCGGTGAATGAGACCTGGCCAAGAATCGTTAATCCATGGGAAAAAGATACCCCGTTGCTCTGATTTCGAACTCTTCCCCAAAACAGACTCTCTTGGTGATTTTCATAGCGAAACACCTCTAAACGAGGGGGGATAACATGCTTATAATGAAACATTTGAATTGTCTTTGCGTTCAGATTGTAGAGGCTTTACGTGTGAGAAGAGTGGACACTGCCTGTACAGCTTTTATCGATGTAACGGCCGTCTGAACTGTGTCTTTTACAGCCCAGATGATTACAGCGACGAGCAAAACTGCAGTAAGTAGCAAGAAAGTGTCTAGGGGTAACGGAATGTTGTATATTCACAGTTTTTTTTCTTCTGAGTACCTATCGTGTTGTACAGGAAGAAAGGTCTGTCTGTTTGTCTGTATGCATGCATGTCGTTCAGTTTTCTCCACAACAGCTCATCGGGCCACGTACTGAGTGTTCGAAAATTGCAGAAAACATTCATAGGAGTGCGACTGCGTGTGTGTATTGGGGGATGGGGGTGGAGGGGGTGCATTTGGTTAAAAGCTTTAGGCCTTTTACGCCGGTTTTTATGCACTTGAAGAACAGCTCGATTTACGAGTTTGAAAAGAGACGGTGTTGTGCAATGCGATCATGACCAACTGAACCCTCATAATGCTGCCATGTAGCGGACTGTGGTGTAGTGGTCCAGGGCGCTAGCCTGTCAGTTCCTGGGACGAAAGCGGTGCGGGTTCAAACCCGACCCTGGAAAGGGATTGTGTAGATTCCACTCGGTTTAATTGCTTCTGGGAATCTTGGTGAGAGGTCTGTTTAGCCGTTTCCGCAGGTTTAATGTTCCTGGAAAGTAACCTGTCTTCCGCCAGTATTGGTGTGTACATCTGTACGTCATACGTAGGATAGTTCATGAGTAACGTGCCAAGTATGATTGGTTCACTGAACACCATGGTTTCTTCCATCTGTGACATGACTGTCATAGCGTATGTGAACATTTCTTGCATGTGGCGTCAAGTGTGAATAAATGATTGGATTTTATATATTTATTTGTGTTTTACGCCGCACTCCAGAATGTCTCACTAATGCGACGGCCGCCAGCATTATGGTGGTAGGAAACCGGGCAGAGCCCGGGGAAACCCACGATCATCCGCAGGTTGCTGGCAGACCTTCCCACACGCGTGAATAAATGAATTATTGATTGTGGCATAACGCCACCTCGGCAGTATTTCAGCCACATTGTGGAGAGAACATGTTTAAACCAGGAAACAGTATATGGTTTTCTAGTCCATGAAATGGTATCTTGTTGTATAATCCAATAAGCTTTGACGACAGTGCCACCATGGGCGCTGTCAAATAATTCTTTTATTGCGTTGAATATGCAGAACTTTTGCCGAATGTGAGCAAAGTATAAACAGTCATTTAGTTAAATGTAATGAGTATTAAATAGATTCGTTCTACCTTTGGTCCCTAGGTACTTCCGAAAGATTCCTCTGCGAGAACGGAGTGACCATTTTGGATCGTTATGTTTGTGATGGTATAGATCACTGTCAAGACTTTAGTGATGAGAAAAACTGCTGTAAGTTCTTGGGCTGGATTTCTGAATTAATTTGCTTCTTTTATCAATGTTTTACATCACATTCGAGATTTAAGATTCTTCTAGTCGTGTCGGGAACCCTTAACCGCTCGTTCCACATCAGTTGTCTGATTTGGTGTGTACATCTGTACCCCCATGTGGAAACTTTCATCAGTAACTTACCAAAAGGTGGTGGTTTTCTCCCAAGTGAGCAGAAAGACAATAAATGTACTTATCTGATAGCTGCTTTACGCCGTACTCATTAATATTTCACTTATACTACGACGGACAGCATTATGGTGGACGGAAACCGAGCAGAGCTAGGGGGAACCCCGTGATCATCCGCAGGTTGCTGGTGAACCTTCCCACGTATGGCCGGAGAGGAAGCCAGCATGAACTGGACTTGAACTCACAACGATCGCAGAAGGCTATAAAGCGTTTCAGATTTCAAAAAGGAAGACATGGCACACCCTTAAGTTGTGTCACGTGACATAGTGGCAGTTATTTCCTCAGGGAATCAAAAAAGGATGGGAAGAATTACATATCGCGACGAATATGAATGGAAACAAATAGACAGCAGCCTTGTGTCCTGTTGGTTTCAAGTTTTATCAGATAGTTTTCTTGTGGTATTGTTAAAACCGTCTCAGAACTGTTGAGAGTATGAAAACATAATCTCGAATATATTTGCCCGTTTTTTACAGCTTGTTTCGCCGGAGAATGGCGGTGTGACGACGGTAGATGCATCCACCGAAATTTTGTTTGTGATCACCATGCAGACTGCGAAGATGGGTCGGATGAAATCGACTGTGGCAAGTGTAGTAAATTTTCAGAGAGGCAGCTCGTTATCAAACACCAATGATTCAATCTCACATCCTCCCCAACAAAAAATATTCCTAGGGCTAGGAGTATTGTCATGACACTCTCCCTCTGTCCGATGGTTTGTCAGTCTCTCCTCATTATTGTGATCTCCAGCATTCATATCGCGGAACATGTCACATTCCAAATAAAGAGCTCACAAAGCGAAATGTTACAAAGACGCTCTTGACTGCAGTGTCAAAGGCCAGCTGCTATGTCTTGGTGGAAAGGGCGCTTGTCTCGCAAACGGTATTCACATCTAAGGCTTTCACATCAGGAATTCTCACACTGTCTCGCTAGGCGTTAAGCACATTACAGGAATCGACCATATATGCTTCGGCCCGGCGTTAGCATAATGTCGCCAGGGACGGCGTCGTGTCTGGTGACTTCGGTATAGAGTTCCAGTGAGGCAGCGCTGTAAATATGTTAGCCTTGGCCGACCGCAAGGTGAATCTTTAGTGATAGGACGGAAATAAGTAAAGCACAATCAGACAAACAAATAAACAATACACTCTGTGGGTGGAGAAAACCGGGATAAAATGTGTAGCCAAACGGTGAGGCCGAACTGAGCGTGTCGAATATACCTTCACAATGGCGACGGGTCTCTTTCACTTCGCTGATAAATGACCATCTGTGAAAGTGAATTCTGAAGGTTCTACCACTTAGCATACAGGCTGATGTTAACTAGATCATCTAATGAAAGAATATATCAGCACATTTACTTGCTCTTCTAGGAAATCCAAGTTGTGTACTCGTACGAACTCAAGTCTGGCTTGTACACTTGAGGCGGACAATCAGAGAGGTTCTTCGCTCTGGCTGTTCATTAAATCAGTGAGTGAATGATTAAATTTTTAATGTCAATAAGGCCATATGGTATGGCGAAATTGGTTTAATATATCGATGCGTCCATGTTTGGGCAGGTAACTGTGGAGACGACCAGGTCCTCTCGTGTCATGGCCGGGCTTGCCTGGAGAAATCGGACATCTGCGATGGTCAGTTCCACTGTGAAGACGGGGTGGACGAACAAAACTGTGGTAAGACGGGTTAAAGGAATACATCAGTACGCATGTTTTTTTTTGTCATTTTTTTAACATGCACTTTAGGATGAGCAACAGGGTGGGCGAGTGACACTGACTATTGAGAGCCTCTCCACGCCACAGGGCGCTTCCTAGCACCTGTTCCGGCTAATTTCTGCTGCACATATGGTGTCCAGGTACATAATTTTTTACCAAATATCCATGTACACAAACGGGCGTTCACATTCATAAATAATAGAGATCCATGTAGAGATGTGTTGCTGTGTGTATACCTGTAGTTATTGAAATGCAACATGAAGGGTCATAATAAATGTGCATGATTGAAAGTGGGTGAGCTAGATATCTGCGGGAAAAGCTGTCTGAGGGAATACTGCAAAGTCCACCTAGCCAAAATCCGCAAAGGCAGCAAAATCCCCGCGCCCTGTAGGTCTTGCTCGAAGGGGGTTTGGAGCGAATTATAAATCCTTTTGGGCCTGTGGGCGAGATAAAATTCGCCACCTAAAAATAGCCCTGCAAAAGAAATCCAAAAGACAGTTTGATTTAGTATTGAATAAACTTCTTGTAGTTCGAACTCCCATTTAGACAATCTCGTGTTAAGGACATGCCATCCAACAACACAACTACTGTGGATGACTTGATTCACGAGATTCTTGCGAAGCCTGAACCTGGGTATATCCTCGATGAACCTATTCCGGAATACACCGAAAACCGCCTTCATCGGCAGTTGAGGCCACAAAGGCCATTCATCGACAAAGAGGATCAGGTCCCTCCTCTGGTCCGGGTCCCGGCTGAAGACTGGGTCGAGATTCTAAACGATGCCAAAAACGAATTTAAAATCGATGGCCAGGGTGAACTTGACTTCCTTGTAGGAGACACCCGCCAAAGCGGCACACTGTTCGGGGCATCAATGAAATGAGTCCACAGCCACATCCTCACATACTACGATGGTTCCCCGCCCCAGTACACTAACTTAAGGGCATGTATGCCGACATTAATCTCCCCTCTATGCTTTCGAGGTTCGAACCCGTGGAAGGTATCCGGATGTCAACCGATTCCATATATGTGAAGAGAGCAGCACTTCACAAGCTCGAAGTTATTGAGGTGTATATGATCCCCATGACCTGCAGTTGCAACGAAGTCTGTTGTGTCCATTGTCTCACAGGGATAACGCTTCTTCCTTCAGTTGCCCCAGCCAAGTGGGGGACATTGGAGAAAGGCTATACATGCGCATGGAACATGAAGCCTAGCCCGAATACCGAAGACAGCAAAAAGATATACCACTCTCCTCTGCACCACGTCACGATGGTCCACCGACCAGAGACCAGCTGAGCTATCTGACTGAAAGCGGAGGCAGCCGCAAAACCACGAGAGCTATCGAGCTCTTCCGCGGAAAACACCCCCTCGTCTTCAAGGTGAAAGAGGTGCGTGCCGGAGGGCTCACGTTTCTTTCGCTGGAGTGGTCAGACTGAGTGAACCTCGTAAAGGATGGTACATCCCATGCGTGATCATCTGGGGCGAGGTGTGCACCGTGCCCCGGCCTATTCTGGAGATCTTCCTCGATTGTCTCCAACACAGGGGTGTCCAAGTTATCTGCTGCGGCAATCAGGCTCAACCACCCCAGATTGCTGGAGAGATGCCACACAACTGCCTGTGTCACAAGGTTACCTAATACGATTGGGTCGAAGAAGATCATATGGCAAAAGGCATTGCCCCGAAAACCCTCAAAAAGGCTATCCGCCTACAGCCAGACAAGAGTCAGTGGCAGGAGATGAGAAAAACGCTCATCAGCTGCCTTGGTTGGGGTAAGTTCGCTGAAGCCTGGAAGCCAGGCGCCCTCATCTTGACTTCGAGACAGAAAGTCCGCAACCGAACACAGCAGTTGCTATTCCAGCTGCACAAAGAGCAGTTTGTCAATGAGAACGTCCTCAAAAGACAGCCGGTAGCAAAACATACAAGGCCTCTTCCCGGGCACGGACCGCAGGGAAAAGCTGGTACTCAACGACATCGTCGATGTCACCATAGGAGCAGCACAGGCAGCTATTCTGACTGATGACTGGCGCCTCGGTTATGCCCCCATAGTTTTCACTCGAGCCAGGGTCTCACCATCATAGACCACAAAAAGTGGGGATAATCGACGATTACCTAGGTTAAACCGTGCCTACCTAGCCGTATCAAGAGTGGAGTATCTCAGCCACCTCTAAAGGTTAGTCTGCCTCCCGGAGGAGGGTTCCGAGGTCAAACCCCCAACAGAGCAGCAGCTCCGGAAAACCATCCAGAGAAAGCTGATGGCCTAAAAACGCCAGGACCAAGCCAAGAGGCTCAGGTTTAACCTGAAGGTCGATCACCTCCTGCGTCTCAAGGAGCAGCAAAATAACCGCTGTGCCGCGTGCAATATTAAGGTCCTATGGGATTGCCAACCAAAAGATACCCAGCAGTTCAGTGTGACCGGTTGGACAACTCTAGGGGCCACTGTAATGATATAATTATGTTGATCTGTCTCTTGTGCAACCGAAAAAGGGGATGCGCAGTTGTCAACGCAAGAGGACCTTACCCGGCGGAAGCTGAGTGTCGCGGAGCACCACGAGAAGTTCCTCGCGGATAAACCCCCGCTGCGGGCCATCTAGCAGATAGTACAATACAGGTTCGTCAGGTTTAGTTACCGAGTGTCCGAACCGATACACAACTAGGGACCACAGTGGATCAGCCGGCGACGGCGACCACCCTCCAGCTCGCTGGTACAGATAGTGAACGCCAAACCCAGATTGAGCGTTTGCTCATGAAGGCCAACAGGCCGACCTGTAACAGTGGAGGAGGGCCTTTGTGCCATCGGTTTTGTCTTGATGGCCTCAGAAGGCAGTTTGCCAGTGAGTCGGGTCACTTCTCCGTTCAAAGCTGCCACGATTACGGGTAACCGCCTCTCCTACTCAGAAGAAAGCCTAGACGGGCGTATTGGTGTCCGAACAGTCGCTCTGCCAGGGTTTGATTGAATCGCTCAACGATCCCCTGGTCCCGATGGGTGTCCACACGCCCACACCTGACATGCTTCGCGAGCAGCTGGATAACTGAGCCCATGAATCGACCTGCAGAAATTTAGGCCACCTCAGGTGGGCCGAGGATCGGGAATCTTGTCGACGCAGGCACAGTAGTCAACCTCTAGCATCGCGGAGTATAGCTCTTCGGGCAAACCCATCATGTGTGATATATATATATCCAAGCGATATCTACAAATGGCATGGAAGAATAACCTGAGCCTCACTACTCATCTCGTGCCTGCCATCACGGCAAGGAGCTCTTACGAGAGTCCAGCACAGTCTTTCCGGATTAATCGGCGAGATTATAAGCGACCAGCCCAGTCACACCCATCCCGAAGATGATGAAGGCGATCTCGCGTTCTTTTTGGCCCTTCAACGGCGTGTGGAAGTTGCGTAGGACAGGTTCGGGCCCTGTGGGGCTAAAAGTTTTCTTCGTGACCTGAGCGTTCCCGCGCATGGAGGTGTCGACATCACGAAATATACGCTCTGCGGCCCCTGTCGACGAAGTTCGTCATTATTCCAGTCCAGACACTTTGTCCTTTTTTGAGATCACGCTGCATGTGCTGCCTCGAGCTGTTCAATAGATTTATCGTGATGTTTACGCTCCGCATTGACCGTGGAGCTTCGAAAAGTTGAGAAGAGAAAGTTACTACCCGAGAAAGCATGTGCATTTACCAGAGCGCCCCAAACCATCATTGTGATCGAGGCCATTTCTACTTCATAATATCTGCTGGAATGATCCCCTGTTTAATTAGCATGTCCTTTGTCGCCATCGCGAGGGCCACGTCCATGACCACCATCCCGATATCACGGGGGTGAAATCAAGTATTGGTGTGGCACCTCCAGTGACCGTCTTGCCTAGGCGGCCGTAGCCAATGGCAAGACCAGACACAACAGCACTGTGATAAATCGTATTGACAAGCATCTTTCCATCAGGGGTACTCATGTTTGACGCTCACTCCGTATGGAAAGGGTCTCGGTATGTATCTAATTGGTTAACAACATTTGGCAACGGCTCTCGAGGTGCTGTAGGAAGGGCCTTTGGTGACTCGTGGTGCCGGTGTCAGCTAATAACTCCTGTCATCGCAAGAGCCTCAGCAATATAAAGAGTTCATTTGTCTCGCTTTTCGATGATAGGTGGAGTAGGTGCCTTCTGAATTTCTTTTTGGTCCTTCCCTTCGTTATCGGCCTTTCTGTGCTTGACTGACGATTTGACCGAATCGAGTTCGGCAACTTCTTCTGTTTGGCTTTTCTCGTAGCGGCCCCAGCCCGCCTTGCGGTTACCTTTTTGGGGTTCTTTTGACGCTCTTCAGCCGTGCGCGTCTCATTTGGTGGTGATATTGTTGGGCTGTCTGACATAGCCGTCATCTTCTGTTCTCGGGGATGCATGTCCAAATGGAAGATGCTTCATGCTAGCCAAAGCTGTTGTAAGTGGAGCTAAGTACATGCGAACCTGTGGTACAGCTCGCATGTGGTATTGATCAGCACGAGTTCAACAAATGGATCCGATTCGAAATCGTACATTAGTTTTGGCAGATTTTCTGGGGGAGTTGGTAGGAACAATTCCGCCAACCTCGAGTACATGGACAACGCGGCATGACTGCGAGTCTTCGTAACAGACGCACCAAGCTGCATCTCATAACGGTTATAGAGCCTTTCAATTGCGTCATCTTCCGTATTGTCTATTTTGTCATGAGGAATGTCGTTTCTCAGGTACTGTCTGCATCGTCCACCAGTAGCAAGCGCGGCTAGCCGATCTCGTTTTTACAGACATGCGCCACGATCCGTGTCTTCTGTTCCCCGCGCTCGGGATGAGGAACTGGCACCCCTTCCATCGGTCTCTGGGGTCTCGTGCATTTTATCTACCAGCTCGTCGATCAGTTCATCGCAGTCCATGGTAGTATGGTATTCTGTTGTTCAAAGTTTAATAGAAAAATGATTATTAATGCTTAACATCTGAGTAGCACTGCTTAGGTGTGCTACAGCACGATGTACTTGGACGGTTGATCAGTATTCAGTATTAGCTTCGAATGTTTTGTCTCTGCAACGTGCTTACGCACCGCGGCGCTTTATTCTCTTTTTGGGATTACATAATTTTTTTCGAAGCATTCTTCAAACGAGTTCCTATCTTTGCAGTGGAAGATGGCGACCCAGTCCGTCTGCTCGGAGAAATCCTTTAGGACTGAGTTATATTTCTGGGTGAGCACGCAGACGATTTGCTGCGCGTGCCGGCCGGACAAGGCCAGCGTAGAGAGCATGTCTTTCTTTTTGGTCTGCACCTTCGAAGCAGAGCAGTCATAAATGATGTATAGGGTTCGCTCGCCTTGGAACATCGAGTAGAGGGATCTAAGCCAGTCGTGCATCCTCTCGCCCGGATTGAGAATGTCGATGTCGGATTCGCCGCAGATGCAGCGGCGCGATTGGTAAGCTTTGTTGTACTTCACAGTGGGGCACAGAATCACGATTTGCTGGAACACACCGCAGTAGGGCCCCTCTAACAGGTCGAGAACAAAGTCTGTTTTCCCACACCCGTTCTGTCCGCAGATGATAGCCAAATGGGAGTCTCTTGGGAGATTGGTGTCACCAGACCATGTTGGCATACCTGCCATCTTCAGTATTAAGCTGGGCATGCATGACGACGTAGAACGTTGAAATAACCTTCCGCCTTTCTCTTTTTCGTGATCTGAGTGGCCTTCTCGATGCGCCGCCCGCTGCCGTGTAGCTGGACGTCATTCGTGGATGGAAGTTTAAGCCACAAGACGTATTTGGTGGTTAAGAAGTCGCTAAGGGACACGTCCACTAGCACTAGGCATTTTGCGATCATGGTTACCTCGGGATGGCACTTACAGCCGGCTGCAAAGAACTTCTTCGCCTCATCAAACTCCCGGGAGGCGCGGAGGCCTTGGCTGTACAGCTGATTGGGGATTCCCTCGATTCTGACCGCCACATTGGTTATTTTGGGGTTGTAGAAAGCCTCGGAGTTCCACCGGAATGCCGGTCTTGGGTCCTCGAGCAGCATCAAAATGCCTTTCATAGTTTGAACGGATCCGTTGAGGTTCAGGGTATCCCTTTTGTTATGTTATAGCGCCCAAGCACCTTTTGGAAGGTTACGCCGAAAGCAACCTGAGAGTAGTTCAGGCTGGGATCTATAACAACGATTTTACTTGGCCCCTCAATCCCTCTACTCGACTATTCTCCACCAACATGGTAATGGTTTACCTTCCTATTGAATGAAAACGCTTTATCAAACATATTGCTGAATATGTTTGTTACACTGAAGGATATTCAACTGGGGCACACTGTCATCCTCCAGTCATATCTGTATAACCGAGAAGGCCGGTAAGAGGTCGCCCTACGCGATATGACCTTGCACCCACGGGCGAATACTAGCGCCGACGTACGTTTCAGGTTAACGACAAGTCTATAGTGGTGTCGAGCCGCTGTTACACCGTCCGGACCCTCACCAAAGAAGTGTTCCAGCCGTTTGGTGCTCAACTGCAAATGAGTGAAGCTACTGGTCGTGTGCGGCTGGGACGCAAAATGAATGACAACATTAGTCTGTTAGGTCTAGCTGATATCCTGGGATTCTCAAACGTGGAAGAACCCATGGATGGAATATATGAAGGGGACAAACTACTCAAACTGACGCCTCACAAAAGAATATTTGTCGAACGAAACGAGGTGAGCTCATCCGAAAACTTTGTCGCAATGGCTAGTAGTGTAACAAGTGGCTCTACTCTTCTGAGAGCAGTCGCGGTATACCAGGAATTCATAACCTCTGGAAAGACGGTGGTATTGACCAATCCAGAGTACAAAAAACTGAAGGCTCGCCCCGTGTCGGGGCTACTGTAAAGCTATTAAACAATCGGGGCTAACCGATAATTACGACCTATTTAAGCGTAACTTTACTCATTCGCCGGCTTGATGGACTCAGTGTACCCTAATTGCACTGACATAGCCTTATCGGGTCCTGCAGATGTTGATGGTTTTGAGCGACAAGTGAAGGATGGACGGATTTACGGCTTCTAATTTCAGCAAGGTGTTTATTCACGGAAGAAGGTACCTTTGGGGGGATCCGGAGAACCGCCAAAGTTACATGAGCTCGCCGATGTGGATATCGAAGCCCCGAATCCGCACCAAAAGCTTAGCCTGGCTCTGTCTCCTCGGGGGAGATGATGTCTCGCTCAATCGGATATACCCAAATGGGACATTGATCTGGCTGTGACCCAGGTCCTGGTGGAAACAGCAAAGGGTGTTGTTGGAAACGTTTTTAATAGCGATTTGGCTTACCTATAGTACACAGCCCAGGGAGATGCAGTTCATGTGATGAAATCGCGGGAAGGGTACTGTGCTATAGGGCAGGAGGCTCAGATATAACATCTTACCTCGACATCAACACACCATCTCCCACTGAGATGTTACCCCCACATTCCGTAATCATTCTGGATATTGCATTGGCCCCTAATCTAGTTCCCGATCCCTTCCACATCCTTCCTGGTTTGAGGATCAAGTGGCCGAAAGAACATGTCGGTAAAAACGTCACGATCGTATTCAAAATGCTTGCGAGATCTAATAAGGTCGAGACTATGGTGGTCAATGTCTAAGCCACTGCGGCACAAACGGTGCATGTGGATTGAATAAATCTAGAGCATGACATTCAGCTGAAAGGGTTAAGAATAAAGGCTAAAGTTATATCGGGTTGAGAATTAAACATCCTAACGGCGTCTACGTAAAAATGGGGCAAATGTATCCAGCATTAGATCCATCTGCCCTCTCCCCCCGACTGAAGATCCGCACGAGTATAGATTACAACATATTATCACTCTGAAAAAAGAATTGGAAATCGAGAGATGCCAGTGCTGCTCTGTAAAAAAATAACATATTGCAGTCAACGCAGTTGACGGTATTGATACCACGCTACTAACGGCAAGCATGAGTGTGGGCGTCACCGGAGTCGGAGTGTTGTCCACGGTAATTGTGACGCCTAACGCCATAGACATGGAAGGCGCGGTTTTATTCTGCGCCCTTAGTCTGCGGCCTTCTGAGTGGGGTGGGGAGGTCTGTAGGCCGGCGTCTCTCCGTCAAAGGCAATACTCAGTGAAGTCGAGTTGGATATACTTGAAGTATTACGCACAAATCGGCCATGAGATGTGTCCATCACGCTTATCCAATATATTCACTCTGACCGGAATTGGGATCAAGTGGGGGTTAGCAGTATATATTGTACACAAACTGTACAACGCTGTACAAGGCCAGACAAAAGAAATCACCGGACTGAATGATAAATTTGATGATCTAATTTGCGCTGTGTTGCTAGGCCTCAATGGTAAAGTTGATGAGTCCGGGTAGACAGACTCCAACTGACGGATTAGGTGAAGTCCCCAATAACACTAATTTGTTGAAGTACAAAAAACCAAAACCTTTGCCACGTCTCGCCATAGTTTTGGGACTCGCGCTTTGGGACTCATGAGGCTTTTTTGCACTGGGAGGTGCTTCCCGTAAGCCTGTGGGAACTGGTGGCCCACGTTAGGCATGAAAGCCTTATGCAATACCACACCGTTCTTGGGGTGAACCAGCCTAGGGGTTTGAAACCTCACAGGTGAGAGAGACGTGACTGGCGTGTGCCGTATCTGTCTTTGGGAGATCCCACTGCTCCACACACCGTTCGAGTATCTTAGCTGCGAATTCATATATCTATACCTCCCAAACCCTGTTGCATATATTGGTCATATATCTGAGGTAGAAAGACGCGCTGATAAAGCATATCACGTTAGTTTTTGCCCAAAGAGATTATTTTCGCTGAATTCCGCAGATAAAAATATGCTGGTCAACCATCCCTCAATGCCATGCGGTAGACATGGCATCAAAAACTGAGAGCTCAGTTCACATTGAAAAAAACGCTAATGTAGCCTCCGTACGCTTCTATATTTACCCCAGCTAGTTGTAGGCTATTTTATCAACCGTTAGAACTAATGGTATATATAATAGAGGGGCTAATATATTGCCTGTGCTTTACACAGCTCTCTGGCATACACATGTATAGGTCAGAAGCCTGTACTCTACCTCGAAAGCTGGTATGCAATACAGGATATAACACACTGTGTTTATTTATCTAGTTACATGAATATAAGGTGGCTGGTCTCGCCAGCTATGCAGCTATACCTCTCAATCGAGCTATTGATATTGCATAAACAGGTCCGCTAGTGTATATCCCCAGTATATCCTGTATTGCATACCAGCTTTCGGCTTACTGATAGCCCGCAGCCTAGAGTCGCTCCCACATCTGGACAACGTCCGTTTGTGTACATGGATATTTGGCAAAAGTTTATGTACCTGGACGCCACATGGCTTGATGTGCAGCAGAAATTAGCTGGAACAGGGGCTGGGGACCGCCTTGGAGTGCGGAAAGAGCCCCAATAGTTTCTGTCACTAGCCCTCCCTGCTGCTGGATGTGTCGTAACATAAAAAAAATGCACAAGAAATTAACAGCCTTGTTCATACATGTGTAGCAATAAAACAAAATGGCATTCAACAACCGAGCTTTCAAAACCCCAAACGTTAGTCCGGAAATTAAGTAGCCCGTAGTCGTGTGCCAAATAAAACTCTCCAACAAAAAGTCCCAATGGGAGAATGGGCCGTAATCCGGTCCCGCTATGTTCATCGATGATGTCATTTCCGAAAGTCACTGAGCTGTCAAGACCAGAACTATTGGTCGGGATATTTAGTAGCCGGGAGTCGTGGTGTCAACACTGTGAAAACTATGCCAAAAAAATTCTCCAACAAGAAGTCCGAATGGGAGAAAGGGCCGTAAGCCCGTCCCGCTGTGTTCATCGATGATGTCATTTCCGAAAGTCTCCGACAATTGACGGAAAATGTCGCTGAAATAGAGGAGTCATTCTTTAAGAAGATATTCCCTAAAACATGTATTCACAAAAATGACAATTGTTTTATTTCCTAAATAACTGGAATTTGAAAGAATGCATGTGTTGTAAGGATAATTGCCTTTCGGCAAGCCACAGGGTTGTTATGTCCGTATTTTGCTGGGGTTAAACTTACATCCTATTCACCCTGACCATTGATGAAATTTTACCTGAAGGGTAAAACTCTGACGAAAGCATATAAGCCCGCGTACCAAGAATTCGAGATTTCAAGATAAGCAGAAAAACCTACGGAACATTAAATAGTATACTCCTATGAAAATGGCATATTTAACCACAATGTTCCAATGTGAGGTGCTGCTCTAAAAATGACACATGTAATAACTGCAATGTCGGGACATTGTGCAATAAAAGAGCTGCTCCCCATACAAATATTATATTTTTTACAAACGTTTTGTTTTTAAAAATAAAACATTCTTTGGCAAAATTCTTCAAATTGTTGCTAAGTTCTCTTTAGCTCAAAGTAGATTTTAAACAAGATGCTACCAAATAGCGTTCGCAGAATACTTCCAAAATGAGATATATATAGTAGATAGTTTGAAATGGAATAAATATTTTCTGTCATTTTTGCTCCACCAGGTTTATTTGCCGCTGGCACCCAGATGCAAGGGTTGGTGTATTTTAAGAGAGGAGAGTTACAGTACCCCCTCTGCGCCGACCACGTTGTGTCTAACAGAGGCGTTCTGGAGAAGTTGTGTCACTATCTGATTTATGGGTGAGAAAATACTTTCAGCTGGAGAAGTTGTGTCACTGTCTGAATTATGGGTGAGAAAAAACTCTCAGCTGGAGAAGTTTTGTCACTATCTGGTTTATGGGTGAGGAAAAGCTCTCATATGGAGAAGTTGTGTCACTATCTGGTTTATGGGTGAGAAAAAACTCTCAGCTGGAGAAGTTTTGTCACTATCTGGTTTATGGGTGAGAAAATACTCTCATCTGAAGAAGTTGTGTCACTATCTGGTTTATGGATGAGAACATAATCTCGGACGCGTTATATGTCATTAGGTTTAGAATGGTAATGTTGGTGTACGGGGTGAAAAATGTGTCCCAAGGCTGAAATGACTTGAGGGCGATGCGTGGAACATTTCCTGGCGCTTGATTATTTCTTTACTTTGAAAAGTGTTTCATTTATCTTCCAATAAACAAGGACCCAAATCCGGCTCTCTTTCTGTTTTAGCGAAGAGATGATGAGGTTCGTCAGTTAGTGAATGTCAATGTTTTACCGCTGGCAATATGTTCTTCACAGATCAGAATGTTGCCGTTGTTCCTGTTCAAATAGCCGTGTCTTGAGTTTCTGTGTATTCTTTTTATGTTGTATTATGCAGATATATGTCGCCAGAAAGTCATTGCTTCAAATTGCTTCAACAAGAAAGTTTTTGTTTTTCACGTTGATGGTGGTAAGGAGGTAAGCGGTATTAGTTTCAGTATTGAAACACTGTGTCTGTTGTTCAGTGTACAAATTCAAAATGACAGTGTCTGAAATTTTTCATGTGTTTGCTTTACGAACAGGTCGTACATCAGTTCTTCAAACCACACTGCTGACGAATCGCTGGGAACATTTATAACATACACTGGTGATGGTGCGGAAAACTCCCTCAATTTTACCGCAAGCCTTACCCTGTAAGTTGTCGCAATTATTAGCAATGCTATGTGTATTCTTGCTAAGTCTGTTTAAATATTTGTGCATATATGTTAGCTTCATAATGGAGTTACTGTTTTCATTTGCACTGATTCTTTGTGGTAAATTGAAGGCTGAAAGAGCCGATTAGCTAGCTTGGACAGCACTATTATAATTATAGTTTCAGGGGTCAACGTTCATTCGGTGGGCATCGCTTCAGTCCAACCATGTCAAGAGGGTAGCAAATGCTGTTTTATTTTGTTCGTAGTGGTTTCTGTATTTCAGTTTATTTATCTGTTCATTATCTTTTGATTAGGGGAATCTGTAGCAGTAAGAGGACGTTACAACTGACCTGTCAGTCATCACGTGAGTCTCGAGCTCTTTTTACACACTGTTAGAAAAGGCCATGCTTCTACTACACTTGCTCCCGTATTTCTACGAGGGTTTTGCCACTATAGCCGCTTTAGTGGTAAAACAGTCATGTGTGTGGTGTCACATATTATTTTACACGATGGTAATACGACCATTATGACCGTTAGATTACGATGAAAACACTTGGAAGCTTGTTTCCAGGCCTTCTTCCCGTAGGTTTTACGAAGACGTTATAACAGTATATGTATATTGATAACGGGAGATATGTGGACTGAATGTAGGGGCCTCCGTGGCTCAGGTGGTTAGAGGGCTAGCGCAGCGTATTGACCCAGAAGCCTGCCTCCAATGCGGTCGCTGTGAGATTAAGTCCAGCTGATGCTGGCTTCCTCTCCGGTCGTACGTGGGAACGTCTGAGAGCAACCTGCGGATGGTGGTGAGTTCCCCCCGGGATCTGCCCGGTTTCCTTCCACCATAACGCGGGCAGCTAGCGTATAGGTGAAAGATTCCTGAGTACGGCGTAAAACACCAATCAAATAAATAAATGAATGGATTGCATGCATGAATTAATGATTATGATTTTACGCCAAGTCGGCAGTATCTCTTCCATTGCCCGAGTACATGTAGTACCTAACCAATTTTCCCACAAAATATCATGAGAGCCGTGGAAATGAAAAATATAGAACTCGGATGGGTCCCGAGTTTCTTTATACGGGAACAGTTCCATCAGTATTTCTGTTAAATGTGTTAAACAAATCATCAAAAGGCACTGCTTAAAACAACATTTTTTAGGATATAAAAGACTACAGCTCAGAGAGTAAAACCAGAGCAGCGACGAAAGTGTAATAATTGGTAAATTGTCACACGTTAGGTGGGGGGGGGGGGGGGCTCCTAGCTCTATGGCTTAAGCAGAATTAGGTAAAAAATTACAGTGATGTTACATGCAATTTATTAGACGTCATTGGTCTAGAATTACTCAGAGTGCTGTGTGGTCATCACAATAGACTAAAAGCAGAGTAATGACATGTTTAATCTACTGAATGCATATTTTACCATGTCACTTCCATAGCAGTAATTTCTAGCTGTATATAACTACTTTGTGAAGAAGGTTTCAGAAATCTGACGCGGTGACCTGGGTACATGTGACACTATTGCTTAGTCGGTGATTTAATCCATGTGATCTACATATGCATGTAATGTAATGTGTTATATTTTGACAATCTGCAACGGTAATAAGTACCGTAGGCTAATAGGAGAGTTTCAAGTCAGAACTACTACTCTACCACTTAGAGTAGATGAAAGGTTCTACAGCGTAGGTATGGTTTATGTCGACTTTGTTGTCGTATATCCTATCCTGCAGAGTGCGGAATTCGGCCTGTCCAGAATGGCCTTCAGTCCCATGTGATCGGTGGTGAAATATCGGCCCCTGACGCCTGGCCCTGGATGGTCCGGTTCTCACTGCTAGGTAAAGGAACCTGCGGAGGCTCCGTCGTCCACGAGAAATGGGTTCTCACTGCAGCCCACTGCTTCATGCACAAACGGTAAATTGTTGTGTTATAGCTTTTGTCGCATTTCACCTTCTGACAACTGTCTGATCTGATTCCCCTTGGTAATTTTGGCATTTGATGTAGTTCATATGTACATAACACATTTATGTTACACGTACGATGTTGGACTTTTAATGGGTTGAGGAAATTTCTGCGATTCGTCAGGAACACGGCAAGTTCTCGACCCTAACTCACCGGCAGCGCTGGCGTAGTGAATAAAACGCTCTTGATCTGAGGTTTCGGGGTCCAAGCACGAATCACATCATATCCGAGACATTAACATGGATAATCCTGGTTCCACCTCGATTGGCGCTAAGCATAAGTGCAATATTCTAAACACTGGCCGGCCAGGTTTCAGGATCATGTGACTGGGTTTGGCGTTTTGTCTGGTGTCTTCGGCATGGCGTTCCAGTGAGTCAGCACTGAAAATATATCGGCATTGTTTTCCGGCCTGCTATAGGCTGACACCGTCGTAATGGAACCAAAATAATACTGAATGCGACGTTATACCACAATCAAACGCACAAGCAAATAACAAATACTTGCGGAGACTCATAATGTTTTTTTTGCATCGTTTGATTCCCTAGGTATCCAGAGACGTACATCAGAGTCCACGCTGGTTCCAACTCTCCCATGGTCGCACACAATATGACCCAGGTCCGAGAGGTGAAGCGGATTGTCCTCTACGGAGACGAGATAAATATCCCTGATCGGTACCGACACACGGGCTATATTCAGGGAGATCTGGCCCTCGTAGAACTGGACAGACCATTTGAGCTTGAGGATAATGTCCGGCCAGTTTGTCTCCCGGATAGTCAGGCCGTCCCAGAGAATTCCGTGTGTTACTCCGCCGGATGGGGACACACCAATCCAACTCGAGGTAAGATATGTCTCGCTTTTATATAGTGTTCTTCTTGTGTTCTTCTATCAGCTTTGTGCATCGATGTTTAGCGGGTTAAAGATCCATTCAAAACTCGATCTGGTGGTTTGAAACGCGACGTTTATTTCATCAGACTTTGTTTCCATCATTATTTTCAGGGTTCTCCTCGGCCGACCTGCGACATTTCCGAACGATTGTTAAAAACGAAACTTACTGTCAATCCAAGTGGAACGCGTCAAAGGAGGAATTCATAGAGAAAATATGTGTTGGTTTTGATTCACGTCGCCCTAGCAACTGTTACGTGAGTGGACAAGCCTCTTTTTCATTTCCACGAATATGAAAACCGTACGGAAGGTTTTGGTTGGGCTTCCGATTCAGTTTTCCTGGCATAATGCAAAGTATGTATAACATATTATCATGTGCATAAACGCCATGTGAAAATTAGAAAGTATATATACTGTGTCTTCTTGTGCCGCCAAAGTACTGCCGCCAGTGTAACATCTTGCCGAAGACACCAAGGATGACACCCCACCCAGTTACATTTTACTGACACTTGCTCCTGTTTTCTTGCTCTAACTTCTCAATGCTGAGCGCCAGCGGGGCAGCAACAAGTACCATTTTCAAAGTATTTGGTGGTTGCTCCGGGATCGCCTCACCTCGGTATTTGTATGTCATTGCCGGCACTATGCATATATTACAAGCACAGTTCTCTGTGTGTGTTACAAACGCACGCATGTTTTAGATCATTTGCTGATCATTTGTCATCCACCAGCAGGGTGTGGAAATGTGAGTGTCACACGTGTGAAAGTTCCTTAGAAATTTGCTAACGGTCGGTGGTTTACCCCGCACCCAGTGGTTTCTTTCACCCATGAAACTGTCCGCCATAGCAAAAGTAAAACATATGGATGTAAGCAACAGATAGTTAGATAAACAAATCAGAGCGTCACACGTATGAAAGTACTTTAGAAAGTTGCCAAATCACAGTGGTTTTCCCCGCGCTCAGCGGTTTCTTCCACGCGATTTAAGTAACAAATGAATAAATAAACAAATCAAAGTGTCACATGTGTGAAACTTCATCAAAAACTTGTCAGCATTCAGTGGTTTAACCCACGCATGCCAGTTCCTTTCAGCCATGAAAGTGATTGCCATAGCAAAAGTCAAAATTATAAATTTAAGCCACATATAAATAAATAAATGAATAAGAGATTTATCCGCTATATGGCTGAGTGAAATATTCTCTATTTTAATAATAAGAAAAACGAGGGTCGGTTTCAGATTAACGGTTGTCAAATTGTTGTGTTTTCTAGGGTGACAGCGGAGGTCCGCTAATGTGTTTGACGTCACAAGGCGTGTGGGTTCTCCAAGGAGTGGTGAGTTTCGGCATGTCACCCTGTCAGATAGACGTGGAGCTGTCTCACCCGGACAGACTGCGGCCAGACGTTTTCACGGATGTTTCCCAGTACACAAAGTGGATCAATGACGTCATAAATGGAAACGCTTGAATACATACCATTTTTCAAATCATGCAATTCGGTGTAATTTAAGGCTTTCTCTGGGAACAAACATTTTTTGTATGTTATTTGTAATAAATTCACGCAGCGGTGATTTTGCTCTTAGAGGTACTTAGTTGTGCTCATAAGTATTATGTACACCATATACATATATTCGGAAAATAGTGAGACGGGGTTGCTAAACAGGTCATGTCATTGTCGTTCGCTTAGTCTTACATGAAGTTTACTGGAAAACTGACCTAATCTGAGGGATAAAAATGAAACAATTCCTCAATTCCCAAGCTCTCCACAAGGCCAAAGAAAGGAACCCAAAGGCACTTCGATAGTTTCAATACTTACAACTGAATAGGGACCTCCGTGGCTCAGTCGGTATGGTCCCAGCGCAGCGCAATGACCTAGAAGCCTTCCACCAATGCGGTCTCTGTGAGTTCAAATCGGGCTCATGTTGGCGTTCTCTCCGGCCGTCCGTGGGAATTCTACGGTTCTATTTTGATATTGTGAATTATCCCTACTTGGATAGCAATATACCAAATGGTCCTGCATATGAAGTATACAGAACTCCCTTTGTAGCATTTGTTAGATTATTTCAATCAACGTCACAAGTTATTACTGCAAAAACTATTGTGTCTAGCATATTCCGTCAAACGCCTTCACTCTAAGTTTCTTGAATTTTACAATGATTACGCATATCATGCTATTAAACAGGTTGGGGAAAGTAGCTCGAGGTATTATATCCATATCGAGGTATTGTACCTCAATTAAGGGTATCCACCAATACCTCAATCGGGATATTGTGACGGTATAAAAGGCAAACGCGATTAACAACTCCTCATTTGGTCAACCCCCGTGGGGTCCCCGGGGTGAAAAGAATAGGACCCCAGTTCTCTAGGGAAGCTGGTCGTGCGAGGCGACTAACCTAGGAATCTGTTTTTATTGGCCCTTACAGTGTCCCTGTTGACCTCTTTATCCCAAACCCAGCTAGGTGATTTAGCTGCCAGAGGTTTGGGCATGGTAGGGAAAAATGCAGAAATGGTCTGTTTTTGTTGTGCTGAGAAGGGTCACGAGGGCTTCGGTCGTGATATCACTGTAAAGTGTTCTAACTGCAACGGGGGCCACGTGGCTCCTTCCAGAGACTGTCCACTTTTTGTTAAAGAGAAAATTATTGTTACGACTGAAGTGATGCATAAAATATCACTTACCAGGACGTCAGTAAATTCTGTTCTTCTCCAGTTATAAACCAACATCAATACCAATTTTATATTTTGTTGGGTCATCCAGTCAGAACTCCATTTCTACACAAACTGGAAATGACACCGTTACAACTCACCTGATTTCTAATCAAAAAAATGAAGTGAAGGCATCTACATCCACGGATTCTGTTCAGAATTCAGTGGGTGAGAAAAATTAACAAGGTAAACAACATAAAAACAATAAACCCGGTTGCCCCACATAGCATCCCTCTAAGACCACCAAGGACCCAGTTCAAACTTATAGCAAATTTGAATCGATGGAGGACGCTGCTCCTCAAAGTTCGGGCGTGGACATAATGGATACATCATGCCCAGCCTGGCAGATCTACCAGTCGATCTCCAAGGTTGTATCCAGTCCAGACATAAATCACTGAAACGCACTCCTCCATAATGTCTTTATATGAGAAATTTATACAGTGGAATTGTCCAGGTCTTAAAGCTTAATTTTATTGAAATAAAACAGCTAGTTGAAGCTTTAAATCCAGTTGTTATTTGTATTCAGGAAACCAACCAGAAAACATTTGACAAAGATAAAACTATTCTAAAAATTATACACTTTATAGTACTTATTCTAGTAAGGATCACCGAGCTTGTGGCGGATCCTCTGTCTTTGTAAATAATGACATAATTCAAAGTCCTGTTCCTCTCTCCTGTTCCGCTTCAATCTGTGGCCGTCTGTTTGTCGGAAGTAGTCACTTTATACACGTTTTATGTCCCTCCCCATTCTTGTTTGTCACTTTCACGGTTGCACAATTTCAAAGAACAACTGCAAACCCAGTTATAATTATGGCAGATTTTAATACCCATAACCCCCTATGGGGTAGTAATAATATCAATAATAAGGGTAAAATAGTCTAAGGAAGAACTATGTTATTTCAATGATGGTTCAAAAACCTATTTCCATCCAGATAATGGTTCATATTCTGCTATTGATCTCACTTTCACGGATCCATCACTTTTCCCGGATTTTTCTTGGAAGGTGGCTCACGATATCTGTGGTAGTGACCATTTTCTTTTTGTCCCAGAGCATCTCGCTTCAAATTCCTTAGACCGTGTAGTTAGGTGGAAGCTTGATAAGCAAAACTGGAAGGCATTCGAGATGTTCTGTGAGGCGGACATCACTCCAGGGAATCTGTATGCTGCAGACGATCCTCTGTTAAAATTTAAAGAGCTTATATGAACAGCAGCGGATAGAAGCATACAGGAGACCTCGACAAATTCGATATCCAGAAGTAAACCGTGGTATGATGAAAGCCATTAAAGACCGTGAAAAGTCTGAGCGAAATTTCAATGATTGTCCTAATAATAATAATTCAAACAAGGTTCGTATTTTTAGGGCCAAGGCTCGTCGATTAAGAATGTGAAGAATAGTAATAAGCCTAATTAGTATCGATGATGTGAAAAGAGCATTAAAAGAGGCAAACGATACTGCATGTGGTCCTAATAACGTATACTATAAATTTCTGAACCATGTTCCGTTTGAGCCACTAGAGACTCTTTGACTTACTGAACAATTTTTGAATAACTGGTAATTTCCCCCATCGTGGAGGGAGGCGAGTGTTATTCCTGTTCCAAAATCGGGTAAGGATCATACTTATCCAAATAATTACCGTCCCATTGCTCTTACCAGGTACCATTTAGCCCACACTATTCAGCATAAAAAGTAATAGCCTCCCCAAAACATTAACATCGGGCACAGAGGACCATTTATATGTTGATAATTTCCTTATATGCTACCGCGCTATAAATATGACCAATGTCAAGCGTCAACTGCAGCTTTGTCTCAATAAGATCGAGCAATGGGCAGTTGAAAACGGCTTTAGATTTTCTACGTCTGAAACCGTAGGTTTGCATTTTTGAAACAAAAAGAAATTTCATTTAGAATCTGAGCTTAAATTTTATTGCGAACCTCTTAAAATTATTGGAAAATATATATCTCTAGGGCTGATATTTTAAAGTAAGTTGTCGTTTATGCCCTGTATAAAAGTGATTAAAGCTAAACGTGCAAATTCTCTCGATGTAAGTAAGCTCTTGTCAAGCACCGATTTGGGCGGTGAAAGATCATCTTTACTAAATTTATATCGTTCTCTGGTGAGATCTAAACTGGACTGGATCCATCATGTATGGTTCCGCAAGGAAATCATATCTTTAAAATGCTGGATCCGGTTTATCTCCAAGGCCTGAGGCTCAGCCTTTGGGCTTTGAAAGCCTCACCAGTAGAAAGTTTATACGTTGAGACTAATGAGTATTCACTATATAACAGACGTATAAAACTTAGCCCTAAAACTAAAAATATGCAGCAAAGCTTAAAGCTCAAGCAACAACCTCTGCTTTCGACTGTGTTTTCAAGGCATTATATGTAGATAAATATAATAAATGTCCTGAAAGCATCCCTTCATTCCGTCTTCGTTTTCGGGACCATATTGTGGAAGCTAACATCAAGCTAGAGGATATAGCTCCAGTATCATTTCCCGAGTCTCCTCCGTGGCTCCTTCCACAACGTAAACTGATATTTGATTCACGTAAACATAATAAATGGAATGCAAACCCTCTTATAATTCAGCACACATTTGCTTATATTAGGGCTAATTATCCAGATTATAAATTTATATATACCGACGGGTAAAAGAATTGGGACGGAGTAGGCCTGCAGCTGTCTTAGAACAGCGAGACTCTTCTCTTCGTCTGGCGTCCTCATCATCAATCTTTTCTGCCAAGGCCAGAGCTATACACATGGCCCTATCATGCGTTTCTTCTGGGTATGTCCAGACAGCAGAGGTATGCAGTGACTTATTGTCTTGCCTTTTGGCGACATCGAATAATAAATTTAAAAATCCATTACTTCTTGAAATTTTCGCCTTACACACCAAGTTAAATAAAACAGGTAAAGATATTATATTCTGTTGGATACCAAGTCATATTGGTATCCACGGAAACACAATCGTAGACAAGGAGGCTAAAGCTATTCCTAATAAACCCAACCTAAGGTTAATTACCTTATACTGATTTTAGATCAAACATTCTTAAATATATTCGTCGTCTTCGGCAGGGTGAATGGGATTTGCGGGACCATAACAAACTACACACTATTCAACCTGTCACTGGATACCATTCTTATACGCATGAATTATCTCGATGAGACCAAGTACTTTTAAGGAGGTGCCCTCTTGGGCATACTCGATTAACACATAATTTTATCTTGGATGGGAACAGTGCTCCCCAGTGTAATGACTGTGATGCCCAATACGGCATCAAACATATCCTTGTTGACTGTGTAGAGTTTGCCCATGTCTCCATATCCAATTTTTGGACAGTGTCTCTGGCGATGCTGTCATTACATTTTTGAAGGTTATTGGACTGTATTATAGGATATAAGTTATATGAAGGATATACACATGTATATAGTTCAGTTTATAATATAAAAAACAATAGTGGTTTCTGACTTTTATCTCACATTTAGTTCCTTCAGCTGTTTCAACAATGCACGTATGTCGAAAACTACTCACGGCTTCCTGGTTTCAACATGTTCAGGCCACGATATGCCTGAAAAATTGCCGATGTGGCCTAAAGCCATAATTATTCATTCATTCTTTCAAATTTGTCTGCAAGTTCAAGCAGCTTCAGGGATTTATTGCATTATTGGATTTATTGGATTTATTTTTCTAATCGCATTGGCAGTAGGTGCCTTAAATTGAACAGTAGTGCCATCTACGACACACACAAAGCTTGAGAAGTTTGCAACTTGATAAAATGATCTCTGACTACGTCCAGTGTCCATACCATACGACTGTGTGTGTTTTTACTCGGTCATAAGCCCTTGAGCAAAAAAAACCTATCTCGTAACATAAGTAATGCTTGCTCACGTTTGACACTCTGACCTGCATAGTTTGTACACTGTACAGATTTAGGTCAGATTTGCCTGGATATATGTAGACGGCATCACTGTGTAATTTGCAGTCTGTGTGTCTGTTTTGTTTATGTAGCACATGATTTACAGCGTATGTTTGAACAGACTGACATGTAAGCACAGACTACATGGCACACCGCCAGAGGCTTTCCATTGGTAAGTGCTTTATGAATACTATATTGATATATCCGTTATGAAATGTTCTATGGGAACCTGTCTATTACGAGGAGCATTGTTACGTTTAAGTCGGTAACTTTAATTATCCGGAATGACAGCCAGGCGGAGTTCAGTCGAAGCCCACGGATCCAGTAACAGGTATAAGAAAATTGGTCATGAGCTGCAAGTGTAGACGTACATCTCATGCAGAGCTCATGGGCTCTAGAGTAAAACAGGTCTACGAATAAGATATTTTGTTGCTATTCTCTTTGTTATTTTTAATTTCAGAGTGAGTCTTTTGTGAAATTATCCAAGTACTTGCTCTTTCGGTTTTTCTTGAATTGGAGGAAAGCGTGTTGTGTGCCTCGTACACCCCTGAGCTGTGTGAAGAGTGATGTGAATCGCTTTTTCAGAGTCCAGTGTACTTTGGACTGTTCTCGGCTTTGTGATCCTCTCATAGTACAGTGAGTGATGTCTCACTTTTAGTTCGGCGGAAACTTGGCGACAGCCTTGGGATCTAAATTGATAGGCCTTCCCCTATCTCGCAGTATCTCCTGACTGTTGCTAGATGTGCAGCTCATTTACCTAAATGGACGTCATCGTACCCAACTCTTCTTCAAATTAATCCTTATTCCAAGCACCAAATTGCCGCAAATCTACAGTAACTTACTTAAACTACACACGATATTTATTTATTTGATTGGCGTTATGTGCCGTACGCAAGAATTCTTCACTTATAAGGCGGCCAATATTATGGTGGGAGGAAACCAGACAGAGCTGGGGGGAAACCCACTATCATCAGCAGGTTGTTGGCAGATCTTCCCACATGTGGCCGGAGAGGAAGCACGATCGCATTCGTGAGAGGCTTCTGGGTCATTACCCGGCTCTAACGAGCTAAGTCAGTCAGCCATACTACGTAAGTACTATATATAAATTATAAAATTCATTTTATAAATTTATACAAAATACTTGAAATCTCTGCTCCTAAATACATCCGTGAGAATTATGGAACTTATGCCTGGTTTGTCTGCTCACCATGACAGGTTTTCTCACAACCACCTTCACCTGTGTGTGGTAACCTCGAAATTATGCACCCTGCCATCTTACTCTGAACGGATAGTTGACGAGCAATACTATAAACAGTGTACGACGTATCACATTTTCCAGGTTTTTGCTGTATTGTGGTAAAATCTTCCCCAATATTCTCCTTGAAAACTTAAGAAACTATTTGTTCTCACAGGATAATATGGCTTACTCCACACAATTTGGTGTCGAGTACAAAGAGGAACTCGGGGCAGCTCTTGAAGAATTCTATCAAACCTTTGCCAGACCTAAAGCCCTGCCGGAGAAAGACTTGGAATATTTCAAAGATACCGTGGCGGAAGTTCTTAGGAGAGTCATGAGGAAAGAGCCCAGGTTTGACTTCGTGCCCCATGACGTAGGTAGCGTGGCTTCAGGGGACGCCGCTGTCGTCCCATGTGACCTGGACATCTTACTCTGCCTTGACATCGACGGCTCAGCGCAGGAATCCGAACTCTCGCCAGGCTACGGAAAATTCAAACTGGCTCCCTCCAGCGCCCAGGTCTGGCAAGACGTCACAATTGACCAGTACTTAGATCCAGGCAAGCTGACTGCTTTATTTCGAAGTCATGTTAAGAACACCATCGTGGAAATGGAATTGCAAGGGAAGTTTCACGTCGGCGGGGAATTTTCAGCAGCCGTTGCCTTAAAAATGCCGCACGGCAGCTACTTGCTGAAAGCTGATTTGGTGCTGGCAGTGAGACGCCCTGGATGGCCGGCATCAGCGGACCAAGCCTGGAGCCAGATCAGTTTAAAGCATTTGCCCAGAAGTGCAACAACATCGTCTAGCATTTTGGATACCAGCTTTTCTGCAAAATTGGCGGCATCAACAACTCACGTCGATAGCCAGCGGCAAGACGATTTCCTGAATAAAAAAACACCTGCGGCCTTATCAGATTACGGTCACGACATGGTGGCAAACCGCATCTCGGAGCATAATATAGGTGTTGCCGACACGGGTCTGAATAGAGATCTCTTGTGGCGTCTCTCCATGTCAAGAGCGGAAACTCTGATGCTAAGATCTGTATTCGAATACCGGGAAAACGAGCGGAAGTGTCTAGTGATCTTTAAAGCCATCAGACTCTATCATTTGGCTGAACAGTATAGATTCCAAACACCCAACCTTGGATTTAGAGATTCTGTAAGCTATCCGTTTACCTCATATCACTTGAAAACTTTATGTTTGCGCAAGGCTGCTCATATCCCCACCTTAAGCTCTACAGACTGTGAAATTGCCGATTGTTTTCTGTCCTTTTTAAACGAGCTTCACAGAACTTTTAACGTGTCTGTGTTCGGAATGCCGTCGTTTTTCTTCCCAAAGACAAACGTTTTTCCGCACGGTACTTTGCGCAATGCGTTTATTTCGAAACTGCACGACGACCCTCTGGCTTATTTTCGTTCTATTCTTCCAATCAACCCATCAATAGCGCTTTCTGTTTCTTTTCTTTGAGCTGTAGTTTCCAGAACACTCGCAGTCGGGACAAAAAAAGGAAGTCTCGTTGCCAGTGCCGTTGTCTCTGTACATTCGCATAGGTTTACAAGATCACAGTATCATTTTTTCTTTTGTGTCGTATCTTAGTTCCTTAGACGATGTCAGGCAAATAACATACATTTTCAAGAATATATTCATAGCTTTAGCGAAACATAAAAATATACATTCAGAAATTCAGTATAACCTTTCCCAGAATGGCGCTAACTGTGGTTTTGAAAGCAGCATTAATCTATGTAGTTGTGTGTTATACGCCTGAACTGTATCAAGATATGGTTTATTCTGTTTTGAAAGAAAGCTCAAAGATCATTTATACTGGAAATACAGTTTGAATGTCTATAGACATTCTTCATGGCAACCGTTTTCTTATACCAATTGGGAAAGTCTAGTGGAAAGCAAGTGATTTATGGCGAGATGAAAATTTTCGGAGAGAAATCATTCATTTTCTCTTAACATTACTAACCTTGCAGATAGACATATTTTCTTGTGATCGAGATTTATAAAAGTATTGCCAACTGATCCCACTTAAACATCCATGCTTAAGTTCAGTGACTTCCAGGGTGCCACCTGAACACAGAGGGCCTAAAGCTCCATTAATATGGGACAGTTACTTGAAGAGAGGTAATTCACTAGAGGGCAGTTCGCGCAATTAGATCCAAAATTTACCTCCAAATTGAGAGGACGTACTGCATAATTCTGCGACACAGATAGGCTTAGACTGCCAGTTTATAGGTTATTGATCCGCTGTTATTATACCTAGTTAAAGTATATGAGGCATTTGTCTGCCATGGATAGAAATGAAAATTATTTTCCCAAGCTTACCACCCATCCACGGGCAGGTTACCACGGTGATGAAATGCTATTACGTCACTTCCAGCAGCCACATGTGAATAAATAATGGTCATGATAGGTTGATATTTTGATATGTTTTTTTATTTATTCATTTGGTGTTTAACGCTGTATTCAAAATATTTCACTTAGACGACGGCGATCAGCATTATGGTGGGAGGAAACCTGGCTGAGCCCGAGGGAATCCCGCGACCATCCGCAGGTGGCTGGCAGACCGTCCCACATATGGCCGGAGAGGAAGCCAGCATGAGCTGGACTTGAACTCACAGCGATGGCATTGGTGGGAGGCTTCTGAGTCATTATGGTGCGCTAGCATGCAGACCAACTGAGCCACGGAGGCCCCTGATATGTTGTAGGGAAAAGTCTAAGCTGCACGTGGTGCTATGGCGTGACACGGGAATATGCCTCAGCGTTCACGTTTGGCACGGAGAGAGACTTGAGTGTTCACGTCATGCACGGAAAGAGGATTTAGTGCTCACGTCAGGCATGGAGAGAGGCTTCAGTGTTCACGTCAGACACGGAAAGAGGCTTCAGTGTTTACCACATGCACGGAGAGAGGCTTCACTGTTCACGTTAGACACAAGGCGAGATTTTAATGTCCACGTCAGGAAAAGGCAGAGAACTTAGAGTCCCTTAGTTACCTAAGGCATGGAGAGAGGCTTTAGCGTTTAGGTTCGACAGGATGGGAGGTTTCGATGTTCAGGTGAGGCACGCTGGGAGGCCTCCATCCTGAGAGTTAGGCCATCGGCACTATGGATAAAGAACTCACCGTCTCCTGTTACGTTTTGGTTTAGAGCTTGTAGATTGATGACTTCCAAAGTTTTTTCCGTTTGATTTGATGTCCGATTGGTTGACGGCAAAGTTCTGAATATTCTGCCATCTGATGGTGTCGGTCGAGCTTGTCCCTGTCTGGTCCAAGAGCGCCGATTTTTAAGGCTAACTTTGTTTCTCTCAGTCTAATGCTTAAACGCCTGCATGATTCGCCTCTAGACTTCGTCACAGCTGCATTCCAAGTTGTGCACCTATGCCTTAGACGGCGCTGACTTTTCCTTCCTCTTCTTTATACTGGCATGTAATATTTCTTTTTAGTTTCTCTATTGATCCAACAAATAGTTTGAATACCAGTATTGAGCGGTTTTATGAGTCTGACTATCTGGTAAAAAATTTACGTCTTGTCATGCAAAGTTTAGTCCTGTTGATGCAGCTGAATTGTTCAACAAAGATGCAAGTATTAATCCTGTTGCTGATGAGTCACAGCGTTAGCGCTGATGGTAAACCGTCTTGAAATCCAGCTGCATCCACATCTGAGAAGAAGTTCACTAACCTCTATCAGGGTGATGATACTTGCGCCCAGAAATAGCCCTAAGTGTCCACCAACTGAAGCTGAAACAAATAAATTGGTTGATTAATTTATGATTAACACAGGACCCATAACTATATCGTATTTGGCGGTTTCTGCCATTTGTGGGTGAAACCGGGGTGTCCCTCGCAAAACCACGTGCATTGGACAAGTGACTGGTAAACTTGCCCACATGTGGTTGTAGTATTCTAACTCGCAGAGCGAGACAAATGTCTCACTATTAAAGAGTGCATGAGACGAGCTTTGGACTTCGAGGAGTGCAGACGTGGTATCGGGATATCAGCCCATTGTGGGGTTATTTGTACACTATCTCTGCTAATTCCTAATCCTGTATATATGTCTTGTATATATTTGAGCTGGTATACATTCTAACATGAGTTTGTAGATACTTCTTCTGATATTTAATATTGGTTGTTTATCCGAGTTGAGGCTGGTAGGGGCTGGCATTTGGCGATATTCTCCCACCCCTCTCTTAAACTGTGTAATTAGATGTGTGTGTCTTGTGTTTAAGGGGATGTCTTTGAACATGAATTCTTACATATAGACGGATACATACCCTCATTAGACTGAAAGTGGCTGTGGAATTCTCAAAACAAATGTATATATATATTAAAGCAGTTGGGAACTCTTCCCCCAGCGGTGTTTGGATTCTGGGAGCCGCCTGGGACTATCAAGCACATAAGGCTTCACCTACATAAATAATTGGGAATTGTGCATGTAGGCGGACGGCCATTGCCTTACATACACTGACGACCCAAAAGAGAAAAAAAAAGCGAGCCCTCGAAGGGCCGGCCCACCACCCTCGCCGCTCCGGGGGGGGGGGGCGCAGTTAATTTTATGTGTTGCTGTGTGTATACCTGTGGTGATTGAACTGTAACAATGAGCGGGACAAACACTTGTGCTTGGCTGTTGCTGGGAATGACAGAACTGTGCAGGAGAAGTCTGTGGGAGTACTGCAAAGTCCAGCAAGCCAAGACGCGCAAAGGCAGCAAAACCCCATCGCCCTGTAGGTCTTGTGGGAAGGGGGTCCGTGGCTAAATAGAAGTCTGTCAAACCTGTGGGGGAGATAATATTCGCCACCAGCATATAGCCGTGAAGAAGAAGAAAAGACAGTTCGATTTAGTACTGGATCAGCTTCTTGTAGTTCACTCCCCGTCCGCCTTCCAATAATATGCGGCGAGGGCGCAAATGCTGAAGAAGAGCGGCGCCAAAATAAGTGGGTGGGGATCCCGCCAGTGTATCAAGAGTGCACACCCTCCTGGTACGCGGCTGTCTCCCTGGACTTGACCGCTGCCTGCATCTAGGCATCCCCACCGGGATGTCCTTGCCACCGGGGGGTGGGGAGTTCTTCGGGAACATAGGTAATTGCCAATTGTGAACGCATAAACGCAAGTTCCTAGCCCTGCTTTTACCCGAACGGTGAAAATATAACACAGCTAGCGAGACCGCCATTCGAGAACCACTGCTATAAGTAAAGCTTAGCGAGCTACAACGAACTATATCCTCTAAGTGTATTACACATCGGCTTGGGAGGTAGAAAGCAGTCACGCCGGCGAGACGTGACAAAGATGGGATGTGGGAAAAGACCATCGGAGTACCAAAGCACACAAAATTAAAAAGAAAATTAAACCTTACGGTACTCCGCCGATACGTGACAAGGGCTTTGCTTCTTTTCACTTCAAAGAATCAGTATTATAAGAGAAAGTAGTCGAAGAACTCATGACCAGTCTTCTAAGGTTTCCGTCAGTTGAGGTCTGGGTTACCAGACCTAGTTAGACCATCTATTTTATCGCTGAGTCGGGTAATTGTGAAGTTTTTGTATAATATATACAACTACACTCCACCTGACCCCAATTGAGGTTACAGTAAGTATATTGGATAAGAGCGATGCACACATCTTATAGCCGAATTGCGAATAATACTATTAATAAATCAAATTCCAATATCTCACCTCTCACCTTTTCATGAAGGACGCTCAAGCTTCGTCCCGCCCTCTTGCACGAACCCTGCTTTCGTTTTGTTATCTAATGAAACCGAGTTATGAGCTGTACCCACTCGAATCTGTTGTTTCATTTGGTATTTCTCGACTTCACCGAGTATTAACCGAAACTCGGTATCCGATATCTTACCGGCAATCAGCGCTGCAGAGACGTTGTCTGTTATGGTATTAAGCTTACTCTCAGCCAGTAAGCGAATTTCATTGTGCTTCTTACCTCTGATGGACAGAAGCCGGCTTACAAACTTACTCACCCCACTGGGAAAGCCGCAGACTAAGGCCGCTCCTTCCGTGCCCATAGCTATAGGTGTAGCAATTATCGGTGACAACACTCCGACCCCCGTGTCGTCCTGGCCCATACTTATCGTGAGTAGCGCGGTATCAATACCATCAACTGCGTTGACTGTCCGGCGGTGTTTTTTTGTATAAACAAACCCTGACAGATCTCTCACTTTCTAACTCTTTTTTCAGAGTGCTAATATGCTGTAATCTATACTCATTTGGGTCTTCAGTCGGGGTAGATGGGTGTAGTGCTGGATACAGTTGCACCATCTTTATGTAGACACCGAGATAATGTTCAGCTCTAAATTTGATAACAGTTTAAGTTCTTAACCGTTTCAACTGAATGCCATGCTCGTCATTTATTCGGTTCACCTGCAACGTTTGTGCCGCAACGGCCGGAACATTGTCTAACGTCGTCTCGACGTTATTAAATATCGGAAGCATTTTTAGAACGATAGTTACGCTTTTACCGACATGCTCTTCCAGCGACCCGATCCTGAAGCCTGGGAGGATATGGAAAGGCTTGGGAATTGGATTAGGATCCAATACAACATCCAGAATGACTATGGAATTCGGGGGTAACCTTTCAATGGGAAATTGTGTGCTGATATCGAGGTAAGATGTTGTCTCTGAACCCCCTTCTCTATAGTATGGTCATCTTCCGGCGATTTCATCACGTGAACTTCATCTCGCTAAAGTGTGTATGAGACGAAAGCCATGCAGCCATTAAAACCCTTTCGAACAACACAGCCAGTTGCTGTTTGCACCAGGAGCGGGTTCAGAGCCAGATCAATGTCCCATTTGGGATCCTCCGAATTAACGAGACCCCATCTGCCCTTGTGAGACAGAACCAGGCCGAGATTTTAGTGCGTGGTCGGGGCTTCGACATCCACATCGGCGAACTCACTAAACTTGTGTGGTTCTTCGGATTTCCCAAACGGCACATTGTTTCGTGAACAAACACCTTGCTGGAACTGGAAGCCATAAATCCGTCCATTTACCCATTACCGCTCGGAACGGTCGACATCTGCCAGCTATGTCAGTGCAATTAGGGCCCACTGAGTCCATCACGCTGGGGTATGTGTATAGTTACGCTTAAGTATGCTTTATTTATAGGTTGGTCACAATTGCTTAACAGCCTTATAGTAAGCTGTAACACGAAGCTAGCCAACAGTCTTCTGTACTGTGGATTGGCAAATACCGCCGTCCTTCCGGAGCTCGTGCCTTCGTGGAATACCGGGACTGCCCTCAAAGGAATGAATGAATGAATGGTTATGGCTTCACGCCACATCGGCAATATCTCAGCTATATCCTGGCGATCTCTCAGAAGAGTAGAGCCACTTTCATTACTGGTAAACACTGCGGTGATGTTTTCGCACACGTCTAGGTGGGCAAATATGTTTTTGTGAGGCGCCAATTTGGGTAGTTGGTCTCCTTCATTTATTCCACCCATGGTTTCCCTTGTGGTTGAGAATCCCCAGGATATGAGCTAGATCTAACAGACTGATAACATCGTTCCAGCGGCACACGCCCAGTAGCTGCATTCAGTTTCAGTATAGCACCCAAAGGTTGGAACACTTCTTTGTTGAGGGTACAGAAGGTGCAATAATCGCTTGGCATGACTATATACTTATCGTTCAACATGGAACGCGCGTCGGCGAGAATGTTCGTCAAGTGTGGGTGCAATGTCTTTTCGAGTAGGGCGACCTCGTCCCGACCTTGGTTGTCAAGACATGATGGGAGGAGGACACTGCGTCCCTGTTCAACATTACTCAGTGTGACAAACATACTCAGAAATATGTTTGAAAAGGCGTTTTCATTCATTAGGAATGTAACCAATTACCATGCCGAAGGAGTATATTCTTGGAGTAAAGGGACTGAGGAGCCGAATAAAATCGTAGTGATAGCTCCCAACCTGAAGCACTTGCCATATACTTTCGACGCAGCTTCCCAAGAGGTGCTTGAACGCTACACCTTACCGAAATTCAATAACAACAGATTGGTCGAGAAATATTACACGCAACCAATGGCCTGGTGACAAAACCAACTCAATTTCGCAGTATGATGCGCCACGTCCGGTTGTGGGGTTTCAAAAGAAACTCTTTTAGCGAAAATTACACAACTAAGCAACTCTCTATTCCACTTCCACGAGTACTGTGAAGTGCGGCGTATTTCGGAAGGGATTAAGTGGCACCACGTAAGGGGCACCTCTTCCACAAGACGATACATGGAGTCCCACCGACAACCCCTACGTCCGGACGACATACGCCGAGTTTCGGGTCTCCCCAGATGCAAATTGGCGGCAAAAAAGAAAACGAAACCAGTGGAAAAAGTGGGTTAGGCGTGACTTATTATTATGACAGGAGGATAGGGTACGAGAAATCGCATTACGACTACGATCCTAGCCGCATGTTATTCCAGAGAACACCGGACAAATTTGACATTGACCAATCAAGTATGGGCCACCCTCATCCTCGACAAATCTGAAGGGTTTACCCAGGCAGGCGTGGAACGCGTGAACGACATCATTCGAACTTATGTAAGGGCAATCCTCGAAGCACAGGCACAGACCCGCATATCAGTATCTTAGGCGCGGGAGGCAGGGTATTTGACGCGCAGAAGCAGTTCAAAGCTAATTTTGAAGACGCGATACCAAGATCTGCTGATCTTCCCTCGGCCAAAGAGCGGCACCAGAACGTTCTGAGGTACGCCCACTCCAAGGTGGATTATGCGTTTGGCGTGGGTCTGTACATGGCGCCAAGTGATATGGACGACGAATCGGAAAAATCAGTGGCTATAAGAAGATGGTGATAGCCACCGCAGATCAGAAGCTCGGGTTCAGTGGAGACGTAAACTCGGCTGTTCATACGCCTTCGTCTGGACAGACAAGCATTATAAAGCCGCAGCGCGGACTGCAGTAGTCAAGAAATCACCGAGAGAGCACGATATACAAAAACTGGCGTTAGTAATACTTAGCGTCGCCCTCGGGCTTGCACTGATCTGGTTACCCTAGACGTGGCCGAAGGGCCGCGTGAACGATTCCACCTGTGACGACAACCAAGTATTTTCGGCAGTCCAGTTCACGGCCCTGTCTAATGCTTTGAGAAACCAAGAGACAGGCTTAGCTAGAAACCTGTCCAGGGCCTACATTTGCTTTTTACCCACTCCTTAATGCCACCCGTTGGCGGGGTTGGTGGGGCTGGTGCCGCGCTACCAGTTAGCTCAAGCACCAGGATTGACGCGATAAAGCCCAACGCAGTTAGAATGGCGACTGTGGTGACCCACTGTTCGCGGAACAAAGTCAAAAGGCGTGCGGCAAGAATTGTGTCCTCATGAAAAACGCGGCTGATCATTTCCCTTATCCGATTAATTTTCGAACGCAGAGCTTCACGAGTCGAAGAGTCAGCCTCGAGGCGAGCAGCTCTTTCATCCTGAAGGTCTCGCACTCGTTCTGCAATGCGGCGCCTGGAGAACTCGTCGGTAGCCTCATCAAGTTTTCTTTTTTTCCAAAGCAGTGTCCTCGTCTAGTGCAGTCGGTATAGCAAGGATGTTTGTGTGCTGCCCTCTCGTGTTCTGCATTACCTTATCAAGGCCTAGCAGCTCACGGGAGCCCAGTGGGTTATGACTAATTGTGCTGAGAGACCTTGCTATCTGAGAATCAGTCAACGCGGTTTCAATTGTTGTAACCTCTTCAGATGTTTCCTGTACTACTTGCTGTAGGTCTTGTAGTTCCACATTTTCCATTGCAGCCGTGGCTCCACCTAAGTCACACTTAGCTTTTTGAAGAACTGCCACGGCTTTTGCTGGCAACTTGACCCTCTTCCAGTCAGCAAACGCAAGTCTGTCCCAGATGACACCCATCCCACCACTACGACCCGCTATTGTCGATAGCTTAAGTGGGGTTCCTGTACGTTTGTTGACAATCTCAAGGCTGGGATAAGCCACAAAGCGTAGTAGATCATCCACCAGCTGGAAATCAGAACAATGTCTCCCTGCAGAGGGGTTCACCCCATCGTGTTTCTCCATGACATCATAATAGTCATCTACGGCTGCCCATGTGATCTCACGTGCAATTGATTGCGTGTTTCCCTCCCTTTGGCTGTTATATGGGCGCTCCACTCTTGATGGGTAAGAGGTCTCTCGCGTCCCCTCATTATCACTTTCATCAATATCAACAACATCTCGTGGGTCAAAACGAAAATCTGCCATCGTCGATATATTATATTGAAGATATAATATAGTCGTGCGTTACTTTAATAAGCATGATTCAATACGGACTCAAGCTCAATCCGCATTGCAAGCTTCGTGAAGAGTTGGGTAGCATAGGCGTGCGGCATTCAGGCATCATCACAAATAACCCTAGTAGGATAGACCAGAACCAGCAACATATTGTTGGATCCCCAATCTCGGTGATGATGATGTCATCGTTCCGGGCACCACTCGCTTGTCCTTCACCATAACGCTAAACTCTCCCGATGAAAATAGGATATTAGTAAAAAAATATAGGGCGGGCCATTGTGACGAAAATCACGATCAAGATCAGTGGGAATGAGGTCATGTCCATAGATGATTCCCATGTCTTCTACTGTTGCACGGACCTCTGGAAGACTACCCAAGACAGAGACAACGCGCAATACAAAGTGATTGATACATCCGACAATGGAATGACGCGGACCGGTGCAAAAAATGCCACTAGGGACGCCCTAGACCTGGCAATGACCCTAGCCAGAGGGAACCGGTTGTACATACCATGACATGGTCACCAATCCAGAGCTGGCTCGTTTAATGCGCAGCCAGTACCACGGCCGCCTCTCAATCCTGTGCGAACGCGTCTTGCGCCGCTGAAGAATCCGCAGAGACAAGAGGGACAGTGTGTGGAATTTCAAAAGTAACATGCCTGCGCGGTCTGTGAAGGGGAATCTTGATGCCCTTCGAAGAGGTCGCCGCCGACCCTTTCCATAAGGATTCTGAAGTCTCCTACAACCCGAGGATCTCAACGGTAGACATCACGATCGAGGGGGTTCCTAGAAATGCCAGACAAACCAAACAGGAAAAAGTTGTTGCCCGAACTCAAAGAGGCCAAATTCGATAGTAATGAGAGACAGCAGGACGAAAAAGACATTCGGAAGGTGCGGGCACCTACTCAACATACGGCCAACTGGACTCTTTGTATTGTTGGGTCTCTTGCGCTGGCAGGAGTTATTTGGTGGCAACGGCACCACGTGTCACCAAAGGCACTTGAAACAACACCTCCACAGCCACTGCAAATTGTTGTTAACCAATTAGATACATATCAAGACCCTTTCCATATGGAGTGAGCGTCAAACATGACTACCCCTGATGGAAAAATTCTTGTCAACGCAATGCATCACAGTGCTGTTATCTCTGGTCTTGCCATTGGATATGTCCGCCTAGGCAAGGTGGTCACTCGGGGTGCCAGACTAAAAACTTCATACCCCGTGATGTCGGCCTGCTCATCGACGAAGTCGGTTTTGCTATGGCCACAAAGGACATGCTTATTAAACAAGGAACTATTTTAGGCGATATTATGAATGGCCTCGATTACGATGATGGTTGGGGGCACCCTCGTAAATGCCCTTGCCTTCTCGGGTAGCAACTTTTCTCTTCTCCACTCTTCGAAGCTCGAATATCGATGCGGAGAACAAACACCACGATAAAGAACACCTCCCGGCGGGGAAGGCGGCGTGGTCTCAAAAAGAGCATAGAATCAGGACTGGATTGATGACAAATTTCGTCGACAGAGGCACGCAGAGAGCACATCTCGCGATTTCGACTTGCTTCCATGACGAGTACGCTGAGGTCATGGGGAAAACTCATGGTCCCACAGGGCCCGACCTTGTCGGAAGCGATTTCTATACACCGTCGGCGGGCCAAAAAGAACGCGAGATCGCCTTCATCCTCCTCGGGATGGATGTGACTGGGCTGGTCGCCTATAAACTCGCCGAGTAAAGACAGTGCTGGACTGAAAGGGCTCCTCGCGGTAATGGCAGGTAGGACATGAGTAGTGAGGCTTGAGTTATTTTTCCATACCATTTGTATATATCGCTTGGATATATCACACTGCGCGATGATGTGTTTGCCCGAGGAGCTATACTCCGCAATGCTAGAGCTTGACTACTGTGCCTGCCACAACAAGATTCTTAGTCCTCTGGCCCGTGGACTGATTGATAGCACACAAAGGTCGCTCGATCTCTGGCGGCAGGACAAAAAGACCGCCATGCGTTTCGCAGCAATGGTGCAGGAGGGCCCGATCAACCTCCGGCCGACGACCGGGCTGCTGTCTGAGCCTGTGGCTGCCGCCTGGTGGAGACTGCTCAGGCTACTGAAGTACCTTGCCAATGGATAGCAAACTTTCGAGGATATGTTACAGCCCTAGGGTGTATTGGAAATGAGTTGTAGCCATCCCGAAGCCTTCCTTGCCTGCGAAGATCTCTGAAGGCACAGTTCTCGATAGATTAAAAAAACAGGCAATATGGCAGATTTATCTACCAGCCACTCAACACGTACGGCGTCCATCGGGACCAGGGGATCGTTGAGGGCTTCAATCGGACCCTAGCTGAGCGGTTGTTCGGCCACCAGTATGCCCTCAAAGCTAAATTTGTGTCACAGAACCCCTCGTCCAGGTCGCCTGGTGGGGCTTAAAGAGCAAAAGCTCCCTTCCAGTGTAGGTGTTCGCTACTTGTACCTTCCAGGTGAGCTAGATGGAGGTCGTCTCCGTTCGACTGACCCTGTGTGGTCCCTAGATATGTATCGTCATGTTCGCTAGGTACCTAAACCCGATGAAGCTGTGTTGTATTACATCCTAGATGGCCCACGGCGTGGGTTTCTCAGTTGATGAGGGCTGCGCATCCTCTTTTTCGGTTGCACTCGACACAGGTCAACATAATGTTATCATGACTGTGGCCCCTGAAGTTGTCCAACCGGTCCACACTGAACTGCTGGGTATCCTTTGGTTGGCAAGCCCATAGGAGCTCAATATTTCAGGCAAGACAGCTTTTTGCTTTGCTGCTCCTTGAGATTCAGGATGTGATCGACCTTCAAGTTAAACCTGAGCCCCTTGGCTTGGTCCTGGAGCTTGTTGGCCACCAACATCCTCTGAATGGTTATATGGAGCTGCTGCTTTGTTGGGGGTCTGACTTCGGAACCCTCCTCCGGGGGGCATACTAGCCGTTCGAGCTGGCTAAGATACTTCACTCGTGATACGGCAAGATAGGCAAGGTTTGATCACTCGACGTAATCGTCGATGATCCAGACGTTTTGGGGGTTTTTGATTGTGAGATCCTGGTTTGAGTGAACTGTGAGGGCGTAACCAAGGCGCCTGTCGTCGGTGTGGATGGCTGCCCCTGCTGCCTCTACGCTGACATCCACGAAGTCATTCAGTACCAACTCTTCCCTGGGGTTCGTGCCTGGGTCGGGAACTTGTATGTTTTGCTGCCGGAAGTCCTTTGGGATGTACAGCAGGGGAACGTTCTCATCGAGGAAATGCTCTTTGTGCCGCTGGAATAGCAACTCCTACGCTGCATGTTCCATGGGTATGTATCGTTTTTCTCTCTTGTCGCGCCACTGGGCTGGGACAACTGGAGGAAGACACACCAGGCTTCGTTGCAGCTGCAAGCCTTGGTGGCCACGTACGCCTCAATCCCTCTGAGCTTGTGCAGTGCCGTTTTCTTCACATTTATGGAATCGGTTCCCAGTCTAACAGCCTCCTCGGGCCCGAACCTCGAAAGCAAGGAGAGGAGGTTGATTTGGGCATAAGCCAGCATAAATGCCCTTATGTGGGTATACTGGGGCTGGGAGCCATAGTAATATGTGAGGATGTGGCCGAGGGGGCATTTCACTGGTGCCCCGACCAGGGTGCCGCTTTGGCGGGTGTCTTTGACCAAGTAATCAAGCTCCCCTTCGTCATTTATTAGTCGTCGTGTCAGTCTTTTCCCGTCAGCCCTATTGCCCTGCGTGAATTTGCCGATGATGCAACACCCCTGCTTGCGGTCTTCAGGGAGCCACACCTTGGTGTGTTTCTCAAAGGCGATGATAGCTTCACGTACCTTGAGGCACTTCAGCAGACCAGGTTCTGTCATGAAGACAAGAAGCTGTGTTGGGTCCCAGCCGTTTTCTGCGAAATGCTTCCAAAAACCATGCAGGGTTTACTGGATTGCAGTCTGTAAACTCCCACTCCCTGGCCTGGGCAAACCCGGTACCAATGTCTTTGAAAAGAGGGCCTTTGACGGCTACGCGAGTCGTGGGTGCCAAGACCGCTCGAAATATGGCTTGGCCTTGCCTTCTGCCTTGAGTGTGGCCGGTTAGCAGGCCTTCATGTCGATGCTGACGACGTCCCTCGTGTCATAGTCCATTATGTTCCAGAGCCAGCCATGGCCATGCTCCACGCAGGTCGTCTTGATGTTATTGATAAGGCTGACCGGGGTCGGCTTCCAGCCGTTCTTCTCTTTGGCCATGATGCTGGCCGCGTGATTCCCGCCGAACGCCCTTTCGGCCATGGATTCATCGCCCAGGGTATCGCAGACTTTTTGAAGCCTCTAGTGAGCCTCAAGTGTCCTGTAGGTGCGGCGGATCTGAAACACGAACTGGTCGACTGTGTGTTGCCTGCCTTAATCCTGGCCACCCAGCAGCCAGACCGCTAACGGCTCGTCCTAGGTGGCTCTCCGAATGGCCAGCCAGACGTCGCCCTGGTAGAAATGGACTTGTCTGCATAGAAGGAAGTGGGGGCCTTTTGGCCAGGCGTGGCCATTGTGGTACATGAGCTCAACTTTACCTCTGCGACCAAACTGGTACTTCCCACTGTTGTATATGTCCTTGTCGGCAATGTCTCGCAGGATGATTGCCCTTTGAAGGACATTTTCCAGTTCAGCCACATCATCGACCGTAGCGCCAGTTTCATGCACCCTCTTTTCCCACTCTTGGATTTTGACCCGCCTAGCTGCGGTCAGCCACTGGCCTCTCTTGGGCGCTTTCGAAGTACTCCACCACTCCTTGGGCCACAGAGTTAGGATTGCTATCCCTTAGTGGTGCGAGGTAGACAGGCTCTTGGTCTCTGACTGGGTAGATTCCATACACGACAGCGGTGACATGGTAGGCGTTCTGGTAGAACACGCTGTTGATCCCAGTCAGAGCGCTTGGCTTGGTATCCATTGTTGTCTCGATGGCGCCCTGCACCCTTTTCCTTTCAGCCCTGACCGGGTCAAACTTGTCTTCGTCAACCCAGTCACCTCCGTCCCTCTCGCGGAGGAACTTGAGCCAGTTGTCAGCCTCGGGGAGCTCGGCAAGAATATGTGCTGCTCTCTGGTACGTCATGCGAGCGTCGAAGGCCAGTCGCCCAGCTTTAGCGTGTATACTATCAGCAATCTCAATGTCGCCCGTGTCAAGTGGGCCCTCCGCTTCTACCCGCCACTTAGAGAAGACCGGAGCGGCGCCATCAACTTCAAACTCGTCTTTGGCATCGTTCAGAATCTCAACCTAGTCTTCAGCCAGGGGCTGAACCGTTTTAGGGACCTGGTCATCCAGGTCAACAAATGGCCGCTGCAGCCTCAGCGGGCGGGAGAGCCGTCTTTCAACGTCTTTCGGAATGTATACAGGCTCGTACTCTGCAAGCATCTCTTCGATCAAGTCGTCCATAGTGGTCATGGTGTCGGTTGGGTATACCCAATCATATCCATTTGTCCAATAGGAATTTTTATCCCGGCTAGTCGTGCAAACTCTGCTCTGAGTGCTTCCTGCTCTGCCCGCCGTTTTTCACGCCAGGCCTTTGCTAAAACGGCATTGTGGACCTTGCAGTACTCCCCCAGACAACTTCTCCCGCACAATTCTGTCATTCCCAGCAACAGCTAAGCACAAGTGTTTGTCCCTCTCATTGTTACAGTTCAATCACCACAGGTATACACACAGCAACACATATCTATAAATGGAGCCCCCCCCACCCCCGGGGCCGACGAGGGTGGTGGGCCGGCACTTTGGGGAGGCGCTTTTGTTCGGTCGTGAGTGTATGTAAGCAAACGGGCGTCCGCCTACATACACAATTGTCAATTATTTATGTAGGTGAAGCCTTATGTGCTTGATAGGCCGAGGCGGTCCCAGAACCCAAAGACCGCTGGAGGGCCTATTAGTTTGTGTCACTCGCCCTTCCTAGCGCTACGGCTATAATTTGCTAAGTCTTACGTATGGCGGTAGCATTGTACTTACGGACAAGCCTGTACTTGCACTGTAACTCTGCCATACTGCACGAGCGCCTATTGTTTATCTCTGGCCCGGAGCAACCCCTTCGTACTCTTGCAACAGCCATTACGTAATAATCCTCGTTGTCCACGCACACCTATATTTCTGTATTTACCCACTCTTAACTTGTCAGCATGGATGACCCCGAGGGGGCTGAGGAAACCTCAGAGGAATAGGTACAAAATTGCTCTACAACTAAGCTCAGTCGTGATGTATCTGTTGAACGTACCAATACAGATGGTTAAAAATAAGACAAACGAGTAAAAAAATTACCCAAATAACCACAGTGTCATTCTCACCTCTATGTGAGGTCTACTCATTTCGTCTTGAATAATATAAAGTTTGTCCAAGCTATAGGTATGACCAAGGAGGTCAAGAAGTATGGTAGCAGAGATCTACTAACTATATGCTCAGGCCCTGCACAAACTAAAAAAGCTCTAAGTTTAACTTCAGTTATGGGAAGAGATGTACAATGCCGACTGCAGTCATCGGCCCTTCGGGGAGTTATAGAAGAGTTGACAGAAGATAAGGTTCTAAGTGCTTTAAAAAGAGTAAGTGTGTGAAAGTGGAAAGAATGTAGAAGGGAAAGGAAAAAATGAAAACACCGTGCATGCTATGACTCTTCGACCTGGAGGAGCTGCCCACGAAAGTTACTTTGGATTATGAAATTTTTCCACTTAAACTATTTTTTCCCCACTCTCCTTCGTTGTTTCCAGTTGCAGGGCTATGGATATATTTCTGCTTCTTGTACGGACAAGCGACGATGCCCGAGGTATTTAGGCGACCATGACTTTGAGCTTTGTGATAACTTAGATAGGCCACAATGTGTCAACTGCTATTCTCCTGGTCATTCGTCAACATACTTCGGGTGTCCATGCAGGAAACAAATAGGCCGAGTCCAATGCATCCTGATGACGCAAAAGATCTCGTTCTCTGAGGCCCTGAGAAATGTACAGTGTGAAAACAGGCAGCCGTGCCCAGAGGAGTCCTGAAGAAAGAGCGCTGTTCGAAGGCGAGGACACCTCACCCTGGCCTTCAACACAGCCAACAACAATGCACCCCCTATCTCAGTTTAAACGTGTCAAACCTGTCATGAAGTCTCCTTCAACCCAAACTGAATCCACCTCCTCCACATACAGAAGATCTGTCTGTTAATATGGCCACTTGTATCATTGCTTTATTTCCTGAAATTATTCTAAAAGTCTTTGACCTGAGTGACAAGAAGACAAAAAGTCACGTTTGCTGCCTGAACTAGTCAACTTTCCTGGTCTAGCTCCTATGATGAACATTTTGGGGCAAAGTATCCATTCATGGTGTATAATTTTACTCACCTGAATCCGTTTCCTCTCCTGTTCTCTTTCTTAACAGAGGCTTTTCACCCACTTCACTATAACGTACGAGGCAATGGTACACACCGGCAAGAACTTAAATTCTGCATCTCTAATATGAATCCTTCACCACGTCATACGTTTACAAGAAACATTCTTCAAAATTCCCCAACTTAAGAATATTGAAGCCCAGTGTTTTAGCATATCTAGGTCTTCTGGCCCTACTGTCAGTATCGTAAACATCTATAACCCCTCCAGACATGTCGAACGGGACAATCTTAAGGTCATTATGTGTGAAGTTATCTCATCGTTTATTCTATGCGGAGATTTTATTGCCCACAGTCCGATTTGGGGATCTTCTACCACTAACTGTAATGTAAAAATCGTAATGTAAATATGTGCTATGATAATCTTAATGTAAATATGTGCTATGATAATATTGTCAGTGCCATTCATACAGCAGCCGCTAAGGCTATCCACAGGCCAGTAGGAAGAACTTTCCAAAAAATGTCCGTCCCTTGGTGGAACAACGCTTTCCGAAGACCTCATACATGCGTGCAAAGGCCGTAGCGCAGCGTACAATCAAGCGCAGCCAGAAAGATCACTGGCGTCAGTTCTGTTCTAATTTGAAAGAGCACACACCTTTGAAATTCGTGTTGGGCCCAGATTAGATCTGTAAATGGGAAAAGTAGATTGGTATCTACTGCAACGATTGTCCAGAATGATGTTAGTTATGTGACTAATGCTGATAAAAGCAATGTATTAGCTGATACTTTTTCCTTTGTCTCCAGCTCCTGCAACTACCCACCAGACTTCATTCCCCACAAAGAAGGCATTGAAGAATTACAACCCTTTACTACTCACCAGATTTCATTCCCGCACAAAGAAGACATTGACGAATTATAGCCCTTCACTAATATTATGTCCGAGGATACGCCAATATATTGACGATTTCTCTCTTCTGGGGCTAAAGCAGGCCATTTCAGTATCTTCGGATTCTTGCCCAGGAGAGGATGCCATCACCTATTCCATGTTACGCAATCTACCGGAGCATTGTAACCTACTTCTGCTTCTCATATACACCACCATATGGGCTAATGTGAAATCTCCTTTTCAGAGGAAGCTGGCTATTGTAGTACCTCGATGGTCCCTTGTCATATATACCTGTTGTCCTGACTGCTACTCTGTGTAAAGTGACGGAGAAGACGCTAAATAGCCGAGTGATGTTGTATTTGAATAAACATAACATTTTATCCCGGCCAGAGCGGTTTCAGAAACGGGCGACGCACTGCTGATCACGTCACCACTTAGGAGGACAACATTCGAAATTCTAAGTATTTAATAGAGTATAGAAGGACTGTTAATTAAAATGGAAGACATGGGTATTGGGAGAAGAATGTTAGGATGGGTTAGGGACTTTCTTACTGACCGTTCCATCAAGGTCACGGTTGGCTTGGACTATTCCAGACCAGCGCCCGAGGGCAGTGTCTTGTCCCCAACTCTATTTAATATTGCTATCAATGACCTACCCAGTGTGTTGTCATGTAAACTTAAATGTACTCTATATGCAGATGACAAAGCCGTGTGGTGTATTTCGAAAAACCTATAGTTGTGTACCAAATATATCCAGCAGGGTTTGGATGATATTGCTGGGTGGAGCCTTAAATGGGGGTTTAAGTTCTCGTCAGCACAAACGGAAGCAGTTGTATTTACCAGGAGGACCATAGAGGATAATATAAATTCTTAAATAATTCTCCAGTCATACTTTCTTCCTCTTTAAGATATCTCGGGGTCGCACTTGACGCTCGGCTTACTTGGTCTGGGCATATTGATTACACGGTAACTGAATGCAAGAAAGCCATGAATTTGATGAGGTGTGTATCTAGGCGAGAATGAGATGCTCACAGGCACTGCCTGCTGTTATGGTGCCGTTCCCTCACCCGCTCAAGGCTAGATAACTGTTGTGAGGCCTACGACTCGACCTGTGCCAGGTTTAAGTCAAAGCTTGATGCCCTTCAGTGTGCGGCGCTGCGGATTTGCACAGGGGCAAGGCGGGCAACACCACTCAATGCCATACAGGTATTTTGCCAGGAATGGCCCTTCCACATCTGGACTGCGCAATATTGGGTTCTCTTTTAGACTTAGGACGGATAGGAACAACTCCGCCTCTGCTATTCTCGCACCTTTCCACTATGACGGCTTGTATGACAGTCGGCCTAACGCAGTGTTACCATCCAAACAGAGATTCAGTCAAATAGCCGCTCTCATTCAATGTGTGGAGTTAAACATACAGCCTTCCTCTACACCAGACTTTCCACCATGGCACTTGGTTTCCCCACGTGTCTCCACTGATCTTTATTCTAAGACTAACAAGTCTGATAACTCTGGCTATCCCTTTATTATGAGCTGAAAACCATATTGCGTCTAACTGCTCAGAGTACCTGCAAGTTCATACCGACGCGTCTGAATGTCCTGACACCAAAGTGGTGGGAACGCCATTTTGCGTGCCAGAAATTAAATACATCAAGTCCTTTAGGTTACCTCACTCTCTAGATGTGCTCACTGCCGAACTCACTGCTCAGTAAACAAAAGTTCAGAGATATGCCGCAGGACGAATGGAATAACTCCGACAAAGGGAGATTTTTCCATGAACACAACTCACTGGTTATCTTACGCTACGATCTATCGCTTAGTGATCATCAGGCCGAAGTACTAGTATTTCGACTCCTATCTGGTCACCTGCCAACCAAACTATCTTTGTCCAGATTTGGTGCCCACGATACAGAACTCTGCGAGGAATGTTTCGTGGTATACATTATCCCCCACCTTGTGTTTCGCTGTCTACGCCATACATATCCCCAGTATATTATGTACGCAAAACTACATCCTGTCGGCATCCATCGTTTTAACGAAATTACATTACAGAATTCTACCAATGATGACAACATGATATTCCAGACTGTGGCTAATTTCCTTACTTGATGTGATAGATTCTAAGCGGCCCACCAAATAGTTACCCCTAGGTAGTATAGTGAATAACCATTAATAGACTATGTCAGTATATTAGTTATATAACTACACACATTTTTTAAAACTGATAAGTATCGTTTACAGAGTGCAAACAACCTCAAGTTCTGTCTGCCGTTCATCGTCCCGGTGGGAAGTAAAACGTCATTACAAACCATTCCCCTCTCACTATTAAAGAACAATATGAAGATTGTTGAAGCAACACGGAAAAGCGGATCGCGACTGGAATATTAGGATGTTTGCCTTTCAATCATGGCGGCCACGAGGACAAAAAAGTAGTACATTCCCTTTCGCTTTTGCTGTGCCTTCAAGTGCCAGGCATATGTGGTCGTCTTTTCACCATGAGTATCAAGAGAATTAACGGTCGAAAATTGTACACCACTTGATCTAACATTACATATTCCAACAGGGCGATTTTGTCATTACTTACTATTGGTTTTCAACATTGAAAACACTTGACATATCCCTATCAGCAATGTTCTAGATAAATAATTTGCTTAAATATTGTGGTTTCCAGTTGCAATTGCATTTCGGTTCCTCGAAATGGTTTTACACATTTTTTTTATTCCTCTGGATGTTCTGATATCAAAAATGTCTTTGCTTCTTCGTGCAAACATGTTATCATGAAGCCATGGTCGAAGTTTTGACGACGTGTTGTTAAGCGACAATCATTCATTCAAATATTTCAGTGTAGTGGTGAACTGGGAGGATAAGGCCTCTTTGTTACATCTGGAGCATGCTCACCGAAGATATCCTCACTGGTGTAATCTTCAACTTGTTGGGTGGATTCTATCCTCAGCCTGTCGAAGTGGACGTTTATGTAGATTTGCCTGGTGCTGCTACAACGAGAACGAGATATAATTTCACCTAATGTTTAAGGAGGCACATCGGGCTGTTTCAGGTGCGACGGCGGTCAGTTTTCTGGGCGGAGCAAAGTGCTGTGCTCGGAGTAAAACACCGCTCTGTACCTAAGCAACTCCTGACTCAAAGCCGAAGCCTTGGCCACTGTGTACACCTTGCTCATATTTGGAAAAGATTCTACACGGCCGACTATCTATTAGATTTGTTTGACACAGTCTCTGGCGATTCGACTGTTAACTGACATTTAGTTTTTTGAAGGTAGTTTTTAAAAATGTTCCTCTCTTTTATTTGGTTTTAAGTGTTCACTACATATCGTCGAGAATCATTAACGACTTCCTAGTTGAAACACGTCCCCGCCACGATATGGCCGAGATGCTGCCGATCTGGCGTAAAGCTTTCATCATTCATTCATACATTCATTCATTCAAAACTAGTTAGAGTTGGATTCGAACCTATGACTTCATTGCTCAGAAATTTGGTGGATTACGCGTATTCTAACATTTTACGAGACGGACCCAGGCTGAGCCATCCGAAAAAAAAGAAGTTCAAAGCAGAAGGGGGAAAAAGAAATAATTTCTGTCTGTATCTGGACTATGAGAGAAAAAAAGCCTTGCTAGAAAAATATTGACTACATAGATATACGACACTCTGAGAAGATATTTGTGCAGTTCATTCCGTATTCATTATGTATATTACGTAATATAACGTGAATTAACTCAGAAATAATTGTGTCATTCACTGTGTATAGACTGTGACAACCTCAGTAAAAAGGAAGTTTTCACTGTTTTTAGACGAGGCCGTAGGTCACCCGAACATTTTAAACTAATTTACTATTGTAATTTTTTCCGCTTTTTCAAACTAGAACCTATGCCCACATTTTAATACACTTCTCTGCCACCCATCATTTCATGAAAGAGTCCACATTAAGCCAATCACAGGGTCCATGTTTTGAGAACCAAAGATAATGTATGCACGCTGTATTCCCGCGTATATCCACACTGTCTGGCTTTTGGGGTGAGTTATCAGACACACCTCGTTTCTTTCGTTTAGAGCTATCAGTGGTTTTGCTTTTTTGGCTTCAGATTTTTTGCAAGACCTGTATGCTAAGCGGTAAATTAGCATCGACTACGCTTGGTATGGTGCAGTGTGCACCCTGTTAAAACAGACATTACAGCTAGATGTTTTCCATTTACCTAATTATCATGATATGTTGTATTTCATTTAAGTCAAGTTTTTTCGGGTGACAAAGTTTTCTTGATTCCCACTATGAACCCATCCACTTTATGGGGCTCTCTCTGATCGACCACTGCAGAACGTCACACTTCAGAACATAACCCCCCCCCCCCGGAAAAAAGGCCAGGTCTATTCCCTGATTAATTCTACCCAGTGTCTGCCATTTTCAGTATGTACTAGGGTGCTAGGAAGAAAGCTGCGATCATGGTGAAAATGAAGGATGGCCGATAGAGGAAATGCTCTGAGGAAAAACAATCAGAAGCACAAATTCGATGACTTCAATTCATTGTGTAAGAATGAAGTTGGTTGAAAACTGTTGAAGGTAGCTTTATCTCAAGGAAAGCGTTGGCGGCCTTACGGTATGGAAATCGTAGAGTGCACCCGGCTGTTATATTGGGTTATCACATGTGACGAAAACATTGGTTCGTTGAAAACTGTTCAAGGTGTCCTGTTCACAGGGACGACGAGTATACATGCAGAAAATGGTGTGAGGATCCAATATTGCCGACATATTTTATTTCACTGAGTGATGAAAATGAGTCAGAATAATGACCTTTCTATGCTCATATTGCTGTGAAAATCTGAACTCAACTATTAAGTTGTTTCAAGCGGATTTCCTTGTACTCATAATTATAATGATTTTTCCAGCAGCAAGTCAAGGCAAATTAAGTAAACCGACATCTACATCAATTAGGAGTTGAACGGGCAACGCATGTTCCAGTTAAATAAGAACGTCATGTTGGATATATGAATAGTTGCAATGCATGAGCAACCGTGATGCATATTTTGATTAAAGAAAACTGAGGCACTACCAATGCTTTAATATAAATAAATATTAAATATGTATTTAATTCATCCGCCTAGATCATTCCAAGTGTCTTTTCCTAATCATTGGAAACTGACGCCTCCTTGTATGAATCCGCCCTAATTTCTTACTTGATTTGCTTTGTTAGTTCTTTACTTTACTCTCTGTGCTGATCTTTTTTTCTTTCTCTTTTTTTGTATTTTAGTAGTTTGTGTAAATCGTTGATTTGTATACTGCTCTTTTGAGTACTGATCCGAAACACCCATTATGGCTGATGACTGGTATATGAATCTCATCTATAGACGCGGGGAACCCTACAATCTTACAACGCGCAATCATTGGTATGCGGATTATACCAGAATATCCACAGGATTTACAGAGTAAAACCCGTTGATGCATATGTCACCACCAACCATGTTGTTTCCATTACGTCGACTTACTTGTTGGATAGAAGGCGTCTAATGGGAGACCCCGATATCGTACTGCTGTACTCAACGTCCTCACACGGAAATGGACAATCACAAGATCTGGAGCCGTATACTTGAAAAATAAAATCAGCTGTTAACAAGAATATAACAAGACACCCAAAGACACCCAAAGACAAAGGTACAAAGGCACCCATGGTACTATTAAAGTGCTTAGCATGTTATTTCGCTAATTTCTTCTGGGAGTTTCTGTTCAGAATGCTTCTTACGCCTTTGCTCGCCATAGTCGCGTGCTGGCGTTATCGGTAAATATCTGTACATGACAGAAATATATAAGCAAGAAACGATGAATTTGCAAACTTACCCGTTTCGACGGAAATATTCACGTTTTGGAAACAATCGATCAACATCAAAGGATCGCACGTATTTTCTTCCTCTAATAAAAAATAGACAATATACAAGAAAAAAGACATCAAGGACACCTTTCCTTACTTATTCCAAAAAGAACCGTCAAGCTTTCTCCGACAGAAAAGCATACAGTTCGCAAAGATCACGGCTCTGTTAAATGGTTTCGTAGACTAGGTTACATGTATCTTTGCCATTTTGTCCATTACCTCATTTTGTCGATCATGTCCAGTATTGTTCATCATATATCATAGCCACGAAAGGAGGTTATGTTTGTGCCTGCGTTTCTTTGTTTGTCTGTCTTTTGGTCAGCTAGGCCTTGGGACAAGCATCGATGCTTTACATGTTGGTACTGATCCAGGTCGGCAATTTGCCACCATACTTGACGATGGAATAAGTTTATTCCAAAACCTCGTATAACATGAATCCAGTGATTTTTGGCGTGTTGTTTATCACAAAGATTTCCTTGCATTCCACATCCAGGAATATTTCAAACAATCCTTTATCCACAGTTTTTAATATTTCGGACAAATCGTACATCGGCATATTAAATGTGGACCCTGTGATTAAAGTTTCCTACAAGGAGTTGTGGAAGATAAGTTGTCCTCAACGAAGTCGAGCAATCATCGGCTGAGAGCGAGGGATTTCACAAATTCCATGCCCCTTGTCGGGAGTTGCCTGATGACTCAAAGATTCTAAAGAATGTACATGGTGCTGCCTCGCTTTGCACTCAGAACAGAGAGGTTAGGGCAAGAAAACAGGTCTGGTCTGTGTCAGTGTCAATATATTGTAACTGGTTGGGTTGTCCTCTCTGGTGTCTTTCGGATTATGTTCCAGGGAAGGCAGCACATGGACTCGCCATGCCATTAGATGTCGTCATATGACTGAAAAGTTGTTAAGTACGACGTAAAACCTAAGCTTACATCCATACATACAAATGTGATGTCCAAGCCGAGGATGCCAAGACCGACTTCTAAGGTTTATCTAACGAGTGAATGGGACGTCTGACGTTCACGACGTTCCCTAGGACAAAACTTTTTCATAAATCACACGTCCTTTTCGTGAATCAGAACTATCTCACAGTACATTAATCTAATGCAATTAAATTTTCGTTCATTTGCTTCTCGATATTTATAATGCAATCAGAATATTACCGTGGATTCCCAAACTCTAGACATATACTCTGTAGATATAGCCTCTCCCTCCAAAAAAAAAACAAAAAAACTTTACCGTCGTAGTTCAGGTTACAGCCATACGTGACATCGAACCATTGAACAGAGCATGCGTCATGACAAGCTCTAAGTGTGTAGCGCCCTTCCTTGACCAGAGGGTGACGGAACATTAATCTAATGCAATTAAATTTTCGTCCATTTGCTTCTCGATATTTATAATGCAATCAGAATATTACCGTGGATTCCCAAATTCTAGACATATACTCTGTAGATATAGCCTCTCCCTCCAAAAAAAAAACAAAAAAACTTTACCGTCGTAGTTCAGGTTACAGCCACACGTGGCATCGAACCATTGAACAGAGCATGCGTCATGACAAGCTCTAAGTGTGTAGCGCCCTTCCTTGACCAGAGGGTGACGGAAGTCACTTGAGATCTGCACGCAGTGGCTGTCACCGAACGCCTTATACGGTAACGGCAAAAACTTGTTCTGACATGAAGGGAAGAAGAAATAAATCGATTAAAAAGGCACACGAAAGCTTGGTTTTTGTCTTGATTTGTTTCTTAGTCGTGTCCAAGAACATTTCATTTGAATGGCAGCAACCAGTTTTCTGTAGTGACGGAATTGGACAGGGACTCGAGGCAATCTTGTCTCACTACATTGACCTTGGAAACATCCTAACAATGCCAGTGACTGTATTAACCAATGTCTTGTGATCCAGACTATCACAGTGCACACTGGCTCTCAGGACAAGATTTCGAAATAGTGACTGTTGCGCTGCTTCGCAACAGCTACCTTCTGGTGAATTTTTTTTATTGATTTGATTGATATTTCACGGCGTACTCAGAAATATTTCATTCGTATGACGGCAGTCAGCATTATGCGAGAAGGAACCTGGCTGAGAAGGGGACGTTCTGAAGGAAAGTCTAAACCAAGTTAAGAACAGCTGAGATTTAAACATGCGATCTCAATGACATCTGAGCGGCTCCGAAAGCAATGGTTCAAAAATTATGAGAAACAATTAAAAACGAATATTATGTTAATATATATGGAAACGGCTAATACCTCTCGCACTTTGAGTCCAATATAATAACTTGTATCCGGTGCCAACTGCAAGAACTCGGAGTTCGTAAGTGTGATCTTCTCGTCTGGCTCGTGTACAATAAGCTGTGAGAAAAACAAATGCAAAAAATGTGCTAAAAAGCTGCGCCTTGTTTCACAAAGCGATTTGGGCATTTTGCCTTAAGTTAAATCAAAATTAAACTTTTCAATAAATTCCCGAAAAGTGTGGTTTTGACTCCTAATTTTATAATGCAGTAAGCGCGCAAATTAAAAGAAGTGTGATTTAGTCATTCCACTGGTGGTTAACGCCGTAATCAGGAATATTTTACTCATGCGATGGAAGTCAGCATTGTGATGGGGATAAATGAATGAATGATTGTGGCTTAATACCATATGGACAGTACCTCAGCCATATTATGACGAGAACAGAATTATAGGGGAGGTAACCCACTATCATTCAAACAGATTGCTAGTGACCAAGCCACGTTCAAGCTGAGAAGAAATTGATATGCTGGACTTAAAGAGATCACATTCGCTGGAGGCTCTGGGGTCAGTGCATCAGTACACTAACAATTCAGTCACTGAGGACGCCAGCGATCTGTGAGCTTCCAGCTCAAAATAGTTTGTGTTTTAAAGAAGATTTACGCCTTTTGGGGCCCGGAAAAAGATCTAAAATCGTATTTCCAGTTTTGCATTTAACCGACTGTCCCTTTGTAAATGTAATTCCGCATGGCCATTTCTAATGTAACTCAAAAGTTGAAATAGATTTTATAACCTTAAAAATCTTTTTGACATTTTTTCCAGAAAACTTTTGACATTCATACATGTCACTTAAAAGACAAAAGGACGATAATTTCAACTTCCTGTGTTCTGGTAAGATCATCGTGAGGTCTAAAATTTAAATTAACATGCATTTAACTTTACTTAAATCAGGGTAGGCCATGGCATCAGAAGCCGTATAAGTCGCCATATTTTGGTCTTTGAGCACTTCTAGGAACACTAAGAATAAAACACTAAGTGAAGTAAGTCGACAAGAGTGTGATGTTAGTAGTGCTAAAAAAGCAGTGACGTTTAATAAGTTGCAATTAACATCACTGCACTTTTTTGACATAAATCGCTAACACATGGTGCGGTAGGGGAGGGGGAGGGCGGTGATGTCAGTTGCTAATATTTAACCATTTCCAGGAGCAAACTGGAACCCTAACTGGGATAAACAGGTTGAGACTCTAACGAGGGCCTTGAAATAACGTAACTGCTGAAACCCTAACACAGACATCAGCGGTAATTTATGACCACTTGGCGCCCCTGTAGCTTTACGCTGTCTTATATTTTGAGGAAAGAGGTTTTGTTTTTGACGATGTATCGGATATATATATATATATACCGACACTTATATATATATATATATTCTTTTTTATTATACACTGGTTTGTTAATCATTGTGTCAAGTTCAAACAAGCAGCCTGCTTTCTCTTTGAAGTGGAATAGCTCCTTTACAATAACACATGGATACAGTTTTGATGGCAAGTTATGTTTCACATGCGAAACCGAAATTTGAAGTCACTGAATGAATGCAAGACGTTTCTGCTGAACGCAATTTTACTTAGATGTTTAACAGTTACTAAAATAATTTAATCATACTTGTGAACAAATCTAGATTATGCTGGTTCGATCATGATGAGCTGATTTCTTTGTCTAAAAGCGAAATGCATAACAGTAAATACTCAATGGTCATTTTTCTGTTAGTACGATTACGTGTATCCGATTTCTGGTTTATATTTGACCATAAATAGGCACCACACATTCAGAGTAGTGGACTTGGTTTACACTCAAATTGTGCATAAAGAATGAAGAAACGTAGTCTGTACATTCACTGCATAGCAAGTTTGGAGAGGCCCTAATCTGCTTAAACGTCACGGTTTGTTGACCTGTGTATTCTAGCATCGAAGAGGTGAAAGATAGTGAAAAATGTCTCAGAACCTGTCACACAGATACTTGATGAACATTTTATGTGCACGTTCACATTAGACGAATGCATAGAGCTGTATTACGTGCTTAATGAATTATTTCCGCATAGAAAATTTCGACGATTATATACAAAACATAGCAAGCTTGACGGCAATAATTTTTGACAGAAAAAAGTCAAAAGCGTTAAAATTTGTCTATCTAAAGTGAGCTTAACGCAATCACTGTATTTACATTGTATAGTAACGCTAGGTTTGTTAACAATGAAATTTGTACAAAGGAAAAAAACAAATAGGCTAATAGTGAAATTTCTAGGCTAGCCAATAATGGTATGTCAGTTCATCATGATATGTTAACTAGTTGTTAACTATTCCACCAACCTTGACTCCCGAATCGCCACTAAGTTGCAGCCATAGTTTTAGTCCGTCTTTTGCGCCCGGAACCATGGATATTAGTGTTTCATCTGCATTCTCCTTTTCGGACGACTCTCCCTCTCCCAAGAGACTGTTGATGCTATAACAAGGGTTTTTTTTCCCCCACGATTTTCGAACAAACTTTAAGCAATCTCTTCGGTCGAATTGGCAACTTTTCACCACATCGTCCGCTGAGAAAAAAAGCTTTTTGTAAATAGCCACAATGTTTGTGGTTTTATACCGCTCCGGTGCCATTGACGCGAAGAACGTTCTGTTCCAGAAGTTTCGTAAAACCTCCTTTTCGAATGGGGTCAGGGAATTGTTTTCAACCGATGTTGGCTCCACACAGATCGTTATCGCAGGAAAGTGTAACCGATCAACGTAACGAGTGATGACCTTGGTCAGAACGGGACTATTGTTGACATGTTGGAACTGTTTCACTATAACAAAGAGCAGCGCACTGATCTGTGTCAAAAGGACGGCGCTCCACAACAACCTGAAAACACACAAGATGTCGAAAAATTGCCCATGTGGCGTTAACCCATAGTTATTCATTATTTCATCCATTCAGTCATTCATTCAAAGTTCATTCGAGTCCAAGGTGTGCAGTCTATTGTTTTTTCCAGTATTTACGACGAGGTTATGTGAACAAACTTACAACGTGTTACTTGTGCAGTGCAAGAGAACAAAATGCACGTCAGCTTGCGGGCAAATTACCATTATGCGGGAAAAGGTATTCCAGTGAAAGGTAAAGAAATGCATGAGGTTAATATATCCGAAAAGGGGAACAAACAAGACCTTTGCAAAAATGCTTTTCGTTAATTGTTTATGTCATAAGTTTGACAGCCTGGTTTTGGGGCCTTAGAAACCAGTCGTGGTAAACGTAACACGACACTGTAAGCACTCACCTTGCAAATATACACAATATGATTTGAGCGAATGAAGCCCTGAAAGGACTTTACCGACAGATTTGCAGTATTTCAACAATGTTTTGGGGTATATTACAACAGAGAAACAGTTTTCGCCATAACAAAGATAGCATCCAAACTTGCCCCCCCCCCCAAAAAAAAGGACACCTTTAAAACCACTACTCAGTCAGAAGCATGAATGAGTTTTTTTTCCTTTCATGCTTAACGTTGTACTGGCTGTTTTTACCTAATTCTACTTAAGCAATGGTCAAAATACAAATCAAACAAATAAATAAATTAAGTAAATGCCGTTAGGGCCCTATAAGTTTCTACTATATAAGCTTTAACACAGAATAAAATAATATCTTAAGTAATTTGACTAGAGACCGTACAGTACCATTTTGTGACAGTGACCATTTGTATTTGTGAAAATGAGATTTTCCCCTGACTTAACTGGAATTCCTACCGCCTTTGTATATGTCAAATATACTGGAGCCGGCGTAATACATCGATGAATAAACAAATCACCGTAAGCAAATGGATGTTGTAAGAAAGCATATGTTCCTTTACCTGCGTGGTTTTGAGCCTTTGTCAATGAGAAACTTGACACCATGCATGGAGGTCTGCTGAGAAAACTGGGACACCATTCCGGACACCGAACCTTGTGAGTCAGGATTAGAGGCCCCACTTGCTGACGGATTTGAGCTTGATTCCTCGCTGAATACCATGCTTTAAAATGATTGGAATCCTTCCTGTATTTTCTTTTGGAATATGTTAGTCCAATTTGCTGTGCCTCTTTGAAACTAACCAAACTAAAATTTAGTACTTCAGTTTTTTATTATGCTTGTGGGAGATTTAATTTGTATTGCCTGGGTAGGCCTTAACCACTCACAGAATCTGCTGTTCTTCCTGAACTTGGGAAGAAATGAAAATCCTATTACAGTCAATACACTAACTAGCTAAATGCTGTATAGGAAATGTTTCAAAAAGTAGCAATTGCTAATATTGCTTGAAATGAAAAGCAGATCTGTTCGTTTTTAGTAACAAATACAAACTTTTTTAAACATTGGGCTCCTTTCTAGAAAAATCTCGAAATCACGTTCAAGTAACTTGTCCGTTATTGAATCTTCAACCCACAGCTGCAATCCAGTATAGAGCTATTTTAAACTGTATTGAAATGTCCGATGTCCACGTAACAGCAGCCTAACGTAAGGTGTAATTTGCGGTTTTCCTCGGGCATACCGCTATTTTCATTCGTGATTGCAGTATTAAGATTGTTATCCCGTGACATGACTTCAGGCATATCGCAGTCGTGATATGTTGGGTTTCTTCTGACATGAAACCATTGTGACGAACACGAAATAAGGATTGGCTGATATATTAACAAGGTATGAGGATCACTTCCATGGCAACGATCTCTCTGAGGTGGAAAGCTACAAATCTACACAACAGATCGCCGTCGTCATCCTGTAGCAGTTGCTTTAATGACGCTGAAATGTATAGTTTCCTAATGTATGCGATAGTAGGTCCCTCTACACACAACGTTTACCCTGTCACGCAGCATTCGGAAATTTGTGCCTAAGAGAGGTTGTAAAAAGCAGTCGAAGTTTTAAGCGAAATCGGCACCGTCGCATGCGAATAAAGACAGCGACATCCATATTAGTATTGCCCCGCGAACTGAATGATAAATGAATACAGCGTTTGCCTGCCTTAAGAACATCCGATTTCGCACCCTGTACTCATGAATATAAATCCAACTCGCCCGATCTGTTAAGGCTATATTTCAGAAGTTCTGTTTAATTCGCTGTCTGTTTTAAACTTTGACGTAACATTAGCGATATATGTATAAGGATATAAGTCAATTTGGTCAGAAGTGCAAAGCCGTATTGAAATTAGAACTGGCTATTTTAAACTTTTACATGGCATTAGAGATATCTTGGGATATACGTCAGTGTGGAGTGGTTGCCAAACAGTATTGTCAGTTAAATAAATACTATTAGTTGAACACGGCAAATATGGCGTGTCGTTTAATAGTCGGCGGGGCATTACACCTCGGGCCAATAAAACAGAACTACGTGACTTCCCTATGCAGCAAGCAGTGTACTGTTTAACCTGACAGTAAATCCACAGACGATCAGATTACATTTACCATTTTTTATCTTCCATATTTCAGTTAAATTACTACCCAGGCAAACATGCTGACATTCTTTGACATTAGTTGGTATTTATTTTCCATTTTAGTTAGCCATGTAAATACATTGCACAACCTGGGTAATAGCACAGTGCGCGGTTGAGTTGGTTTATTTATGGGTTAATTTTGGTAGCATTTAACATTTCTACGTAGCCAAACTGCGGTGTTTGTCACCCAAACGTTTCACCGAAAAATGGTTTTCGTTGTCTTGTGTGTTAAATGTGCACTTTCCATAGCACAATGCATTTAAAACACAATGTGATTTTTGATTTATAACTGATGTTTACTTCTTGTTTTAACAGCTTTTTAGAATGTTCGTGTATTTCGTTTTTGTTTTTGAGTGTTCACCACATCACATTGAAAACCGTTGATTGTTTTCGGATTTCAACCTGCTTTCGTCGCGATATTTATTCAAAAATTTATATATGTATGTATAATAATATATCGTGGGCATACAGATAAATGGTTGAAATGAAGCCCTTGTGAGATACATATTTGATTAGCGACACCATATATGGTAAAATTGTGCACAACTTTGATACAGATTTTATTCATCGGCACAGCACATACATTGCGTGTTTTCCTGATCAAAGAAAACTGTTGACTGCTTATATTTGCATGAATTTGTACTAGTTTTCTATTTTATCCGTGGCCGATAGTTCAAGCCCAGCTCATGCTGGCTTCTTCTTTGATTGTACGTGTAAATGTCCGTCAGCAACCTGCGGATGGTCGAGGGCCCTGCCTCGTATAAGTGGAATATTCTCGAGTAGGCCGTAAAACACCAATGAAATAAACGAACAAATTACTGGTCCGACTTCCGCAAACGGAACGGACGACAGTTGAAGGACATCAATAATGTCTAATGGATACCCACAGCCCCTAATCACACAATGCCATCTATATGTCATGTTGAATCTTTGTCATGAACATTTATAATCCAGTACTTTGTCACGTGTCACCGGTCATATGTACGTCTGACCATTCATCACGCTGTCGTCGGAGGCTGCTTTTATTCCATGTGGGGACCTCTGTGGTTCAGTCGGTTAGCGCGCTACCGCAGCGCACTGACCTACAAACCTCCCGCCATTCTTTAAGTTGGAATGTCTACCAGGAACCTGCAGATGTTCGCGAGTTTCCTCCGGGCTGTGCCCGGTGTCCTCCCACCCTAATGCTGGCCGTCGTGTATAAGTGAAGTATTCTTGAGTGCGGCGTAAAACACCAACCAAATAAATAAATAAAGAAATATTGCTTTTGCTGTAGTCTTTTACACGGTATACTCAAGCAAACCTGAATTCAGCTGGTAGGCTAAGCATTCCAGAGGCGTTGTCTCTTTGCATTGTTTTGTGTCTTTGTATCTTACAGGTCAAAAGTTTTGAGTAATTCTTCACCGGTGAGGTGCAGTACGTTTGCGATGCAGTTAACATCACTGCGTTTCTTGACCAAATTCTGCTTAAGCCATGGTGCTAGAGGGCGTGTAAGTTGCTACTCTGTATTCACTTACGTAATCTGGTAAATAAAACCTTATCTGATGTGAACTGACGGGTGGACGTATTTCACAGGTAGCAGGTTTTGTCAACTGTCTCAAGGTTGTCGCTATTCTGGTTTTACTCGCTTTGATGTAGTTCTTTATATCGGTATCTCCTAACAGGCATATGTTATGTACATGTCTTAAATTTAATGATTTACTTGATCGTCGCTTAACGCCATGCTGGAGAGTTTACATAAGTACGTCGCCATTAGGTGGATGGTTTTCTTTATTTAAAAAACCGCGAAGAGCTGGACGCTCGTAAATACACATACCAGTTAAACCTAGGCGTCGAAAGGGACATTCCAATACCAGTCGTCAACCAAAGTGGTGTTGTCATTAAATTTTGACAAAGCTATTGGATTATATTCCAAAATATAATTTGGATATATTAGAAAATTTTATAGATTAAGGATTGATGTTTAAGTAAAGATTCTGGTTTTTGAATTTCAACTCGGGTTCATTTCTTTTACCTGGTTTGAAACATGTCTGTATTTTTTGTGCTTTTGTATGTTCTCATCGTGTCATTTTCTCAATTGTTTCTTGGTTTAAATGTGATCCCTCCACATTATGGCTCAGATACTGCCGATGTGCCTTTAAGCCATAATCATTGATTCATTCGTTCATTCTATACAGTGGATTGAATATTTGAGTTGTTTGACATCCTTCATGGTGACGCTGCTACTGACTTTTTAAAAATGTATTGAACTTCATAACGATAAGCAGAAATATACAATGTCATGTTGATATATAACAAGTTTCTGTTCTTTTATCTATTTTGTTAAAAAGCTGTTCGTCCAATTTTCTGAGCTATTGCGCAGATCCCTTTGCCGCGACCCCCCCTCCCCTCGAATAAGAAAATATTTGGGCATCCCTCCTCTCGCTTTACGCCCTTCAAAACAACCCTTGATAACGTTTGGGTTGTTGTTCGCACGATACACATTCAACTAGACTATGTACCTTCAGGATCCACAAAGACACCGTTGATGCACAGACTAAAACATTTTGGAGTCAATTACACGTACATTGTTAAGAACTGAAATTGTCTCAGAGAGGCTGAGAAACATTTTGCGTATGAACGCTAACGTTGAAAAGAACATACGTGTACCAGCCGTCAACCAAACTGGGAGTTCTGGGGCAATAATCGCAAGACCCGTTTCTGAAAACGACAAATAACACAAACCACCAAAGAACTAAGAAAATGTGTAAAATATTTTTAAAAAAGAGGACGGATTCATGCAAAGAGAAGCTGTCAACAGTTTTCACTGTTGACCCCTTGGGGTCCCAGGGTGTGAAAAGAATAGGGCCTCATCAATCTAGGCAAGCTTTTCGTAGAAGGCGACCAACCTAGAGCTCTTCCCTCTGAGCGGTGGTGAAGAGAGTACACCTACAGCCCCTCTGCTTTTCGTTAAAGGTGCCTAATGAGGCAAGCTGTTGGCCGTCGGTTGCGACCCGTGTTGGATGAGGGCGGGATCCTGGTGGTTGAGGGTGTCTTGGCATTTTGGGTGACGAGCCCAACACGTCACTTTGGCCCTTACTTACTCTAGACGGGAGGTCGGATAGGCCCGGTCCGACCAGTCGGCTGGTCACGCCAACCAATCCTACAGGGACAAGAACAAAGTCCCCAAACTGTGATTCTGAATCTGACTTTGTGAAAATTTCACGAAAGAAGAGGAAGAAGTGCTTAGGTTTGGCCTAAAACATGGGCTTGCCCATTTTCTCCAAAGACTCGGATGTTATTACTAACGCTGAATTATTCTGAGGAAAACTGCTACAGTTCAAACTATTTTCACTGGGATATGTAAAACGTGAGAAAATTAAGAATGTCATCTTTGCCATGTCATGTAACGTTATAGATTTTAACAACAAATCTCTCTCTGTGGCCTCTCAACGCACACGCCAACTACGAAGCTTAAAGGAAAAAGTCATCATTCTAAAGCCAGACAAAGGAAGTGGTATTGTTCTCATGAACAAAAGAACATTACATAAACGACGGCATGAAGAAGGGCTTTTAAAAATTCAGCAAGATCACCGACCCAACCTTCACGCGGTTTAACTTCCTACACAGCTACCTACGGACGATCCATAGCAGGGGGGAACTGACTGACGAGAATTATATTTCTGTCTGGCCAAAGTCCACCCGCCCGGGACGTGTTCATGGTCTCCCCAAAACGCATAAAGAGTTTGACAACCTGCCAAAGTTCCGCCCTATTATTGATTCCACAGGAACTGCCTCCTCCAACATCAGTAACTTTTTTGCCGGACTTCTAAAACCCCTCGAAGACAATGTATACACAGCGAATGACTCTTTCGTAACCGCCAAACTAATACGAGATATATGAAAACTCTTGTTTGATCAGGGATACCGATTTGTGTCAATGGATGTAGAATCATCCTCCTCCATGAGGAGGATGCGAGTCTGGACCGTGTTTACTAACAGCAGCAGTTGCCAACAACCCTCCGTAAAACAACGTTCAAAAAGCTTATAATGGATTCCTGCACAAATACTGCTCTCTCAGTCAACGGCATCCTTTATCAAGAAACGCACGGTGTTTCCATGGGAACACCTCTAGCCCCAGTCCTGGCAAACATCATGTAGACAGAAATGGAAAAGATCAATGTTGATCAACTTTCCACAATGGCGTAACCAAACTCTACATGAGGTACGTGGATGACTATCTCGTTTATTCAATTCCTGTGATTTCCTTGAAATTCGCCGTAGGCTTAACTCGTTCCATCCTCAGCTTACATCCACCTTTGAGGAGCTTGTTGCCGGCTCTGATCTCCACTCGCTTGATATCAAATTTGACTATACCATTTCAACAACAACTTTCGTAAACTGACTTGCACTGAACAGAATATCAGTTACAATAGTCACAAAAGTTGGAAAATGTGAAATGTGAAAACATTCATGTCTTGGAATCAATTTCCCGAGAATATGTATGTGTTAACCTTATCTGTTAACACGGTTAGCGGTCGGTTAGCGCGCTATCGCAGCACAATGACCCAAAAGCCTCGCACCAATGCGGTCGCTGTGAGTTCAAGACCAGCTGATGCTGGCTTCCTCTCCGGCCGTAAGTGGGAAGGTCTGCCAGCTACCTGCGGATGGTTGTGGGTTTCCCTGGGCTCTGCCCGGTTTCCTCCCACCATAACACCATAAGTGGAATATTCTTGAGTACGGCGTAAAACACCAATCAAATAAATAAATAAATAAACCAGTTGCGTGTATAAGACCATGGGAATGGATGATAAATGACACACTTATTTGATTTTTAGAATCCAGTATGTTACTATCTAATATACAATATGGTTTTCGTCAAGGTCGATCTATTTTCGATCACCTTGTGCGGTTTGAAACTTTTATTCGAGATGGTTTTATTAATAATGAACATGTGGTGTCAATATTTTTCGACTTTGAAAAGGCCTACGATACAATATGGAAAGATTATATTCTAAAAGATCTTTCGGATATTGGTCTGAAGGGAAAGACAACAAGAAATATAACCAAAGTTGTTCCGGAAGAGGAGTCCATACAGATCGAAATGGGCAAAGGCACTTTGTGTTTGGTAGCTGTATAAATCACCTTTTACTCTGGAATTCTGACAAGGCAATAGGATACGCCATTTTAGAGAAACCGGAAACACGATGTCGCTCTCTTCGCTTGTCATCAATAGGGGCGAGACACTCTTTAGTGTGCGATGTACGCTCCCCTTTATTATTACAGTCGAAGGCTACTCATTGTGGTCTCCTCTTCGACATCATGGGGAATAACCCCATATGTATTCCACTGGCACTTTCTCCTTGAATATGGCTTCAACGTATATCACAATTGCCTCGCAATCACAAGGAAAATATCTGATTTAACATCACGTCTACATGGTTAAATGGTAAACTAAGTACTGCTGACGTCAAAGAGGAAACATATGTGACTTGATTGGTTAAAATTAGAGCCTGGCGGCCCTTTCGATTTCCCAAACGTGAGCTTTTTTGCTTACTTTGAACAGCGATATCTCGGTTATCATACATCACAAAAATAAAAGTAACGTTTTTTTAACTATGAATAGGATTCTTTATCCACATATATATGTATGTATTTGGTCTAGTGTTCTCTTTTCCTGTAAAGGTCGTTTACCATTATTTATATCGGAATTTTTATCTGTCCGAAATTTTAAGGCACGGGGGGGCGGGGCGGCAACTCTTCCAGACTCTCATGAGCAAGAAAGGGGTGTGTATCATAGCAGCATTCTTTCTCCTACGCTGTTTAGCATCAAAATAAATAGCCTGTCTAAAGCTCTACATCTGGCACAGATGGTTCTTTATATGTTGATGATTTCCTTATATGCTCCAGTGCTAAAAATATGAATAACATCGAGCGCCAATTACAACTTTGCCTCAATAAGGTGGAGAAATGGGCAGTGGCCAACGGTTTTAGATTTTCTACGCCTAAAACCATCGGTATGCTTTTTTTCATAAGCGGAAACTTCATTCAGGTCCACACCTTAAATTTTGTGGTGAACCAGTTAAAATCGTTGGGGGAAATAAATTTTGAGAGGTAATATTTGATAGCATGGCATCTTTTAAACCCCATTTTAAACTGATTAAATGCAAATGTACAAATGCTCTTGATATAATTAAGGTCGTGTCTAACGCCGATTAGGGCACCGACAGATCTGTGTTATTAAATTTTTATCGTTCTCTGCTGAAGCCTAAATTGGACTAGAGGTTCATCATTTACGGTTCCGGAAGGAAATCCTACCCAGTTCATCACCAAGGTTTGAGGTTCAGCCTTGCTGCTTTTGAACCTCACGGGCAGAAAGTTTATACGCTGAGGCAAACAAGCCTTCTTTCTATAACAGGCTTATAAACTGAGCCATTAATTAGAGCACCTTACAAACCCTGTCTCCTGCTGTGTTTTCAACCCATTATATATAGATCAATATTATAAATGTCCAAACAAGATCCCTTCGTTCTGCCTTTCTGTTCAGGATCATATTATGGAAGCTGGTATGAAGCTTGAGGATATAGCTCCAGTATCATTTCTGGATTCCCTTCCCTGGCTTCTTCCACAGTCTAAATTGATATTTGATGTACATAAAATTAATAAATCCAGTATAAACTTTCTTATAGTTCAGCCAAGCTAAATATACGGAATTTGAATTGATATATATTGATAAATCGAAGAATGTGGACAGGGTTACGTAAGCGACTGTCTTGGAACAGCGAGTCGCTTCTCTTCGTCTTCCATCGGCATCTTCTATGTCTTCTGCACAAGCCAGAGCTATACTCCTGGCTTTATCATAAGTTTCTTCTGGGTATGCCCAGAAAGCAGTGATCTCCAGTGGCTCACTTTCCTGTCTTTTGCGACTTGGAAATAATAAGTTTAAAAATCCATTAATTCTTGAAATTATAGCCTTTCTTAGGAAATTAATTAAAATAGGTAAAGATATTATATTCTGTTGGATACCAAGTCATATTGGTTTCCACGGAAACACCGCCGTAGACAGGGAGGCCAAAGCTGCCCTACATAAACATATATAACATGTTAATATCTCGTACAGTGATTTTGAGTGTAATATTCTTAAATATATTCGTCACCTTCGGCAAGGTGAATGAGGCCTACAGGTCCACAATAAACTGTATGGCATTCATCCTGTCATTGGTCATAATTTTACACTCAAATTATGCCTCGTAGAGGTTAAGTCGTTTTAACACGGTGTCGTGTTGGGCATTCTCATCTAACAAGCAATGCTGTTCTGGATGGGAGATGTGCGCTTGATTGTGTCGGATGTGATGCCCAGTGCGGCATCAAACATGCACTTGTTGACTGTGTAAACTTAGTCCATGTTCAGGAAAGATTCTACACAGTCAACTCTGTATTTGATGTGTTTGACAGCGTCGAGATGGCGATGCTGTTATTCGTTTTTTGAAGGTCGTTGGCCTATATCACAAGATATAGTTTTCATAAATATAATTATATTCATGTGTATAATTCTATATATAGTGGTCAATTTGTAACCGACGCTTAGTTCTTTTAACTGGTTTTAGGGGGGCCTCCGTGGCTCGGTCGGTTAGTGCGCTAGCGCAGCGCAATGACCGAAGCCTCCCACCAATGCAGTCGCTGTGAGTTTAAGTCCGGCTCATGCTGGCTTCCTCTCCGGCCGTCGGTGAGAAGGTGTGCCAGCAACCTGCGGATGGAGGTGGATTTCCACCGGGCTCTGCCCGGTTTCCTCCCACCATAATGCTGGCCGCCGTCGTAAAAGTGGAATATTCTTGAGTACGGCGTGAACACCAATCAAATAAATAAATAAATAAATAAATGAATAAATATACAAATAAATTTAACCTGTTTTAAAAATGCTCGCCTAATTTATTGCGTGTTGAAATTCTTCATTATATGTTCCAGGCAGATTTATAATATCCTTTTCCGAATCATGTACCATTACTATATATGGTGTCGATAATCCAAGATGTATTTCAGTTGAGCTTTCATTGCAACTGTTCATGTATACATGAAGAGACCCCGACTTGCGATTTCTTCACTATCTTCACTTCTGTACCTCACCCAGATTTAATGAAGAACATTTCATGACCAATTGTTTCTGTATTCAAAAAATCCGGTCACATGAGACGTCATTCATTTGTGAAGGCTGTTGTCCTATTCCGTAAAATATGGTTTCCAACAGTACATGTATATATTTAAAATATTTCGGATGATACGTGTAAACATTGTGGTTTGCGACGGTAAAACAGACAGCCTGCTTTCATTGCATTTTCGTCACATACATTTTTGACTATTATAAGCTTCCTGGTTGAAACACGTTCTCACTCGATATTGCTGAGATACTGCCAATGTGGCGTTACTTCATAATAACGCTTTCATTTACCCAATGGAGGATGGCGAGGTGTTGGGCTCGTTTACTGAGGTACCTAAATTTCTCATATGTTGCATCTATATGAAATTTGGAGGAGACACTTTACCACGAATGAATAGGTAATATCTCCCCCCCCCCATCCCCTCCCGTCGTGGATGCTGGTGGGTTCCCCTTAAGCTCCCACCACAATGCTGATGGTTGTCGTATAAGTGAAATCTTCTTGACCACGGTGTAAAACACCAATCAAATAAATAAATAAATAAATAAATAAATAAATAAATAAGCAACGGGTCACACACTTCTCCATATGGTCATATGTGTCAAACGTGTAATTGTCTATGTTTAATTGTAACTTCAAAAGAATATCAGAAAAATTTACGAACGACTTGCATGTAACTACATTTCACAGTGCTGCTGTTTTCAGCACGAGTCATAATTGTAACTACGGACCTTATCTGTACTGTTTACTACTCAGTTTCTCTCGTCTGTACCTGTAGCACGTGGCATTGTTAGCTCAACTGGACAAGGTGTATTTACTCTGCAATTGTTTCCTCGAACGTAATGTCTCTATTTGCCCACAGCAAATGGCAGTATTTATTTACGCCCTATAACCGCTTTTGACGAACTCACTATTCAGGTGAACGAAAGTATTGTCCTCATTTGATAAAGTTTCCGATTCATTAATTAAATACTTCCTTGCTGGCTTATCGACGGATTTTCGGTATTTTTTGTTCGGCAGTAGGGATTCGTCAGGTGTGGATGATTTAGGGAAATTTTTTAACCATCGATAGCTAACATTGAAAATATATTGTAAGGATGGACTATTGCGGAAATATCGGAAAGTAGGACCATTGCTTACACGGCACTACTTTGGATCGTTGGTTTAGTACTTTTGTGCTACAGCTTGAGAGAAAACCTTGATTTGTTAAATGTTTCATTCAAGAAATCTGGATTTTTAACGATGTTGACTTTGGGGCCGGAGTAAAAAATTATCCCAGCCAGTGTAAAAAAAAATACTGAACACAAAGCCAGTTGTGACAATGAATTTTCGTTTGTGAAAACGTTTTCCCTTCTCAGCGATAGTTTACAAGACGAACCAAACCTTACGAAGTGATAAGGAGTGCTTTTATCCATCCATTCCAACCGCCATCTTGGAGTCTATTCGCATCACCCGTTTTCACTTTTGGATTTAAATTTGGAATGTCTAAAGACACGTTTATGGTAAAACTAAAGTGGCACGTGTTTGAGATCCTGTTACCATGGGAATTTGCAAGTGTGGATGTGATCATATTATTCGCTCTATAAACGAATTATAGTCAAGGATCTTTCTGAGAGTTTCGGTTTTTACAGAAATATCCTCTCCACAAGGATTTGATGTTACGAATCATTGCAGTGTGAACAGAGTCGTGCGTGGAAAGCAGTCAAGATTTAATCAGCTATAAAATTAGTCAACGAAGCGAAAGATAAATTAAGACTACCGGACAAAAAACCTTCAGGAGTTCCCCGAGTGACTACCGCAGGAATAAAGGCAACAATTAATACGATATCTTCAGTCATTCTTAATCATGGTATTTACTGTGGAATCAAACCCAGCAGTGTCCACGGCGGGTGTCCCACACCCGAACACTGAGAACCCTGCCACGGTGTCGGCAATGGTGTCCCAGTTTTCTCAGGAGACTTCATTACACGGTGTCAAGTTCATCATAAATAGTTATGCTTCCAAATCGCGGAGGTAAGGTTATTTATTATTGCTTACACAATATTCCTCATTTCTTAAAATTTAATTATTGGATTCCCTTTTTTTCTACTTCTGGATAAGAAAGCATGTGACAGGGTTAAATTCCGTATAAATTGCCCTTAAATGGCACTTCTATGCTCGAGAGGCCGCCGTGGCCAAGGAGGAGATTAATGCGCTAGTGAGCCGAAGTGACCCAAGTGCTTCTCACTAGTGTGATCGTTGCGAGTTCAAGCCCAGTCCACGCTTCACAATACGGATAAATAGGGTACGACCCACTTCTCGGATGGTGTTTTTTCTCGTGTAAGAACGAGACTAGCCGATGTGATCAAAGCTACGCCGAGACCAATAATAATGGAGGCGTGGGTGACTGGGTGAAGTATCCAAGTTAACAACACACAAAAGGCATCTGGCTATTTCAGTACTGGACAAATTCAAGTTGCTTCAATTTAATGTTGATAATGTTTTTATGCAAAATTTCACGTGCTGCCTTCTCCATTGCTCGAAGGAAAATCCATTCGATGAGATGACTGAAGGCTGTGCTCAGTGCCTATGTCATAGATCATGCCATTGACCCCACATGTCACATTTGGCTTCACAAAACGAGACCTGAGAAGTGGATTATACCCTGCAGTGAGAAGGGAAAAAGAGATTTGTGGCCATTTGGGAGTATTAAGGTTTGCCCATCTATACGTATATTATACACCAGTGTGAAGGCAAATTGTCAAGCAACACAGCTCAATTTCTTTTAGCGTGCTAACGCGGCGTAATTACCTGATGTCTCTCACCAACGCGGTCGCTGTGAGTTCACGTCCAGCTCACGCTGGCTTCCTCTCCAGCCGTACGAGGGAAGGTCTGTCAACAACCTGCGGACCCAATATCTGTGAGTATATTAAATACGCATACATAAGCAGATCGTGTCGGACTAACCACAATGCTGGCCGCCGTTGTATAAATGAAATATTCTTGAGTACGGCGTACAACACCAATGAAATAAATAAATTTTAGGTAGGCGCTCAGTATAGCAGAAATAAGCCGGCATAGGAAACGGCAACATTTCATTCGAAGTAGCACTTTCTACGTGGTGTTTTCACTTTGTTCGCTCTGTTACGGCGGGTTAGTGAGAATGTGAACGGATGGCGACTATGTTCCTGCGAAAGACTACAGCATAAAGAGTAAAACCAAAAGTGTTAAGAGTTTAAGAAGTAAAAATTTACACTTCGCCAAGCAGCATGGCTTAAGCGAAATTAGGTCAAAGAAATGGCAGTGATGTTGAACGCAATATACTATACGTCACTGGTCTAGAATTACATAGACATAGGCCGCCGAGTGAAAATTAGCTATCACGTGTCTTATGCTGTATTCTTGGGCTACAAAATGACGGCCGTCTGAAATGCAGTCATTGAGACTACAGAGTGACCTTCTCGAGCAAAGCGGTGCCCAGGCGGGTTGAATCAGGCATCACCTTATATCTAGCTGACTGCAAATCACTAGTGGTTGTGGCTGCTAGAGACTATTAAGCCATGGTGCAATGTACTTATAAGTTGCTACGTTTTGTGCAAATTAGGAAGAGTTGGAATGACTCCCTATGTGGGGTGAATTAGGATGAAACTGGATTTCACTTGCCACATGAGACACTGTCGCAGATGCTCTGGTTTTAATCTCAATGTTGCCGTGTTTTGTACCATTGATTTTAACTTAACCAGATTAATTCTGGTTTCCTGTTGCAGGAACTTTGTTTTGTGAGGCAGAATATAAACGACTACAGCACAGATAGTAAAGCCAGAACAGCGGCGACAGTGTGATAGTTGGCAAATGGTCACACGCCACTGGTGAAATCCGGCCTCTTCTTATAAATGCACCTACACAGCCCATTTACTATCAGTTTCTGTAAACAGAACTGTTGTCAGTTTACCTCAGTTAGGGTTTTGTTGTAACTATTCATATACGTGTTTAAGAAGTAACAACTTACACTCGCTGGAACAATGACTTAAGTAAAAGTTGGTAAACAAACAATTTCAGTGATCTGAAACGCGGTGAAGTAGACGTCACTGGTTTAGAATTACTCAACATGCTGTGTTGTCATCACATTTAACATATGAAAATAGCGCATGTCACCGTGGCTTAAACAGGATTGGGAGGAGCGGATGCAGCGATGTTAAATGCAACACACTAGACTGGTCGAGAATTGTTCAGAATGTTGCGTGGTCACAATTAATACAAGTACACAATGACACGAAGACAACGCAAAAGAGGCCATACCTCGGGGATGCTTTGTCCACCCGCTGCACCCCGGTTTATGCAGGTATTCAATGTACAGACTACAGCATGCAGAGTAAAACCAGAACAGCGATAACAGTGTGATAGTTGGCAAATGGTTACACATTACCGGTGAAATCCGACCTCTTGTTATGAATACACCCGCACAGCCCATTAGTCGGTTACAATCGATTTCTTTTCTGTAAACAGAACCAATGTTCTTAGGGAACATTCGTATTACAGTGCTAATGTTGACATATACTGGCACATTGTCTTCAAGCCTTTCAGTTTGGAAGTAAATTCCTTGGAAGTAAAATTTTGGAATACAGCTGCTGAAATAGATATTTGTATACCTGCAGTCAGCGATACTAGATGTGGATGTATGTGTGCTATGGTTTTACGTAGTACTTAACATTTTTTCACACGTATGACAACGTGGAGTCCTTAGTATGTATATGTACTGTGTCGTCTTGTGGCACGGCTAGTCCATTCTGCCAAAGTGCTGCCGACAATGAAACATCATCCCGGAGACACCAGGCATAATACCCCACCTAGTAATATTATATTGGCCGACCATCCTCTTTTCTTGCTCTAATCGCTCAGTGCTGGGCGCTAAGAGAGGCAGCAACACGTATCATTATAAAAATCTTTTATAAAATGACCTGAACCGGGAAGCCCTTATCACTAAATCACCAAGGCGTTCCTGGTGAGATTTATATGAGGCAAACCGGAATACATGGAGTAAACCAACGACCTCTGGCAGGTACCTGACAACATTCAGATGTACAGCCATAGCCGAAACAGCAACAGGTAGATTTCGTAGCAACCCTTCACACAAAAACAAATTATTTTTCCATGTGCAGCTTTAGGCGAAACACAGTAACCTTCAATAGAACTACACTAGCAAAAACTAAAACAGTTTCTTTCAGATAATGTTAATAGCTCTCAGGTGCTCGGAATACATACAGCTTTCTATTGTTTTTACATCACAGTTGCAAAACAAGTTTTACATGCATATTAGCCACTTTAGCGGCAAAAGGTCTCCACAAATTTATTTACAGCTTTATTTGATTGGTCTTTTAGTTTATACCACGGCGGCCAGCCTTATGGTCGGAGTAAACCCGGCGGAGCCCGGGGGAAACCCACCACCATCTGCAGGTTACTGGCGGACCTTTCCACGTACGGCCGCAGAGGAAGCTAGCCTGGGCTTGAACTTACAGCTACCGCCCTGCTGAGATGCACGTGGTCATAACGCCGCGCTGGAGCATTAGCCTCCTCGGCCAAGGAGATCCCGTTTCTACAGAGAGAAATTAGTATTTTTCAGTGAGCGTGTCTCATTCTTTGTGGAAATAATATATTATAGAATACATCTATGTTTACTAGGAAACGCAGTATTCAAGAACGAGCAGACGATACGACCTACATTTGGCATAGGTGACGTAATCAACAGATACCGATGACGTCATTCGTAGGTCGTTGACGAGTTGCTTAAGCTATGTAATGATAAGATCATTCTCCTAAGCAACAGTCAACACAAACGACCTAAGGAACCCAGAAAGTATATAAATAAGGTTTTGCTACGGATTCCTGCAGAGAGATGCACTGAACAGATTTCAGTGGACCCGGAAAGACACAATCAATGTGTCAAATCCGACATTCGAGCTTAAGACCCACGTGAACTCAGCTGGAGTAAAGGGGGCATGCAAAGAAGCTTATCATTCAACTCGACTTCACAACGCGGCTCGGCGGGTGGAGAGGTGGCTCCGTGGCTCAGTTCCATAGCCCGCTAGTTCAGCGCAATGACCCAGAAGCCTCCCATCAATGCGATTGCTGTGAGTTCAAGTGCAGCTCATGCTGGCTTCCTCTTCGGCCTTACGTGGGAAGGTATGCCTGCAACCTGCCCGGTTTCCTCTCACCATAATGATGGCCGCCGTCACACAAGTGAAATGTTCTTGAGTATGGCGTAAAACACCAATGAAATGAATGGATAAATAAATTTACAACGCAACTGTTACATCGAGTTCTAAACGCACAAGGATGAAAAAAAAATAGTACGCGACTTCACTAAAGCTGGGCCCTAGTAATCAGTTTGTTACGCGTATGCTAGTCAATTTTAATCTCGACATACACGAGCCAATCTCCGATTGACGTACGACTTTGAAATTGACCTGCATACACGCGACGCCTCGGAAGCAACTCCAGTTGAGTTGCACCCCTGTTGTACGTACACGATAGTGTAGGACTCGAAGCAACAGTCGAGTTGAGTTGAGTTGGCTCTTATCCTCCCGTGTATGCCGATATTTGAAAGTCGCATGCTCATCGGAGACTGGGGCCAGCACCATATGACCAGTTAAATTGAATAGAGTATGTAAGAATACGGCATGGGGAGTGCAACCAGAGCAGCGACGACGGTGTGATAGTTGACCAAAATGGTCACACGTTACCTGTGAAATACGGCCTCTTGTAAATTTACTTCAGAGCTCTGTTCTAACTGTTCACGCGTGGGTGTGCGTCGAGGGTTAGGAACGTTCGTCAGTCTTTCTAATTCCGCTTAATAAGGCATAAGGAGCAGTTTGAACATGGTACATGTCACCTCTACTAAAGTTTGCATGAACAGTCACGATTAAAGCGCAGCTGAGATTCTTTTACACCTTTTCTTACTTTTTAGCAAGGTACAATACAGATATGGACATGTCAGTGTTGAACTAGCTGACTGCGTGTTCGTACTGGATTTGACGCATCGGTTATTGTGTCTGTGTGACATCACTGAAAACTGTTGATTAGTTCTTCTTCCAGGCAACGCTGCATGTTTCTTCCACTAAAAGTATATATAGTTTAATAGATAGTGATGCTAATTTGAGTATTGCTTTACTGGTTGACGAACTGAAATATAATCTGGATGCTTCTCGCTCAGTATGAAAGGACAAAGTCGCGCAGCATACATTTTTGGACAACGAACTACTTCTGTATCAACATTTTCTAAGCTGTAGCTTATTGTGTACAGATATTACACGCTAGGTAAAGTGTAGGTTGGAGAGAACACTCATCTTGGCCCAATTACACAAAATTCCATCCATTAATTTTGGTTATCTCGTAAATCACGCCGCCCGTCTAATGTTACAACGTGGACCTCGCCTTACACGATCAAGTTACCAAAACTATTACTAAATAAATAAAGATAAAGACACTGGGCACGCTATTTGTAACCGGTTAAATCCTCGTCTTTTACAGAAAAGGTTACTAGAAATATTACTAACAAAGTTGTGTTATGTTCTTCCTTCAGGAAGGTATTTGTAATCGGTAAAGGCCTCGCCTTTTACAAAAAAATTACTGAGAAATATTACTAATAGGTTTGTGTAAAAGTGGGTTATGGACATCGTATATTTAAAACGAGTAAAGGCGTACATGCGCCAGTCCGGTAGAGAAATGAATACAAGTTTCCTGAACAGTTACATTAACAGTTTTGTATTTTGAATCTGTTTCAAGGTTATTCTGGGGCACCGTCGTCGTGGTACAGATTGGGCTGTTACTGTTTGTCATGGTCGAACAGTTTAAATATGTGAACGATCGGCCCTTGTTGACTAAAGTCATCACCCGATACGTCAGTCGTTTGCCTTTTCCAGCTATAACCCTATGCGATGACCGATTTTCCGTGAAAAACTATTCCATGTCTCCGTTCGAGGAAGAAGTTTTTAAAAACATGATAGTAATGAATGAAACATTTTTCACGTTAATGTCACCCGAACAGTACCAGTCAATAGATCTTGCTTCAATTTACAAAGCATATTTTTCTTCCGGCGAAGAATTGGTTGAATCATGCCTTTTTGGGAAAATGAATTGTCTGCCACTTGTTCGAAAAGCTTGGGGCAAGCAAGAGCTGTGTTATAACGTCAACAGTTTCTTGGAAGGCGAAGTGACGTTCGGAAACGAGCATACAGTTCAGAGGTTGATATCCACAATTCCGGGAGCAGAACCAGGACTTTCCTTAGTGCTGCGATTGAGTGGTGATACGGGGATTAAGGTGAGGTTTTTATCATGATTACAAAATCAGTGATAGAGATCGTCCGCCTATAACATAGTCGGTGCAAGCCATCTGATGTTTGTTATTTTTCTTCTGTAAAACGTCACTGTTTCCGTTTTGTTGCGCTCGTAAAGCCAATGGATACCTGTACTACCCGAGCACTGCAGGGTAACATTATAGACCGATGTGTTTTTCCACAGCATTTCAGATTCAAAATGTCGGACCATTACGCCCAGTCTGTCTTCGGTCAACTCTTAATTCATGTGAGACGCCGATGGGCTTCCCCAAACGGCCCACGCTGCAGTAAAACACATCGTTTCCTGCTGTGACGCTGCGGTACCAGTGTATTACGTGAGTGTTTTACGAGCACACATGCACCGAAAAGTGTGACGTAATACAGGATGGAACAAAGGAACACATAGCTTTGGGTCGCTTTGCTAGAGGCGGGAAGAAGTTTTACGCGTTCCCCATTACTCCTTTGTCCCCGCCCTATGAAATATTCTTTTATGTCGGCCGTTCAACCTCAGTTCAATGTGAAACTCGTCAAACCCCTTCCGACCTTTAACATGGAGATCCAAAGCCGTGTGCTCCTGGATACAACACCACAGCAGAAAATGAGGAGTTGGGACCCTTCTGTGTAGCCCGTCAAAATCTCCCACTATTAAAAGTACTCAAAGAAAAGTGTACTTGACCTATTTTAATATTGAGAATGCCATAATGGTCCAACCAACGAATAACAGAATTTGGAGAATTAATGCAACATGCATATTTATGCGTTGAATTTACATATCGGAACTTTCACTGGGTGTCTCTTTGGATAGGATGATTAAAGAGCTGACATGCTACAATTATCAGCCCCTTGATCAGTGAGGTCGCGTGTTCATGAAATTTGTTATGGACATGGCCACCAATGTGTTTGCTGTGAGTTCAACTTCAGCTTGTGTTGGTTTTTTCTCTAGTCGTACCATCAACTTGTGGATGGTCGTTGATTTCTACTGTGGTTTGTCCGGCTTTCTCCCACCACAATGCTGGTTGCCGTAGTATAAGTGAAATATTTTTGAACATCAATGAAATAAATAAATAAATAAATATATGTGAACATTTCGAAGGGCGACGGCTTCCTCCGGGTGCTCCGGCCCCACCACCAACAACCCCAATCACCGACATGTAAATGAAAAATTCTTCACCCATTCAATCAATCTACCAAGGGGCTAATTCTTCAAGTCAAGAGGGGTGACGGGTCTAATTATTATATATAACATACTATATAATGCATATGCAAGAAAAATAGCGGTATTCCATGGAATAACTTTCAATATTTTTGCGCCACGTAAAATAACTAATAACATGTGGTCAAAATGTAGCCTTGAAACATTTTCTGCTTGTGCTACTACTGAGCTTTGTTTTACCTGCTGTAGCTCATCGTTCACGAGCCAGATGAGAAAATCACTCTGACGAGTTCGGAATTTCTGCAGCTAGCTCCAGGATATCTTTACTATATAGGCCTGAAAGTTCGACAGGTATGTACCAAAAATTCTGCTTCTTGTTCTTACGTCCCCTCGGGATCCCCGTGGTGAAAACAATAGGACCCCAAATCTCTAGACAAGCTTATCGTATGTGGTGACTAACTTATGTTTCTCCCGCGTCGTTCTGGGGGAATAGAATGGTCCCACAGCCTCCCCGGGGATTGTCGTAAAGGCCACTAAAACGGTCAACCTGTTTGTCGTGGGTGGTGACCCATAATGGGGGAGAAGGGGGTCCTGGTGGCTGAGGGCGGTTTGGTCTTGCGAGACCCTCACGCCCATCATTCCATTTCGGCTCTTACTTCTCAAAAGACAGGGGGTTGAGTGGATCAATCGGCTGGTCATGCTTTGCCTCTTCGTCGTGGCCAAACTCATCTTTATTAACATTATAAAATACAGAAAATAATCCTGTTTCCAAATTTGGCTTATTACACTACGCCTTGAGACAGTGGCTCATGGATCAATTGGTAGTATGTTTCGGATGTGTGATCTTTCTATGGGTGAAGACAACGGCGAGGTGGGATATTTTAGTTAACAGGTTTGAGCTGTCTATCCAAGTATACCGCTCGTCGAATGCTTGGTGTGCTTCCTGCTGGGTATTCCCAGGTCTCCCATCGCCCCTGTTGGCACTCCGTGGTGGATGGGGGACACGAGAGAGGGAATCATATAAAATCTTAATTATATCTTCTTCATATATTTCCGTAAACGTTTTCTAAAAGGCGCATTACGCTTCGTCCTCTCAGCCCACGTCAACGCGCGGTGCTAAGAAGATGAAAAACAGTTGTGGAGAGAGCTGACCTACTTGTTTAATACTATCAACAAGAGATCAGGAAAAACCAGCAACAAAAATAAAAGCTCTCGTTTTACGAAAGGCCATTGAAGCGTGCCTTGGTCAGGTAAAACAAGTTAAAAACTTAGAGCTGGAAATGTTTTGACTGAATGCTCTAAAATGGAGGAGGCTAATAACCTGTTTTCTTTGAAGAGTATCATGAACACTCCTGCCTTCGTGTCACCCCATATCACCCCTAAATAGCAGTCAGGGGGTAATTCGTGACAGGGATGGTGACTTAGATAATTTAACACAAGAGGGTATCTGCGCTGAAATTAAGACACAGGCCGTAACAAGGATGAACCGGTTTGTGTCCAAAAGGAGCAGCAAACTCATAAAAGGTAAACACATATATTTTCAGTTTTGATAAAACAACTCTTACACAGTAAATTCTCATTGGCTCCTACATGGTCAAAGTTGACCTGTACATCCCAAACGGACTCGGTGTTTTGCATGCCAAAAGTTTAGACACGGAAGAAGCCCATGCAGAAATAAACTTATCTGTTTGCGTTGTCATCAAGGAGGCCATGAGGGCTTTGACTGCCGGAATGCAGTTAAGTGTTCTAATTGCAGTCAGGCCCACATGGCCTCTTCTCCAGATTGCCCTCATTATCAAAGAGAAAAACAGATTAAAGCAACAAAGATGAAAAACAATATAACTTATCAAGAAACCTGTAGAATTGTCGTTTCCTCACATCGCATGCAAATGTGGCCAAAACTTTCTCCATATCCATAGGAACGCAGCCTGACATTATCATACGCATAGACATACCTAGGTTACTACATGTTTCCTCTCCGGTTAAATCACTCTGATGTAAAATCACACAATAATAATTCCACTGAAATTACTCCAGTTGACAAATCGTAAAACCCAACAAACTCATCCAAAACAACCAATGATAAATCAAAACCTGATGAACCTTTTGGCTCCAGGGAGCGTCTCTCAACAGGGAGCCAGTCCAAACTTACAATAAGTTTGGATCGTTGGATAACCTTCCTCCTTCAACTTCAGGCGTGGGCGTGGTGGATGCACACCTGGGAGATATACAAGCAAATCTGCGAAGAAAGATAATCTCCTGTACAGAATCCCCCTCCACAATGCCTTCCTGAGATAAAATTCTACAATGGAATTGTCGAGGTCTTAAGGTTAACTTTATTGAAATAACGCAACTGTTACGAACCCCATCTTTAAAATAGTCTATTAGATTTTTTTATTTGTTTCTGCACTAACCGGGTCGGTGTATGACCTCCATTTTTCTCTCTGTGTGCGTGACAGACTGCACTGGAATTCAGTCGCGTGTTCTCGAGGCTTCTGTATTGATCAGTTTCGTGTCATTGTGCATGAAGAGTACATTCTGGAAAGATGTGCCCATATTGTAAGCAATGTTTACGGACAGACCATCCAGATTTTTCTTGACGTTAGGCTATAAATATGAGCGACGAAGTTGTAAAGCTCGCAGTCTTTTACTTACATCCACTTCGAGAGCAGTCGCTTTACTTGTGTCCACTCGAGGCACCTTTGCTCTTTTCTACTTGAAAACATTTTTGTGGGATTTTTAAGATATTGGCTTACACGCCTTTCCGCCCTTTTTTCAATTTGTACTCCAATTTTCGGTATAGGTACTCCATTCGACGTACGTCAATTTGTACTCCACTTTTCTGTACGCAGCGCTTAGTGAGCTGGTGTTTCGCCCCTTGCTGTTTGGTGTGACACGTTCTTTTGGAGCTTGTACCGTTCATTGGGCAGTAGTAAGGATGAGGGTGATATCACTTGGTAGGGTGACGCCAATTCATTGAAAAATGTCCTTTTCTCCACGAACATCGGAAAAAGTGGGTCAGCGTCGGACAATAGCTCAACTTATTCTTTACAAATCCCCACTCATTGTCTCTTTGTGCGATTACGTACATTTCATCCCAGTTTACTCTGAAAGTAACTTTGTGTATATTTCCGAGGAGTGAAACATTCATCGCCAGGTCGGCATTACGAACGCTATTGTCAACCTGTCTGCCCAGGAAACTTGCACCTTGCCGGGGAGTTGGATATCTAACATTGTCGACCTACCGGTCCCCGTGCTGTTCGTCAATACAGGACTTGACATCGTTCAATTCGAGAATCCCGAAGAAATGTAGATTCTATATTTACGTGGACCGACTTGCCTTTGGAAGCCGGAATTGCCCATCCAAATTTGGAACGCTAACATCCGCAAGAAACTATGTATATTTCTGTAATTATGTGTATTGTTTTGTATATAATTTTTTGTTGTACTCTTGTTGATCCACCAACTAGCTTAGTAAAGTACAAAAGCATAGAGACTCCGAAATTTCTTCTTTTTTCGGAGTCTCTATGCTTTTGTATTTTGTTGTACTGTTTGTTTATATTCTTCAAATACATGTATTGAACTTAGCGTCTGCGTGGTTGTTTGTTTGATCTTGTGCGCCTATCGCTGTCTGCGGGGAGAACAAACCTCTTGTTTATCATTTTCCTCTCCGATAGTGGTACTCGTACATAGCTAGTTCTATCTTTAAATCCAATTGCTATTTACCTTCAGAAAACTCACCTGAAGACATGCGACAAAGATAAAGTATCAGTCAAATATTATACATTTTATAGCACTTATTGCGAAGAAGCAATCTTATAACAATCTTATTCACAGCCCTGTTCCCTTGACACAGAGTTTCAGGCAGTCGATGTGCGTGTTTCTTTGTCGGAAACAATCACTTTATGTTCGGTTTATGTTCCTCCCCATTCTTCTTTGCCATTCTCGTAGTTGTACAATTTAAAAGAGCAACTGCGAACTCCCTCTTTATAATTATAGGGGATTTTAATGTCCATAACCCCTATGGGGTAGTAATAATATAAATGATAAGAGCAGAAGATATGTTTATCTAAAGATGGGCTGTGATATCTTAATGATGGTTGTAATACCCTGGTTTTTCTTGGAAAGTGCATGATGATCTTTGCAGTGGTGACTATCTTCCTATTATCCTGGAGCATCTCAATTCTAATTCTTTAGAACGTGTAGCTAGCTGGATTCTCGATAAAGCAGATTGGATGGCATTTCAGAATTTTTGTGCGGCTGACATCACTCCAGAGAATCTCAGTGCTGAAGATGATCATTTTTTAAAATTTAATGAACCTGTACTAACAGCAGCTGATATAATTTTTCCTAATGCCTCGACAAGTTCAAACTCCAGAAATAAATCCTGGTGTGATAATGATTGCGCAAAGCCTTTAAAGATCGTAAGAAGGTCGAGCAAAATTTTAATCAGAGTCCTAATAATAATTTAAACTAGGTTCGTATTTTTACAGCTAATGCTCGTCGATTAATTAAGACCAAGAGAGATCTTGTTGGCGGAACTTTATTTCAGACATTACGTCCAAAACATCCATACGTAAGATCTGGAACATGGTTCAGAATGTTGAGGACAAAAACAATAAGATCAAAGCTCAGCACTTAAAGGACGGTGATACTTTATTAACATCGCCGTCTGGTAAAGCCAATGAACTAGCTGAAACATTATTTCAGAAATCTGAGTCTAAGAATTATGCTACAGAGTTTTAGCATGTTATAAACAAAAGGAGAAAATGAATTTCCCTTTTTCTTCAAAGAATTCGCAAGATAATAATCAGCCTTTTCCACTGAGGAGCTTCAAGTTTCACTACAAAAGACACACGATACTGTGTGTGTTCCAAATAATATATATTATGAGCTTCTGAAACATTGACTATCTCAGACACTTCAGACTCTCTTGGACTTACTTAATGATATTTGGCTCATTGGTAATTTTCCACCGTCGTAGAGGGAGGCGTGTATTATCCCTGTCCCCAAACCGGTTAAGGATCATTCCGATCCGTCTAATTACCGTCCCATAGGTCTTCCCAGCTGCGTTTGCAAGACTATGGAACGGATGATAAATGATAGATTCGTTTGGTTTCTAGAAATTAATAACCTTTTACCTAATATTCCATATTGTTTTCGACAGGGTCGATTTACTTTGGATCACCTTGTTCGTTTCAAAACCTTCATATGTGATGGATTCATTAATAATGAGCATGTGATGTCGATATTTTTTGACATTGAAAAGACCCACGAAACAACATGGAAATATGGTATTTTAGAAGACCTTTCAGATATGGGTTGAAACGGTCGTTTACCTTATTTATATTGGAGCTTTTATATGATTGCCAGTTTAACGTACCGGCGGGTTCCGCTTTTTCCGCTTCCCGTGAGCAGGAGATGAGTGTACCCCCAAGGCACTATTTTATCGCCCACACTGTTTGGTATAAAATTCAGAGCTTAGCTAAATCATTAAAAACGGGCACAGAGGGCTCTTTATATGTGGATGATTTCCTTATATGCTATCGTGCTAAAAATATCAATAACATCGAGCGGCAACTGCAGCTTTGACTTAGTAAGATCGAAAAATGGGCAGTTGCCAACGGGTTTAGATTTTCTACGTCGAAGGCCCTCCGTATGCATTTTTGTCACAAACGGTAACGTCATCCCGACACTGAACTTAATTTTGTGGTGAACCGGTTAAAATTGTTGGAGAAGATAAATTTTTACTGGTTATTTTTGATCACAAATTATTTTTTATTCCGGCATTAAAATGTTTAAAGTTAATGTACAAATGGTCTCGATATAATTAAGGTCGTGTCTATCACCGATTGGGGCGCTGACCAATCTGTTTTACTGATTTTATATCTTTCTCTAGTATGGTCTTAATTGGACTATGGGTCCATCATTTACGGTTCCGCAAGCACATGATACCTTAAATGTCGGATCCGGTCCATCACGGTGTGAGGCCGAGCTCGTTAAATAATGTAACTGGTGTGGAATTACTTATAGTGCTTTGTTGTCGACACATTTAAAACATGGGTATATAACTGTGGGTGCATCGTGATGGCTGATGGTGCATTCTCTGTGACTGGTGATGCACCATGGTGATTGATGATACATTATGATGAGGACTGATACACTAAGGAAACTGGTGCTACACTCTGGTGACCCGTGAAATGTTACTGGCATACGTTATTGTGATTAATGGTATTCCAAGAAGACCATTGCGAAAAGAATTGGCAAGCTTACTTCGAGAGCATTTTCAATAAGTTTACTCAAATAGAATTCTTTAGTAAGGGCTGGGGGTTCCCAAAATGATGCCCTCTGTGAAACATTAAAAACTGGTCTGCTCTGCAAGAAACTGGACTGTTCTGAAACTTCTATTCGTCTCTTCTGAAAAAAAAATGGCTTTCGCTTTCATCGTGAACCATCTTAGCTTACGACACTTGTCCTGATGTGTATGGTTGTTTACTGAATACGATATACAATATACTTCTAGAACAAGTTTTTACCGTCACCATACAAAGCGTTTGGGGATCGGGAGTGTGTGTTGACGTCGGGTGACTTCCGGCACCCTCTGGTTCCACACGGACGCTACACCCTGAGGGCATGTCACGACGCCTGCTACTTGAAGACGCTGGAAGACTGGTGTGGTTGTAAGGTGGAACTCACTGGTACGTTTAGCTGTAAGCTGGAACTTACTGGTACATTTGGCTGTAGGTCGGAACTCGAGAATAAATGTAGTTTTAAACTGAAACTCCAGGGTAAGTGTAGTTGTTAGCTGGAAGTCCAGTGTAAATGGTTGTAAACTTGTAATGCAGAGTAAGTGTGTCTGTGAACTGGAACTCGAGGATAAACAGGAACTTGAGGGAATGTTTTGTTTTAGCCTGGAACTCGACGATGAGTGTTTCTGTACAGCTATGTGCTAGGTTTTTGCAAGAATCTGTCCAGAATGGTCGCGCATACATAGAGCAATGAACAACTGTTTATCTTGGCTTAAAAGCGTTCGTTTAAATGCATATAGCATGTATGTAGTTCCAAAATACAAAAAATAACATGTCATGTAAAAAAAATGACGAAATATTCTGTTGGTAAAAGTAGCTTTACCTCATTACACAACAGGACCTTATAATTAGCTTTCTCCAGTTCTCATCTGACTGTTAAATGACGTCGGAGTGTGGCAACTTTCATTGTGAAGATAGTTCAGTAATTTTTCTTTCACATAAATGTAAACTTTTTCTCTATGTACCAAACTCCAGGCTGTGTGGAGTGTACGTAGCTTGTCTCTTTCCTGACATCATCACAATGAAGTGGTCACCCGTTTATAAAATGTAACCGTTTGAATGAGTGATTAATGAGAGGTACCACTTCAAGGTCATGTCAACATTCTGAGGTCAAGGGGAGACAACCTCTGGTGTCTTAAAAAAAGGGTTATAGACCGCTCAAAGGTGTACGGTTTATTTCCTGTCTTATATAAGTTATGAATTCCGTAATATAATCTAACACAACACCAAATGTACCTGTACTAGAATTCCATGGTGATACAAACGAGACACATGCACGTTAGAGTACACATTCAGTAGATATCAAAGAGAAACGGTAAATATGTAAGCCTTTATTCCCTGGCTTCTACATCCTACAGAAGAGATGTGTGATCCTTTGAAGCTCATCCGATGTTTATCGAATCAGCCGGGAATACACAATACAACAACAACAACAGGTAAGTTATTTAGGTTTCATCAGCCGAAACAAATTCACCCAATTTTAGAATTTTTCTCCCACATGTGAATTCAAGTTCAGCTCGAGCTGATCTCTAGCCACATGTGGGATGGTCCGTCAGCATCCTACGGACGGTCGTGGGTTTCCCCTGATATTTTCCTGGTTTTCTCCTACCTGTAGGCTGGCCGCCGTCGCATAAGTGATATATTCTTGAGCACGGCCTAGAAAAAATCAAATAAGTAAATAAATTTATGTTTTATTTTGGATGTTATACTGTCTTATCAAAACTATATACTGACTCTTTCTTTAAAGACATGGATGCAGGATTGTTCAGATATCGTTAAGCCATAATCACAGATTCGTTTATTCATATGGTATGTGATCACAGCACTGTATCGTTTACCCAGTAGAGAATTCCGCCACCTGCGACTGTCCATTTCCGTGTGAAGATGTGGTGTATGATACGACATTGTCATCTATACCAATACCAAGTTTTTACGTCCACTCCAATAACAGGTAAAGCGTTGTCCAGGGGACGATGCAACGTACTGTATTCGTTTTGTTGCTTTTCTTTATTTTTCAACGCCATACGGTGAATATTTGAGTCAGTACTATGACAGTCTGTTTCAATGGCGGAAGATGTCAGAGTGTACGAGGTAAACCTTGTACATCGACCTTTGACCGATTTTCTAACCTGTGACGTACAGATATGCCCATCGCCCACGTGAAGGACAAGAGTTATTCAGCAGACGCCATGGTGCGCGGTCGAGTCCCCAAGATAGCACCGTCAATGAACCGTCCACACCTATACCACAGTGAAATCTACAAATTCTGCATGTATGCATGCTGACATAAGAGATAGGAAAAAGTGCCGGTCGGTCTAGTGTCAGTATAATGTGACAGGGTTGGGTGCCTTATCTGGTGCATTCGGCATATGTTCCAGTGACGGCTGCACTTTGGCTGCATAGACTTGCCCTTTCACAAGAAGATGCAGTATATATATATATATATATATATATATATATATAGATAGATAGATAGATAGATAGATAGATAGATAGATAGATAGATATCACAGCAGCTACAGAGGTATATACACAGTTGTCCATCGTTACCTCTGTTGCCGCCGTATCTAAGCATTCGCCGAAAAAAGAAACGAAAACGGATCCATGAGTTGCGACATATCAGCATTTGCGGATTTGTGTATTAGCCAAAACTTAAATCTGTGTAGGGAAAATAATGGGAATCGTAGCCTAACCTGAAATCATATCCATTTACACATTACTATATGTATGATGATGATGATCTGGTTACAATGACAACAGTGAAAATCAACAATGGCGAGTTGAAACTCATCGTCACCAAGAATTAAAATTCAATATGGAAAATAACTGGAGTTGTACCCGGGACACATCATCACCATCAAGTGAGACCTATTAATACAGGGTAGACTGGAAAAATTGTGATCTACTTGCCGTGGCTATCACAGAAATGGGTTGCGCCTCATCAGTACATCTGTTTGTAGGAGTCCACCAAATATTAAAACTCCATACATATAGAAAGCAATTGGAGTTGTGGTATCTATTTGTAAAATATATGTAAGGATAAGGGCAATCTGGTTATCGTGACAGTGAAAATTAACAGATATCAGTCATGAAACACTGCTTTATCTGTATCTAAGTATCCAGCAAGAATTAAAAGTAGATATGTAGTCCAGGCACGAAGTTCATGCCTAACTTTATTGTATATATTTAGTGAAAATGCAATCTGGTTACCATGACAACCTTGGAAATGGACAAATGTGAGTCGAAACACCTCGTTATCTGTGTATCTATGATCAAGTCAGATCCTTTAATAATTAAACGTGGAAAAAATGGTGATCTGATAACCATGGCAACGATGGAATTGGCCAAATTTGAGTCGCAACACCTCGCCATCTACGTATCTACACATACACAAAACCAAAACTGTACTTGGAAAACAGTTGGAATTGTAAACTGGACACAAATACGGACGGACAAACTGACACAATCGCTATACCAGTACATGACCGCCATTACTGTCGGGCGTATAAAATTGTTGAGTGCGACGAGCATGTAAAACGTCTCATTGCTAAACGCCAAGTGATGCAGCAACAAGTACCACTGTTAGCGCCTTTGGTAATTTAGCAAAGGGCCTTTGCCAGTAAATAGAATCGAAAGACGTTTTATGTTCCTCAGAGGTGACTGAAAGTAATAATATAACAGACTACTGCTCAGAGAGTAAAACTAGAGCAGCGACGACAGTGTTTTAATTCGCAGATATTCACACGTAATACCCGCAGTCTATTTTGAGAGAAAACCACACGAAATATCTTAACATTATTTTTCAGGCTACATCAGTGTGGCTTAACAAGTAAACATTTTTGACATTACCTAAAAGAAGTTGTGGATTATACGTCACGTCTTGTTGTTGTTGTAGCGCTGCCCGGAAAATCGTGATAAACATCCACTTCGACAGACTGAGGATTGATTCAACCCAGCAGGTGGAGGATTACACCCGTGAGGATGTCTTCGGTGAGTCAACGATCTCATTGATGATGATTACTTTAGATATAAGCAAATATCAGTTTATGGTTTGCCCTGTAGCAATGGACGCACGTGGAAATGTCTGCCAGTAACCTGTGGATGATCGTGGCTTTACCTGAGCGCTGCCCAGTTAAATTCCAAGAAGATGCTGGCCGCCGTTGTGCAAATGAAATATTTTGGAGGAGGGCGTTAAATTTAACTCAAATCAAATAAATAATGAGTAAATGTACAATTCGACAACCTGAAGTCAAACTGATTATTACAACGCTATTACAACACTTTCTCTAATTGTAACTTCGTCAATTATACCCGTCCAAATAACGATATCGAAAGATAACCGAAAAGCAAATTTGTCATTAATGCCCTGGTGTATTCGACTTTTCTGTTTACAACAGTTGTCAATACCGGGTTCAATACTGGGCAAGTGCTGGTCAACTAAATTGTTCGGTATGTTATGTTCCAGCTTCGGTCGGTGGACAGATGGGGCTCTTTCTGGGTGCAAGCATCATCACCCTGATCGAGCTTGTAGAACTTCTCGTGAGATGTGGATGGAGATGGATGGTCAGGTCGTGTACATTAAGCTCTAACGCGGTGACCCAGTTCAAGCCTGACCAATAATAATCACAGATCAATAGACTTGACTTCGTGTCACCGTGCATGAAGTCCCATACGAAGGACATTTACAATGATTTATATACGTGGCATTTTCCCAGTCCCTCATAAGTCAGATGGAGTAAATACACCCTTACTGACTTCCTGTCAACTATATCTGTACACACACCTATTCCAAAAACGGACCTCCGTGGCTCAGTCGGTTAGTGCGCTAGCGCAGCATAATGACCAAGAAGCTTCCCACGAATGCGGTCGCTGTGAGTTCAAGCCCAGATTATACTGGCTTCCTCTCCGGCCGTACGTGGGAAGGCCTGCCAGCAACCTGCGGATTGTCATGGGTTTGAACCGGGCTCTGCCCGTTTTCCATCCACCATGATGCAGGCCGCCGTCGTATAAGTGAAATAATCTTGAGTACGGCGTAAAAAACCAATCAAATAAATAAATGAAGAAATATTCCATAAAACAGCAATTGGACAGTCCAGTTCCTGTTTCCCTAGTTTAGGAAATGGGGTGGGTTCGTTTCCTGATTTCTGTATTGAAATCGATGCTGACATTCCTGTTCCAGTCGTCAGCCATAATGAAGGTTCGAGGCCAATAAGAGCGTAACAACTATCCGTCTTTGAGAGAATAGCATCTCCACAGTCGAGGTAATTAGCGTGTGTGCGCAGCTCAGTGATCGAGGACCTGTGAGTTCAAGCCTCCCTCTTTTTGGAAAGCCTCTGAGAGTGCGGTAGTTGTGATTTCAGGGCAAGTTCATTTCCGGTCCAGTCGAAGGGGTTCTTGTGAAGAGCCTAACAGTTACATGTACCTAACAGTTACATGACCGTGGGTTTCCCCCGGTTTCCACCCACAATAATACTGGCCGCCTTTGATGATTGAAATTTTCTTTAGTACGGTGTAAAAACATATATAAAATAAATAAATAAAGACTTACATATTCTTTGGCAACTGGTGTTTTGGGCTTTGAAAATTGCCATTATCAACTTGGAACACCCCCTGGCGAATGTCGGGCCTGACGCTTAAGGTACGTCACATCTGCTTAGTTGCAACTTCTGTTAGGATTAAGGGTGTGGGATCTAGATATTTGAAGAGCCATCAGGTATCTAAGTTGCAGATGTAATATAAAACAAGCGAATAAATTAAACGCCTTTTACATCGTAAAATGTTAATCCAAAAAAGTACGTTATTATATGTTTTCAATCTCATCATGGCAGCCTTGTGACCCAGGCCCCTCTCATCAATGGATAGCTCTGTCTTCAAGCACAGCTCACAGAGGCTTCCTCTCCAGCGGGATGTGTGAAAGTCCTCCGTCAACCTGCCGATGGTTGCGAGTTTCCCCCGGCTCTGTCCTGTTTCTTTCCACCATAATGCTGGCCGTCGTCGAGTAAGTGAATTATTCTTAAGTACGGCGTAAAACAGCAATCAAATAAATAAATAACTAAATTAAAAAAAAATTAACTTCATCTTGCAACTCATGCAAGCTATATGTGTTTGCAATTAGTCTGCAGTATTTTTTTTATTTTCACAAGATTTCTATGTCCTTTTATACTCTAATTCAGTTGGTGTCATTGGCCGTTTGACAAGATTTTAATAACATCGCACTGGAACCTAGCGACAACTGTGTTCACTAGGGAATATGAAACAAAGATTTAATTAACAGCTTCGTCAAAGAGTTTTAGTTTCGAAGAGTTCTCAGGGGTTTTTCGCTCATACACAAAGCTTTACGCAATACATGGGGTTTTTCGATAATTTAAGGCAAATGCCTCTTTCGTTAGATTATCAGTCTGCGACTGTCGCCTTAATTATTCCTTGAGGAATTATTTTTGTGTTGTAAATGTATTCCTTCATCTAACACACCGGCTTATAGTTGAATTCCCTTGTGTGTAATAACACAAGTTATCTCTTGGAAGATTTAGTTCGACTTTTTGACGTTTGGCTGGATCGTATCCTATAGCACTTTGCTTGCTATAAATTGCGACTCTGTAGGCCCAGCTGTCTGTTGCGAAAATAGCAGTTTTAATTCGGTGAAGTAGAACAGTACAGCTTGATAATTGTGACACCGTTTGTACCCACATGGCCAAAAGTTGTATATATTTATAATTCTGACGTGCTAATTGGTGTTTTATCCGTAGAGAACATGTCTGTACATTTTCTCAATAAATTATGCCCAAAAGGTAATCCTGGCTACGGTTGCTTTTTAGTGTTTTCTACAAAAATATAAATTTCTTTATTTTTTGGTGGTAATTAAATGCTCAGGAAAGGATAACCGATTCCTTTTTCCTGCTCTATGATAGTAGCTGTCCTGTGACATGGGTTTGATTCTATAAAGTACAATCGGAGCACTACACTCATTAATTTCTATAAAACATACACTGGCTTCTTTTCCGGCCGTACGTGGGATGGTTTACCAGCAGCGTGTGGATGGTCTTATGTTTCCCTCGGGCTCTGTCTAGTTTTCTCCCACCACATGGCTGCCATCTTAGTGAAATATTCATGAGAGTGGTGTAAAACACCAATCAAATAAATAAATAAACATTATACCTGACAAATTTCACTTTACCACCGACCTGTGTTTCATACTTTATCAGCTACAAGGAACGTTTTATACTTGCAAAACTAAGACACAAATACATCCCTATTACCGTGTCAGGCCAACAGTATAACCCTTGCATGAGTAAGCGTATCTTTGTATTTAACGGGTTTTTACTCATGCCCTGGCGATCATGGCCCATTTTCACAAAATCTTATAAAGCAGTTTGTCCTATTAAAATAATTTCCTCGTTTACGACCCTCACTTTGTGGTGGTAAACACGCTAACGTCATCTATGAAAGCTTTAGGAGAAATCTGATTAACGAAATTTTCTGTAAATGGATCCGGATATATGGGTAAAGAAAACCGGAATGTCCAAAATGAACCACCACTCTAAATTTGTCAGGTAAAACTGAAAAATCTCCTGACTTAAAGTCGCTAATAAAACAGAAACAGTTGGATACAATCTTGCGATTTCATTGGTCCATAGTCAGAGGTTGCTCCGGCATTGGAATTTGCAATAGAAATGACACGGTCGCCTGCGACGCTCAAATTCCACGTTTCAGACACATCCAAATACCAAGCTCTACACCAGACAAGCATGCCTAACATACGATAAAACTAGTCCATGGAGACATAGTGACTATACATACCATGTAATTTACAGTTTGAGCTTACAGCTCTTTTTTGTAACAGAATGTTGGAAACCTTGATTGGATGCCACCGGTCGTGAAGCACCATTATGGCTTTTTACAACATGGGCAAAATCAGGCCAAGTGACAAAGTGACAAAAATCGAATCCATTGGAAGCATGACTTGCGACTGGCACATTTACCTCTAAACACAGTTTACAGCGCTATGAAGTGATAATCAAATACACCATTTTAATAAGTAACGTGTATCACGTTTCCCGGTTATCGGTATCATACTTCTCAAGCTCGTGACTATCTATATAGATAGTTTAATGGGTCGAACAGTGGCGAGTAACATGTCCAAACTGTTAGCAAATAAAACATCACTGGTAGAGAAGTGCTCAGTCAATATTAAAGTAGTATTGTTCTCCGTAATGATGATTTACACCTGCTTGTCCTTTATTTAACAGGTCACCTGTACTGTACCGTTTCAGTAAGTTCACAAATATTAATTTATCATATGGTCCTGGACCCGGTTGGTTGTAGCTCTCATTGCAACCATTGGGAATCATTTCGACTCCATAGTTATCCAGTTCCAATCCACTTCGCCTGCGGATAGTTTTATAGACCAGGGGCCGATTCCATATTTCTGACTTGTCAAATTTTGAATTTACTCCTGGGCTTATAGATCAATTTTTGGTAGTAAAAAGCATTGTGACCAGGCTTTAAATATTCGCCTATGTCGGAAAATAGCTTTGTGGAATAGGCTCCCGGTACCTATTCGTATTTTCAATAATTTTGTGTTTATATGATTGGTGTTTTACGCCGTGTACAAAAATATTTCACTTACATGACAGCGGCCCTCATCGTGGTGGGAAGTCCTGAGGAAACCCACGATCACCCACACGTAACTGGCAGGCCTTCCCACGCACGGCGGGAGAGGAAGCCAGCATGGTCTGGGTTTGACCATAAAGCCACCGCTTTGTTAACCGGCTCCTGGGGTCATGGGTCTGCGCTAACATCGTAACCGCTAGGAGTGCACCTCTAAGATATTATATTCACAGAGTTACTGGCTTGTCAAATGTCCCTGGAAACTGACTGATTGATTTTCTTGATGTTTAGTGCCATAACTTACTGAAAGTTGTCTGGGAAGGTTTATCAAAACATTTCCACTGGGGCTGTCTCCGGCTTTCTCCACCCAATAACCTGATGACATTCACTTCAGTGGCGAAACAAGACATTCACTACGGCCTTTAACACCGATCAAATAATCGCTAAAGTAAACCAAAAATATGGCTATGTCAAGCAAGTTGTGAACTGCAATATTAGTCGGAAAATGTGCAGTACTCGTGCATGAACAGCATCGGGTGAGAATGATCCAGTAGCTATGCATTTATACCAAAACCACACACACACACACAATACTTAAAGACGCAGACACGGGCAAAGCCAAAGTCCCTACGCCACCTCCATGTGCTTTGCATAAAACATTCGAAATATTTGAGTGCGTAAGTGTTTTTCTTGAGGGGGAGTGGGAGAGGGGAGGGGCGCATCATTAAGTAGAAAAAATACAACAAATATCCGAGTTTTCCTCGTTGCCTTTAATAAATCTAATATGGGATAAGTTAATGTTCTAATATACAGTGGTATACAAATTTAGTATATATAAGTAACAAAGACGTCATGCATATAATGCGATATGATATTATTAATGAGACGTCTGAGAAATGTAACACTTCACTCATAAAACACACAACCACGTGTCGCTTAAACCACATACATAAAGGTAGCACCACGACATTATTTGTAAGAACATTGCGTGTTAAGTCCGTTTAAGATAATGTTACAGCATTGACTTTCCCATTTCACCCAAACTTCTCCAAACGCAGTTGAAAATGACAGGCTGCAACACACACCAACGTATCAAGTTGTGTTAGGTTCTTCAAACAAAACTTTACGCTTTTCCATTCTTCACTCACGACACTGCAATGCTTCTGACTACACAAAATGACAAAATCTGAAGACCTGTATTTCACCATTAAACGTGTACATGCAGCGCAGATGTTTCATTATCACACCGGAATAATAATAATAATCCAAAAATAAAAATCCACTGAAAACTGACAAGCATTAAGTCATACTACTGACATTTATGCGTGTACCTATTTAGACAATGAAAACAAGGAAAATGCAAAACGTTCTACAAAATTTTCAGAATTCATGACTGGGCCAATTATTCAGGACTATTCAGATTTATTCGTGACCTTGGCAAACAATGATGTGTATTTACCCAGAATTACCTGCGTATGTGAAGCTGTAGTGAATGTGGACATGTTATTGTTCGAAAGGCATACGCTGGAATATTCTCCATAATTCCAACTCGACATTCTGCAGTGAAATGACGTCAGCCACGTCGTGTTAGTTACGTCACAGTTCACACGTCATGACGCTTAACTCTTCGTGACGGCACCTTGTGTGGACACTGGAACCCAAAGAGTTCAGAGCGCATGCGTGCATATTATTTTACATTCGTTATTGACGTCGTATGTCGGGGCTGAACAAAATATGACGAAGGCCTACTGGGGATGTCAGGCTGAAACAATGGGCTGCTGATAGAATAACCGTAACTACCATCACTAGGGGCGGCAGGACATGCATGAAAAGAATGGACTGGACATTTTCAACAATATCAAAGCTAACTGTTGGTTTATACATGTACTATCATTATTACAAGCCTACAATAGGGTGCAGTCTGAGCCCAGCCATCAATAATAATGGAAATCGTCAGTGTAGAAATAATACAATTGTGTAGGCAATCCTGGAGTTGCTGTAAAAGGAACAATTGAAGTTCACCGCCCACACTACAGCACTGTATTATAAAATGCCCAATGAATACACAACAACTGTGGAAGAAAAATATTTGGAATCGTTTTCCAGCATTTGTTTTATACAAACCTCAAGTTCTGAAATCTTTGAACTTGAAATATAACGTTTGATTTCATACAAATCTTGCGCCTATTACAAGCTTCTTAGAATATTTCCAGACTACACGCATTACTGATGATTGTCAATGCTAGGTAAAAACAGGTGATTGCATATCGTGGCGGGTAAACAATGTTTTAACTACAGATATCTGAGTGACACAAAACGGAAAAGACCGAGAAACAGTAGCCTAAATTCTGACAGGACAAAACAGCAGCAGAATCCGACTTTTTCCGCATTACAATGTCTGCTCTGAGATATAGATTTTTTAATAGACGAATGCCCAGATGTATTAACCAGTGGCGAAAGATGCCCACGAAAATTATCCAGCTTTTAAGAGTTGCATAAAATGATGCTTACGAAAATTATCCAGCTTTACACGAGCTTCACACAAAAGATGCCCTTGAAAATTATCCAGCTTTACACGAGCTTCACACAAAAGATGCCCTTGAAAATTATCCAGCTTTACACGAGCTTCACACAAAAGATGCCCTTGAAAATTGTCTAGCTTTATTCTAACCATTTTCACAAGAGTTGCAGCAAAAGACGCCTCATGAAAATTATAATCATTTTCAGAAGAGTGTGGCAAAATAAGCTCATGAAAATTATCCAGCTTTACAAGAGTGGGTTGAAAGATGCCCATGAAAATGTGAAAGATTTACAAGGACAATAGCAGCAGTAGCTGCAAAACATTTCAAAAATTCACGATTTGGAAACTAAGCTGCATGGGTGCATAGTTCACTCACAGGAAAAATCAAATAAGCATTTGGCTCCTGATGAGAAGAGTTGCAGCAAAAGATGCCCATGACAATGAGTCAGATTTACAAAAGAGATCCAGCGAATGGTGTTCATCTAAACAAAGGCTTCCCCATCTTTCCCCTGACAATAAATCTACTACAGCTATCAATACACACAGCCTGAAGCGACAAAGAGGATATATATATATATATATATATATATATATATATATATATATGTATGTATATATATATATGTATGATCCTGTAGCAAGATTAATAAACATCTAATATATATTAAGCCTATTATCATAAACATTTAAAACCAAGCTTAACACTATAAAATAATGTAATAATAACATTAAAACACCCTGGATAATACATTTCTACATCAGCATTCACAAGATAAACAAAGATAAAACGATGTATATTGTATATGATTAGATAGACATATGTTCCTGTTTACCATATGTATATTTATAGATAGACTTAAAAACAAAACCCAAACCAACAAGCAATGTGGTCTTCGCCTACACATGTAAGTTACCATCTTTTGAAAAAAAAAAAAAAGCATGCAGGTCCAGATACAAGTTAATACTGACAACATGACCAGGAGAGATTACTCCGCAGGGGAGACAATTCTTTGAATCACACAAACGAGATTTTATCAAATACAGATGGAATGACATGCACAATAATGTACAGTGTAGATTGAATGTAACACAATGTAGGCCAAATGCAGACTGATGAAATGTGACAGCATCTGAAAATTAAACTGTGGCGTAGAAAACTTTTATCCTTGGCTTTCGTACTGGTATTATAGCATACAACTTAGTAAATACCCTTAGGAAAGAAGCTTCACATACTCCTAACATAAAGGAATTGAAAAAGAAAAAGAAAAAGCTTAATCAAAACCTGCTTTATTACCTTGAATAAAGCCAGATTTGATCAAATTAAAAAAACAACAAAAGAAAAAAACAACAACAACAAAAAAAGGAAAAACAAACCCAAGAGATCTATAGTAGTTATGCCTTGGTTATAAACTTGTGAATTTCGTTGTGTTTCTTTAAGCATGCCATAGTAGTTCCTTAAAGGGAATTTTACGACCTTTAGTTTCTACACAGTTTCTCTTAAATCCAAAACTACATGTGAAGCATGTTTGGAAACACAACGTAGACATGCTTTTAGTGAGTGGTTTTGATTCTTGCAAATATAGAAAACAATTATCACATGTATTCATTAGTCACAAAAAACACAGCAACATTATTATTCAACATTATTGGAATCACACGATAAATGCATTCTTAGTTCTACAAGAATAACAGCACTTGGTGCAAGTATCACACCTGATACACAGTATTTGAGATTCCTCACAATCTGAGCAAAACATCACACGACTCTGGGTAGATTTGTTATATTTTTACATATATATTTTGCAACCAGGGGCATTTTGACGGTTACATAACTGATTTCTTCACAGTTCTTACTTGAAGCATGCAAAAATACAAGAACATTAATTATGTGGAGTCACTTTCGAAAGGTTGACAGTTTCACAATATCTCAAATGTACAATGTACATGTATATGCAAGCAATATACCTGTAAATCGCCTGCCAATATTCAACACAAGGAAGAAAACATACATTACTTGTTCACTGAAGCAATATCCATGTGTCCGTTTGAGGAATTACACACAACAACAATATATACTCAAGATTTTATGGAATACAAAACGAGAGACAACTCTGAAGCAATCAAACTCTTGTCTCCTTCAAGACACATGCATCCACATCTTTTCTCATATACCCTGTATGCCCCAGTGTGATGCCTTCAGTAAAAACTGTAAGTCTTATTAAAGTGCTGCTCTGGTCAGAATACAAATTACGTAGAAATATTAAAGTTATATGAAAGAAATCCTACGAAATAAACCTAACACCATGGTTCAAAAGGATTTTCGATGAATAACACTATTTAACCCCTATAACTGAAGATTCCTTAAAAAACAAAATCTACGGTTGTGTCCGTAAAATTTTCCTGATGTGACCTGATAATATTCGTTGTATGATGTCGAATCAGACAAATGTGATGTCGAGTGATTTAAAAATGTTGGGATGACATCAACAGCATTTGAAAGGGCAGCTTCACTTGTGGATACACCTCAGGAAAATTTGGTTTCTGTATTCTCTGACGAAACATACAATATTTGTTTTAATACAGTGCAATGTTTTCACAATTTAGGAAAACCTTTCAGAATATGTCAATCTTTATCAACTCACCTTGCTTTTAAGACAAAGGTGTTGTCACACCTGAGTAACTCTTTTAATAAGGAACATGTGGCTGCACATACACCACACAGGGACTTCATGCACACTGACATGAAAACCAAAACTCTCTGTAGGAGCATGAAAAAAGAGCTACATTATTTATATGTGAGAATGTTTTGGTCAGTGTTGTACATGCTACAATTTTAGTTTAGTCAACTTCACATGCAAGACTGCTGGGTTTTTTCTAGCCACTTTCTCGTTGTGGTTACCACAGAAAATTGAATTTTAGACAAATTTTGATTCACAAATTTTCATGAAATAAAATGAGTTTTGATACATTGGTGATATGAAAAGATTGAGATTTCTGATTTGTTCAAATTGAGTCTCCAAAAAGAAATTGGCTAGGACAAGCCCTGGACCACTGATGTTGGCCAGTGTTTCATCATGGTCAATGTCGTAATTTGCACTATTACTCTTATTTCTTGACCATCAGGCTTTTTTTGTGCGTGAAAATTTTTTTTTTTTATATTGTGTTTGTTCAACATGACTGTCCAAGATATACAAATTTATTCAATGCTTCAAAGTGAAAAATGGGTTGGCCAAACTTCTACATAAAATGAAAATATAAGTAAAGAAATATATGTAGCGAAATTAAGTTTGATATGAGGTACATAAATATGTAAGTAAATTCTTGAATAGATACCAAAGAATAACATATTATTAAAAGGATACAGGCTTGTATAATGCATTTAAAATGAATTTAAAGAGGTATACAAAAATTTCATTGCACACATCTATTTGGTTTTCATCTTCCTACCTACGAACGAATCCATAAAATTGACAGCGCCAAAAAATCTTTGAATGACAAGCATAGCTTCAACTGGAATGAACCTGTAAAGCAAAATAATGAGAATTGATCAAGTCATGTAATTTTTACACTATAACAAAAAAGAAGTAAAGAGTCTTTATTTCAGTCTTCAATATTTCCAGAATAATTCATTTGTTAAAGATATTTTGTATCGAAGACATTATGGTAGCAACTGTTGAAGTTGTGAATTCATTATGAATAATGAATACTGTTCTAGAACCACATTTGTAACTTGTATTCCAAGCACCATGTTGGCAATAAAAGTTTTCATTATTCAAATAATGCAAGAAGCAATGATTATTGCATAATGACACTTCAGCAGTATTTCAGCCATGATGTGGTGCGAACATGTTTAAACCAAGAGTCAGTATAAGGTTAGGGAGATCATGAAAACATACAACGACAAATAAAACTGACAGGCTTGTTTAAAACCAGTTATGAAAACTACACGCCGGTTAAAACTCGAAAACCGTTATATTTATATAATCAGGAAAACTAATGAAGATGGCTCAAGCTTCAAACGCCCCTATATGGTTTATATGTACAAATGGTATACCAAAGTGAGATTCTAGATTCAAAGTCATTATCTAAATATTGGCTAGTGTGCTGGCTCCATGTTTATAATGAAGTGAAACTGCTTGTAAACGTTACTGGAATTATAACCCATTAACAACAGAACAAGAACTTGTTTTCACATCCAGTTTATCAGCTTCAATCAAAAAGTACAAATTCCATGAAGCAGATTTTGCCGCACTGTTGTTTATTTATCTAAATTCATGTGAGGAGTCAAAATAACAAATCACACCACACAAACCCAGTCAGTATTTGACCCTCCTGCGATAAGGTACATTGATCACCGTCTGTTTGTATGTCTGTCTATGCGTTTGTTACCAAGGTAATTGGACAAATAGTTTGCGAGGTATCATGATTCTCTGGTCATGAAATTAAACAGAGATCTGCACAGGTATTTTTTAAGATATCCTGAAACCATAATTATCAGTGTCTTTTTGTCTATCTCTCAGTGTTACCATGGTAGCAAGACAAGTGTTGGCAAGACATACTGAATCTCAGGTCATAACAACACAGTCAATTGGATCACAGGGGAGGTAACTCTGTGGTTGCGCTTATCCCACTGTGTATTTTGACACTCTTTATGTAGTATGCTTTAATTATAACAAGTACAGGTGTGAGCAACATTGCAATTAATTTCCAGTGTTATGGGAAGAATAGGTTTCTAGATCATTTCATGTTATAAATGTACATATATACTTAAGTTTCAAAACCATATCACACTTTCAGGTGACAAGTGTTCCATGCTTGGAAGAATTACAACACAACACAGACAGAATGGCTGCGTTTCATGCTAGTTGATAAAGCATGCTCAAATGTCAATTTCCACTGTCCCAGTAGCTGTTAGAAAAAATACTTTACCGAAATACACGTAATGATGTCAAATCTTTTCGCCAAACTTAACTCTGAACATTTGCTGTCTTTCACTTCAAATACATCATATTTTGAGGCATAATACCCATATACATGAACAGGTACACTACGCTGATTACACGCAGATTTGCTTTGATGAAAAATCTTGAAACTCACGTTTTGAGGAAGGCAAAGAAGTAGACAATTCTTGGAATGCAGACTTGTATCTTGTTGGTCAGAATGCCGTGCATGATATGTTGCACTGTCTGTCTTGTTTCCAGTTCTGGTAAAATCCAGCGGAATCTTGTAGAAGGACAGATGGAGAAAACAAAGAACTTTAGAGAGAAACAGAGAACAGATATGAGCCACCTTTCAAGTTCATCATCCAGGTCTCAATAGTTTTGTATTAGGGTAAGCAAGCACTGAGATTATTCATTTATTTGATTGTTGTTTTAATGCCATCCTCAGGAATTTTTTCTCTCCTATCATGGTGGTCGGTGTTACACTGTACCAGTCAAGCAAGGTATTAAGATTTAACTCTAACTTACCTTTTGATAAAATATTTCAAACAAAGAGCCCCTGGTTCTTTAGATTATTTCTTTGATAAATTTTGCTTTTCTCAAGCACTTTTCAGTTACACAGAGGTGATTGGATCAATGGGTGGTGGAAACTGGAATGTTCAGGGTAAACCATTGACATTTGGCAAGTGCCTGACATAATTTCCCTTGTGTGATGTACACTTCAGGCACGCTGGGGGTCTTCTATCATGTCTATGAACATTCAATTGAGCAAACAGCCACAAGAGCATTGTCAATCATTTGTCACCAAGGACTCAAAACCAGACCAGGCAGGGAAATCTACAAATTCAATGTCCAAAAGCGGGTTTGAATCTTCAACGTGCGCCTGCTGTCCTATCAACTGAAAGACAAACACCTTTAACCAGCAGACCATGGCCCGCTCACCACCTTGAAGAAGTTCTAAATCTTTTAAAGTACAGTTTTACATCTTTTAAAAGTACAAAGGGAACCTTTATGATTCCTCAAACTCCACTGTTCTAAGAGACCTGCCTGGTATTTGTGAAAGTCAGGTTTGTGTATGGATAGGTATATACAATATGCACGTATGTCTGAGTTTTATGTCGTACTCATCAGTTGTGCTTCCTTGCTGTATCCTCTCAGTGCTGAGCGCCAAGCAAGGCCGCAACAAGTTCCAGTTTCAAAGTCTTTGGTACGACCCGACTCAAGATTGATCCCGGATCTCTCGACCCTTCAGATTTGTGGCCGGAGGAAACCAGAGCGATCACAACAAACACACTTTGACAGTTTTGGGTCAAATTAGCATCACACGTAAGGCTGAAGTCAGACCTAACTTTTGAGGCTCTTTGTAATTACCAACTGGCTCCCAATTGGTGGATGTTTATATATACTGTATATATGTTGGACTGAACAATCAAACAACACGATAAATGAGAGGACACAAAGTCACGCTTAACACTTACCTCATCTTACAACCTTCAAACATGCCAGTTTTGACAAAGGAAGGACAGACAACTGTTGTGTGTACACCATCGTACCCTGAGGAGGCCAGCTCATAATGAAGTACTTCACTGAAACCAACCACCCCGAACTTCGAGGACGAATAATCCACCAATCGGCTGAGTCCTATCAAGCCAACCGAACTGGCAATATTTACCACGTGGCCGTGGTTCTTTTCAATCATGGGCGGCAAGAAACATTTGACAGTCTGAAAATAGAAAACCAGTTAGCCCAGTGTGGACAGTAGAATCCCAATGATGCTAACATCTGAAGTTATGCCAATGTGAATTTCACTGACAGCTGTTTTGCTTGTTCTTTAACTAATTAAATGAACATCAGAACAATCTACATAAAATGACCAATGACACCACCTTTTGGGGGTAAACAGTACATTTTTTGTTTAAACCCATCAGAGAGAAGACATTCCGTAAAATCTCACACAGACAATAACACTGGCTATGTTGAGGTTAGAAAAACTCAAGTATACAGGTGTTCATTGATGAGGATATCTGGTAACTGTATCCAGTCTTTTAATGTACTAGAATTCCTCAACCTTTTCGCACGTTTGCAAGGCATTTATTCAAGCATATTCTGAAGTTGACTCATAAAATTATTCTTTTTATGAAGACCTGAAACTGACCAATCCAAGGTAATGTTGCCTTTCAATCACTTGGTCAGCCACCAGGAGGCATGGATTCAATCCCAGCCAAGGACAGACAATTTCTAGATTCCCTCTGTCTCACTGTTCGAGACCTTTAAAGTTGATGATGCTACATGTGAGCAGTGTCACTGTTTGCCCACTCAAGTGTCATAACTGCTTTGTACACTGATATGGGCTGCATATCCATACATTACATGTGGGGAAGTTCATCAGTAACTTGCCATAGGTACTCTGGTTTTTACCCCAGGCAATTCAGTGTCCTATCACCCCCACAATCACCCAATGATAATACTGACTGCCACCGTGTTTATAAGTTTTTATATTTTGGAGGGTATGATACCAGCTGTAGTGAAAAGCACACTCCAAATGTTGCTCAATGTGCCAGCCAATAAAATAAGTACAAAATGAAACCATTACGACTAATTCAACCTACCCAGAATTGTGCTAACAGGTTGACTTGGAATGTCTTTGTGATGTCATCATCAGAACAGTCGAGAAGCTTCTTCCCAGTGACGATGCCCGCGTTGTTCACCAGAATGGAGACGGCACCCACTTCCTCCTTCACCTGAGCCGCAACTCGATACACTTCTGCTCGATCTCTGTAACGCAAGGTAGTGAACAATGAACGACGACAACCAGAACAATATGGCTTGATCAAGAACAAGAAAAACAAGACAGTGAGCAATAGGCAACAATCACAGACCATCTGCACGACCTCTGAAACATAAGGCAGAGAACAATGTATGAACGACAATCCCATCACTTCTGCACCATCTCTAACACAAGGCATGAACAATGAACGACAATCAGACAGCAAGTCTGCATGGTCTCTGAAAGAAACAGCAGTTAACAGTTTGGCACGCTTGCTGAAAAACAAGGCAGTGAATAATGGGCAACAATCAAAGACCTTCTGAACGATATAAGAAACAAAAGGCAATGAACAATTAGAGACAATCAGAGATATTCTGAACAATCTCTGAAAAAAAAGCCGAGAACAATGCACGCAAGAGAAATTGCCCATAAACACTGAAACACAAGGCAGTTAACATGCAGTGAATGACAATCAGAGACATTCCACACGATCATCAAAGTACAGGACAGTGAACAGTGAACGACAATCTGACCACTTCCATACGACCTCCAAAACACAAGGCAATGAACAATGAACAACACCCAGAGTACTTCTGCACAAGCTCTGAAATACTAGGGTGTGATCAATGAATGACAATAAAACTTCATAAGCCTAATGTGTGTGCTTTATTCGGAACGTTTTGACTGTTCTGTTATGCCAGGATGCTACGGAACTGCTCCGTTTATTCCACTCGTCTCCCATGGAGGCCAATGAAATGACTGCCTCCAGAGTAAACATCTAGTGATGACCGTAAACTGTCGTACAGGTAGTCTTAAATCACTTGACTTTCAAAACATTGGGAAGACACACCTTGTCACTTTGTGGCCACTGAATCTGCCACCAGTGACAGAATTATAATTAAACCAGACCAGACAATATGAGGCAGAGATAGATTTTGCTTGATTATTATGAAGTGGAAGACACATTGTGATCAATAATAAATCCTGCATGTGCTGTATTTGTCACATGCATGTAGCTGTTACAACAGTCTGGTATTATTATTACCCATTATTGAAACCAAAAGCTCTGCACACTGATTTCATTATTTCCAGTTTTATCAAATCTCCCTCAGGAATGAAAAGGAACACGTAATATAATAGTTCATACAGTAAATCAACTATAAATTCATGGAATTTTTCACCTGGTACATGTACATGTAAATGACTTTACAGTATGCAAGCTTTAGTCGTAACAAACCCATGTAAAGTTAAATGTACATGCTTTGAAATTTTTTGATATTTTTGGCCAACATTCATGTACATGTACAGCATTTAGTACTGCAGGGCAAATAGTTGATCAAAAAACCACATTACAGAGATTTACAGTAACTCTAAACTGTGAAACATAAGTACACTAAGGCATATATCTACAGGTCACAAGACCATGCATTTAAGAAAACAAAAACATAGAAACCAACATCGAGAGCCTTTGTGATGTTTCTTAGAGTCATCTGTAAAACTCTTCCAAGCCAAGCCATTAGATCAGAACATTTTCATTTATCAAAATCTAATGATTCTAAAACATGCACATTATACCAAAAAGGTGACAGAACTGGAACATGGTACCAGTCTAGTACACTTTATCCAGGTCAAAAAGACAATAGCGGTCACTGGGTCACTGAGTCAATTATTCTGGAGACGGAGTGACCCTGGGGTTCATAATGACACAGAGAACCATCTTGACACGGAATACTGAGAATGGTAGACAATCAAATCAACCAACACCAGCTGAGCTTGGGTTGCAGTAACTTGTACTTGAAGTAACTCAAATGTCGTTGAACCGAATGCATTTTACAAACTGATAAGAATGACAGAACTGTTTTGAGCGTAGGTGCTAGAGAGTTTTAAATGATGTTCCTAGTTAGTGCATGTACACTCAAAAGGAGAGCTTACAAGTACACGTACTTTAGAGTAAAACTAGAACAAAGTCTTTTCAACCAAAAAGATGTACATTTTTGAAAACACCTGTGTCGTCTGTGGACGAAATGGCATGTCTTTGTTGTCCATGTTATATATTACTGGACAAAAAGTCTCTTGTGTCATACCACTTTCATTTAAGGGTTGTTCACAAAAATGTCAGGCACCTATTTGCAGAAAATTTACTCCCATGTACATGTATGTCTCCATCCATCCAAAAGTCAAAATGTTCAAGCAGTTTCACAGCTCAAACCAAACCAGCTCCAATTTGGCCTGGCAATGCTGACAAATGGACAAATGCGCAAACAGACAGACATACCCCGAAAGCTAATCAATTCTAGATCCTGTTGTACATCTCTGTGACTTGACCCTGTTGCTTCAGTACTGGCAACAGTGGCATTGCTTGCTTAACTGAAATCAAGCATGTCTTTCTGGGTGGAAGCCCATATTGCCTTACAGTATTTCCCCCTCCACCACGCCTGCCCCCAACTACAGTACTAAAATGAGCTCAAGTCTTGCATTAAATTTCATTTTTTAGGGGGCGGCAAATAAATGTGAGACGTTATTCCTTTTACTGCTGAAACTCACATGTAGATTTTTCCAGTACATGTAGACCGTCTTTAACCTTCCAAACAAACCACAGACAATTCATTTATTTATTTGATTTTATGCTGTACTCAAGATTATTTCACTAATATACGATGGTGGCCAGCATTATGGTGGGAGGAAACCGTGTAGGGCCCAGGGTAAACCCACGACCATCGGCAGGTTCCTGGCAGACCTTCCCACCAACAGCAGTACAGGAAGCAAACCAAAGACAACACATTTTTCCTAGAACTCTCAAAATCAGGCAAAATATGCATATGTAATGACTTATGCGTGAAATTTTATGTTCTTTACACTGTCTTACAGTTTGGTTGTGTTTTCTAAAACATATACGTGTATATATGACACTAGGCTATACAACAAACTGGCCTAAATGGTTGGCCAACAATGGTTGTAACGATATACCTGAATGTGACACGACAAGACAGTGTTATCATTAACAGCAATCTTACATGTCTCACACAGTTGTTGAGTCTGAGCTTTGAGAACTGCCAGGTTCATATATATGTCAGGGTGACATCAACCTTCTCCAACTCACCCCTACCTACAGTGTATATGTACCCCACAAAACTGAACTAAAAAAAAATGAGCCTTGTAAAGAGCCTGGTGTAGGTTACATACATGGCAGCGTACACATACACCTTTTACTCATTACAATGCTGTTGGGGAGGTGTGTGTGTGGGGGGGTAACATGTTATAAGTAAAGCCTGCTGTATCAAGTTTGTTAGCTACTGATAGCCTATAATGTAGAGTGCGAAGAGTCATAGTGTGATGCTGGGTGTCATAATGTTGTGGTTTTCATTTGGCAATTCCATATGTTTTCCAAACTACAAGTGAAAAAACATGCAAAATCTGAAGGCTTCTTTTTGAAAATACAGCTGTGTGCAACGAATACTTGCTGAAAACCTTGAGGAACAAATCTGTGACCGTGCTGTAATGAAGCGTGTTACAACAAACGAAAGGTGCATTGCTCTTCTAGAACTACATGCATGTACATAGCTGTCAGCCATACTGAAGCAAAGGTAATGTTTTGAACCACTCTAGACTACATGTAGGGCTAAAAATATTTGGAACTGATGAAGATCTAATATAACTAACAAGTAATGTAAAGTAAAATATGAGATAAGATACATGTACCTTAAATACACTCTGTACAGTGTTAACGTTAATAAATACTGACGGGACACAACTCAAATGATAGCTGCTGTAAAATTTCACAAATTCATTGCACAACACTAAAGGGATTTATATAGTGAACTGTATCATTTCTATTTCATATTCAGGTAGATGGAAAGTTTCAGAGCGAGAGCCAATTAACCATTTAAAGCTAAGCTTTACTTATTTATTTATTTATTTGATTGGTGTTTTACGCCCTGCTCAAAAATATTTAACTTATAGGACAGGAGCCAGCATTATGGTGGGAGGAAACCGGGCAGAGCCCAGGGGAAAGCCATGACCATCCGCAGGTGGCTGGCAGACCTTCCCACGTACGGCTGGAGATGAAACCAGCAGGAGCTGGACTTGAACTCACAGCGACCGTATTGGTGGGAGGTTTATGGGTCATTACACTGTGCTAGCACACTAAACAAACGAGTGCTTAACTTCACAGTAAGAAAGTTAACAGCGTACCATTCAATAAAAACACCTGTCTCCAATAAAGTCATGTCATTTGCCACCTTTCAGTGCACCGGTATTTTTCTGTTCAATGCGAAGACGCTATATCAGCAGCTTTCGCACTATGGCTCTCCCTATTCCAGCAAATAAAAAAGGAGAGGTAGAGCTCTGTAGCTGTGAAGGGCCTATATACATGTATCTCTAGTCTGTATGATCATATGCATGACACCTCACATTCACACTGATACATGCAGAGGCATTTGGGTCAATGGTAGAGACTATACCATCAGCCTAGCTGCAAAGCTGCTGGTCACAAGCATCATACATATAAAATCAATACACATCAATGACATATATATACATAAATACTGGGTACAAAGGCTTTACTTATATAACACTAATCCATGGCTACATGTAATGCCGTTGACAAACCAAATACGGTTTCATGTAATTCGCATCGATTCGAATAAATTCGCCTTCAATCAGAAAAGTCACAGCATCCTCTAATAAGCATCGATGCGGATTGATTTGTACAGAGATTCAGTTCAGTGTGTTTCCATAAGCGGAAGAATTCCTTCCTAATGACGTCCCGTACATCATATTTCCAGCATAGCACGGAAAATCCGTGTATTGCACACATGCACTATCGCAATCGCGTTGACTTTAGCAAAATGGAACCATATTTCTGTTGACACACCACATAACCACACCGAACCAAATCCAACTGAATTTCTGAAATACACCTTGATCATTTCTCCGTATGAGTACTAATATCGATTCGAATTTTTAATTGAAATCAGGTGTGTCCACAGCTGTATTAAGTGCGAATGTACATTCTGTTTTGGTGTGTAAACAACGTTAATTACAACACATAAAATGAAAAATACATAGTTCATAACCTTAATAAAATTAATGCACACCCATTCAATTCACATGCTTACCCCACATCACAGCAATACGCAAAGACTTTGCCTCCAAATTTCTGAATGACATCCTTCGTTTCTTGGTTGGTTTCTTTGTTTATGTCCCACAGAATGACTGTGGCACCTAACTTTGCGAACTCCACGGCCAGTTCCTTGCCAATTCCGCTCCCAGCACCAGTCACCAAAACTATATCTCCTTTTACACACTTGCATTTCGCTGGTAAGAAGAGTCTCAGAAATGCCAATACAAACACAACTACTAAATCTCTCAAAGTTACCAAAGCATCTAGCAAAATTTTCTTGAATGTGTCCTTTTCCTCGTGGATTATAGAGCCAACAGAGCCGTTGGTGGCAGACATGGTGGTGGAATAAAACTGCGGTTAGCTGTCACTAGCAATCCAGACAGCTTATTGACTGACGGTAACTGGGCCCCCGATGATGCAGGAAGAGTTAATTCAACCAGTTGCTGACATCGCGGACATTCTTGTCTACATTCAGTTCACTTCCAAATTACCGCTACTCCTAGTAGAACTCGGACTGGAATTAACGCGCGGGACAACTGAATCTTCCTGAATGGGCTGCAGGTGCGCCACAGTGATTTATGACGTGAAAATTCCACATCGCGATCATAAGCTGCAGCCTGCACGATAGGTCGACGAAAGCAATCGTCACTCAAAACCATCCGATTGTGCTAATCTGCTTTTTGTTGGACTCTCATTGTATAACGACGTTTGCTGACATCATCTGACGAAGCCACGCTGTGCCAGTGCCAGGCGCCGACAGAACAATCCACTAATTAGCACAGGCATTGTGTGCACACTGGAGGTATTTGATTTCAATCAATTATCAAAGTAATCTTCTTTGACGCACGCACTCGCGGGCCAACGAAGCGTACCAGAAGTGGGTCACCTTGACCTTTGACCTAACCTTTGCACAAACCCGATCACGCATTGTTTCGTTCCAAGTGTGACCATTTCCACCAAACCGACACTGTTTTCAGTGTTCAGCCTATTTTACTATAGCAAACATTCATGTGCATGGTCATATATTACATAAATTATTTTAACTGCAATATTGCCAGAATAGGGATATTCTGGAAATAATTTTACACCTGCCTGAAATTTTTTGCACATTCAATTATATCAATTATATTAGTTCCCTAAATTTAATTTATACTTTAATATTTAACACCGGCTTTTGTGTGTCGCCATACATGTACATCTTTCGATTTTTTATTATTGGGGGGGGGGGGGGCAGACTATCTGCATTATTATGTATATATAAAAATGTGCATATCTCAATGATATTGTGAAATAATTAAGTAGCCTCGCTCATTTATATATGTGTGTGTGTGTGTCTGTCTGTATGTACATGTATGTATTAAATTTCGCCTTAGAAAATTACTACAGGCCATTGCCCTATATGGGCAATGCCCCTGTTTTAAGAAATACACGTGTGTAACGCGTGTGTAACATCATCCATGGTGACATCAACAGAGAAACAATTAATTAAGCTTACAAATACATGTAAAATAACACTGGAAATTTTGCAGAAGTTAAAGTAGGACCAACTTTCCTGAGACTTTACCTGACCCGGCGAATAGTTCCGTCCAAATTATTTAAAGCCTAATCCAAATACACCGCCATCACCTTGAATAATCAGATCAAAATTAGAATTGCTTCTGGGCACACGTTTTATGTACGCCGTGACACGTGCGGTATCATTATCCGCATTAAACAAAACTGCTCCTTTCGGCGAAAGTGCTCATTCATCAGTGAGGTGTATGGATTGCGGACATAGGACGTCATGAAATAAGAGCGAATTTTAACTTTTTACAGGTTGATCAGATTTAATTTTCCCATCATATCTTAATCCATCACAGCCCTTGCGACTACCTTGTTCACCAATGCCTACAGTCATGACTTCCGGTGCATTTTGTACATCAGCACTTTGTATTAAATGTGAACACAATTACGAGTTGTAGCCTTTTCCAATGACAGTTTATTGAAATGTCCACAAGTCAATGCCTATTCCTGACATACTTACATTAAAATACAAATTCCTGTGTGGAAATAGAAAAGAAATTGGAGCAAACCAAAGGGGGGTTATGGGAATGAGGTAGAAGAGCCCGGATGATCGTTCTCTTTTTCCGGTCGCATCATGCCCGAGAAGTATGTTCAGTTCAGTACCTTAGAAAATATCAACAAACATCTCCATCCCTGCCTTACCCACCAACGAGTTTGAAATTTATGTGAATCCTTAGATGTCATTTTAACACCTCAGTGCGGTTTTAATGTGTGATTGTGGCTTGAAACTCTTGTGGAGCTCTTATGATGAGCTCCTAGACGTACATGTCGTTCTCGAGGAGATATGAATACACGTTGTCACAGTTGAGATTGCCTGGTTGCGTTTTAAATATACACTTTTGCCGACTCTCTTTGCTGAAAAATATGAACAGTGTTCCTTTCAGTGTCAGTTGTTCAGGCTATAGCAATTCTGATTTATCAGAAACCGTGTTGAATTGTTATATGGAGTTCATAAATGTGCTACAACAACAACACAGAATTACATCCCAAATATTTAATAAGAATCAGCGCAGGGCATTGTAACCGAATGCTTGTAGCGGAAGTATTTGAATGAAATTCAAGGTGTACTGGACGCACATTGCCTGTCATTTGTGAAAAATAAATATATCCCGAGGAGAGAAAGATCCTGCAACAACAACAACGACATGCATGCTTTCTATTTTCGTGTGTGTTGAAAGGGAAAATACCCATATTTATGTTCGTTTGAGCAGTGGAACTGTTAAGCAAATAGGTTAATATGTAGCTTATTGTCTGATAATTGCATTAGCCCGAAACCACGGTCTAAGGGTGGCTTATATGTACAGTTATATGGGGACTGCTGGCCACCCTTAGCTCAATCACTGTGTGGACCCGATGTCGGTATAAAGCGACCCCCTCGTTCAATTCCGCTGCATTCGCGTTAAATTCTCCCTGTAAACGCGTAAACCATCTAAATTCTGAAAGCTGACAAATTTGCGCATGTTTAACCATGGTCAGCTGGTACATGCTGCCATGTTTTTGTCAAATCTGTTTCAACAAGGTGCGCTTGCTCATTGTGGGTTGACCATTTGCTGACATAATAGCTTGAAATTTCCATAAATACTAAACAAATCTACGCCTTAAATCAATTTGCATGACAAGCAACCATGCTCATAGAGCAACAACCCAATTTGTTTACGTCAAGTTGTGGACAACGCATGTGAGTGTAAGTCAAAAATGTGAATTATCTTCGATTTACTGATCGCAAAGGCTACAAAATGTGAAAAAATTGGCAGAAGAACAGGGAATATCTTGGTGAACATAGTTCATCTCAGTTTTACCAGGTTCATGTATGTCTTGGTTCATTTTGCATGGATTTTCTTGGCACGGAGTTTCAGATATTGTGGTAATCCAAATAGAGTTGACATTTCAGGATGCTCGAGAATTCACGCAGGTGGCTTCCAGTCAAGGGGCTACTCTCAAAAACCAAGTCAGCTAAGGACGTGATTTTAGTTACTGTCACTACATGCATGCAGTTTTACTACCCACATCATTTTGTCTTTTTTTTCTGATTTTTTGCATTATTTACCCATTTTTTAGTAACACACAGCTTCCTATTACAGAATATGTTGAGGAACTTGTCTTTTTTAACTCATACAACTCAGTGCTGTGACATAGAATGTAGTAAAACTTTTGGAACTCGGGATTTTATTCTGACATTGACATTCTGATTCATTGCAACCCTGTGTCCATGACACGAACTGAAGAAACTTGGTGCAGATATCCCTGAACTCAAAGTTGATGGATGTAAGTAGCAATCCACTCCAAGTGGCTCACCATTGGCAGCCATTTTGAAAAATCTCCAAACCTACTTTTGTTCCTGAAATGGAATGGAATTCTGGCATTGAAAACATCTTGAAAACTATGACATTTTCATTGTAAACTCTTAATACAAAACTGAGAAGGGCATAAAAAAAAATTGTTTTTGTCAATTTTGAATACACATGAATTGTGTGACTCAAACAAGACGTCACTGAGAACAGTTCCATCAACTTCGACTTCGGAGATCTGTGGCAATTTTATTGCATTCTAGTGATGACTCGGGGTTGCGATGACTGTCAGAAGTTTAAGACAACATCCTGTGGCCACCTAGATGGACTAAATAGGATGTAGCTTTGTCCTGCCTGTCTACAACTTGTTGGGCGCAAAACTCTAACACTAAATCATTTACTACAGAAAGGGAGATAAATTTCATCTGTAGCCCGGGTGTTTTCGGTTCTTCTGTTTAGAGGCAGAAGAAGTTATGAAAACGAGTGATCGTTGCCGTTCAGTAGACTTTATTATGTATTATTACAAATAAAACGTCAAATAATTCGACTTGGTTGCATTGGGTAAATTCTGGACTGTTACCATCCTTCCCCGTACCATTGTAATTCAAAGCCTTGTCTGTACATCCACCGGTATTGGTACTAGTATATAAATAATTAATCTGTCTGTCAGCAACCTTCGGATGGTGGGGGACTCCATACACCATAATGCTGGCTGCCGCAGTATAAGTGAAATATTCTTGAGTACGATGCAAAACACAGATTAAATAAATAAATACTGTTGTCCTGAAGTTGTGCACTATTGTGTACTATTACCCTAAAGTTGGTTGTGTACTGTTGCTCTAAAGTTGGTTGTGCACTTTTGTGTACTGTTGCCCTAAAGTTGGTTGTGTACTGTTGCTCTAAAGTTGGTTGTGCACTTTTGTGTACTATTTTTCTAAGGTTGGTTGTGTACTTTTGTGTATTATTGCTCTAGAGTTGGTTGTGTACTTCTGTGTGTTATTGCTCTAAAGTTGGTTGTTTACTATCGTTATTCCAGACAAAAGGTGCCGCAGGTCCCGGAAACCCTCTTGAAAAAGAGGAAGAAGTTCGAGGAGTTAAGAGCCAAGAGGGCCAAGGCTGTCCTTCAGGAGAAAAGGGTAAGCTGAAGAATCAAATTGCGACTCAGTGTTACAGGTTATTAGGTTGGGCCGAAGGGGTTAGCAAGCTACAGCAGTGAAATGATCCAGGTGCCTCTCACATTGCAGTCGTAATTAATAGTGTGATATAGTTTAATGATAAACTTAGATTTGTACTTAGAAGTCGACCCTCTTAGTGGGATCAAAATGTGATGTATGTTTTTCCCTGGGGAAATTTAGAAATTTTATATCAAAATCCAAAACATGATGTGACCCCTTTGCAACTGATACTTTGCCTTGTTTTCCTTGAGCCAACTGTTGTTGGACATCAGGTTTTGCAGAGTATGATTTGACCGTATAACTATGTCCACCAGTTAAAACCAGTAATCACCTTATAGGGTGCATTTATAATAATACCTCTTTTTCTTATCCTTTACTAGGCTGTTAAAAATGGTTTCTCGCTAACTTTCCAACACATCTCAAGATTGTGCATATAGGTTTAGCCAGGGTGGTGTCTCCATGTCTTGGAGACTCCGTATTCGTCGCAAATTTAACATGGGTGAGACATTCTGCAGGACTGGCTAAGAGGGAATACTTTATTTGACCTGCAATTGCCTCCCGGTCTAAGTTACTCATTTTTTCTGATTCAGAGAGTTCTATTGATGTTAGGGGGGTGTTTGTAAGTCTGCTTTTAAGTTCTCTGGATCATTCACTTAATTTTGTTTTAGAGAACAACTAGACATGGAAAAGACCAAATTTCAAAATGTGGCTGAATCTATGTGTATTTGGGGCTTTTGTTTCTTCACGGTCTTCAGAAAGCCCGAGAGAAGAGGAAGGTGATATTCAAACGTGCTGAGCAGTATGTGAAGGAGTATCGCGTAAAGGAGCGGGATGCCATCAGACTCGCTCGCCAGGCCAGAAAACACGACAACTTCTACGTGCCGGCTGAACCCAAAATTGCCTTCGTAGTGCGAATCCGGGGGTAAGTGCAAAAGTAGGATTGAAATTGAACATATATACTCCGCCAGCCTCCACTGCCTACTTTATGCTAGCTTTTCTGTTTTTTCACTAGATGTTCAGATCATGTCATTGTCAGTAAGGTCAAAATATGAGGAAAAAATCAATTATATTTGGGTGGATAAAGTATCAGAATGATGGCTGAATAATCAGCTACTAAACCTGCTGACTTGGCTGAAAAGCCTTCGTATATTTTTCGAGCAGTAGCCCTCTACCAAAAGGAGAGAGGAAACTGTAAGGCATTTCACACAGCTTTCCCCTGGTCTATTCGGTAAATACATCCATCAGCTGGTTAGTTCATGTCTGTGAGGCATTTTGCCAATCCAATAATACACGTATACCTTAAGTTACGAATAGTTAAGCCGATTGTCTCACAAACTGTGTCCCATGATTTCTAACAGCTAGTAGTTATTCTTGCGAATTGATCTCGACTTGGTAGTAGAGGGTTGGGAGGAGTGTGTTGACAGGATTCTGTGTACAGTTGACAAAACCAGTAGACATGCTCACACTTTAGTGAACAACATTCAGCTCAAGTGCCTCCCCTCAATAAAACAATTTCTGTGAGTAATGTTAAACAACAGTGAGATATCAGATTAAGAAAGTGAATATAAGTAACAGTATTATCACTATTAGAGATTACACTTTCTGGGTATAGCACAGATTTTAGTGTTGAAAATTGGCCACTCCGGGTTTTTGAACCAGCGACCTCAGAGTCAGGGACCAAGCCACCAGCAATACATGTCAACTGTCTTGACTGACCAGTGGGCCTTCTACAAAAAATACAAGGGAGATGACCGGTAGACTTTACGGCGAACGTGCATTACCCCTCTGATGGTCCATACATGACACAGCTTCCAATGAGATCAATAAAGGCCTACCCATGTAACAGTAACAGTTGTATGGAATGTTTGGGGAACCCATGGAAACACAGGATATTGAATCTCCTATGTATTTTAATTTAAGAATTGCTGAACATTAAGCCGGATTTTTGACCATTTTTAACAACTGCTTCACCACTTGCCAACTTTTTCATTTTCACAGTATAAATGGTGTCCACCCGAAACCGCGCAAGGTCATGCAACTGTTCCGCCTGAGACAGATCAACAACGGGGTGTTCATCAAACTGAACAAGGCGACCCTGCACATGCTGAGGATAGCCCAGCCTTATATCACCTGGGGGTGAGTCTGTAGGGCTATTGAACTGTAAATGACCTAAAATTTTGTCCACAAAAAGTGCATTTTTAAAGGCGAATACATGTCAGAAAATATTATTTTTGGCACCGAGTCGTACATTTTCCAAGTAGGGTATTATCATAGCTTCCAACGAACCACAAAACAATTTTCTAAAATCAACAGAATTCTCTGAATCGGAAAAAAAATAAGCGATTTGGTCATGGACAAAATTTTAGGGCATTTAGGGTAACCCTTGAATCCTCCGGCTACTTCTCTGCCTCAGTGACGTTGGATGTCCAAATCTGTGATGTGTCAAGCTCCTTATTATGATGACCTTGGAAAAAACTGATTTAACTTACGAGATTTACAGGTGTGAAATGGATTGGATTGGATTGGATTGTATTTGGAGTCATTGTAGGACAATATTGGAGTGGATAGTGCATAACAAGTAATGGTTTATTCATTTTTGTCAGAAATTATGAATATTCGCATGAATCACAGTTGTCTTAGTGATGATCATGGCTCCATTTGAAGTCACCATTTATATTTTGAGATGTTAAAAACAAGCGAATGATCCAACAATTTCACTTTTGTAGAACCACTGACTGAATTTGAAAACCAGGCTGATCATTCATGTCTAACACTTCCATATTTAGCGTCGGATGTAAACACTCTCAGTTGAATTGTTTTATGTTTTTTGTTTACTCTCCAGAGAGCCGACACTGAAAAGTGTGCGTGAGCTGATCTACAAGAGAGGCTACGCCAAAGTCGACAAGAGACGAATTCCTCTCACAGACAATGCCATCATTGAGAAACAACTGGGTATGGCCACTGATCGCTTAGTGATTGTTTCTCATGACCTGTTTCTCAAATTCAATTCACAAATGCTATGAAACAATTAATGATTACCGATTTCTCGTAAATATTTCATTTCTTTGGTAAAATTGACCTGCAGCATTATTCCAGTTAATAGAAAAATGATAAAATGTGCCGTTGATGTGAAGTTCAGTTTATGCAAATATTTACTCAGACAGATTTGTATATTTTCAGTGCTTTTTTCCTGTGTAAATAGTCACTGAATAATTTTTCTCATTTTTGGGACGTCTGGTCTGCGTTTTGTGGGCAATATGCATGTGACAGTATTACACAGTTTGTAGTTTCTGACATGGTTAATCCACTTAATGAACAACATGTGTTTACTTTCCAAAGTAAAATGTAATTGGGAGAGAAATGTAATTGTTTTTTCGCTGCTAACAGCTGTAATATCTGTCCCCCAAAGTTTGAGAATTAGGGTAATTAGCGCACAAGTTGAAGTCCAGGATTATTTCTGATTGCAACATGAACGTGTTTCTAATCAAAGGCAATCTGCTCCTCGGTGTTTAGTGGTGAAGAGGAATTGTATTGTTAATGCCTGGGAACTTTAGCTAAAGGCCTATGAAACCTGATTACTTGATGGGAGCCATCTCAAACGATTCTCGCTTGATTCCTTGTTTCACATCACCGCCTGCATGTTATCTCACCCCCTGCATCGAAACTCACTATTTTATTTTTGTTACCAGAAATCATCACAAAAGATGAGGACATCACAAAATCTAGCAAAATAATGATAATCAAAATTCTTCCACACCAGTTTTCAAGAAGTTGGTCAGCGCACTAGCGCAGCATATCGACCCAGAAAAAGTCTCCCACCAATGCGGTCGCTGTGAGTTGAAGTCCAGCTCATGCTGGCTTCCTCTCCAGCGGCGAGTGGGAAGGTCTGCCAGCAACCTGCCGATGGTCGTGGGTTTCCCCTAGGCTCTGCCATGTTCCCTCCCACCATAATGCTGAAATATTCATAAGTGAAATATTCTTGAGTACGGTGTAGAACACCCTAAATAAATCAAATGATTCCTTGTTTCTTGTCATACTATTTCTTGAAAACTGGTGTGGAAGAATTTTGATTATCATTATTTTACTAGATTTTGTGATGTCCTCATCTTTTGTGATGATTTCTGGCAAAACATAAAATAGTGAGTTTCGATGCAGGGGGTGAGATAACATGCAGGTGGTGATGTGAAACAAGGAATCAAGCGAGAATCGTTTGAGATGGCTAAACTCTTGTTTCAACTTGCTTGCTCTTGGCCTGTGAGGTCGTGTGTTTGAATCCAGTTTTCACTTTTTTATGCGTGGCTTCATGAATCAGGTATGAAATTGATCTAAGCAGAAATGAGGAATTACAAGATTTACGGATTATCAGATAGACTTGTGTTCAGGTGTCAGTCCTATCATTTTGAAGGAAACTCATGTTGCGAAGCGAGATTTTGCATTACCTGAACTCTTACTGTATCTTAAGCATCTGGTCTGTTAAGTACCTGGTGAAAGGCGGTGGCTGCTGCTTGTTCCAGAATGTCAGTTCCCCCCTCCCCCCCTCCCCCCTCATAAAACTGACTGCTGTCTTGTCAGTAAAAATTTGTTGAATACAGCATTAAAAACACCGATCGGAGGTGTGAAGAAATGTCAGCTTTATAGCCTGTTGAAAACTTGCCAGTTGAGTGGTGGTTGTGAAAAACAATTTGATGTGAAAATGTGTAGTCTAATACAGAGTTATCTCCTCTTGACAGGGCAATACGGGATTATCTGTATGGAGGATTTGATTCACGAGATCATCACATGTGGACAGTACTTCAAGCAGGCGACCAACTTCCTCTGGCCATTCAAGCTGAACACGCCCAACGGCGGCTGGAGGCGAAAATATAACCACTTCAACGATGGCGGTGACTTTGGGGCAAGGGGAGAAAAAATTAACACCCTCCTTAAAAGAATGATTTAAGAAACACTTCAGTTAGGACTATCTCAAGACAGACCTGTGAAATTCCAAGGGGAGGAAATTCTTCAGTTGACCAAGTCTGTTGCGGTTTTATTAAAGATTCCATCTGAAGACAATTACTGGTCTGTGTTGTTCTTACATTATAATGAATCAGTCAGTCAGTCAACCCAGTAAAAATCTTGTTTCCTTGTGGCTTGGATTTTTGCGAAAAAGGAAGAACGTCAGTATGAACATTGCAGTCACGGAATTTCATGTCTAGTTCCTTACTTTACCTTCGTCATGCATAATACGTGAATGCTTGGCAAAGAAGGTATAGGTTCAAATCCAACCTTGGTCAGGGAATTTGAATTTTGTGTGAACCCTCGCTCTCACTGTTCATGGGACTTGTCACAATAAGCAGTCTATGACCACCATGTGGCTCGACCACTAACATGATGTGGATATCTGTACTTGACACGTGAGGAAGTTTGTCAGTAACTTGCCACATGTCGGTGGTTTACCCTGGAGACTTCAGTTACCTGCTCCTGTACTGAACTGTGGCACCATCACATAGGTGAAAAATTCTTGAGCATGGTGTTATTCGACCAACAATCGAAAGTAAATCAACTGGCAAAGCGAACAGATAAGAGTCAGACTCTTTGCATACACTTCGTCTGAAAACTGCTAATTAGTCCAGGGTTTATGACAATGCATTTATGTGAAGGACACGTTTCTAAAAAAAACTGCAATTTCAGTCCCATAGGGTTGTGAGAAGCACGTCAGTAGCAGCGTTCACATGGGGTTCTTTTCTTTTGCGTAGACCATCTTCCAGATAAATGAAGCCCATATGTTGTGAATTGTCATATGGTTTTAGTCTTCAGATTCATACTGTTTGGAATCGTTACTCTTATTGCGTTTCGATCAAGTACATTAGATACGGCACCAAACAAGAACGGCTTATGAAAGCGAGAACACTACAACAGGAACGTGGCACATTTCCCCCCAGACACTCCGGTTCTGTCCATAAAGCTGACTGCCATAAGCATGTGAATTAAAATTTGTGAATAATTGTGTTGAACAACACTCAATCAACTACTGGCCAAACTGACCGTAGGAGATATTTCTGTTTACTGCAAAATAAAGTCCTTCCTGAAATATGCTTGGTTACGAATTGAATCACATGAAGATCAAACAAATAAGTGACAACTTTACAATATTTATTCCTTGTTTCAAGAGCATGCGTTGGACGGATATACAATATATAGCCTAAAAACACAACAGTTTTACTTTTTCAGTGTTTGCATGGGGTTGATATGCTAAGCTCATATATTCAAGTACCTGTCGTAGTAAAAAGATTCTGTGATGGGTGAATTTTGATCCAGGTAGTTGGAAAAATTCACCGATATCTAACTTACCTGAACAATTTCACGAGCACACGCCCTTAGGCATAGGCCTGTACATATCTATTTAGTACAAAATCGGGGGCTTGGTGGAAGGCGATATAAATATGGCACGAACAGCATGAAGTCTTGTAGTATTTATAGCTTGACCAGAAAGTCGTCCCCAGGTGAAGGCACAAATTCGTAAAAAAATCTTTAAAAATATGTCCGGAATCTTGACACCATTCTGGCTTCCGGTTTGGGGAATGACCCAGTTACAGGCCACAGTCCTGTATTTTGGGGGATATTTATTTGTTTGCCTGTCCGTTAACAGGACAGGTTCTGCGGATGGTCATGGATTTCCCGTGGGCTCTGCGCGGTTTTTCCCCACCAGAATGCTGGCCGCCGTCGTATAAGTGAAATAGTCTCGAGCAAGGGATGAAACACAGCTCAAATAACTAAATACTTGAACTGCCGTATTAATAAGTTGAGATACTGGTGCACAACCTTTGTGATGGGCATCGGTGCTTACATAATGTTACGTGGATGTAAACCGTTCATTGATCACGTCTTTGAGTCGACATAAATGGGTAGGCTTTTCTATCGCAATGGGGACTCCTATCCAAGCTGAATTGATCATTGTTCCTGTGCAATGAATGGTAAATTTTTACACGTTAACAATTCTCCCACAAAAAATCACAAAGGCAGGAACGAAAATTGAACTAAAGGGTGTAGACCCGAAATACTTCGGACAGCAATGAATCCTCATTCCATGTAAGGCAAATGTCAGCGTGGTCGGAGATAACCACATTTTTCTCCGGATGACCTGAAAGTGATTCTATTGTAGAATCCGGCCATGTCCGGTAAAAAAATTGCCGATCTGTCATGGATGCACTCTGAGTTTCGTCGTAATATACAGATCCTATCATTTGATTGGTGACTTGCTTTAGCATCAGTCAATGAGGTAGAGGTTGAAATAGGGCGATTATACATGCTGTGGCACAGCGAGTCATACTCAATACTTTCTGTATTTCAGGTGAAGTTAGCCTTTTTCATACAACACGTTTTTCTTCATTTTGATTCATTCATCCACCTTACAGAGACATCGAAGTTTATTTGGCAAAGTTTGATTACTTTCTGATCAGAAAAGTGTCAGCGTCAAAAGCATCATTTTAAGGCATCTTATGCTTCTGAAAACGCACTCTGGAGGCCAAACTTTTAGTGAAATACAGTATTTCTAGAGCTTCGGTAAAAGCAAGCCAATGGCATTCGGTTTGATATTCGGATCTTATTTGTGAGAACATCTGCAGAACCAACCACATGCCCATCTAAACAGGAATTCAGCTACCTCTACCAGGGTAATTAGGCTGGCACCTAGAAACAGCCCCATCTGACCTCCGATAGAAGCTGAAAAGGAAAGACGGGAAAACAATTCATTTGTTTACATCGCCACTGGAACTTTTCCTTGAATGATCTGTTCTATCCCCGAAAAGACACGTATAGTTAAACCGTATTGCTCACAATTTTTTTGACCTGATGTCAGGACTGAATTCTGTTCATTTATTTATTTATTTAATTGATAGTTTATGCCGTATTGAAGAATATTTCACTTAAACGACAGTGGCCAACAGTATGGTGGGAGGAAACCCGGCAGATCCTGGGGAAAACCCACGACCATCCGCACCCGGCTGTCAGACCTCCTCAGGTATCCTAGTGCCATGGGACGTTGCTTATCTGATGATGACTGGCATTGCGGCTATGTTGCTGCGTAACTTTGATTGAAAATGAGAGCGCGTATATTTAATTGCTTATCCATCTTAATTTGATCAAAACAATTTCCTTATTTATTTATTTATTTATTTATTTATTTGATTGGTGTTTTACGCCGTGCTCAAGAATATTTCGCTTATACGACGGCGGCAAGCGTTATGGTGGGAGGATACTGCGCAGAGCGCGGTGGAAACCAACGACCATCCGAGAGTTGCTGGCAGACCTTCCCACGCACAGCCGGAGAGGAAGCCAGCATGATTTGGACAGGAATTCACAGCGAGAGGCTCCTGGATCATTACACAACGCTAGCGCGCTAACTAACTGAGTTAAGGGGGTCATAACAGATTTTTGGGCGCCTATATATTGGCCTACATACCAAGAAGCACGTATGTAGCCCGCTTCGGAAAACATCGGGGAGACTTGGAATGATATCATTTGGTACTTTAAATACGTTTATGTATCATTGCCATGGGGAATATTAACTTATTTTCATACATTGTACACCCATATGTTTTGTTTCTTTGATCGAGCGTCAAGGAATGCTATAGTTATAAAGACATAGTTATATTTTGACCAGTCATGATGAGTGGTCGCATACAGCTCTGAGTCCAGTCTCACGTAAGGGTTTGTTTGCTTCGGAGACACCCGTTCGTAAGGGGTTGCTTCCTCCAGCCTAATTACTAGATTTCTTCTGTCTGTACGGAAGATTCACTTCAAAGTGACAACAGGAAATGATGGCGTATCCTTACCGAAGACGTCATCCCGCGTGTATCCCTGTACCTGCTCCGTAGATTCCACCCTCATCCTGTCGAAATGGATGTTCACTGAGAGGATGGTCAGTCTGTGAATAAATAAGTAAATAAATAAATAAATGAACAATTTGGAGTATAACAGACCAAAATTTTCGAGTCCTAGTGAATAAGTTTTGACGAATATATAATTAACTTCATAAAACACTTCACATCACGATAATATCAGTTACAAGGTTACATAATGAAAGGATACGAAACTACAGGGGGTCTGTAAGTCATATTGACCTCACATAGTTTCGTATCCTTTCACTCAGTAACCATGGATTTATACCGCAGAAGACCCTGAAAGCTACACGGAAAATTTTGGGCAATAAAAGAAGCTTCAAGAGTAATATGCTGTCGCGTCTAGGAGCTTTGAATTATCAAGCAGTCATCTGGGAATTACGACGTTATAACTTTATAGACAAAGTTCATTCAGCATTCTTTTGTGACGTTGTGTCGGTGTCATTGTTGCGTTACATTAAACTGTTACGTGATGGCGTTCTCCCTATACTGTTGAGGCAACAGACGCATATAGCATCTGCTGCAGGGTATAGGGTTATAGAAGTCTATCACGTGACCATCAGTGACCAATCAAAAGCAAAGGATTTTGTTTGATGCCAGATCAGTAAGCTTTCTACTGTACTGTTAGGCTGTGTGATAGTGTGGATACATACATATACACCATTCATTTCGCCATTCAAAATGTTATTAGCCAATCAGAAAGTAATCAGAAATTTCTAACGGATACTTTTACTTCACGGATACTTTTACGCCACGACATTCCTCTGTCTTGTTTTGTTTTGTTGCTTTTTTTTTTCTTGTCACACCTTAGATTGTCTGGTATAGACAGGTCAAGGCCAGCAGACAGCGTTGTCACATAATCAACCTCTTTGCAGGGAAGCGGGCAGTCACAGGTGGAAATGCCTAGAACGGACAGACAAACAGACACTCGGACAAGATTTTATCAGCTGAAATTGCCAATCCGATTGTAATAACACTTGAGGGAGAGAAAGAAAGACAAAGACAGTCACTTTGAACGTGATAAAAGTTTGTGAGAGACAGGAAAAGCTGATAGCAGCTATCTTGGGCTTACCATCCTGGGCAAAACTTCATCTTGTCCAAGCTCAGCTAAAACGTCATGGCAATGTGATGGATGAATATTGGACCACACATATTATGTCTGAATTACTTTCAATCGGGAAATGTTCCTCAATGAGAAGCGAGACAGAGATGCAGACAAACAGACAGACGAAGAGACAGGCCCAGAGGGAGATAAACGGAGAAAACAGCACAGAAAGTACAATAATGATGCACCAAATTGATGTTATAATTATAATTTTACTAATTTGAATCGTAGGCCTAAGCGAGAAGCAAGTTGTATTACTCCGCTACATATGTCACGATGTGCCCGGTTGGAATACAGCTTTTACACGCACAAAGCGATAAGAGTGGTATCAGTGACTCATTGGCTCATTACATCAAAGCTACAGGAAGTGCTACCGGTATGTCTACGAAATGGCGTCTGCTGGACAAGAAAAAAATACGTAATGGACCAAAGTACAAGACCACAAATACACAGAGAGAGTTAGTCAGTAACATGCAAAATGTCAGTGGTTCATCCCCGGCACTGATTTCTTCCACCCATAACACTAACTCGTACAAGTACAAAATACTTGAGTGTGCGTTAATAAAAAAAAATGTTATTTGTTATGTTCCTTCAACGCTTCCGTAGACTCCATCCCTGGAACAGGCTATTGTGTATTGCGTGTGACAATACAGAGCTTCATGTTATCTCTGTTCATGAATTGTTTATATTGCACAGTCATCTTGGTTTTATGGTTCTCGTAATCTATTGCTGTTCTCTAGAAGGACACAAAAACACTCACTGAAGCTGGTATTATGCCAAGCCACACCTGCCGTTTTCACACACTCCACATAATTTGTTAGGTTGAATATATTACCTGTAAAAAGCAAGAGAAGTACATGATTTACTATATATACAGCAGTTGCTGGTGAAATACCGACAATCTTCATTGATTTTCTTGAACACCGCGTAATGTATCAAAATTCAGCCAAAATAGAGTGGAAATTTCAGACTGGCTTATTACGTTCTTGTATCCTGTTGGTTTTAATATTATTTTGCTAGTATTTTAGGGCAAAAAATAAACTAAAGTCAACACGGACCATTTTCTGTGAGCGTGTTGACGGCACACTTGAAAAGTGAAAACCCAAACAAACTAAAGGCGCTCCGAGACCGACAAAAGGAAACTCCCGCAAAGGTAAATATGCAAATTGCAATACAACAGAGAAAGGAGCATCACTCTGCAATACACCATCATATGACAATGGTAAGGATTTGGATATGGATCCAGATCCGGGAACACGCCCAAAATTCCGTGGAATAGTCTTAAGCCCAAAGTATGTACCAAATGTTTCAGTAAAATCCGTGATCAATTATTTCAGTAAAGTAAGAAAGAAAAACAAAAAACAGACAGAGAGACGGACACATTCAGACGGACAGGCAAACAGACATGTGATCATCCCTAACACATGAGCGACATGGCTGAGGTAACACATCAGTAAACCCAGAAAACACTTACCCGCCTTGTCCACTCCACACAAGCTCTTCCACCACTGCGTGTGACAGGCGTCGTGACACGCCCTTAGGCTGTATCGTCCGTGCGGAACCAGAGGGTGCCGGAAGTCACCCGACGTTTCCAAACACTCCCGGTCCCCAAACGCTTTGTACGGTGACGGTAAGTAGGTTTTCTGGTGGGAAATACATATACCAGTGTTAATACGAACACAGTTATTTAAATAAAATGTGTAAAAAGTGTTTGAGTAAATGTGTAAAAATTGTGAGCTCGACTATATGTATTAAAACAAACTAATTTTACAGATAAATTTAATATATATTAAATAAAATGCTATGCTTAAGGTAAGTAAGAATCAGAATGCACTATCTTGTCTTAGTGGCAGAATCGTCGGAACACTCTTTATATCTAATATGTAACAAGGTACATAACTTCAATGCCTGAGACATAAGCCTTAACTTTATATATCTAAACGTAAAACACAGATAAATATTCCGATCCGCTGTAACCAACATATTTCTGCTATGGACCAAGTTAATTGTTCTTTTATTAAAACACTTCCAAATACTTTAATTGGTTACAGTCTAAATAAGGAAGGCATACGGCTTCCTCTGCTCTTCACTCCATAAATGTAAAACTGTTTGTTCGATTCGCAGCCATCTGTCTTAAGCCGATCACGGCGATAAAAGCCTCGCTCTGATTGGTCGCACACCATGCTTGGTTTTACTCCAAGCAATGTTTGCCCTCGGTGTGTATTAATACCTGTTTGACTTTAACTTTGATGTAATTCTCTGTCCCTGGCGCCAGCTTGAGGAAGTCTGAGAGCCCCGGGGAGACGGGCTCGTGTGGCTCGTGTAGAAAAATCTGTTTAACAAGCACATCATTGTTATGGAATACATATGATGTCGATTTGCACATTCGTAGTGCTGACTCACTAACGCACACTCATAGTGCTGGCTGACGGAAGTGCATTCATAGTGTCGACTGACGGACGCACACTCGTAGTGCTGACACACTAACGAGCCCTCATAGTGATGAGTGACTGACGCATATCCTTAGTGCTGACTGACCCACTGACACGCATTCATGATGCTGACTCACTGACACGCAGTCATCATGCTGGTTCACTGATCATTCTTTCATCGTGCTGATTCACTGAACACCGTTTCACTGATGTTTATATCGAATGGCACTTTGTACACCATATTATCGAAAAAGACAAAACAAGAGAGCAAAAGTTGAAAATTTTGAAGGAATTAATGATTATGGCTGAACGTTACTTCCGCCATATCATTGTAAAAACGTGTTTAAGCCATGAATCATTTTACGGTTATTCAGGCAACGAGAACACACGCAATGAAATAAAACAGACGGACGTGTTTAAATCAAACTAAGAGAGCCAAACCGCCGTAAAAACTCGTAAACCACAATATTATCTTAAATTCTTATGTATTTGTAATGAAGAGCAATGTAACGTGAACGTAAATCTCGTAAAATCAGGGTTTATCTCCGCAGAGGAATTTTAGCCATTTTCAGCAAATGAAAGATTTACAAGCGCTCAAATATGCAAACCAAATACGTTTCGCAATTGATAAATTAAAATGTTATAATAGAAGGGAGGCGTGTAAACCAGGGCACACGCGCACGCAGCCCTCTTAACGTTACGAGCACGTAGGTGTCTTGACAACGTAATGGCAAAAATGCATTTTACCATGGTAGTTACGTGCACGTAACCTTAAGAGGGCTTCGTCCTCGTGGGCCAAGAAGTTCAATGCCAGGGCTAATTCCATTAATGTTAGTTATAAACGTTTTAGCTAAACCATGGAAGTATCATATTTAGGCGATAAGTGGATGAAACAGAACGGACTTTCCAAACAGTTGATTAGCAATTATGAACTAAAATGTCTTGTGTTTTTTTTTTCACTTTGTAATCGGACACTCACCTGCAGGCCTGTGCTGACCGCGTCTTGTAGATTTATTCTAAGAGTAAGCCCTCCTTCCACGCCCGGGGCCATGGATTCTAAAACCGGCAACTTTTGCTCATCCTCCTTCCCAGGCGAGGAATCATTCAAAGCCTGTGAAGTTTTTCCCTTGTCTACGAAACCGTTAACCGTATAGCACAAGCGAGGCCTTAATTCTTCGGAGATGAATTTCTTAACGTAATCGGAACAATTCGCACTAGCAAAAACACATTGCTCTATCAATTCTCCTTGGAAAAGTTTAGTCTTTTCTGTAATTTCACTGAGGTTAATCTTACCACTTTCGAGATTCGGTAGCGATGGAAAAAGCACTTTGTTCAAGATTTGAGTACTTGTCAGCAGGCCGTTGCCCAAATCGTTACTTTTGAGCAAATTGTTTCCCAAATCACTAGTTTTGAGCAAGTTATTTCCCACAGTACTTCTTTTGAACACGTTGTTTTCCAAATCAGCAAGCGCCTCGAGCGACAGGTTGATGGCAGGTATTTGAGTGCACATCGTTACTCCAGGAAACGGCATTCTGTCGGCGTAACGGTTGGTGACTTTCGTTACTATTGGACGACTATAAACGTACCGTATGTGGCTCTCGACAATGATCACGAAACCAGTCAACTGCGCAGCAACTACTAGCACCCAGAACAACCTGTCAAAAATAAATAAATAATTACATTTTTAAAAAATCTAAAACAAACCAAAAAAAAGAATAAACGAAACAAAACGAAAAAGATTTGTTCTTGTCAAATATATTTGTATTAATATGAGTATGGTCAGTTTTATGGGTTAAAGAAAGGGAACAGACCATCAACTTTCGCCATGTAGGCTTACAGGTAACCGAACAAACCTTTTACTTTAAAGAGCCGCCTAAATTCATCCGGGATCAGTCCCGGGTGGGATCATAGTTAGGGCTTTCAAATATAGTACTTGCTGCTACCGGGCTTATCGCTCAGCACTGGGATGTTAGAGCAAGGAAACAGGACTGGTTGGCCCGGTGTCAGTATAATGTGACTGACTGGGATGTCACGTCTGGTGTTTTCTGCATGATAGTCCAGTGGTGGCAGCACTTTACCAGTATGGACTCGCCCTGTGACAAGAAGACACAGTATATATAGCATTCAAAGGACTCCTCGTCGTCATATGAGAGAAAAATGTTGATTTATTTGATTTTATTTGATTGGTGTTTTACGATGTACTCAAGAATATTTCACTTTTAAGACGGCGGTCAGCGTTATGGTGGGAGGAAACCCGGCAGAGCCCGGGGGAAACCCACCACCATCCGCAGGTTGCTGGAAGACCTTTCCACATACGGCCGGAGAGGAAGCCAGCTTGAGCTGGACTTGAACTCACAGCGACCGCATTGATGGGAGGCTTCGGGTCATGGTGCTGCGATAGCGAGCTAACCGACTGAGCCACGGAGGCCCCTGAAAAATGTTGAGTACGACGTAAAACCCAAGCATACATACATGTACATACGTCTGACTTAAAGCAGCAGCGAAATTAAACCGAGAGCTGGATTCAAGCTCGTAGTTTATATCATCGGATCCAGAAGAGATCCCCTTAAAATGTTTTTATTTCTTATGCTTAACTACCCGAATCACTGCCATTTGATTACCTCCATACAAGGCTGTGCAGCGATGTATTTAATGTCCATAAATGCCACCTTACAACGCAAATATCAAACTCTATTTAATTCAGTGAACAAAAATCTAAGATAGTAAGTTAACATATTTTCACATACAACATTAATGTTTTTCTACATACTAGTTATTTATTTTAACATCCGCGTAACGTCATACGTGGAACGTATTGTTGAAACCTGTTTACTGCTTCTCTTTGCACGAATCCGCCGTATTTATTGCTTACATTTTATATACTTTCTTAATTCTTGGTGATTTGTGTTATTTGTCGTTTTGGAAAATGGTGATTATTGACCCGAAACGTCCATACTGTTTGATGGCTGGTCTACGAATGTCGGTTTTGACACCTAGGATCTAATATGTGGTTATCAACAAAAATATATGTAAGCCCAAATTTCCAAAGACCCTAAATTTTTTACATGTATATGTATAATATACATGACTAAGACTGGCATAAAGTGTTAATCATGCTTTAACCAAAAAGACAGAAGTAGTCCGTGTTTTTGCCACAATAACTTCCGTTTTGATTTCTACCACGGTTTTACCCACTACGGTCCTTATAATGGTTAAAAACCCATAATAGGAGAAACGCGTGATCGGTATGGGGTTCTCATATTATTTCACACGGTGATATTACGGCAGTTATGACTGTTGTTTTACAGTGAAAACAACTGGCAGCTTGTTGCTAGGTCTTTTACTCGTAAATGTACGAAATTACATAACAGTGTATGTGGTCGAAGCCTGTACGTGCTGACAATAGGCATTGAGACGCTTCACACAGATTACGGTTACGTTTCATCAAGCCAGAGCAAAGCACGTAACAGGAGAAGGTGAATGAATACCAGGCAAATGCACGAATGGATGAATAATAAATCATTGCTGATCAATACATACAATGTAAAACGGGATGTTTTGGTCACGCAAAGCTTCGAACACTCGCTATGCTGAATCCTGAATTCTTGGTTCGTGTTTAAATGATTAGTGTCCAGATTTTGATACTTGTCCTAACCATAGAGATTGTAACCTGTTTACACAGTATATTGCCGCGGCGGGCTTCTGAGAAACGTAATAATGATATTAAATCAGCCCAAAACAATCGATTTACTGCCCAAGCCGGACGCCTGGTACAGGTCATAAATGGTCAACCAAATTTCTGGCTTGGCTATATAACCTGGGAATTAGGATCAAACCGATATCAATGTCGTGATGGATTCTAACTGCACAGAAAGCAGATATACTGTCGTGTGAATTGGAACTTACAGTGGACGATGTTGAAGTTTCGGCTCATGACACTGACTGATTCTGAGTATTCAGACGATGGAGTAAATCTTTAATTGGGCAGGCATTTGCAATCGGAACATTTCGCAATGGAGGTTGATAAGCTAGAGTTTTATCCTGTGTTAATCGGTATATTTTCAGTCACGTGACAAGGAAGCGATTTAGAAACGTGGAACATCCTGTGTTTTGTTATCGTCTGTATGTATTAAATGTGATGAGAGCACTGGTTCTAATGGTTGTATAAGTTTTTACTTCTTAAACACTTACATGAACAATTAAAATAAAGCCCTTACTGCATGAGGTAAGTTGACAAGAGGCCGAATTTCAATGGTAACGTGGAACCATTTGCCAACTATCACACTGCCGCCACTGGCACATCATACCAAAGACATCAAACATTATACTCAACCCAGTAACAATATTCTGACACCGGGTCGACCAGCCCTCATTCCTTGCTCTTCCTCTTCCTTCCATCCTCCTTCTCAGTGCTGAGCGCAACTAGGCCACCGATACAGTCTGCCATTAAAACACTCGAGCGAATTTTCGGGTGTGTGATTGACGGGACAAGCTATTTTCTGAATCACGTTGATATTAGGGCTTTGCAAACCATCTTTGTACTGTTGCCAAAAAATATCGTCAAAACAGCTTCAGTTTTTGGCTGCAGGTTTAAACTTCAAATACTTGAAAATTTCACAATAATCTCCTGATGCCACCGTCTCGGAGCCGACATGTTTAAGGTGTTGCATCACATTAAAGCCATAATAAAAATAATCATATATGATTGGCATATCCCATTATACTTAGGCCCGATTTACAAACAGAGTATGAGTTAGGTCAAAAGTGATTGCCATGGCAACATATACTTTGGAGATACGTCGCTATGGTAGTTACGTTTGACGAAACGTTACACCCTTTTCGTAAAGGGTGACCTTAGAGGTATATGCACTTTCTGTGTTTTAAGTTTTAAATGTTCCCCAACTCGGAATTAAGCCATGCAGTGTCTTTGGCTTATGATACCATGATGCGGGTGCCATAACTCTGCAGGTTAAAAGATTCTTAAGATACTGAGAAAAGATGTAATTAATAAGTCAGAGTGAATGGACACAAAGGTCTTCTTTTAATGCATTTTTAATTCTGTTTAAGAAACAAAATACGATATTATCTTTCTGGAAGCAAAATAAACAATTAATGTCTTTTCCGCATGCAGCTTATAAAGTTGCCCTCTGTATACAAATGAAATATTCCTGAGTACGGCGTTAAAGCGCAAATTAGAAAAAAGAAATAATATTTGCTATATAACGTCTACAAGAAGATTTTTGTCACTGAACCGACAAAGAAATACACCGAATTCTGAATTTGCCACCAATTCATTTTAATTACATGTAGTATGAATATTCAATTTTTACTTGAAGAAAACAATAAAACATGATCTTACCTGCGTGGTTTCGCGATACAGTCTTGAAGAGTGTACTTGACACCGTGTAAGGAAGTTTCGCTGGCAAATTCGGACACCATTCCTGACACCGGAAGTTGTCTTCCGGTGTCTACAGCAGCACGGGCCGCCGCGTCTCCTTTCGGCCGTGTTTCACACGATACATGCGCCATGGTTGGAACAAACCGAGACCGATTTTCGCAAAATTCTCTCAGTCACTGTCCTTACATCAGCTACACATGGGATACAGGGTATGGAATGAAAACAAATTATCTCAATTAACGCATCGTTGAGCACGACGACAAAGGCAAGTGTCATTGTTTGTGATCAAACGTTACGTTTATTGTCACGGAACAGTGGACTGACCGATGGCATCGCAGATCCATTCAACCTCTATTTAATGACTACGCGTAAATACCCCAAAATGGATTCAAGAGGGAACCGTACAAAATCACGCGTGATCGGTCCAATTGGCGAGATTCTGTTCCGACGTCGTTAAGACATAAATCATTCATTGAGTAATTCTGTTTTGGAAAAGGAAATCTTGAAAACGAACGAATGAATGAATCTATCATTTGTTTATTTATTTATTCATTTATTGCTGATTTACACCGTACATTAGAATATTTCACAGACACGGTGGAGGCCAGCATTATGGGTTAATGATTATAGGCCTCATCGGCAATATTGCAACCATATCTCTCGATGAAAATATATTTCAACCAACAGACAATACACACTTGCAACAAAAAGATTCGGCCATTGAACTATTACGGGTTCCATGTGTTGCCTCAGTGGCAACTCTCACACTCTGTCAAGTTCCATATAGAACCTTACTGGTTGGGTTCAGTTTAGCACCCCATATGAAAGGTTCCAGGTTGCACCAGGATGTTAATAGGCCTAAAGTGGAATTCGCGACCGCTGCCTTTTCAAGGGTGCTGACAACCAGATACACGAGATGACAAGATGGTGTTACCTTTCTACTCTAAATATTCAATGCACATGGAATATTCATACTGTAATCTGTAATGAGTGATAATGAAATTGTTTATGACAGTTCGGAAATGTGAAGAAAATGGAAGTCTTCCGTTTAAACTGTTCGGGGAGATTTCCGTACCTGGAAATATCCTCATCGTCAATTGAAACTGAATAGACCTACATTTTTGGATTCATTAAATCCAATTTTGTATGTACCCTGATGTCAGATATGCAATGACGCTTGTGTCGAGGACAGAAGTAACAATATTCGCTTAATTGCTGCCAGATTTGCAATTCGGCGGATCCGCTCCAGATCGTTTCGGTAAAATATTTGCTGATGTTGTGCTTCGACAGACACGGTGAAGTGAAAGCAAGCCTGTGATAACTGTCAGGTACGGGATGTTAAGTGTTTGTCGCCATTTATTTACGATACCAGCAGTCATAGTCGATTAGTTTCCTCTTTCGTCTGTTTATTTCCCTGCTGAATTCCATGTGATCCATGCATTTAACAAAACAATAGAGGCTTTCTACCAGCACCGTGAACTTTTGCACGCAATTGGCTAGAACGCATTCCCATGGAAACTTCCATTTGCCCGAGGCAAGACGTGACGAGACTTTTTAATGAGACCATACGGAGATATACGGTAGAACAGGATACAATCTACGGAAGAAAATGCCCCCTTTTCACTGGCTAGTTACTTTGTATTTTGATACTGATTTCGTTCTTAAGCTAAACTTAACTCACACAGTTTAGGAATGTTTAGCGGAGCTCCACTAGTCCACAAACCAAAGTGTGGTTCCGCGTTTGTTTCTGGTTTTGGAGTCGCTATATGGATGGTGTTTTATGGCATACTGTCTCGTTAGATATTTGCTTTTTTTTCTTTGTTTTTTATTTCAGTATGTCATTTTTTCAAGAGATGGGGGGATAGTTCTCTATACCGACGCATGTGTAGTGCGGCCTCGCAGGAACATCACGCCCAAGTCATCAGGCATAACTACCCACCCATAGGTTTCTCACACCGGACCGACCAGTACTTGGCCTGTACCCAAATTCTGCGTATCATGCGACGAATCTCGGCGAGTGTCAATCTTAAAATCCAAGAAAGTTTGATAATGAAAACCGACATGATTCATGTGCCACTGCAAACCATGCGTAAAACTACTTTAATTCATCTAAGTTTAAAGCCACTTGAAACCATGCAATTGTTTAAAGTTGCGATGGGCTACCGATTTCACACGAATTTTTTCCCCATTCTAAACCAAACTTTGAATATGGGAGTAATCTGACTGTCCAGCAGTAAAATACAATTTAAATTATGTTGACAAATATATCACCTGTTGTTGAATATAAAAAGGGTGATGTAACATCAAAGTGTCTTGCAGCAGTCCTTGAAAACCACATGACAATTTAAATTTTTGTATGCATTGAATTCCACTCTGAGCCTTGTGAAAAAAACGAGAGTGTAGATTTAATCTTAGGTACAGTTTTCAGCATTCTAACTATATGTGGCAATGATTGTAGCAGTTATTGTTGCCGTTCGTGTGATTGATTTCTTTGATTTTTATACCTAATTTGACGAAGAATAATGCTACGTTTACACAATGGTCGTCAGTTTTATTGCAGCTGGAAGCCGGGGTGCCCGGCATAATTCCATCGAATGGGCATCTATTGCTTATTTCATAAACGTACAAGACTTTGTCTTTTCACACGCAATACTTGTTGTGTATTAGAAACCGTTTATGAAACTTTGGTAATCATTGGTTATATAGTATTTAAAAGCAGCCATTTCAAAAGTGCACGCTTGAAATGTACTGTATTAGTTTGCCACGAAGCCTCTAATATGCCATGTTTCTGTGTCTATCTGCTGTGGAATTTGGCACACATTTTGACTTTCGAGTAGGGTGTTTAGTGTTCATTAAACAGGTGGTGTGCAATATAAATACGATGTCCGTCGACTTATGCTTACATTTTGTCACAATCCACAATACCAATATACAGCTCACTGGCTTATAGGTCCAGGTCGTTTTGGTAAAATGTTTGCCGATTCCGTGCGTAGACAGTCACGATTAAGTTACAAGTTTCGATAACCATCGTGTACGGTGTGTTCAGTGTCTGCCGCTACATATATATAGTATCAGAACCGTCGTTTAAAACATTTTAAATAATTAGCAGGGATGATCTACTGACCAATTCCATATGAAATGGACTCAACCTTGAAAACGCAAACACTGAGTCGCCTGTCATGGTTGATTTGGTTCTTTTAATTGTTGGTGCAAGCCATGTAGGCATACTCAAGAGTTGCTCACTCCTACGATGGTTAATGGGTGGAGGAATTCCGAGTGCCCGGCGTAAACCACCGACATTTGGCAAGTTACTGACGAGCATTCCCATGTGTGAGTTACCGATATAGACATTACACTGGTGAAAGACAGGTGGTCTTCAAGGGACGTTAATGCACTGCACAGACAGCCTCACGAACGTCGTCAATGAAGACGTTGTCATGAAGACCCCAAGATCAGTAAGAACCGAGAAATGCACAAATTTCCTGTCCGAGTACCGGCTTTGAACCCTTACCTCATGGGACCTTGTGATGCCGTGAGTGAACTTACCTTCGTATGTAAAGATGCGTTGAATGAAAGAAAGGCCGTAAGATTTTGGAACCTTCACTATATATGAAGAGAATAGTCCAAAATACCACCAAAGGGAAACAGCGATATCACGTAAAAGCGTGGTTGCGAGAGTTTTAAACGATGTACATTTGGATCCGAGCAGCCTCAAGGTTTAAGCAAGAAAAATGTTCATTAAGGTTAAGGGCTGCCTATGCTTAAAGTATCACAATCTACTAATTTGCCTGCGTCTCTCAAATAATGTCTTTGCGAAACCCTGACTGTCGGCACTAAAGTACAACGCTAACAGACGTAGTACGGATACCTGGCGTTTTCTTAAATATGGACGCCCTTTTGGTGCGACCCACTCCCCTAAATTAAAATCCACATGCAACCGAGGTTTTCTTTTGTTCCGAAGATACAGTCCTGCATTGTATCGGTCGCTACAAAGGACAATTGTCCTAACCTTTCACCACGCAATGGTTTTGTCTGCAATCGGGCTAGCTTATTACAGCAGGACATGAAATGTTCATACTTCGTTTTTGCATTTTCGGTTTTTTCTCATTTTTTCTAGGTGTGTAATCGCAGCGATCCATTGGTCACCTTGTGCACAATACCCATTTCACAGTTCCGGTATTTGCAAGAATAAACGTCCCCAGTGGCCGCACCAGACACTATTATTATGGATGACCCTTTTCATCCAACTGTGCGTGCAAAATTCCTTCTCATTGGAGCACCATAATGTGATGTCATATCCGTTGACTAATACCCGTATGTCGGGTTTACCGTGACGATTATCTGGCTCAGTTGGCTTCTATACAATGAAATGAATTGAACAATTCCATTACTGCGAATGAGTCCAGCTTGGTAACTGTGAATGTACAGAACCCCCTCCTGAAAAGAACTAAAAATTAAAAAAAAACACCACAAAAACCATTTCTAATAGAAAACTGATGTAGATTTCATCCCCGCGTACAAAACAGTTATCAGATCGATTAATTTGTCGGAAGAATGACATTCGTGTTTATTCACAATATTTGCACAAAATATAAAGCCTCGGCACATCCATTACATGGGAGTCACGAGCCCGTACAGGTAAACAAGCCCTAGGAGACGTGTTTACCACGAGTTCACAATCACCTAGTATTGATCGATTTATCTCGATGCATGTGTGGCTGACTAGCTTCTCGGTCGTACGTGGGAAGGTCTGCCAGCAAATTGCTGATGGTCGGGGGTTTTCCCCGGGTTCTTCCTCTCATCTGGTGGCAGACCACCGTCGTATAAGTGAAACATTATTGGGTTACGATCGTTTAAGAGCACACGGTTACAAACTGAAAACCAGGATACACAGTAAATATTTAATCGCATGGTACTGTACGATTTCCCCATGGTACAGTCCTGTGCAGCTTTACGGTTCCTGCAGGGCAATGAACAGACGTGTCACCCTACAGTGCCGCAGAGGTAAGGCCTAAGGGTTCTACAAAGAAGCGGACGGTACTGCAAGCATGAAGAGCTACAATGCTATTGCACGGTGTACATTGCCTAACAACTGCACAGCACTGAGCAGCTGTACAAAGTACCAGAAAGTACCGTGCAGCATTGCACTGTTTGTAACTGCACTCTTTGTAGCTGCGACTGACTCATAGTGAGGTACCTACACGATACTACTGCAAGGATTCATCCGATGGAATTCAGTAGGCATCTGTATTGATTCTAATTTTGCATGCAAAATTGCTACTTTTTAAGTATTCACACGATGCCGTAGATTGACAAGAGATGGGAAGTTACTTGTCATGCGCCACCATTTCGCCAAATATCACGCTGACATCCCTGCTTTGTTTTTCGCCTATGTTCACCATTTTTTTGAATCAACGGAAACCTTGTGAGCATAAAATTTTAGATATTGTTTTGTTTGTTTTGCTGTTAAACTTACGTTAAAATCGTATTATGTGCTGACCCACTAAAAAGCCATGCCCAACACTGTGGATTGACACGTTCATCCCGGGTACAGTATATACATGGACACCAGGCCGATAAATGTACTTATTTTATACTAACCAACTTTTTATGTTCGTAATTTTAAACCCGGTTCCATACAGTGTCAAAAAGAAGTTTTCGGCTGGTTTCAAAATGTTAAAAGTTGAGTAAACAGTTGTTGCTGAAATAAACATTAGGGTTTTTCCCCTATATAGCCGCATATAAAATAAATACAATAGCCAGTGTTTGATTACAGTATCTTTCGTCGGCTATTGCCCGAGCAGTTGACTCTTCAGATGTTTAAGAGAAAAATAATATGGAAACCTTATGAGGAACCAACTGAAAACATCCATATTCATACTTTTCGATTAAAGGATAAAGGAATAATAAAATCACTCTGAAACCTAAAGACTCGTTAAAAGGCGTCAGTTTCTCACTAGAGTGTACGCCATACCGCCATCAAGGGTTTGGCATGGGCGGATATGAATATATAAATTGTGAGGTCCGCCGTACCACAGTCTCCGGAACAGACGGACACCTACATTGTAGGGATACAGATCTAATGGTGTTTGCATTCGACTCCAGCCAGGTGTAAGTATCGAATCTTTGTTTACCAGCAATTACGCGCACTCTCTGAACGTTATCGACAATGTTGAGAGCGATTCTATACACAACGAAACCGGTGAATAGCTCAATCACACGAGAAACCAAACAGATGCATGTACAGTTTAATCACACAAGATATATCGGATATCGGATATAAAGGTTTCTGTTTCACCCAGCCTTTGTTTGATGGTTATTTGTTTGCTTGCTTGTTGCCTCCGGTATTTCAGCATATCCAGAACTATAATGTTAATCTGCGATTCCGGCTGCAAGACACAAAGGCAGTCGCAGATTTTCTGGAACGAGCTCAAAAGCTCTTTCTCCTTCCATGTACATAAAAACAAAATTATACAGAGTAAATAAGTGCACAGCACAGGCAATATAATAATGCAAAAACGATAAAATGCACATTCAAATGTCTACATCGTGGTAATATTAGATGCTTGTTTATTCAGCAAGATCGAGTTTTACAGTTGTTTTGTCCAAATTTCATCACAATAATACGCATAGTCAAGCATATCGAACAGCCAACATTTTGTCTACACAGTCCACATTGTCTCCCTTAGCACAAGGTTGTTGAATTAACTATCGATTTCAATATTCAAAACGCTGTACCAGCGGGGGAATCTGCATAGTGTACAGAGCCATTTCGTGTAAACCAACTGATCATCATGGCAACAGAATAGTATTGTAAAGTAACACAAGTGGTTTATTACTTGTCATACACGAACGCTGCAGCACTTGACATTTTATACCTGATATAGCCTCAACGATCACCCCACATTTCTGTTTATAGAATGGTTGTCAACGTGCTGGTAAACAAAGACCTGACACTTACGCCTGGCTGAATCAAAAGCAAACACCGTTAGATGTGTGACCATGTTGTGCAGATACCCATCTGTGCCAGATGCTGGCTACAGTGCCGTTACCTTGCACGCAGTTTAAATATAAAAGACTACAGTGCAGAGCGTCAAACTGCGGCAGCGACGACGGTGTGATAATTGGTAAAAGGCCACACTTTACTGCTTAAACCCGCCCTATTTTCAGTTTACCTCGGTTATAGGGTTTCATTCTAAGTGTTAACATAAGTATTTAAGACATAGACCCGGCCTCCCGTAGTAACATAGTAGAACTACGTAACACAAAAAATTGTCATTCATGTTAAATGGAACATACTAGACGACAATGGTCTAGAAATACTTAAAACGCTGTTTTGTCGTCACATTTGATATTGTACAAAATAACATGAAAACAATACCTAGCCACGTTGGCTTCAGCGGTCCTCAAGGAAATTCAGTATTATACGACTGAGGAAAATATGGTTTTGACTAAGACTCCACGTTGGAAATATGAACCTTTGCAATCAAAGAACAACTGAAATGCATATTATAATTAACTACTGAACGTTGTTTTGGAAACTGGTCTTGCGTTTATTTATGGGAAACGCCCATTTTGGTTGACGGCTGGTTTGTTAATGTCTATTTCGACGCTTCGATTCAGACGGCTCCATGTTTGTCAAAGGATGCCAGCGACTACGAACATCTTCAGAAATAATATTTGTGACATCAATGTTGGCTAAAGAAATCTACATTCTAGCGATAAATTTTTACTATGAAGTGGTATTAGATGATCGTGTATTGACAACCTGTAATTGCCCCTTGTAGACATCACGATAACACGAAAAACAAAGCCATATGCAAATTACAGTCAGCGGTTACAGGAAAATGACGAAAACAGCATTTGTGCGGTTACCACGCCTTTCGCCTTCTCTTATGATGTTGTGTTTGTTTGTTAATTCGAGTCCATTTTCAACAGAGATCTCCAGTTCAGAACGTGTATGTAGAAGTTTCGCCTGCTGGATATGATTCACGATGTGCTTCGAGATACAAAATTCTACAGCACAGATAGAAAGAAACCGATGCTGCCAAAAAATGTTGCAGGGCGTGGTAAATACCCTAAGCGTAAAATTAAGAAAATTTTGAGAAAACAGCGATATTGTGGCTCATGCACAGGGAAATAATGTCACAAAAACCTTCATAGTGATAAACCTATTTTTAAGTCACATTTTCGACACAAAACTGCCAGTTTGAAACAACCCAGACAGCAACATTAAAACAGTTCTGACATAAGTTTATATTCTAATGATTAAACAGCTAATATTTCTAACAATGTGTTCCTAACGGTCAGAATATTTTCAAGGAAGTGTTCGTGGTGGCGTGGTTAGGTTGTTTCCCTTCCACTGGGTAGAGGTCACCCAATATGTGGTGTTTAAATGTCATAGCCATTGTATAGCACTTCTGTTGGCTTATGTACGACGTCAGGTTTTATATATGGAAAGCTGAGACAAATGTAACTACTGGTAAGAATACGGCATCCTGAATTTCAGCTCCCTATTAATGAGTTGTGTGTGCGAGTTTCAAAGTGTGAATGTAGGCGTCGAAACCGACATTCATATACCAGCCGTCAACCAAAATGGGCGTTCCGGGTCAGTTATTGCAAGACCAGTTTCCTGTAACGACAAATAACCAAAGAGCTAACAAAATATATGAGATATAAAAATTAGGACGGATTCATGCAAAGAGAAGCAGTCAACAGTTTTCAATGATGACCAAAAAATGCAGTGATTGTTCTAGGCGGAAGATTAAAATCAGTTTCCAGATCGTGTATCATTTTAGATAACATGGTGTCTAAAGAAATAAGTGCATATTTTAGCCAGCATAAATTCGCAATAACTGGTATGTTCCACTAAAGGTCGATGTCTTGCATACCTCAGGCCTCTAGATGTGAATGACCCATTGTCACAAATGTGACTACCCATCAGACTGACAGACCAGCGTACACGTGAAGAGCACAGCTTGTCGCAGCTGAAACTGCAACAGAGAGTTAAACCAGAGAAGCGACGACAGTTTGACTGTTGGCAAATGGTCATACGTTACCAATCAAATCAGGTGTCTTGTCAGTTTACTTGAATTACGGTTTTATCCTACCTGCTGATATAAGTGTTTCAAAAAGTAACAACTTACAGTCCCCTAGCACCCTGGCTTAAGCAGAGTTAGGTAAAAAAGATACGGTAATGTTAAATGCAATTTATTAAACGTCATTGTACGGCATTGTACTAGTAAAACCGAAGCAAGGTTTGCTTTCTCGTACTGTCTCCTTGAATTCGTTTATAGGCAAACTTAAATAGGACAAATGCTCTTTTATAAGCCACATTTACACAGTGCTTGTTTTGGATTTACTGTCCCTACTGTCTTTCGATCTGCGTGCTTCGATGACTGCCCCTGTTTCCCACGGCTATTTTTGGTGCACAATTCTATAATTCTCACCGTGTCGGTTTCTGCATTATTGGCGAATAACACTCGTTTGAAATGCAATCAACGCTCATTCCGCTGCAGCTCTGTGGGACCTGCCATAGCTCTGGCCGATTTTAGCAGTCTAAACCTCATGCCCGACAATGGTACACTTCTGTTTGCTGTCACCAAGGCTCCACACTGCAGCGACGATGGCAGGGCAAACTTTCGTATTTAATGGACTGTGAAATAAATGCTATATACTCATTGTCCTTAACGCTGTGGGCAGTCATTATTATCGGGTTTTTAGACTATTTACTCGAGCTCTGATTTCACTGAATCAGAACTATTTTGGTAGAGAGACAAACGTTCGATCAATCACTCCAATTGTCATTACATGGAGACCGGGGGAACATTTTATCTCAGATTTAAGGAGAAAGATGTCGTAAAAATGAAGTTATAGTGAGTAGAAAGGCCATTAAAAGTTATATCTGAAAATATATTCACTGATGCTTTCAGATTTTTTTTTCACCAAATTAAATGGAATCGAATGTTTTGATTGTATGGTGGATAGTATGGACAATATTGATAATGCGTGTCAACCGTGACGTCACAAAACTTTTTGAATACCTATACGTTCAGCTCTGAATAAAGTCTCCATCACCAAGGTCTGAGGCTCAGTCTTGGCGCTTTTAGAACCTGGCCAGTAGAAAGTTTATACGTAGAGGCTAATGAGCCTTCTTTATATCACAGGCGTGTAAAACTCAACCTTCAATACGTCGCTAAGCTTAAAGCTCATCCAACAAACCCTGCCCACGACTGTGTTTTCAATCCATCATATATAGATAAATATAATAAATGTCCCAGGAAGATTCCTTCGTTTGGTCTCCGTGTTCGAGATCATATTGTGGAAGCTAACATCAAGGTGGAGGAGACAGCTCTAATATCATTTCCGGAGTCTCTTCCCGGGCTTAAAGAGAATAAATCCAATACAAATCCTCTTATAATTCAGAAAAGTTTTGCTGAAATTAATGGTAATTATCCCGATGATAAATTTATGTATCCTGACTGGTCAAAGAATGGGAACAGAGTTGCGTTTGCGACTGTCTTAGAGCAGCGGGTCACTTCTCTCCGTCTTCGTTTTTCGTCTCCATCTTTTATCTTCTCGCCCGAGGTCAGGGCTACACTCCTGGTCTTATCATATCTTTCTTCTGGATGTACCCAGAAAGCAGTGACCCCTTATCTTGCCTTTAGGCAATTCGGAATAATTAATTAAAAAATCCGTTAATTCTAGAAGTTATAGCCTTACATATAAAACTAAATAAAATAGATAAAGATATTACATTCTGTTGGATACCAAGTCATATAGATATTCATGGAAACACAGTCGTAGACAGGGAGACGAAAGTTGCCCTACATAAAACTGTTTCAAAGATAAAAATTCCTTACACTGACTTTAGGTAAAATATTCTCAAATATATTCGTCGGGCCGTGGTACAATGGTTAGACAGCCTTTCAATCGCTTGAGCATACGACTTGTGGGGTCAAACCATGCCTTGGACAGAAAATTCATAGATTTCCCCGCATTGACAGGTTAGTGGTGCGTGGTGACAATAAAGATCGAGTGGCGTTTTGTGCAGTTAATGGTTTGTGGAAGACCACTTGTCTTCAACAAAGTGTACCTATAGGAAGTGTGTGTGTGTGTGTTATGCGTTAACCCGGGACTGTTGGCTGTAAATTTTCATCATCATCCACGCTGGAGTTAGATATATGAACAGATGCAAACAAAAGCGTAACTGAGATACATATTTGAGAATCGACAACGTATATACTTAAATGGTAAGGGATTTGGAAACGGTTTTTATTTATATGCCTAGAACATTCATTGCGTCTTTTCGTAATCAATGAAAAGTTTGAATGCTGTTCCATGCATGAATTCTTCCTAATTTTTATACTCTATATAATTTCTTAATTTTGGGGTTTTTTTTTTTTTTGTTATTTGTCGTTTTTGGACACTGATCTTGCGATTATTGACCCGGAACGCCCATTTTGGTTGACGGCTGGTATATGAATGTCAGAAATAAGTTAGAAACACGCCCAGTGGGGACGAGATCGCTTAACACGTGGACACGTCCGTCTCTCAGGCTTATATCTCTGGCATTTTCATGCAAAAATCATAACTTTATTTATATTAGAATGTCACTAAAATGTTATTAGTTCATTGCAGTTTGAATTAACGTCTTTTCTAAGTAAGCAAGTCTTGGCCAGTATACACGTAAACATATCCTTGCCAGGCCGCAGGGGTGTCAAAGCCAGCGGTTCTCATCTTAAATATCTTAAATATTTATATATATCTTAAATATATATTTTTACTTAAATATCCGAAGTGTTCATTAAACTTGATACTTGTTGAAAAATGTAGTTCTATAACTGCATGAGACTGACCATTTAACTGTCACCTTGCTGACATCGACGTTGGGAGATTGATCCAGGTTCGGGTCATACCAAAGAGTGTAAAAATGGCACTGTTTTCCGCCTCGCTGATCGCTCAGCTCTGAGAAGTTAGGACAAGGAACCAGCGTTGGCACGGGATCAGCATAATGTGAGTGGATGGGGTGTGTTACGAACCCTGATATTGTATTACATTATTTTATTTGTTTTTGCACTAACGCGGTCAGTGTCTGACCTACATTTTCCCTCTGTGTACGTGATAGCCTGCACCGGAATTCAGTCGCGTGTTCTCGAAGCTTTTGTATCAGTTTCGTTTCATTGTACATACAGGGTATATTCTGGAAAAATGTACCCATGTTATAAACATGTTCACGATCAAGCCATCCCGAATTTTCTTTACGTCAGTCTATAAATATGAGCGACGAAGTTGTTAAACTCGCAGCAATTTTACCTGTGTCCACGTGAGAGCAGTCATATTTACTCTCGTCCACTTAGGATTTTGTGGGATTTGGAGATATCGGCCTGCGTGCCATTCGACATACATCAATTTGTACTCCATTTTTCTGTACGTAGCACTTTGTTATGTTGTGTTTCCCCACTATATTGTTTGAGACGTTCTTTTTGAGCTTATATGGCTCGACCTACGGTGTCACTTACAGGACTGTCATCCTTCGATTCAAGAATTACCAAAAACTGAGAGTTCTTTATTTAGGTGGACTGACATGCCTTTGGAAGCTGGAATATTCCATCCGGATTTGGACGCTGTCATCAGTAAGAAACTATATATATTTTTGTAATTATCTGTATTGTTTTGTATATTATTGTCAATTGTAATGGTTGTTTTGCACAAATATATGTATTCAACTTAGTCAAACGTCTTCGTGTTTATTCGTTTGATCTTGTGTAAGACCTATCGCTGTCATTTGTTTATCATTTTTCCTCTCCGAAAGTGGTACCCTTACAGGGGTCATGTCTGTTGTCTTCGGCATGACGTTCCAGTGGCGGCAGCACTTTGACGGCATGAACTCGCCCTCCCACAAGATGACACAATATAAACACATACACTGCACTAAGAACTCCTGGTCGCCATATGACTGAAAAATATGAAATGTGACTTAAAAACAAAGCATACATATATAAATACATTCTAGGCTTACGAACTGGAAAAAATATTTTCTTAATGCAGATTTTGTAAGGCATAGCCAAAAGTCTTATTTATGGTACGATATAATTGTATATTGGTTAAGTTTAAAGTACCAGTAATCTGTATCGTTGCTAATGTATCACGAGGGTTTGATTTACAGGCCTTTGTATCATTTCATGTAGGCTAATAAAGACAATTTGAAACGTGACCACCTAAATGTTTCGATCACCAGTGCTATCCGCGATTGCATTTCCCGCCACCCTTGATCTGAATAGCAATAGAAAATCTACAATAACGGTTTACTCTGTCCAAATAGAGACTGATCCCGTCACAGTTAATGAATGCCTACATTTCCCATATTCCCTGGGTTTTACAGGACACTCCTCAGTTGTTTGCTGCTCCACGATTCTGTTGAGTAAATAAGGACAAAATGGATATGACCACGAAGGACTACTGCCTTTATATACGTACATGTACTCGTGCCTATTTTGGCACCAGAGAAAAAAGGCTTTGTTAACCGGAAGGACGATCCGTCCGGATTTAGACGGCGATTTAGTGATTTACACTTTTTGAAGGGAACCAATCTCCAGCTGGACGGTGTAGGTTCAAGCTGCAGTGTCAGTGAATCTGGATCGAATTTCAGGCTTTTCAGTAAGGGTGAGTTGTACGTGTATAATGTGGGCCCCCATGCACGAAGACCCCTTAGCGTAAAGAGCACGTAACTATTGTGGCAAGCAGCGCTGTAGGTATGGTAGCGACGTTCGTGTAGCGTTAAGAGGGCTTCGTGCAGTTGGGCCCTGTTTGGTGTGTAGGGTTTGGCATATGAAGTGGTGATCGTGGTAGTTGGTGTCCAGCTGAACATGTGCCACAGTGTTGATTGTCACAGAAACATTCTACGTTTTCAACCACAGTTCCATTAGTGGGTGCAATTGATTTGCCTACTCATTTATAAATCTATCACTAAACCAGATAATGAGGCAATATTTGTGTGCAATTTCAGATGGCTTGAGTACATATGGAAAAATCTCCCTTATCAATTACTGCCGGTTTACGCCAACATCTCAGTGATTAATATTGTCGATAGCGAAAGCCTCGCTTTACAAGAGCAACGACATACTAGTGTTTGATAAGTACCACATGCAATCGGAAATGCACAAAGGTTTCAAACACCAATTGTTTTTTATCTGAATCTCGTGTCCATTTTTTCTGAATTGCATCAGCGCTACAACGATCTGGACTTTCCACAGTGAGTGCGGCTACAAGACCTGTGCTTTTCTGGTATCCTTAAGACAATGTTAAAAGTGGAATCTAAAGTAGAGCCGGTAACAAGGGACACCCGGTTTCCAGACAGCGACAGCAGTCAGACCTTGTCGGGACTGGTGTCCGATTTCTCTCAGGAGACATCCTTACATGGCGTCAAGTTCATCCTTAACAGCTGCGCCTCTAAGCCACGCAGGTATGACCCAATAGTATTAATTGAGCCAGGTGCAAACCAGAAGGGGCCCTCCGTGGCCGAGAAGGGAGGCGCACAAACGCGGCATAATGGTCCGCCTCTCACCAATGCGCCATGCTGGCTTCCTTCTAAGGCCGTAGGTGGGAAATTCCGCCAGTAACCTGCGGATGGTGGTGGTTTACCCCTGGACTCTGCCCAGTTTCCTCCCACCATAATGCTGTCCGCCGTCGTATAAGTGAAATATTCATGACTGCGGCATAAAACACCAGTTAAACAAATAAATAAATACAAGCCAGAACGTATGGCCATTGGCCACCTATCACATTGTCGACTCTCCCTTTGCTCGGCTCGTCATGCTGCACTTCTTTATACACTCTCATGTTACAATAACGGAATCCATTCTAGAATCAATTAGACATCTTCCTCTTGAAAGGAACAGATTTATTATTTACAAATAAATCATGGTCATATGCTCAAGCAACGGTTTCAGTGTCCCATATTAAAGAGCGTTTGGGATTTTGTATCTGCTTACCAGCGTGCAGCTTTCATTGTATCTACTTTTTCCCCATTTCCTGACGCATTTGTTCTAGATACTTGTTCATTTCACACAGCTTGTGGTAAAATTTCGGAAATTTTATTCACACCTTCAGAAAGAAAATGATATGCGTCTCTAATTACAACAAATACAAGTAAAAAGTCCCTTCCTTGGGATTCAGAGGGATCTTTTTTCTCCGCAAATGTATTGACTTAATATTGATTAATACTGATATTTTTTCATTTGAACTCTTTTCCGGTCTCTTACAGACTTAATCTTCTTTCTAGAGGGTGTTTTGTTCTTTATGTTTCCTTCCCCCCCCCCCCCAATTTCTCTCACTGACAGGGTGCTCTGGGGATTTATAATCCTCGCACAGCTGACAGCATTCGCCGTTGTCTTCGTGGGACAATTAAAGCACGTCTACACTCGTCCCTTGCTGGCCAAGGTGATCACCCGGTACGTCCATACACTTCCGTTCCCAGCAGTAACGGTCTGCAGTTCACTTCCAAGCGGATCACATTCCTCTCTGACTGATTTCGAAAACGAGGTGATCAGAAATATCCAAAATCCTAACAAAACATATTTCACCTCTTTAACGCCAGAACAATATGCCAGCATAAACTTTGATAAGATTTACAGAAAGAGGTATCGCCTTAGAAGTTTGGTGAGGGCTTGCTACTTTGGAACAGCCTTGTGCATGAATCGTGTGGGAAAGGTTTGGTCCAGGGAAATGTCAGACGGTTTGTGTTACACTATAAACAGTGTCCACGTAGACGAGACTTTGGCAAACTCCTCTGATATTTTGTCGCCCGGGAACGACGATGCGCCTACAACACTGCCCCCTTTAGTATCCATGGCCCCTGGCATAGGAGCGGGGCTTCAACTTAATATGGACCTGGGAGACACAAGCAACACAGGCGTGAAGGTGGGTGAAAATGTATTTCTTTCTTTCTTTCTTTCTTTCTTTATTTATTTATTAGGGTATAGCCAACGAAGTCAGATTCTTTAAGTGAGGAAGTTTGTAAAATGCAATCCGAAATGGCGGCGGTTTCAACCACCGATAAACCTCACTGACATTATAACGCTATGCTTGAAATAATTTTCTTTTCATTTGTGGTTCTCTGTTGTTCACTCCAGTGGCCCCTACTGTAAAAGTGGAAAAGTGAAATGCTGAAAACCATTCGCAGCTAATTTAAACTCTTCCACATTTATGTTTACTGTTCGAAAATGAGCAGCAATGACTGGATAATTAGTGTTCAGACGTGAACTTGTTTACATTCTGAGAAACAAGACATACCTACACCAGAAATGTAGTACATAAGTAAACAAATAAACAAATAAACCAGATCAAACAATAAATTTAAAAATGTGTCTTTCCAAGCCAGATTGTCTTACACGACCCGAACGAAAAGATCACCCTGATGAACTCTGAATTTCTGATTCTGGCACCCGGGACTATGAACTATGTTGGAGTTAAAGTCAAACAGGTAAGACATGAGCAAAACACGACATGGGATAAAGGCAACTCTGGGTGGTGACGTTATAGTCAATATAAAGTTCGGTTACTACGCTTGATGAGTTTTTCTCCACTTAATACCGTGCTTTGTGATGTCTGGAACACCCGCATTCATTTTACTAACTCGGCTGAATGAATAAATGGATTTAGCGTTTGTGTGTCTCGTAAACAATACGTCCGGGGTTCAATCCCGGATTGGTTCATACCCAAGACTTCAACGTCAGTAATCTTGGCATTGCTTCGCTTGGGCTGTCAGCATTGGAGGAACAAGCCGAGAACTGGTCAGTATAATATGAATGGGTGGGGCGTGTTGTATGGTGTCAATGTCCTGTGAAAGAGTCGGGCGTCGTGTTTGGTGTCATTGTACTGTGACTGAGTACGGTGTCGTGTTTGGCGTCGGTATACTGTGACTGGGTTTGGCGTTGTCTTTGGTGTATAACGGTCCGTGCTCCTTTCAATATATACAATAGTAAGTTCACCTTTCACCATGAGGGTTCCAAGAGAGCGGAGAGAAGAATAAAAAATTCAGGAAATAGTCACTTTCAACACTTTAAAATCAAACAAAAGATTATGTACAATAAAACGAGAACAAAGTTCAAGCAATTATTTACAAAGAAAATGAAATATTCTGGTCTGGTCGTCTAATCCCCGGTCGTCTGGGAATGCCAAACAATATTCATATAAATAAGTAAATACATAAGTACTGTTTGTTCTTCCACAGAACAAGTTCCTGCCAGCACCCTACAAGGCGTTCGGGGACCGTGAGTGTGTCGTGACGTCGGGTGACTACAAGCACCCTCTGGTGCCGCATGGACGCTACACCCTGAGGGCCTGCCACGACGCTTGTCTCGCGCGCTGGTGGGATCAGTTCTGTGGGTGCTGGATGGACGTTACTGGTGAGATTTCATTCACTTATTTATTTATTTATTTATTCATTTATTTATTTGATTGCTGTTTTCCGCCCTACTTAAGAATATTTCACTTACACTACGGCGGCCAGCATTACGGTGGCAGGAAACCGGACAGAGGCCGGAGAAACCTGCAACCATCCGCACGTTTCTGGTGAGATTTTATTCAGATCTCACAGAAAGCAAACATCATGAAGTTGATATTTGTCTGAAGGAGCTGTTTATGATCATCCTAAATAAAATTCAAGTTTTATAAGTATGTTGCTAGAAAAACATTTTTCGGAACAAATAAATACAAGAACAATTGACACGCAGGGAGGTTTGATACCAATTAAACAATAACACTTTTCACAGAGTTGAAAAGCTAATGCTAGATGCCCAACATTTCTCAATGGAACAGTCAACATGACAGTGATTTAGTGATAAAAGAGTTCTGATCAAATTCTGAACGCTAAAAGCACCTTTCATTAAGACTATCAAGATGGATCGTGCAGCTCAATAACTACCATACAATTTTTAACCATTACTATTTATTCCGGCCAAGCTATGGGTTCCCTTCTGACATTTCTTATTAAGATGGTGCTTTTTTTTTGGGCTTCGTTTTGTTCGTTTTGTTTGCATAATCTTTTTAATGTTTCAATAATCAGGCATGCATCTGTTCTTTTACTTCAAACTTATTTCATTTGATTATCGCGTAATCTTAACTTTATTTCAAGCTATTCTTAGACGCCCATGGAACAGTAAATGTAACCAGAAATAGCTGCCGAACATTTTTGACAGGTCACATGGTACAGTAGGGCTTCTCTCAGTTTAGTGATAAAAGAGTTCGATCTCGAAGCTGCCCTATTAAGAACATCCCTTGTTCATCGTTGTCACAACGGTTCATAAGGACTACCATAAAATGCAAAAACATTACTCCTTTCTATTCCGGAAAATCGGCCCAGCAGAGACGCACCGAGATGGCAAGAGCGTGCAAACTGCAAAATTCCAGCACAATTCTTTCAATTTACCAATTAGAAATGTGACACTCACATATGCTATGGCTACTGACAGTATTGCTGAGTAATAACCCGTCTGAGTTCTCTCCCTTGGAAAGTCTGCCCGAAACCTGGGCTTCTGCCTTGTCTCTGCCCTGTTTCCTTCATCCACAACGCTGGCCGCCCTCGAATACGTGAGCTATTCTTGCATTGGAGCCCATTTCCCTCGTTACCATGGCATATTCTTTGTTCCAACGTATGGGTTAAAATTTGATTATCAGGTGGCAAAGAAACAATACATATGCGAGCCAACAACATTTTTTGGGGCTTGAATCTGAGATAGGGACAACCAATGCCATCACAGCGTGACAGTCAAAACAGTTGTGAAGAGTGAAACAGTGGCAAGAGGCAAGTGACCAGGGAATGTTACTGATCTGTTATTCCTTCATGAAATTGATAGTCTACAACAGGCAAATGAAAAAAGATAACTGAGTAACCACGGCAACCATTATATCAATTGTGACACCTATATGTTACCTGTATTACTTATTCACCCAATATACCATTACACATGATATCAGCAGTCTGTACAGACTCTAGAGCAATTAAATGAGATTCGTTCGATTCACACCATAAACACTAACTGATACATCCGAGGTATATTATCGTACGACTGGTGAACAGTAATAAAGCAATTAATCGACAATCTGCAATGGTATGTTCCAGACTGGATATGCCCATATAGGCTTGTAGTCCCAGTAAACCTACTGACCAACAATGCCTGTGGCTTTTATGTAGGTTCCTTGATACTCATGACCATCATGACTTGATATGCTGTAACACTGATCATGATTTGATGAGTCATTACCCACAAGTTAACACCAACAAGAACTATCTAATTAAAATTTAAACATGTGCAAATAATACATGTGTATGAGTATTGATATGGACAACGCAATCAACACACATAACTACTAATAGAACTCAATCACAAATATACCACACATAAACTTTTAACAAGGTTGCCATACTTGTTACTTTACACACAGATGTACCAGGACTAATTAAGTACTCCATATGTATCACTATGAGTTTACCTGGCATGGACTATAGTACACCCCCACACCACTTGGGAAAACAACCACCTGACAGGGCTGGTATTATTCTGTAACCTACAGCAATACAAGGCAACAATCAGTTATACATCCACAATAAGTCATGGCTGACTACAGTACAAGTAAACACATTCTTACACAATTGGGAATTCTAACAGTACCCTAATAGACCCAAATGGATGTGCACTAATCATTCACCTGGACTCAACGAATGTGATCCGACCACCCAAATGTACTCAACGACATACAACCCATTAAAGAATTACATGTTTTAACAGATCAGGAACATTTTGTACATCCCAATGCAGTCTGAAAGAAAAGAAAATGTGTCTAACACAAACCCTATGAACGTTGACAATGTTATTATCTTTACGGGGAGAGAACTCACACAAAGTGCTTGGCGGTACTCGAACCTGGAACTGTCAAAATATCACCATTACTACATTTGCGTGACAGAGATGTACTCTAACTGCATCCGGGATGACCTAAATAATAATACTGACATGTTTCTGTAACAGTAATACTGAATAAAGCTAGAAAAACAAGTGTTATGTGCTAACCTGATCAGATGTCATCTGCTCACGCTGAAATCTGCGCGAAGAGTGACTTTCTTACATAACATGGCAAAAGAACGTCACTAAGGGGAGGTTACTCTAACTGACCCGTTACACATACCACTACCAATATTACCGTTTTAAGCAGTCCTGGTTACCTTCCAAAAATTTTAGAAGTCAGCAGATAATGCCACTGTGGAAATAAATGAGAGACAAAACTCATATTTTGTTTTCTTGATTTTTTTTAGCAGGAAACATATGTGACCCCATCAGACTCGTTGACTGTACCGCAAAACTAATGGAAGCTTATCGCACTAACAACTTAAGTAAGTCGATGAAAACGTTCGGACTGAAAATGGATGACCTCTTTTCTTCCATTTGTTTAATTGTCCTTCTCGAAATCGGTGGAAAAAGCACAGCATAGAGTAAGAGGAATAACTCCGCTGGTCGGCCCGCTGTCAGTGTAACGTGACTGGGTGAAGCGTCCTGTCTGGTGTCTTCGGCTTGAGGATCCAGAAAAGTAACACTACAAATATGTCGGCAATAGGTTCAGTCTGCGACAAGGAGACACCGTCTTTATATGACTGAAATGATGTTAAAAGTATTCTAAACCCCAATCAAGCAAAGAAAGAAACCTTGTTTATTGAAAAGCAAATTACAAGCCATCTTCCAGTCATTCAGAGTAAAGGAGAAAAAAAAACTTAACGCCTACAATGCAAATGAAGTGCAAACGCTACAGAAGGAAGGGTTTTCTGTTTTCCAAAATCGACAACTAGAGTGACTAACGCCCCTCTCTGTGGATCAGCTGTTCAACGCACAGTCTGTGAGCATCAAATTAAATTACCCCCCTGCCCTGATATAAACTGACACGAGACCAGATATTCCCAGTTACGTATGTCTATTTTCCAACTATCACATTGTCGTCGCTCCTCTTGTTTTGCTCTCTGGAGCCCGTCTTACAAAGCTGGAGCAAGGCTGCGACAGGGTGTAAGCCCGTCGGACGTGTAAGCTACTCCAGCTATGTAAGACGGTTCCCTGTTCTGTAGTCTTTTATGTTGAATTCTTCCCGAAAAATTTTAATCGTCAATCTACAATTATCTTAGAAATTATGTGAATGATTTCTGTTATGACATTTAATACTTTGGTCTGACTGGTCCTTCTTTGACTTTTTAGTGCAGTGTCATGAAAACTGTAGGTTTTTGTAGGGATAATTAAGTTTTCGTAAACATCTGTGGTTATGTTGTTTTTTTTTTCAGCCAACTACGACTGTGATTGCCCATTTCCTTGTGAAGACATTGTATTCGACACGACTCTCTCCTCGTCACCAAGCTTCCTCGGTTTACCCGAAAATGAAAGGTTGGACATTGTCGATAGACTAATAAAAACCAAAACTTACGCCAGTTAAAAACTGCAAAGAGATTTATGGCCCAGACGGCTATTGTTGAATGCTTATAACTGTAGCGGACATTTTTGTAGCGGAATTTCGATCGGTCGGTAAAATAATAAAGGTAAGCTGCCACCAAACAGTCAGTAGATTGCCTTCCAAGTTGAAATCTGTCAGTGTTAACTTCGGTGAAAAGGTTGTCCTGTATACACCCGGTTTCGTTGGTAGTCGTGGTTTCGCGGAATTTGATGTACTTCACTGTTTCTTTGGAGATGCCGTTACAAACAGGTTCGTTAATTCAAGAGTTGTTACATGTAAGGTGATACAACTCGAGAGGTTCATAGGAGAATAGATGTTGTATCAAATCAATCAATCACTTGAAGGTACCATAAGACACTCACAAAGTCTTGTTTCAAATTAAGCAAATAAAGCAACGGCTTATTACGTGTAGCATAAAATAATCCTCATCAGCTCGGTTATCAAAAATTTCTAAACATCCAGCGCTCCTGGTAAAAGTATTCCCTATATATATATAACTTAGTCCTTCTGCACTAAAACATCTACTGTGCCGTACCTAGTACCGCCAGTCCGTAAGCACTGAAGCTCGTGTAGCACGGTACTTGGTACCGCCAGTCCACGCGCGCTAAACTTGGTATGATATATTTACGGTACTGGTTTCTTGATAATTTAATCCAGGCTCTAAACTTTAACGGTCTTATGAATTCACACAAATAAAACCTAGATTTAAGGAAACTGAGTTATATGTTCTGATATTAAATAGTTTTGCTCTTTTGGCTGCACAACTGGCACTAAGTCAAGCTTAGTGAAAACATGGCCGCCATCGGTGGATCGCGAGTGTAAACATTCACTTTTAGAAATTGCTGTAGTCTAAACCACATCGAATTATAACTTTCAACCTGCTCAGAATATACCTCAGTATGTTTAGTAACAGTGCCAAAAAGAAAGTAGTAGTATTGAAAACTTACTTGGAAACTATGCTGGTTCCAAAAACTTGTGTACCGGAAGGGAGGATATATCATTCTGGTGATACACATGATTACAGAATTCTCAATCCTGATGGTACTTCATTTATTCTGGCTCGGAATACTCCTATTATCGGGGCACTGGCTGGTGCGATGTCCACGTTACTTGCCGTTATAGACTTCATTGATTTGCCAGCTAAGAAATGCTTAGAGTTTGTTAATATTACCATTTGGTGCAAGGCACTCCTATTCTTTAGATACTGGTTGGTGCGTAGTCCGAGATTGCTCTGACGTTGGGATTTGCATTAGACATGACGCTATCCCGCTATACCTCTAACTTGTGAAATGCTCGTCGAATTTCACTCAAAGACTCGAAAAGTCTCTGTTAGATCTGTATAGGCTTATGACTTAGTTTTTCCCATATTCCAGGAAAAATTTCGTAGAGGTGAATATTCACTTCGACAGATTGAGGATCGAATCGATGGAGCAAGTGGAGGATTATACCAGTGAGGACGTCTTCGGTAAGTTCGTCCACGAAAAATGAGCATTCCTGACGTTATATCCATTCGTGGACTTCCTGGTACTTTGGCTTCTCAGCGCAACTGAAATACGTATTTGACTAACCACACCGCATATACTAAAATGGTTCATGGTTTGGATACTGATTTTGTTAATCCGCTTGAAACATTCGTTACGCCTTTTCGTCATCATTGAAAACTGTTGACTGCTTCTTTTTGCATGAATGCGACATAGTTTTTCTTATACATTTTCTTAGTTCCTTGAGGGTTTGTGTTATTTGTCGTTTTTTGAAACCAGTCTTGCGATTATTGATCCTGAACGACATTTTGGTTGACGGCTGGTATACAAATGTCGGTTTCGACGCCCAGGTTTGGCTTCCTAATCAATTTTCCATGGCGAAAAATGCATGGATAAACCAAGCAAAACGAGTCACTTGGCAAATTACGGATACCCTGGCTGCATGGATAAATGAACAATTTTATAATCTAGAGTAATTATGTAAGTGAAGTTTTTTCCGTCTCTTCTGTCCCCTTCGTCACATTGCTGACAGAGGGACAAATGGCTTTCGTCAGAAGTACATGTACCCCGAACTTTGACCTCTGAGGTCCACACAGGGTGCTATTCACTTCGCCCTTTACCTCACAGCGGTCATCCATAAATATGGGCAAATCATCAGTAGGGCGTTAAACACTAATCAATCAAAGGAAATCAAATTGTGACCATATTTTCCAGCGTCCGTCGGAGGTCAGATGGGGCTGTTTCTCGGTGCCAGTATCATCACTCTTATTGAGATTGTGGAACTACTGATCAGATGTGCGGGTCGCTGGTTTCTCAGAGGCTTTAACAACGGGAGTCTAGTCGGTAGAGCCTGAGGCCATGGGACACAATGTGATGAATAAATCTAGTTCATCGTTAGCCGATCGTGCTGACGGAACGCATTATATCAGCAGCGTATATGTTGACGCGAATTGTTGTAGGCATTGACAGACTGAACCGCGTCAATTCCAGGCGATAGTTTGAATGTTGACATGAAATGCTGGAGGTACTGGCAGATTTGAGCTTTATCACTGACAGAGCGAGCCACTTCAACGATCAAAAATGCACATGCTGACATGCGTCAAAAGTGTATATATTGAGACAGATTAATGGAGGCAGTGAGTGAACCATTTCCGGTCTGATCGATAGCTCGCTGGACTGCTCTAGGCACTGGCACGCTGACCCACTCCATCGTTAACCTCATCTGAAAGTGTGTATGTTAACATTGGTTACTCAAGACGCTACTGGGCGATATTAACTCTGTAAGCAACAACTGTAAGCAACTACTCATGCTTATCTCTTGCGATGGATTGCTAGTTGAAGTTTAAGCAATAGTGTACATGTTGGCATCATCATGGTAGAATAAATTAAAGTGGCATTCTCACAGACTCCACAGAACAAAGAACAAAACTAGAACAGCGACGACAGTGCATGAAATAGCTGGCAAATGTTCACACATAAATTTGGGTGAAAACCGGCCTCTGGTCAGTTTACCTCAGTTAACATGTTCAGGTGAGTGCTGAAATAGCAACAGGGCAGCTTATGCCTCCCCAACCCTTTGGCTTAAGCAGAATTTGGTAAAAAAATACAGCAGGCCTAATATCAATTCCAGTTTCATAATAGCCCATAGTATCACAGTATTTCTTTATCTGATAGGTATTTTACGCCCAATTCAAGCATATTTCACTTATACGACGGCGGCGATCATTGTGGTGGGAGGGAAATATCATAATAATTTCATCTCTAACACGGTAAGAAATTTGTTAACATGGATTACTGGAGGCACTTTCTGAACGCTAAGAGGCATAGGACATACTTCAAAAATAAAATTAATTTCCCTGTTTTTGCCATAACTTTCTTATTTCCCTTAATACAATATTCTTCGTTTTCAGAGTTCCTTTTCTTGTATAGGTGTCTATTAAACTGTTTCCAAATATGATCAAACAATCTAATATAACTCAAACCAGCTGAAATCTCTGGCAGTAGAATCTTTATTGATAGTTATAAAGCGACTAAAATAATCCCAGTCAAAGCGTCTGATAGTACACTTCGTAAATACTAAGCTACGAAAATGTTCAACTCTGATTTGTGTACATGCTTCCCTAGCTTCAAAAGCCCTTTGTATATTAACTACAGCAGAAAATTTGCAATAACACAGGGAAGTTTCTAAGAATAAATAGTTATAAAAACAAACTTTGTTATTGTTTTACATACAGAGCATAATTCAAGGGCATGCACGTAAATGTTTCATTGCTTTCCAATTCGTTGCGATGCAATGAGCGATGTAGATCAGGAAATGTTTTTTCCTTTCAGAAGAGATCGGTCGATGTAGTATATAAGTATTCGCAGTGCACGGTATTGTATCCTTATTTCCAATGTCCCCATCAAATTACAGTTGTAACGGCGCAGGTCAGACGCACACACAGATGTAAATTCATCACGCAGGGCAATCCCTAGGCCCACAGTAAATACCCTGGTTTGAAGGGCCTCTATAAAAAAAGAACAGAAATTAGGCTTTTTCATTGCTGTTAGTTACTTACAAGATAGAGGCCGTTATATCTTGGAAAAAGAAAAGGCGGATGTTGAAGTAAATCACCGACCTTTGGCGTTAAACTGGAGAACGTGATATAAGTCTTTTTTATGGAAGTTAAGTGGAAAGAAGCGAACTTCATATAAGACTACATGGCTAGTTGTTGACACTAATTTCGGCCCCAACAACAGTAAAGACAGGGACATTTTGAAAATTCACTGACCTAGAATGGCAACGAACTTTCGATTTAGCAAATAAAACACAAGAATCTTATAGGTATTCGTCATTGACCAACTCCCAGACTGCATGGTATTAAAAGTGGACATAAATTCCAACGAGGGTAAACTTCATAAACTTTACTACTGCCGATATTTTCACTGAGTTCTCAAAGAGATTCGTAAAACAGTCCAGCAGTATCGAACTTGTTGGACTCAGAAGCTTTCTGACAACTGTTCTGTTTCTGTAGACTTCAGGCATGATGTCACAGATTCGTGTGCTTTTCTACTCCACGAAAACCTTAGAATGGAGGACATGATGGTAAGGACACGAATTAGTGATGTGATGTCTGAAAGAACTGGAAAAGTACCGAAGGGTCCCTCTAAAGGCGTATACATATCTCCCCATGAAGCATTTGTTAGATCCTGCGTGCTGTGCGATGATTTCATTCAACGTCACAAGTTACTACTACTGCTAGTTAAGACTAGTTTGCCAAGGGTATTCCATCAAACGTCTTCACTCTAAGTTTCTTAAATTTTACAAAGGGCACGCACCTCTTGTTGGGAAATGCGAACGGAATGTTAAGAATCTCAGAGACTCCGCTTTATAACTCTGCCTCATTCCGCTTAACCCGGAGATAGGGGTCGTATGTTAATCGTGTTGAGTGCGATCGCCATGTTGGATATTTGAACAATTGCAATCAAAGCGCATTTGGGATACATAGTTGATTATCGACGCCACATATCCTAAATGGTACATGACTTGGATACTGATTTTATTCATCAGTCTAGAACATTCATAACGTTTTTCGTCATCATTGAAAACTGTTTCTCTTTGCATGAAACTGTCCTGATTTTAGATTTATATATTTTGTTAGTTCTTTGGGGGGGGGGTTGTTTTATTTGTCGTTTTTGGAAACTGGTCTTGCGATTATTGACTAAAACGCCCATTTAGGTTGACGGCTAGTATACGAATATGGGCTTCGACGCCTAGATTCCAGTCTGTGTACACCGCAAGTTGAATAGCAATATAAGATGTATGTCTTCTTTCAACCGGAAATTTAAAATAGTGACCGCGCATGTCCAGGCAAACTTACTCGCAATTTCCTTTGAGGCACACCCGTGTTCTGATAGACAGAGCTCCCCTTCCACAGGTAGCTGAGCACCCGCTCCACGTGCCCCAGGCAGACCACAAATATGGCTCCGGTGTCGTTGTTGTGGTAGTCGTGGTGGGTTGAGTTATCACTGGGAAGGATATGCCTTCGAGACCTACCATGATTTATTACACAGATACAAATGAGTTAACGATTTAATGGAAAATCACTCCTAGCAGCGCCCATAAAGAGCAAAGATTACATGCAACGTATCGGTTGAATCCATTTATCCATTAAACATTGGAAAAAATGGAATATTATTAGCTGTCCTTTGAAATGATTGAGTTGTGGAGGAAGTCTGGACATTTAAATGTAGGCCCTTTAAAATTAGGGAAAAAAGAATAGGAATCTGTTAACTGTCCTTTACAATGATTGATTTATGACAGAAAACTTTCCTGTCTGTGAGCGAAAGTCTGTACATTTATATCATCTGTTTACTTTGTGGGCATGCTGGCTTCCTCTCCGGCTTTACGTGAGAAGGTGTGTCAACAACCTGCGCAAGGTCGTGGATTTCCCCCGGGCTCTGCCCAGTTTCCTCCCACCATAATGTTGCCCTCCCTCGTATAAGTGAAATATTCTTGAGCACGGCGTAGAACACAAATCAAATAAATAAATAAATACTTTGTGGAAAAAACACCTTCTAAGCCAGGTGTAATTTGACACCTTCATGGCTGAGACGCTGCGCGTTCTTTTCTCTACTTACGTGTACAACTTTGACCCGATTTTTCATACCCAGGGCAGCAATAAGATGATTCACGGATGCACGTGTTTTTCCTTTGTCTGAAATAAGTAACAAAATATTCCACATATAAACAAGTAGTGTTTCAAAAGTGCGAGTAAACAGATATGTAGGTCGATCGATCGCAGACATTGCAAATTTGCGCTTGTTTCATAAAATAATAATAATTATCACGAAAAGGCAAAACACCCACCCGCCCCCTCCTCTCACTCCCCTCCTCTCCCCTCACCCACCTCCTCTGAAGTTATATGGTAACATAGAGGAACGTCTGCTGACTCTCCCACAGTTAAAATGACGATGCCGGAGAGTTTTGACCAAAAATCGATCAACACAAATCCAATCCAAATATTGAATTAATACTATTATTTTAGAATAGCCCGTGAAATTATCTCTCGCAACGCAACAGGTTTGTGTGCTCATCTCTTACTGTTGAAAATCGACCGTAAAGTTCATTAAATTCAGAATCATATTGATTTAATAAATAATAGAGCTATAAGGCCGATATTTTCTGAAAGGCTATGATTTGGCGTGTTGTGGGTATATATAGAGAAAATTACATTTGCTTAGCGAATGTGGTTTTTTTTTGTTTTTTCTTTTACATCTCTGATTTCATTTATTTAGCCTTTTTGTGAAACACTACAGTGGGGAAACACGCCTTGGGGATCTAAAGGCACGGTAAGAATCTCGACAAATGATTAAACGGACTCACTGTGTGCAGTATCTATTCCCACAAAGCCCCCGGACGTTCACCGGACAGTTGTACTGTTCTGTTTTGAAACACAGCGGTTCAGTCAGGGCCGCGTCAACTGCGCAACCTCCGCACCTCTCTGCCAAATAAAAAAAAAATATATATATATACATATATGTATGTATGTGTGTATATATATATATATATATATATATATATATGTATGTATGTGTATATATATATATATATATGTATGTGTGTATATATATATATATATATATATATATATATATATATATATATACCAGGCCGTGGACAGGAAATTTGTAAATTTTCCTGATTTCACTGCTTAAGGCTCTTTGACTGAATTAAGCGGCTCAGTCGGTTAGCGCTCTAGCGCAGCACAATGACCTCCCGCCAATGCGGTCGCTGTGAGTTCAAGTCTGACTCATGCTTTCTTCCTCTCCGGCCGTACGTGGGAAGGTTTGCCAGCAACCTGTGGATGGTCGTGGGTTTTCCCCGGGCCCTGTCCGTTTTTCCTTCCACCATAATGCTGGCCGTCGTCGTACAAGTGAAATACTCTTGAGTACGGCGTAAAACACCAATCAAATGAATAAAATAAATGGTCAACAACATTCGTGTTCGGCAGTTTGTGTGGTCTAACGTTCCTTGAAGACCACTTGTCGTCCACCAATAGGGAGTGCATATCTGTACAGACAGTTCGTCAGTAATGTGCCAACGGTCTACGCCGGGCTCGCCGGTTTCCTCCACACATAACACTTAAATCCCTCGAACTTCATGCCGAACGCTCCAGACACGACGTTACATTTACAATGTCGCCTTACTGGAACGCCACACAGAACACAGCAGTCACGACAGCCGAACCTGTCATAGTAGACCAGGACACCGTGTCGACCATCGCAGCAAACTGACGTCACTTTGATCAGCTTTAGGGTAACTTTATAATACGCGAGTTTATAGTGAACTTCCGCTGTAGTAAAATCGTCGTGAAGAATTGGATTCTATCTTGGCCAATTATATACTATATTGTCATCAATGGCGTGACATCAGGTTTTGGCCTCTTAGAGCCTAACATACACAGAGTTTGGGACATCTGCATTCCTATTACTATTCATATAAAGCTGAGAACCCATTCTCTGAAAACGACCTTGAAGCAAACTATTTCCAAAAAAAAAAAAAATCATAAATGTGACGTCGATGATACCTACTGGGTTGAAACAGTGTTTAGAGACATTCTAAAAACTGATAACAAAACAAACTGACCCACCTTCTTGGACAGTGTTGGTCTTTGGCATGGTTTATATTTCAGGTTAGTGTTTTCTTTTGCAATAAACTAAAGTTGTTGATAAAATCATGCATCTGCAATATTTTTCAGCGTGGATTAGGATTTGCCACCGAATCCAACTATACATGCACGTAAGCCAACACGCAACACCAAGGTATGAAACAAATGACAAACAGTATTGACTTTGCGTAATGATTGAATGATTTATCGAGTGGTTGATGCTTAACGTTGTACTAAAAAAGGCATGATGACTAAGGGGGATGTGTAGTGCTAGCGGCTGGGAGTAAAACCCTCGCTTTTCGACAGGTATATTAGGAATTTCCCACGTGCAAGCTGGGTTGTTATTAGAATTTATGGACGCTCTGTCGCAACGTTATGACCCAGGAGGCTCTCATCTGTGAGTTCAAGTCCAGCACATGCTGACCCCCTCTCCAGCCGTGCAGGGGAATTAAGACCGGCAAGCCGCCTTCAGATGGTCGTGACTTTGCGTCGGGATCTGCACGGTTTCCTCCCAACATAAGGCTGACCGCCGTCATATAAGTGAAACATTCTTGAGCACGGCTTAAAACAACAACAAAACAAGTAAAATAAGTGAAAAAACTAATCACACATAAATAATTTCCACTAGCTTTAGAAAAGTTTCTTTGCAGTGTTTGTGGACATTCTATGTTGCAACTTTACCAGTTTTGTACGAAATGCTGAAGCCGGTGTAGTTAGCAGCTTTTGTGTGAAGCAACACCATGGCTTCTTCCCCGTGAGAGCGAATGACGTCAGTTGGCACTTTATCCCTGCAAAACCTGGGGAAGAAGAGCAAAGACATATTTGTCATTTCGCTGTGGATCCTCGAGAAGTCACATTAATTCACGCGTGATCACGTCAAATCATGTGAGATTCCTGTCTTCTGACGTGTTTATATTTTCCTTCTTACGTTTTATTTTTTGCAAAACTGACTGTTGTCGGTTCCTCTTGCGTCTGTGTTATTTCATATGTTTACTTTATTGGTCCTTAAAGCCGCGCTCAAGATTTCAACAGTTGAACGATGTGACTATGTGTATGGGTGGGCGAAACCGGAGTGCTGGGAGTAAACCAGCGACATTCGGCATTTATCTGACAGTTACCTCTTGACAACAGAGATAACTGGACTCGAACAAGCGACATCATAGATCATGGACCTCATAGTCGAGGCTATCCTGTGGATTAACAATCTGAGTCATCGATGATATCAGCAGATAATTTAAATACGATCTAAAGATGACTTTTATTACGTACACGTTACGACAGTACATGCTATCTATTAAAGAATTCTGGACACTGAATTTTCTTTCCTTTATTCTAACATCCTTGTATTTGCATTTGCCCGTTTACCTCTAAGGCTTACATTGGAATGGCCTTGTATTTGTATTTACTGCGTTTATCTGGGAATGTGGTGATGTCCTTCTATATTAATTGTCAGTTTAATTCCCAAGGCATTATGGGAATGTCACTGAGTTTGTAGTTGTCGGGAATGCTTTTAATTGTCAGTTTATTCACAAGGTCGGCGTGGGAATGCCATTGTTTCTGTTTTTGTCCAGTAAAGCTGACACAGAAATGTCCTTGTACTTGTATTTCTCCGTGCATCTGGGTCCTGAAAGTGTGACATGAGAATTTATATTTAAGGCGTTTATCGGGGACAGGAAGCTTGACGTAGAAGTGCCCTTGTATGTCTAATTGTAGGTTTATACGCAGATCTTGTACGGGTGACGTGGAAAGTCGCCCTATTCGCATACGTAGGGTCTGTATGAGTGAAGTGGGAATATCCTTGCATTTGTGTTTTTCCGTGTATCTGGATGTAAAGGGTGACGTGAAAATGTCCTTAAGTAAGTATTAATGGGGTTTACCTAGGGTGTGTACATGTGACGTAAGGATGTCTTTGTATTTATGAGATTTACGTATGTTGCTATAGTAGTTACTCGGGAATGTCTTTTCATTTGTTTCATGGGATTTAATTGTGGCTTATAAGCGTCACGTGTTTGTATTTATGCGGTTTACCGAGGTCCTGTAAGGGTGACGTGGGAATGTCCTTGTATTTATCTTTATTGGGTTTACCTGGGCCCTACAAGGGTAACATCCTTATGTCTGACCTCGACGTAAGCCCGACAGGTCAGTGGGTGATCCTCAACATGGAAGGCTCCCTTGAACTGAAGTCTAAGTCTTCGATTAGGGGGCGCCTGTAAGAATGATAAAATAAATGATTTATTGACTTCATTTAGGAGCCATTCCGCTTTAAGCTAATCGTATACGAAGCCTGCGACTGTTCTAATCGTAGCAGTAATGGTCTTATCAATAGAATGTTCAGATATAATCCTCACATCTATGCTACATCCTTATGTATTCAAAATAAGACTATGGATGCATTTTCCCAGCCTACAGCATTTCTACAATATACTGTATTTTTCCTGAAGTTTAATGTGTGAAAAGAAAGCTTCACAAATGCCTCATAATAATAAATGCCTCAAAATGATACCTGTCATGCCAACAATTAATTTTTTAATGAAAAGAAATTAATCAAACTTTTACATAGAACTCGTTAGTGGCCCACACTGTGGATAAATCAATCAGAATCATTAAAAATGTGTCACTTGAAAGAAGATAAACTTTAAGTTAAACACAGATCACGTACAATTTTTACCACCCCGATGCACAACACCTGCCTCTGTATTAGGAAAACAAAATTCTACCTGTTTTTACGGCATGTAAAAGGTTTCAGTGGAGAAGAACTCAAATCAAGAATGGACCCGGTTGCCATAACTATCAATGCTGTAACTTTCGTGTGTAACGAGCCAGAAACTTCTTCAATATTAATCCTTTCAAATATGTTGAAAAAAAAAAACATGATTGAGTCACACTGAGAAACAACATGGATTTACGACAAAAGGGTCAAGATACCTCATTACCTGTTTTTTTTTTTATTATTGGCGTTCTACGCCCAAGACATCCGTATTTCAATTAATCAACGAACTGTGGAGCGGAAAAAGGCCACAACCGCATTGCATTAACCAAACTTTGTTAACGTCACTTGCACATTCTTGCACATTAAGACCACCTTGACACATTTACCAAAGGCTGTTGGTTTTTAGAGCAACATTCTGCAAAGACTACACCCTGTGCTTTATAACGAGTTACAAATTGTGGTAATTTGCCCGTGTTAATAGATGTCAGATTACAACACCACTGTTAGACAGCAAAATAAGCTGACTCACTCTGATAATCCATGCGCAGTCCGCATTTCCGGGATAACCGTTGGGGTAACCGGGTGACTTCAGGGTCTTCTCTACTGCGCTGGCTACCAATTCCGTTTGACCACAATTGGCTGTGAATTGTATGCATATGGACGAATTCTTATTTCGTGGAATGTATCATTTTTTAACTTCTTAATTTGGAAGCCCAGCCCATGCTGGCTTCCTCTACGGCCGTGCGTGAGAAGGTCTTCCAGTAACTTACGGATGGTCGTGGGTTTCCCCCAGGATATGTCCGGTTTCCCTATTTTTGTCCGCCGTCGTATAAGTGAAACACTTGTGAGTACGGCGTAAACCACCAATCAAATAAATATGTAAATAAATCTTAATATAGGCTAATTTTAATGCAGTACATTTTTCAGTTTTTGAAGAAGTATCAAGAAAACATCTAGATTGCCTATATATGTACAGCCGAAATAAGTTATATTCCTTTCTAATAGCATAAGAGCCCTTATAATAGAGTCTTTCCGATATTATAACCTGACATATTTTGTATTGATAATTTAGGTGGGATACAAGCAATTCGTCTCACACTTTGCAAGTGTTATTTCATGTGGCAATGAAATCATCTACACATCTTGCTATAATCTTCCGATAAATTTAGTTTCTCGTAACTAAATTCTCCCCCCCCCCCAAAAAAAAAACACTTCGCCTTGGTTTTCCCGCATTATGTTATAGTCACGTAGGAGAATATATAAGACGAACTGATTTAAGGTCTTGTGAAAACTGCCTCGTAACATTGACCTCAACATTAAAGTATGACCCTACTACCACATAACAACACTTGTATTTAATTTTTATATAATTAACAACATTTGTAAGTATTGTTACCATTTCTTCCCGAGGATATCTCTGAACAAGATGGCGGCGCGAACCCATCTGGGCATTTACACTGGTTGCAGTTGTTCGGATCCCGGTAACCGCCGTTTTGACAGAAGTCCCATTCCAGGGAGTTAACTCCGCATTTAGCTGAAAGAAAGCAAACTCCATTTGTTACAAATAGGTAGCATTTTGACAAAAATTTCATTCCAGCCAGGCTACACTACATTTACCAGAAGGAAACCACATTCCATCCGTCACAGGAAATTGTAAAAAATGCCAATTTTAAAAAAAAAAAGCATAAATCTGAGAATGTCCAATTAAGTCCATTTTATATATTTATTTATTTGATTTGTGTTTTATCCCCTACTCAAGAATATTTCACTTATACAACGGCGGCATGCATTATGAGGTGAGGAAACCGGGCACAGCCCGGGAGAAACCCACTACCTGTAGATTGCTGGCAGACTTTACCACATATAGCAGGACAGGAAGCCAGTATGAGCTGGACTTGAACTCACAGCGACAACATTGGTGGGAGGCTCCTGGGTCATTGCGCTGCGCTTAGAGCGCTAACCCACTGACCCACGGAGGCCCCAGTCCAATTAAGGAATATGGCATTAGATGCGCCATTCATTAGAGGTAATTTAATTTTTTATCAAAATTACAGAGTGAAACATTATGTACGTATATCTTATCCCTTGGGCAGACAAAGACCATTGTGTATTTCTTGTAAGAGTTAAAAGAAAAGAACACATTCATACAACCTGTACCTTAATACAGCTTTACTAAGAGTGAAATAAAAAAACTCAAATTTCAGGCGGACTTGCTCGTTATTTGAGTTTTTTATAGTTAAACATTCAAGACTGAGAAGCCTTTTTAGGCCGCCATTTTAACAGATTCCTCACGTCATCGTGCTTAGCTTTGCAAAGAAGCTCTTCTGTCTTTGAAGGTAAAGAAAAAATCAAGTAGATAACGTAATGGAGGTCTTCAGTTGGAAACTCCAGCTCTAGTTCTGATGAAAATGTGAATGTAACTTCGGCTTACAAAGCTACCAGTTTGAAACGCCGAGGAGTGAGACAAAGAGCAGTAGTTCCACCAACGACGCATCAATCTCAAGGGAGTGGGAACCGGGATTTCTGGCTTTGACAGGGGCAATCTGTGAAAGGACAGGTTGCGCTCTCTGCCTTCAGGACATCGCAATTCAGACACATTTTGGCAGCCTATAGCCACGCATGTAGACATGATGTGGCCCTCTAGTACATCTCAAACTTCCTTCTTAGAGTTGGCTTTAACAGAACGTAAAATCCACAATTATTACGAAGTTTGAACATATTTAGCTGAGACTGGGAATGCACCTTAATTAAATGGTAGGAGTAAAACCTTAAGCACACTGACGTCACAATAAATATTCAAGAGGAGGAAAGGAGAATTTTCATTGGACAAGCCTGACATATGGCGGGACTTTCTATGTGCCCCGAATAGATGAATTTTGTAAAAATGACGATAGTTGAAACAGTTTGTCTCTTTTACGAAACCTTTAAAAACGTTAAAAAAATAGTATTCCGCACAGTTTGAATAGCTCTTTCATTTAAGGTGTAGGTTGTATAAATGTGTCCTTTTCTTTTAAAAAAACATTTTATACAACGTCCAGATACACGTAACAGTATATATAACAGCCCTCACCCTCGCATGCGTATATCGTGTTGATGAATTTCATATCGAAAAAGGACAAGGTCTCTCGCTGGCCAAGGACTTGTTCCATCAAGGGGTCTTTGTGGCTAATGGTCGGTAAACTATTCTTTGAAAATGCCTGAAAGCAACATCGAAAAAGTCTACACGCAAAGTTATGACATCCGTTGATGCTGGAAACAACAAATTGCAAGTACAATTCTTCTCCAGTGTTTATAGTTACAACCACAGTTTTACAATTTCCATGCTTTCGGGGACATCTGCAACTTTATTGCTACAGATTGTTCAAATTGGTTATTATGTATCTATCCACAAAGACTGTCTCCTTTTCATATTCAAACTGTGGTACTAAACTGTTGGGGTTCAAACCCGGCTCTGGGCAGCAATTTTGTAGATTATCCCGAATTCGCTGTTAGTGCGTGGCCTTGACGTCAGTAGCTAAGCTTCGTTGAAGACCACTTGTCCTCCATTAATATAGCATGCACAACGTGGAAAAAAGTTGTCAGTAACTAGCCAAAGGTCTGTGGTTTACTATGGGTATTCCCGTTTCCACCTATAAGTGAAAAATTCAGGGCGTCAAACAACAATCAGATAAGTACTTGATGTATAAATCTCATCTGACAGGTATGCAACTCTTTTCGCCTTGCACTAATCCACTTCAACGCATGGGGAAATATTCCAAAGCCAAGGGGAGACATTCACAATTGTGAACTTACATAGGCGGAGTAGTGCATGATGGAGGCGGGGTCGTACGGTATGCCCAGTGTTCTACTGTAGGTGAAGGTGCCCGAGCCGTTCACCAGATTTAAGAACACCTCCCCATCCCAGACGTTCTCGGTATTGATGTTCAGGTACAGGTCCCGGTCCGGGCGGGTATGCTCGTGGAACAGCCCTAGCACGTGCAGGATCTCGTGAAGAATGGGACCACGCTGTAAGTGGATAGACACCGATGCAAAAATGGACAGACACGGCAAAATATGGACGATTGTAGGAAATGGACATAACGAGTTTATGTAAACCATCTGCCGGGTTGGACATGCATAAATGAACTCATGTGTATACAAATGATTAGTGTATATTATACAAATGAACTCACGTTTATACAAAAATGGTTAGGCAAGAATGTACAAATGCGCACGGACCATTGTACACATGAACAGATACGACTGAAGATATGAATAATTATTATTGCACCATTATACAAAGACGACTGTAAAAAAACGGACACACACGAGAGACCCAATGGACAGAATTTCTCATCCACAAGGACATGCACAACTGTAGGAAATGTGCAGACACTACTCTACAGTTGAGCACACACGATTGTATACATTGACAAATACGATCTCTGCATTAGTTTTGTATATGGAATCCGTATCCTATTAGCACTTCCCCTTTTCGGAACGGGCGAATGAAATTCTGTGTATTTTAGGGTATGAAATATCTTTTTTCGCTGCCAGCCAGCCCTCTTGGTGTTCAGGCGCATGTTTGGTATGAAAATAATGGAAATTTTCTGAACTTTGCACAGGTATGAGGTTTACTGATGAAAGTGTGAAGTTTTTGGCGAGAGGACACAATGTATCACAATGAGGCGGCGAGTGAACTCCCCTTTGCGTTGCTGGGCACCGGCTTCTGAGAAGTTCGTGCAGAAATCCTCAGGGCCAATGGGGTCAAGTTGATGAGGCAGGAAGTGACGTCAGAAAACACAAAAACTCTGTCTCAGTGTTTGTTTCTGTTAACACTTGACACACGTGTATTCTCTTATATCTAACGTATGCATAGGGGCTTCCGTGGCTGAGGAGGATAGGGCGGTCAGATTCATCTCACCAGTGTGGTCGCTGTGAGTTCAAACCCAGCTCATGCTGTCTTCCTCTCCAGCCGTATGTGGGAAGGTCTACCAGCAGCCCGCGGAAGGGCGTGGGTTTCCCCGCTGTCACTGCCCGTTTTCCTCCTAACCATAATACTGATCGCCGTCGTATAATATTCTTGAGTAGGGTGTAAAACACCAATCATATAAATATATATATAATTAAATAACGTATAACATGATTGCATGGAGCGCCTAAAGCACCTATAATAATTTTATTGGCAAACGCTGATTACGGGTCTGCTGGAAGATATTAGTGATGAGGCTAAGTCCAAAAAGCCTACCTTTGTCCCATGCTTTCCAAAGGTCAAATGATTGCAGTGATGGAAAATGAGTTTAGCGAGATGCGCATGCACTTTATACAATGTGGAACACGAGTGTTTTACGAACCATCGGAAATATGGCATCACATTTCAAAGGTAATCGCCTTGAAATGAAGTAACTACCTGCAGTAACGTTATTGTCTTAACGGTAAAACTGGCAACAAAAACAGAACACTTAACGGGAAAACTGGCAACAAACACAGGACACTTACATCAGAGCAAGACTCCGCAATCGACATGTCTTGTCCGTTGTTACTCCTTCTCCCAGTGACAGCCCAGCATCTTTGTAGGACAAGAAAAACAGTAACAAATCGCTTTGATGCTATTTTTATGTGAAGCTAGAGTTCATTTCTCCAAACTGAACCACCTTCTCACAGGTAAAAGAGGCCGAATTTCATAGGTAACGTGCAATCATTTGACAACTAATACACTGTCGTCGCTGATGTGGTTTTACTCGGATTTTAGGTCGGATCATACCAAAGATTTAAAAAATGGCGCCTGTTGCTGCATCACTTGGCACTCAGCACCAAGAGGTTAAGAAACAGGACTGCCCGGCCCGGTGTCAGTATAATGTGACTGGCTAGGGTGTCGTGTCTGGTGTCTTCGGCATGATCTTCCCGTGGTGGTAGCAGTTTGGCGGCATGGACTTTCGGGCTCTTCAATTCACTAACCTGTAACTTGGTCAAAGCTGTACGCTACACAAACTTGTTCGCTTTGATCATTTCATCACCTAGTTTTTCGTGAATTATCAAGACCTTGTCAGGTTGTCTTTATTTTTCTTTTTACAATTATCAGAAAGAACTGTAAGCAGTTATTGTGAAAAGAAAAAGGGTCTTAAGTTTGGGAAAAACAGCCGAGTCCACCCTGACACCTGAGTCAAGTGATAGGAAAATGGCGGTTCGCGAACTTTCGATGGTACCCGAGTTAAGACTTCGGTTACATTTGTGTTAATCGCGATATTATGGTGTTATTATCCGGATGTACTGAGGTGGTATGAATTCAGCATTACTTTAACATCATGGAAAACCTGTCTTCGTTGTGTAAAGCCAGAGTCATTCATTCAGATGGCAATGTGGTAAAACAATGCCAAAAGAAGCCACGACAAAATCGGCGTGATTTTACCAGAAAGAACTTGTAGAAAGGGAGACTGTATACCAACTCACCGATCAGCGTTAACCACCCGGACATGAGGGCCAGTAAGTTTCGGGTTAGCAGGAAATTCCCGAAAATTCACGCACGTGTTATCCTGGACAAAATTAAAGCCTTTCCGTATTCTGGTTTTCATTGCGGAATCTGAAAATATAATTATAATTTACACAACACTCAAACTGACGGTGGTAAAATGTTCTACAGTAACATAACGCCGTGTCATGTGGGCTTAGGGCTTTAATTCTGCGGTGCCTTCTTGACCCTGGTGTCTGGATGCACATAAATAAAAAATAATTATTTTTTTTTCTCTTGCTGTTCTTTAGAGGCATATCCAAGAATTGGTCATTTATACGATGGCAACCATTTTTATGGCTAAAGGAAACCAACGTGCCCTGGGTACATCACCGACCTCCAGGACAGCTGTAAATTATTGATATAAATACATAATTAAAGAAGGACATAAATACATATATAAAATAACTGGATAACGGAAAAATAAATAATCAAAAACACATAAGCGCCGCTCAGTTTATTTATTTACTTGACTGGTCATTATGACGCACTCACGAATATTTCACTCATACCACGGCGCCCAGAAGAGCCAGTGAGAAATATCAGGATTTCCCTCCCTTCCATCTGCAGGTTGCTGGCAGACTCTTCCATGTGCGGCCATTAGGTAGCAAGCCTACGTGGCCTTGACCAATATTCACAACGGCCACATTGCCGAGAGGGTTCTAGGTCTTTGCCCTGCGCTACCTCGCTAACTTCCTCGGTAAGCCACGGAGGCCCCTAATTTACGTTTAACTCACCGTGTCCCGTAGGGGAAAATTGCCACCGAATTTCGCCTTCCCAATAAAACTGCTCGTATATGGATACGGCTCGTTTGAGTCTCGCTTTTCCTCCGCTCTCGCCGTTGTCTCCAGATCCTTCGTCCGAGACGCCGAACAACATGTCCACTGTTCCTTTGTCCATTACCATATCCCCTGGGAAATTATCCAATTCCTCGACATCGAACTCCACCTGCTATAACATACATGCATGATTATCCAATGTCTGGATGTTAATTTATTACATGACTGACTTATTTGGCTGTTTGGTGGTTAATGCCTCACATCGGTCATAACTATGGGTGGTGGACACTAGCCAGCTACATATTTATTCCATTACTGTCAAACCGTAAACACAGAGCACATAAACACCTATGATCTTTACTTCTAGCTTAAAACTCCCAGTCATATTATACTCACTCCGGGCCTCCTGGGAAGTTCTGTTTCCCTGCTCTAACCCGACTAGGGAAAACATCCTGAAGTTTGATGTAATCTGAGAAAGATGTGATTCACAGACCTGCTCTACTATCTAAAAAGTCTATGAAGGAAATCCTGATATTTCATCCTAATATATATGTAATAATACACACGTATAGATACAAGCCTTATCACGCATACTTCGTTCGTGTATGGAACAAAAATCTTTCACGTATTAATTGTTTTCATCTGTTTCTTGAGTAATTCTAGGCCAGTGAGGTTTAATAAATTACAATTAACATCAATGCATTTTTTAAATAATAATCCGTGATGCTTGCGGATGTGTTAGGTGCTACTAGTTCACCACTTATACAAACAGGCAGAATGATACCCTAACAGAGGTGAGCTGACGAGAGGCCGGATCTCACGGGTAACGTGTGACCATTTGCCTAATACCTCACTGCCGTGGCTACATCAGCGAGAAGTCGATTCCAGCTCGTGACTCCGATAGCCAAGAGCATGTTCTTTGGAAGGGGAAAATGGCACTTTAGGCTATGGAGTCAGTGATGGTTTCTATATGGTATTTAACATCACTGCAATATTTTTTACTTAATTCTCTTTTACCATGGTCCTAGGGGGGGGGTGCAAATTGTTACTTCTTAAACACATACACGAACAGTTAGAATAATACTCTAACAGAGGTAAACTGTCGAGAGGCCGGATTTCACCGGTGACGTGTGACCATTTGCCAACTATCACACTGTCGTCGCTGCTCTAGTTTTACTCTCTATGTGGTGGTCTTTTATGTTCGTTGTGTTCCTGTTAGTTTTGAGTAACTCGAGACCAGTGACGTGTAAAAAATCATTACATTTTTACCTAATTCCGCTCAAGCCATGCTTTTGAGACTTGTCAGTTGCTGCTATTTAACCCCATACATGAACAGTTAGAAAACAATCCTAACTGTGGTGAAGTGACGAGAGGCCAGATTTCACCGGTGATGTGTGACCATTTGCCAACTATCACACTGTCGTCGCTGCTTTGGTTTTACTCTCTATTCTCGCTGCGCTTTCTTCAATACCATTTGTGTACTTACGGGTTTTCTCCCCTGACGCCTGGCCGCTTGTACCTCCAGCATAGCCAGTTTACACCAGACGTACATCCGGTCCTCGAGCGTCTCGTGATGAAGTAATGGTGCCAGTTTTACCTGTGATATAGGAAATACTCCTTCAGCTGTTACATAACATGTCATCCTTCAGCTGTCAAGTTACAGATATTCCTCCGGCTGTCAGATAAATAATTATTCAGCTGTAGGGTAACATGCACATGTTTTCGTTGAGCCCTCGGTAACAGGCATTCGTTCAGCTGTCTGGTTACAGATGTTTCGTTCTTTTATCAGGTAGCAGTTGTTCGTTCTTCTGTCAGGTAACAGATATTCGCTCTTCTGTCAGGTAACAGGTACTTGTTCTTCTGTCAGGTAACAGGTATTCGTTCTGCTGTCAGATAACAGATATTCGTTCTTCTGTCATGCTACAGGTATTTATTCATCTGTCAGGTAACAGGTATTCGTTCTGCTGTCAGGTAAAAGGCATTTATTCTTCTCTGAGGCAACAGGTATTCATTCTTCTGTCAGGTAAAATGTATTCATTCTTCTGTCAGGTAACAGGTACCCGTTCTTCTCTCATGTAACAGGTATTCATCCTTCTATCAGTTAACAGATGTCCGTTTTTCTGTCACGTAACGGGTATTCGTTCATCTGTCAGGTAACAGGTAGGCTATTTATTGTTCCGTCAGGTAAGAGATATTCGCTCTTCTGTCTGGTAACAGTTGTTTGTTCTTCTGTCAGGTAGCAGGTATTCGTTCTTCTCTGAGGTAACAGGTAGGGTAAGGGTAGGGTATTCATTCTTCCGTCATCTACCAGATATTCATTTTTCCGCTATAAAAGAGATCTTCGTTCTTCTGTCAAGTAGCAGGTATTCGTTCTTCTATCAGGTAAGAGGTATTCGTTATTCTGTCGCGTAACAGGTACTTATTCTTCTATCTGGTAACAGGTGTTCGTTCTTCTCTGATGTAACAGGCATTCATTCTTCCGTCAAGTAACAAATATTCGTTCAGCTGTCAGGTAAACAACACTAGCTATGCTAGAATATAAATCTAGCCGCAAGCAGGGTGATTGGACTTTCTATTGGGAGCCTCCCCGAGTCCCAGGGACCCCCCCCCCCGCCCCTGCTGCAGCTAATTTTTGCTGCACATCAAGCCATATGGTGTTCGCGTATATTAATTTTTGCCAATTATCTATGTAGACAGACACCTGTTCACATTCAGAAAAAAAGCAATATATGTATGCATATATATGCAGAAAACATTCCCCAATTTTTGTGTGTGCACAGTAGCCAGGCCTGTTAGCTCAGTCGGGTTAGACAGCGGCTTCACTCTAAATATATGGAGGGTTTGCTAGCGAAAAATTCGGGTTTATCACTCCCTGTATTTCCAGTAAGTCGTGTCGCCACACTTCTGGGAATCTCTGCAACTTTCGACGTTTCGCTGGCAGAGAGACCCATCAGAGGTGCTGTCCAGACATTGCCGGTTTTACCTGACGCCAGGAGTCGTTACCTCATGGGGTGAAACCCGGATTACCACCCCATGGGGTAACTACTGTGGAAAAGGGCTAACAAACCAGACTTTTGCTTTTGCTTGGGGCTCAGGTTGGTGGTTCGATCCCAGGTATGGGATTTGTTTTTCTCTTCTTTTCATCAGGATATTTTCTTGGCACAACACTAAAGTAGAAGACTCACTTCTTAGTCGAGGTCTGGTTTACTAGACTGAATTAGATCATTTATTTTAGCTCTTTCGTATGTCTGGTCTTGTATGGTGTTGTAAAGTCTATGTAGAATATACACAGCTATACCCCCACCTGACCCCAAATGAGGTCACAATGAGTATATTGGATAAAGGTGATGGACACATCTTATAGCCTGTTTGCGAATACTACTACAAGTATATCGAACTCAGATATCCCACCTCTCTGTCAAAAACATTAAATGGCGGAAGGTTTTTCATGAGGGTCGCTCGAGCCTCTCCCCGTCCCTGCTGCAATAACTCGTCTTTCGTTTTCTTATCTAATGAAATCGAGTTATGTGCTGTGCCCGCTTGAATCTTCTGTTTCATTTCTTGGTATTTCTCGACTTCACTGAGTATTACTCGAAACTCGGACACACGCCGGCTTACAAACTTACCTACCCCACTGAGAAGGCCGCAGACTAAGACCGCGCGTTCCATGTCTATAGCGATGGGAGTCGCAATTATCGTGGACAACACTCCGATTCCCGTGACACCCAGACCCATGCATACAGTGAATAGCGTGGTATCAATACTATCAACAGCGTTGACTGCCCTATGGTATTTATTGTATAGAGCAGCTCTGGCATCGCTTGCGCTTTCCAATTCGTTTTTCAGAGTGCTAATATGCTGTAATCTATACTCGTGCGGATCTTCAGTCGGGAAAGCAGATGGATCTAATGCTGGATAAAGTTGCGCCATTTTTATGAAGACACCGTTAGAATGTTTAATTCTAAATCGGATATGAGTTTAGTCTTTATTCTCAACCGTTTCAACCGAATGTCGTGCTCTAGATTTATTCGATCCACACGCACCGTTGTGCCGCAGCGGCTTGGATATTATCTAACGTCGTGTCGACCTTATTAGATCTCGGAAGCATTTTGACAACGATCGTGACATTTTTACCGACATGCTCTCTCGGCCCATTTGATCCTCAAGCCAGGAAGGATGTGAAAAGGATCGGGAACTGGATTAGGACCCAATACAATATCCAGAATGATTATGGAATATGGGGGTAACATCTCAGTGGAAAATGAAGTGTTGCTGTCGAGGTAAGATGCTGCCTCTGAGACCTCCCGACGATTTCATCACATCAACTGGATCTCCCTGGGCCGTGTAAGAGAGGAAAGCCGTACCGCTATTAAAAACCTTTCGAACAACACCACCCGTTGCAGTTTGCACCAAAAGCTGGGTCACAGCCAGATCAATGTCACATTTGGGATCATCCGATTTAGCTAGACACCATCTCCATTGGGGGGATAAACCCAGGCTGAGTTTTTGGAGCGCATTCGGAGCTTCAACGTCCACATCAGCGAGCTCACTAAACTTCGATGGTTCTCCGGATCCCACCCACGGCACCTTCTTTCGTGAATAAACACCTTGCTGGAATTGGAAGGCGTAAATCCGTCCATTCAACCCTTCCCGCTCAAAACCATCAACATCTGCCAGATCCGATAAGGCTATGTCAGTGGAATTAGGGTACACTGAGTCCATCACGCCGGCTAATGTGTAAAGTTACGCTTAAGTACGATGTATTTATAGGTTGACCGCGATTATTTAATAGCTTTATAGTAGCCCCGACACGGGGCCAGCCTTCAGTCTTTTGTACTCTGGATTGGTAAATGCCACCGTTCTTCCGGAGTTTATGCATTCCTGGTATACCCCCGACTGCTCTCAGAAGAGTAAAGCCACTTGCCATACTACTAGCCATTGCGACGAAGTTTTCGGATGAGCTCCCCACGTTTCGGTGGACAAATACTTCTTTGCGAGGCATAAGTGTGGGTAGTTTGTTTCCTTCATTTATTCCATCCATGGGTTCTTCTACGTTTGAGAATCTCAGGATATCAGATAGATCTAACAGATTGATGCTGTCATTCCTTTTGCGCCCCAGCCGCACACGACCAGTAGCTTCACTCAGTTGTAGTTTAGCACCAAATGGCTGGAACACTTTATTGTTGAGGGTCCGGACGGTGTAATAGCCACTTGGACACGACTATCGACTTATCCTTAACCTGAAACGTACGTCGGCGCCAATATTTGCCTGCGGGTACAAGGTCATATCGAGTAGAGCGACCTCCTACTGGCCTTCTCCATTGTACAGACATGATTGGAGGATGACAGTGTCCCTCTTTTGAACATCGCTAAGTGTAACAAACTTATCACCTTCTGGAAAACACTACACCAAGCATCTCTTTTTTCCATTTCCACGTGAACTATCAAGTGCGCCGTATTCTGGAAGAGATTAAGAAGCCACTCCCACAAGACGATGCATGGAGACCGAGGGAACTCGCAGACACAGATTGGTGGCAAAAAAAGAAGTGGAAACCACAGGCTAGGTGCGGCTTATTATTATTATGTCACAAGGACAGATACATGAAATCGCATTACGGCTGCCATCCTAGCCCCATGTCGCTAGCCTCATTAAGTTGTTTTTCTTTCAAAGTAATGCGGTCGTTCAGTGCAGTCAGTCTAGCAATGTTGTTTGTGTTCTTCCCTCTGACGGACTGCAGTGTCTTATCAAGCCCCAGCATCACACGCAAGGGCAGTGGAGGATCACCATATGTGGTGAGATCCCCCTCTATCTGAGATTCCGTCAACATGATTGCCATTGACGCGACCGCTTGTGATGTTTCCTTCACCGCTTGTGCCGCATTCTCGGCGTCTTCACTTAGGTCATCCTTAGCTTACTGAAGAACTGTCACAGTTGTTGATGGCAGCTTGTCCCGCTTCCAGTCAACAAACCCAAGTTCATCCCTGATGAAACGCACCCCAAAACGCTTCTCTGTTATCGATTGCGTGAGTGGCTTGGCTGTACTTTTAATAGTTTAATATCAAAGCTGGGATAAGCCACAAGGCGTAGTCGATTATCGACTAGCTGGAAATCAGAACAATGTTCTCAGCGCAGCGTGGCTCGCCCCGTATTGTTCCTCAATGGCCTTATAATAGTCATCTACGCCTGTTCGTGCGATCTCACGCTCAAGTGATTGTGTATTACCCTCTCTTTGGCTGCAATTCGGCTGCTCCACTCTTGAAGAGAACGAGGTTTATTGCGTCCCTCCTCACCTCGTTCAGTAAATATTAAGATCATTTAGAGGGTCCAACCTCAAATCTGCCATCTTATCTTAAAGATATGATATAGACGCCTATTGAATCATAATATCTTCAGGTGTTTAATAAGCATTTCGTCAATACGGACGAAAGGCTAATCCTTACCGCCGCCTTAGTGCGATAATCAGTCGTCATCACAAATAATCCGCGTAGGATAGACCAAAACCACCAACTTATGGTTCGGTTCACCAATCTCGGCACCGATGAAGGCGCTATCCCAGGGACCTCGAGATTTGCTTTCACAATCTCCATGAATCCGACCGATGTCAACCTAACACTGGTCCAGAACCTCGGCTGTGCTGTGGTAAAGACCACCATAATAAAGATCAGCGATAACACTGTGCAGGCAATAGATGACAGTGACATCTTCCACTGCTACATGGACTTTTGGAAGAGAGCCCAGGAGAGACAGAATACCCACTCCCAGGGCATCGACACAAGCCGCAACAAGAATGTCAATCGAATCCGAGTCGGGGCTGAGAATAAAGACGAGACTGTAGACGAAGACGAAGCCGTTGCAGACGCCTATGTCAACCTCTACTGCGTCCCCCTCGACTCTTAGCTGCTGGAGACTCATATGTCATTCTACCAGTTGGTCCCGGGGGACAGGCTCGAATACGAGCTAAATTTCAACGACTACAGCCGCGTAATCCGGGCGCCAGAGGACGCCAATGTCAGCTACACTATCGATAACATCAGTGGCGAGTACAACATGGTCATCCAGCCCGAGCTTGCCCGGATGATCAGTAGCCAGTACGCCGACCACTTCGCAATATCGTACGACCGCGTCCACCGGCCGACCCAATTCAGACACAACAAGAGCGATTCCCTGTGGAATACTGTACGATCGCGTACTACGGCACCGCACAATCAGCCGGGACAAAAGCGATACCCCGTGGAACATCGACCTCAACGTATCCGACCACGGTATGAAAGGCATCTTGATGCTGTTCGAGGACCCAGCCGCGCCTTTCCAGCGGGACACCGAGGCTTTCCTCAACCCCAAAATTACCAAGGTGGAGGTGACAATTGAGGAGATCCCCAACCAGCTGTACGGCCTGCGCTCCTACCAGTAGTGGGATCAGGCAAAGAAGTTCTGCAAGCGGCATCCCGAGGTGGCTGGCGAACGTGTCCCTTGGCCACTTCTTAACCGCCAAGTACGCCCTGTGGCTTGACCTCAGCTCCACGGACAACGACCAGCAACGGCAGCAGGCGGCGCATCGAGGAAGCCAGTGAGAGGGGGGAGGGCATTGAAAAAGGCAGAGGCCGAAGGTTATTTGAACGTGTACCTCTACGTCGTCATGGATGCCCAGCTTGATATTGAAGATGGCAGGCATTCCAGCGAGGCCTGGTGACAGTATTGTCCCAAAGGACCCCCATTCATCTATCATCTGCGGGCAGACCGGGAAAACAGAGTTTGCTCTCGACCTGTTAGAGGGGCCCTTCCGCGGTGTGTTCCAGAAAATCGTGATTCTGTGCCCCACTGTGAACTATAACAAAGGTTATCAATCGCGCCGCTGGATCTGGGACAAAGCCGATATCTACGTTCTCAATCCGGGTGAGAGACTGCACGACTGGCTTGGAGCCCTCGGTGTTCCAAGGCGAGCGAACCCTATACATCATTGATGACTGCTCGGCCTCGTAGGCGCTGACCAAAAGGAAAGACATGCTCTCTGCACTGGCCTTCTCCGGCCGAGAAGCGCAGCAAAGCGTCTGGATGCTCACCGAGATATAGGAAAGATAGGAACTCGTTTGAAGAATGCCTCGAAGAAAATGATATAATCCTAACAAGAGAAGAACGCGCCGCGAGGAGTAAGCACATTGCAGAGACAAAACAGGCTAAGCTAATACTGAGTACTGACTAACCGACTAAGTACATCGTGCTATAGCATTGCCAAGCACTGCTAATCAGATGTTAAGCATTTTTAATCAATTTTCTAATAAACTTTGAACAATAGGATACTATACTACCATGGATTGCGATGAACTGATCGACGAGTTGGTATATGAAATACACGAGACCCCAGAGCCAGATGCAGGGGGTGCCAGTTCCTCATCCCAAACGCGGGGAACAGAAGACACGGATCGTGCCTCATGTCTGCAAAAACGAGACTGGCTAGCCGCGCTTGCTGCTGGTGGACGATGCAGACAGTACCTGGGAAGAGTTTACTCCGGAGAAAATAGACGGTATGGACGGCGAAGCAATTGAAAGACTCTATAACCGTTATGAGATGCGGCTTGGTGCGGCTGTTACGAAGACTCGCTGTCGTACCGCGCTGTCTATGTACTCGAGGTTGGCGGTATTGCTCCTACCAATTACTCCAGAAAATCTGCCAAATCTAATGGACGATCCGGAATCTGATCCATTTGTTGAACACACGCATATCAGCACCACATGCGATCTATACCACAGGCTCAGCATGTACTTAGCACCCCTTACAACAGCTTTGGCTAGCATGAAGCATCTTCCATTTGGACATGCATGCCCGAGAACAGAACATGACGACGATGTCAAACAGCCCAACAGCACCACCGGAGAGGGAGAATCCACCAAATAAGGCCCCCTCGGTTAAAGAGCGTCAAAAGAACCCCAATGTCGACGCGAGTACGCTCAGGTCACGGGGAAAACTCTTAGCCCCACAGGGTCCAAACATGTCCTAAGAGACTTTTATACACCGTCGTAGGGCCAAAAAGAACGCGAGATCGCCTTCATCCTCCTCGGGATGGGTATGACTGGGCTGGTCGCCTATAAACTCGCTGAGTAATCCGAAAAGGCACCCCTGGACTCTCGTAAGAGCTCCACGCCGTAATGGCAGACACGACATGAGTAGTCTGGCCCGAGTTATCTTTCCATGCCATTTGTAGATATGGCTTCGATATATATATATATATCACAGATGATGGGTTTGCCCGAAGAGCTACATTCTGCGAGGCTAGAGGCTGACTGACCCGGGAAGACTCCTGGTTCTCTGGCAATGGTACTGATGGATAGCGCACACAATTCGCTCGATCTCTAGCGGCAAGACGAAAAGACCGTAAAGCGTTTCGCAGCAAGGGTGCTGGAACCTCCGGGCGACAACCGGGCAGCTGCCTGAGCCTGTGGCTGCCGCCTGTTGTAGACTTATCAGACTGCTGGAATACCTTGCTTATGGTGCCTACTACCATGGCCGATCAGTCGTCTATTCGTCTATCGAAGATATACTATAGCCCCATGGGTTACAGGAGATTCATTGCTGCCATCAAAAAACTAGCTTCTGCTGCCAAGGTCTCTGAAGGCAGAGGTCGCGATTGGTTGAAAAAAACATTCCATTTGGCAGATTTTCCTACCATCCCAACGGTATATTCCACGGCCAAAATTTGATGTTGCTGCACCAAATGAGGTCCATCAAACTGACCCGTTCTTTCTACCACACGACAAGGCGAGCAAGCGCACCTACAAGTATGCCCTCACAGTGGTCGATGTCGCCAGCCGATTCAAAGCAGTTGAGCCTTTGGGCACAAAATAATCTAAAGAGGTTGCAGATGGCCAGGGCCGTATATATAAACGGGAGCTTCTGAATTGGCCTAAACTGCTCCAGGTATACCCTAGGCGCGAGTTCATGGGCACAGTCAACCAGCTGCTCGCGAAGCATGGGGTTTGCTTCACGCTTGAGAGTGAACATCCATCGGGACCAGGGATCGTTGAGCGGTTAAATCGGACCCTGGCCGAGCGACTGTTCGGGCACCAATACGCCCAAGACATGCGGCCCCCTTCTCGACGTTCTTCTGAGTGGGTGAAGCGGTTACCCGCAGTCGTGGCAGCTTTGAACGGAGAAGTGACTTGACCCACTGGGAAACGACGTTTTGAGGCCATCAAGACAAAAACGAAGGCCCTTCTCCAGGTTCCAGGCTGGCTTGTTGGCGTTCATTTCCAAAAGCTCTTCCTGTGGTTGGCGTTCGCTATCTGTGCAATCCCGGCGAGTTGGAGGGTGGTCGCCGTCGTGCGACTTATCCAGTGTGGTCCTTAGATGTGTGTCGGCTCGGACGGTCGGTAACTAAACCTGACGAGCCTGTGTTGTACTATCTGCCAGAGAGCCCGCAGCAGGGGTTTGTCCACGAGGAACTTCTCATGGTGCCCCTCGACACACAGCTTCCGCCGGGTGGGGTCCTCTGGCGTTGAGAACTGCGCATCCCCTTTTCCGGTTGCACTCGAGACAGGTTAACCTAATGTTGTCATTACTGTGTTTCCTGGAATTGTCCAACCGGTCCACACTGAACTGATGGGTACTCTTTGGTTGGTAAGCTCATAGGATCTTAATTTTTCACGCGGCACAGCGGTTATTTGACTGCTTCTTGAGATCCAGGATGTGATCGATCTTCAGGTTAAACCTGAGCCCCTTGACTAGGTCCTTGAGCTTCTAGGTCACCAATTTCCTCTGGACTGTTTTCCGGAGCTGGTGAACCTCGGAACCCTCCTCCGGGGGACACACTACCCTTTCAAGCTGGCTGAGATACTCCACTCTTGATACGGCAAGGTAAGCAAGGTTTGACCACTCGAGGAAATCGTAAATGATCCAGACTTTTTGGAGTTTTTGATGGTGAGACCCTGGCTCGAGTTACCTGTGAGGGCATAACCAAGGCGCCAGTCGTCGGCCTGGATATCCGCCCCTGCTGCCTCTATGCTGACATCGACGATGTCGTTGAGTACCAGCTCTTACCTGCGGTCCGTGTCCGGAACAGGGATTTGTATGTTTTGCTTCCGGCTGTCTTTTGGGTGGTACAGTAGGGGCACTGGGGCGTCTGGGAAGTGGATCTTGTGGCGCTGGAAGAGCAGCTCTTGTTTCGAGGTCAAGATGCGGTGGCCTGACTTCCACGTCTCAGCGAAGTTACCCCAACCAAGGCAGTTGGGGAACATCTTCTGGCACTGAATCTTGTCTGGCTGCAGGCGGATAGCTTTTCTGGGGATTTTGAGGGCCGGTTCTTTTGCCCTATGGTCTTCTTCCACCCACCCGTAGTAGCTAGCCTTCTGACACAGCCAGGTGTATGGCATCTCACCAGCATTCGGGGGTGGTTGACCCTGATCGCCACAGCAGATGGCTTGGCACCTTTGTTTTCGAGTCAATCGAGGAAGGTCTCTAGAAAAGGCCGGGGCACGGTGCATACCTCGTCCCAGATGATCACACGGAGGATGAACGTCTGGCCCATCCTTTCCGGGGTCCACTCAGTCTGACCACTCCAACGGACGAAGCTGTGATAGATCTGGGCCTTGACCTCTCTGGCACGCATCTCTTTGGCCAGACGGAGGGTTCTTTACCGCGCAAGAGCTCAATTGCTCGCGTCGTTTCTCCGCTCCCCCCACCGCCGTTTAGATAGCTCAATTGGTGTCTGGTCAGTGGGTCACCGTGACGTGATGCAGAAAAGTCTGGCATGTCTTTTTGCTCTCTGCGGCATTCGGGCTTGGCGAGGTAGGCTGCATGTTCTATGGGCATGTATATCCTTTCTCTCTTGGCTGGGGCAACTGGAGGAACACGCGTTATCCCTGTGAGACAATGGACACAACAGCCTTCATTGCAACCGCTGGCCTGGGGGGTCACATAGGCCTCAATGCCTTCGAGCCTGTGCAGTACTGCTTTCTTCACATAGATGGAATCGGTTACCACCCGGACAGATTCCTCGGGTTCGAACCTCGGAAGCATAGGAGGAGGCTGATGTAGGCATAAGCCAACATGGAGGCCCTGAGGTGGGTGTACTGGGGCTGTGAACCATCGTATTATATGAGGATATGGCCGAGGGGGCATTTCATTGGTGCTCGCACTAGGGTGCCACTTTGACGGACGTCTCCCACAAGGAAGTCAAGTTCACCATGGTTCCTCACCAGTCGTCGTGTCAGTTTTTTTCCTTCAGCCTTGCTGCCCTGCGTGAATTTGCCCATGATGTTGCACCCTTGATTACGGTCTTCAAGGATCCACATCTTGGTCTGTTTCTTACAGGTGGTGATTGTTTCACGCACTTTGAGGTAATTCATCCGGCCAGATTCTGTCAGGAAGGCAAGAAGCTGTGTTGGGGACCATCCTCCCGAAGCCTTGCCAAGTGAACCTTACAGAAACCACCAAGGCAGCTTTTACCGCAAAACTCTGTCGGGCTTAAGGTGAGCCACTTGCATGTGTTGTGTCCCTTGGGCATGTTGATTGCATTAGCGTATCAGTAATGGCCCGGGTAGCTAAATGGGGAGATCGGGTCGGCGGAGGTAGTGGGCCGTCCCTTATTGCCCTAATATATGTTGTGAATGTGAACGGGGGTCTGTCCACATAAATAATTGGCAAAAGTTTATGTACGCGAACACCATATGGGTTGATGTTCAGCAAAAATTAGCCTGAGCAGGGGCTGTGGGGCTCCCTGGGGAGGGGGGGCGGGGAGGCTCTCAATTAAAAAGTCCAATCACCCTCCCTGCTGCTAATCTGTTATTAAGTTGTTATTCAATAACAAATCAATAACAAATTTAACGCCTATTACGCATTTGTTTTATACAAATATGAGCAATTGTGCAATTGTTGACAAGTTGTTGAAAGGACCACCTTTGTTTCAGTAATACCCCAGGTATAAACCTATTTATATTCTTTCACTTTGGGTTAACCCCCAAACATTGTTTCTATAGGTATAAAAATGATACAGTATACATATTGATAAGTATAAAAATGCATTATCTAAAAAGCGATTCAAGCGATACTTTTACTTTCTTTGACAATAATAAATTTCTTTATTTTTAAGGCTGAAAAAAAATATAGTGAGTAATGGTTCGTTGATTTGACGTTAGTTCATGTGCACGCGAGATCGTGGATCTAGACGTGAACCCCTAGGCCTCTATTTAATACGTCAGAGATACACAGCAGCCGAAATCTAACAGAAAAGAGAACAAAATGTATGACAAAACAAGTTTACCCAAACATTAACACAATGCTTATTTACTATATTTATGTTATATTTACATGTATACCTGAGTGGCTGATATGTACTACGCAGGGTGGCAGTGATTCCCAGTAGCTAACAGTGGCTAATGCGTGAAGTGTTAAACGGCAAGCAATTACCGGCTGCAGTGGGATTACTAAACGGTACTGTGTGGCTGTTGTGCAGTAATGGAGGTGGTAATGGTAAACGGTAAACAATCACAGCTACAGGGGGATTACCTCACAGTACTGTGTGGTTTCTGGGTGGAGTGGTAAACGGCAAGCAATTACATGTAGATGACTCCCGAGGATGACCACACATTATCATGCTGCGTGTAGTGGAAAACAATCCCTGAGTTCAAAGGGATTATCACACGTTACTACCCGTATGCGGCTGCTACATGTATGAGTAATGGTAAACGGTAAACAATCACAATGTAGGAAGGAAGCATCTCACAGTGTCTGTGGCTAGGGCCCAATACCGGAGGTGACGGTGGTAAACGTTTGATAATCACAGGGTAGGCATACAGAAAAATTAATACCGTCCCTGTGTAAAGCGCGTGTCGGTACTAGTGCTGGTAAAAAAAACACACACACACACGGTAGAGAGAGTATACAGTACTGTGCTGCAGCTGTGAGATATCGGGGATGTGAGTAGGAAACGGTAAAGAATTACACAGGGCACAGGGATTGTGACACAGTGCTGTGCCTCTGCTGTACAAGATCGGAATATACGAAATTTCTGGATTTTGCTACAGATGTGCTCACGCAGTAAACAATACCTATATACACGTATAAGTGAAATGCATGCATGAGAAACCATTTGACACCGAGTTCAGCCACCGTATCAAAAATAATCATGTCAATGATTATGTTAATGAATATACGATGCCCTACGGCTCACTTGTATCTCAAACTGTGTGAACGACATTATCTGAGGCTGTTATAATACCTAGTCACAAGACACGAGTTGTTATAACAACAATGACTTTGATAATACTTAACCTGAAGGAAAAGAAAACTAAAGAACTGAGCGATTAGATTCCTATATAACAATGAATCAGAGGAAAACATTGTTCACATACATGTATATTTTTGTTAATTTTTCTGTTAATTTTTCATCATCTGAGTAAATATTATAATGAAATACTTAAGCTATATGGTTAATTTCTTAAGGCGGTGCAGGTGGAGACACACCAAATGACGTCACACTGCCGTCTTTCTTTCTGTGAAATCCACCAGTTTTTTTGTGCATTTTGTTTACGTCTTGGCTACATGTATCGGACAACTTTGACATACCGTGGACGTGTCTTATACCTTCCTCTTAGTGAGAAGAAGTAATATACAAAGGTGTTTTCTGATACAGTGGTCAAAGGTCTATCGTTTATTAACGGTAGCGGCACCACAAAGTTTTGAGAAATTCTACAGCAGCCACGTCTTCTAGACTGCTGTTTACATCACTTCAATGTTTTACGTAATTCCGCTTAAATCAAGTTGGCAACCTGCCGATGTTCGTGGAAATGCCTGCCAGCAACCTGCGGATGGTTGTGGGTTTCCGTCGGGCTCTGCCCGTTTTCCTCCCACCACAATGGTAGCCGTCGTCATATAAGTGAAATATTCTTGAGTACGGCGTAAAACACCAATCAAATAAATAAATAAATAAATAAAGGTGCTAAGGGATGTGCAAGTTGCAACTATCATGCCATGATCAGCTGGAGTGAAACACTAGGTGAGATAACGTCACCCGCTTGGTGTGGCCCAAAAATCACAATGTCGTCACTGCTTTGTTTTTACTTCTGCATGTTGCAGTCTTTTGTATCATGTGACAGGATCATAAGTTAAATATGATGACAAGTTTTTTTAATCTTTAGTAGCATGGAATTGCTCATAGACGACCTGGTGAGAAATGTATAACAAAGTAACTTGCTTTGAGTGTTTGTCTGGGCTTCATGTAATCATGGTGATTTCATTTCTATTTGAATTATATCTCTGTATCAAGCGGAGCCTCTCTGTGATCGATCGCGAAGGCATGTCCCCAACTCCACAGCTTTTGCGCAGCTTCCACAGTGACTACTCTGGTGGCCTGGACTTCGCTGATAGGTCTCTGGCGCCCTCAAAGTTTCAAACCTGTATGCCTCCTCTTTCACCCCTATAGGCAGCTTAGCTTCACATCACCTTGATATGACTTAACATTAAAACACAAATCATTACAACTAACAGAAATATAACTTGTCACATTGATTTCGTCCTGATGCGAACTTCGTCAACAACCAATTTATGCCATTTCCGTTTATTATCTTTTTTTTTAGAACTAGGACAAAAAACAAGGTGGTAATGTACAAATGTTATCCTGCAGATTGCCAACTTACCGCGTCCATTGTGGTTAAGGCAAGGCTTCTCTTGTTCAACACTTTTCCTCTGAGCTTCAGTTTGCTTCCTGGGGCACATGCCGAGAAATCTCTGGGTCTCCCCATCAAACGGTGAGCTGGCCGGAAATCTCCCGGATTAGCCCGGAACTCCGGGTTGAGGTCTTTCAGGACAAATGAAAACGAGGTAGATACCGCTAAGGTAGCCACCGCAGTGAAGAGCATCACGTATATCATTGTTGAAGGGCACAGTAGTATATGGATAAAAGACTGATTTTTCTTTCACTAGCTAGGCCAAACACTGAAAAACTATGAAATGTCGTATTTATATGTTACTTTTTCTCTCTCGGACACGAACTGATGACTGTTTATCAGAATTTAGTCTCACGTGCTTTGAACTCAAATGAGAACTGTAAACGAGAATGATATGAGTTCGACTCGAACTTACCCCTTGGGCTACTGTTTACATGCTATTATATATGCCTTTTTTTATTTTTCAAGTGCTTACTCATGCAAACCCTTGACTGATAAAGTCCTGAATATACATGCATTTGTCTTCGTGACCACGGCAAGGAGATGATTCGGGTCAATGAGCAGCGATATGAAATAATTATATAAAAACAAAGCGCATTATTTCGTAACATTGTAAAGTTTGCCCAAAAGGTTGGACAACGTTATGTTTACTTGCTCAAAGCATTTTTTCTAACAGCTATTACGACAGGGGAAATTGACATTTGACCGTAGTCTGTTGCCTAGCATGAAACGCAGCCATTATATCTGGGTTGTAGCATAATTGTTCCAAGGGCGAAGTAAGCTGCTAGGGCTGTTGAAACTTAAGTATATATATAAATTTATGACATAAAATGAAACTTACTCCGCCATAACACAATGGTCTGGAAATATTTCGCAGTGTTGTTCACACGTGTACATATTATATTTAAATATATAACATTACACGAGTGTGCTGTACGTATGTTAACACATGTTACAGTGACAGTCGAATTCAGAACACGTACGTCACAGTTTATAAATAACTGATATCCCCTGGCTCTCTGGGTGGTCAGTCTCTCATAAGCCTAAAAACATGGGCGCCTTCAGATCCCCGGTCTGCAGCACAATACTGTACACTTCAAACGAAGATAATTCAGCAACAAATTCATACAAATTGAAACAGGTTTCTGCATTCAGGAGAGAATTTTGTAATCTTTATAATGAATAGTGTCTCAGTCATGAGCTGTCTTTTACTTTAATACACATGGAAAAATCAACTGTCCCTGTGAAATTCTTAGAAACATTGCTGTCTAACTATTACGGTCAAGCCAAAATGAAACAGTTACGTAACGGACACAAATTTTAGTATATAACGGGAAAGCTTCCCTGAGGGCGAATGGCCGTGTTGTGTTGTTTTGCATGTAATTATTTTATTGATTCGTATAAAGCATATTATTTTGTCACGTTTGATATTTTGCATTTCCAGATTCTTTTCCCCACATTCAAACGTATGGATAGGGAGGAAATCAGCTTGCGCCGGACTTGAACCCACAGCGTTTTTGGAATCCCTATCACGAAGCTGTCTTGTACATAAGTAAAACTTAAGCATTGTCTTAAGACACCTGCCTTATCCTGCCCCTGATTCTCATGTGTTCTCACCACCACAAGTCTGCAATAACGCGACCGTGGCGATAAACCTCAATCGTCTATCTCAGTCCCTCTGTCGTCATACTGACCGTGCTGCATCACTGAAATGCTGAAGACACAAGCCATGGCGTCACTGATTGTCCTATGATGACACCGTGCCTACCTGTGTGCACCTTTATTCCGAACTCCCCCTGAGAACGTACCAAAACTACTACTTTCTTAAGGAGACTTGGGGGTTAAACTTTTAGCTTCCAGGCTGATGTCCTGACAACTTGATCAAGTTTGTCTTGAGGCCGAAAAGGTGAAAGTGAAGTTAAAACACGGAAATAATAAATAAACGACAGGCATAACATAACAGAAAAATAATTACCTTTCCCTCCTCTTTACAACATGCAGGGATGTGATGCCAAAAAACTGACCTCATCTTCAAGGAAAACAAATATAACATTACCGCGATATATATGATATATTTATATAGATACACATTGAAGGTAACTCATTCAGTTTGCAAGTAAATTGTTCTCCTAAGTCCTTCGCGCCACACACATAATTATAGTTTGATATCACCCATATAAATGATATGATGTACATGTAAACTGAAGACGATTACAATACGAATTGGAAAGCCCACAAGAACTGCAAGAAAGCTGTTACACGCCGCATTTATAAAACGTCAGTGTTGCCCCCCCCCCAAAAAAAAATTCATGAAAAATATCCCTTTGGTAACTTATGACATCATCTACGACGTATTATCGCTTTAAAGTAATACACCGTCTCTTTAAAAGGACAAATCGTCTGTAACGAGCAAATGATTCGTCACGCCCAGATAGTCACACAAAATTTGCCACATCATGCCACATAGCTAAACAGGCTTCCTGTCAAACATGACTTTTCATAATCTTAGGAATGACGACATTTATGATCAAAACAGGTTTAAATTAAAAACTCATTATTTAAATTCACGCACCTGTTCTTCTGCAAATATTCCTCGTATCCGGTTTTGAAACATGAATTTACTATATCTTTTACGAATTTATGTCAGTGGAATTATAAGTAAGTGATAGCCAGCCTTGGGCGTCGTACTTATTCAATGAACGTGATACCAGAGAGGATAAAACACCAGAGTGGGGTAGGGAATTGGCTTTATCTTAGTCACGAGCGTGTGACTGAATTCCTCCCTCGTTACGCATCATTCTAATTGCGCAGATTGATAAAAAAAGTAACTAACTAACTGATAAACTCGGACTGTTTTTCAGTTTTACCTTACCTTTACCTACCGCTCTAAGGCGTGGATTTATATCTTTGCTCTGTTTTAGAACACGTCGCCTGTTTGTGTATTGTTCGCAATGCTGTTTGGTAGTTTCAAAGCCATGCTGCTGGGGAGAGAAGGTGTAAATTGCTATAATTTATATTCATTTACCTGAACATTGAAAATAACACCATATCTGCGATAAACTGACAAGATATCATATTTCATCGGTAAAGTGTGACCATTTTCCATTCATCACACGGTCGTCGACGCTCTGGGTTTGCGCCCTGTGCTTTTGCCTTTTGTATTTTATCTCCATGTTGCTTAGGGACAGCAATTCCAAAGTGTAAGAATTGTCAAGGTTTCGATCTCGATTCTAACACCGTTATCAAACCAATGAAACAGAAAAGATTTAGATAATCCAACTTCTAAATGACAATCAAAGATGTTAAAAAGCCCACAAGGACCTGTGTAGTGCTGCATTTTGGGAAGAAATGAGGGCTTACTGTTTTGAAAGTTAATTATTGACCAAAATGAAACGGCATAGACAAAATGTATTTATAAAAATGGAATTGGTCATAATTTGCAATCATAATACAAAATAAGCTTAATTAAAATAGGATTAGCTTAATTATAGCCTAACTGATGACATCACAGAATTGTGAGTAATTTTAAACCAGTGCCGCCTTATATGTTGTATTTACATCACGGCATTTTTTTACTTACTTGTGCACAAGCCTCGATGCTAGAGGATGTGTAAATTGTAACTTATTAAACTTTTACATGAACAGACGGAAAAACACCTCACTGAGGTAAACTGACGAGATGCCGGATTTTACTGGTAACGTCATTTTATCTAATTCTGCTCGTGGCGCTCGAGGTGGCAGTGGGGGTAGGGACATGTAAGCTGTTGTTTTTAAACATTTACATATGAACAGTTAGAACACATACCGAACTGAGGTAACTGACAAGAGGTCAGGTTTCACCAGTTAGGTGTCACCAACTGTTTCCTAACTATCACGCTGTCATACCCGCTATGAGTTTGCTCTGGATGCCATAGTTCTTATTTATTTAAATATTTAAATATTTATTCATTTATTTATTTATTTGGCGTTTTACACCAAACTCAAGAATATTCCATTTATAGAACGGTGGGGGCAAGCTGGACTGTAGCCTTCTGTATCTCTAAGATTCACATATACGCACAGCAAAGAAAGTCTGGTCATGCCCACGTCAGAAAGCTGTCCCACTTAGGGAAATAAAAGAGTCCCTGCCATGACATATTTTAATAAACATCTCACTGTTGTTTTTATTCTCAGTTAGGATTATTTATTTGCTCTGTTTATTTGAAAGCTGTTTTACGCCGTACTCAAGAATATTTCACGTATACGACAGCGGCCAGCTGTTGTTTTAAAACATGAGAAAAGGCCAGGTTTCAAATGTTAGGTCTGACCAACTGTTTGCTATCACACTGTCATACCTGCTATGGGTTTGCTTTTATTTGGTGGCCAGGAGGAAACCGGGCAGAGCCCGGGGAAATCCACGACCATCCGCAGGTTGCTGGCAGACCTTCCCAGGTACGGAAGGAGAGGAAGCCGGCATGAGATGTACTTGAACTCACAGCGACCGCATTGGTAAAAGGCTTCTGGGTCATTTCGCTGGGAAGGCGCGCTAAACGACTGAGCCACGGAGGCCCCTAATTAGGGTTAGGATTTAAATACAATTAAAAACACATACAAACAACCGGTTCCTGGAGTTACATCTAGATTTTGCTTTTCTAGATTCTTCTCTACGCTCTTTGGTTGCTCTCGTTATGCCTTTCGCATTTTAGTTGCATCAGAGGTGCTGTGTGCAGCCGTACACAACAGAGGCCAGGAACGATTTAGAACTCATTTCAGAGCCTTGATGCATTGTTCCATCAGAATAGCCTCCCCTTGAATGTGTAAATCTCCAACATACATACATACATGTAACATCAGAGAGGCGACGATAATGGGGTTTTATTCCACCTGTTATTGCTAATCCTTAAATACACGTGTAGCAACAACTTCATGGCCTCTAGCACCTTGGCTGAAACAGTATGTCAGAAAATGCACGGATGTCAGCCACACCGTATTACATACCACAGGTCTAGAATCACCGCGAATGCCATTCAGAACATCGTCGTACCAGAAATATACTATATATATAGTGGTTTGAAACCACGTTCATTTTCCCATTTACCTAAAAACATTAGCTAGCCCGGCGAGTGGTCCAAAGATCAAAGCTATCACAACGTTGTAGCATATTTACCGGCGTAAATCAACGAGTCAGAATGCTAGAGTTGACTTGGAAGTTACTCTAGGGTCAAACGTGAGAATGATCCGTTAAATAGACCACAGCCTACTAAACCCTTAACCAATGAATCTTTGCATCCGTATCACGCGTGTTTCCTTTATTCATACACCCCTGGCAATTCTAACAGAAAGTTGTGAAAGAGTTCATATATTAACTATTTCTCACAATGGGATTGTGCAATGCATATAAAAAATAATAGGCCTATACAGCGTTATTACCAAGAAGGGTTACCAGAATGGATTTATTTATTTATTTGTTTGTTTTGTCTATTTAACGTTTGCTTGTTTATTTCTTTGATTGTTATATAAAGCAAAAGGTTTTCGTCAATGTGGCGAGAGGAGGTGGGGGGTGGGGGTGCAGGAGGTCAGACTTCAGACTTCAAGCCGCTACCAAATCAGCCAAAGCTGGATTTGAACCTTTGACCTCATGGGTCAGGAGTGAGTGGGCTGTGACCAGAAGGACGCTACGGGCGAATGCACAACGCTTTAGGCGAATCACCTTGTGTGTTTTGAATGAAAGAAAAGAAGCTTTCAAAGTAATCGCACTGTAAGTCCGTATACTTTAAAAGGCCTAAAATTTCGTCGGTAAAGTGTATCTTTAGAGGGAAATAAATGTGATAAATTATTACTTCTTTTGATGAAACTCAAATTTTTCCAGTAGGGTATCATCCAACCTTCCGAACAATCCTCAAACCAACTTTCTAAAATCAATAGAACTCTCAGAATGCGGGGAAAATAAGCAACAGTCATGGACGAAATTTTAGGTCATTTAGGGTAGTTGAAAGACACGCCATGGGAACTTATCAAAGGGGTAACAATTGAACGGAAATGCCTTCAGGCCTGGTATGAACAAAAGTAAGACATGACACTCGTTAATCCAGTTCTGACTGGTTTTGTGGCAGTTTTAAATCATAATGTTTGTAAGTTACATGTCAAAGGGCTGTAGTTTACCCCTGGCATCTCGTTTTCCACCGCCCATGAAACTGTCTAAGGGAACATTTGTCAGTAACGCGTGAAGCATTCCTGACCTTTGAAACTGGAAGAATAGATTTTTGAAATGTTAAACTTCAAAGGGGTGGGAGAAGTGAGCCACTATTATGTCAAACGGTTCAAAATAAGGAGCATTCGCTTGTGCTTTAAAATAAAAGTGGCGGTAACCTTTTTCTTTGATTCTTTAACATTTTTCATTCGGTGTTTTTTCGTTTTTGTTTTTTTCAGAATGGTATTTTTACCTATTTTATTTTTTTCGCTTGTCTCTGCCCTTTAGTTCTAAAGCATTTCACGATTTTTCCCGGCAACTTTCGTTTGTATGCTGTTCCTTTTTTCATTTTGAATTCTACGGGCTTTTAGGATACAATATCTGTGGTCAGTAGGCCGAAATTGGGTGATTTATTAATTTCTTTTATTGTTTATTTCTTGAGTTTTTAACGTCGTGCGAACGAACTCACCTGTACAGCTGCAGATATGTTGAAAGCAAGGTGCCCGGAGGACACCACTGCCCTTCGTCAAGTACACCAGAAAATGTCGTGACTTAATTTAAGCGTCAAATCCGATAATGGCTATAACAACCTATAACTTCTGTTCCCAATGGGATATGTTAGAAATAAAGTATGCAAATATATAAAAGAAAAGAGAAAAGTGGTCAACAGTTTTCAGTAATGCAGGAGATACAGTCGATTTTTTGACATGGAATTCAATTCAAAATTTAAACTCGTGGTTCCTGAATAAGTCTAGGTCAAAAACCAACGTAGGTCTCTCAGTCGGAGCTTTGATCGCAACCGTTCATAAAACAATCATATTGATGTATTAAGCAGCCCTGAGCAGAGAGGAATTAGATATGCAGGAGTGATCCTGAACGCTCTGTCTCTGTTTGCTAACAAGAGTGTTCTTGACTGTCAAGAGTTATCCATCCGCCCGGAACATTGAGTGGGTCTTTGCGCCATTATTGAAAACCTTTGACTGCCCCTCTATGTAAGATTTTTTTTTTTTTTGGTATTTCATATACTTCTTAGCTCCCCTGCGGTTTGTGTTATTTATCGTCTTTTAAACTGGTCTTGCGATTATTGACCAGCAAAGACCATTGGCATACAGATGTCGGTTTCAACGCCTAGGTTTAAAATTATGTTTGGAAGTTGATACATAGATACATTTAGTTACAGCAGTTTACGATGTAACAAATACCACCTTTAGTCTATGTTCTGTGTAGCACTCTTTAAGCTGTAATTTATATTATAAACAATAAACAAACAAAAAAAAAATAAAATACATATATATTCTTTAGATAAAAAGAAACAAAATAACGGTATTTTTATGACCGTCGTAATTGTGGGGCGCGAGCTGTCATAAATTTGATTTATTTATTTATTTGATTGGTGTTTTACGCCGTACTCAAGAATATTTCACTTATACGACGGCGGCCAGCATTATGATGGGAAGAAGTCTGTCAGAGCCCGGGGAAACCCACTGCCATCCGCAGGTTGCTGGCAGACCTTGCCACGTACGCGCTAACCGACTGAGCTTCACCTGTCATAAACGAGCTGTCGTAAAAAAATAAGGCGTTAATTACAACGCTTTCTTTTTGTTGCATCAAAGCATTTTCTCACCTTTCAAAAGAACCCTAGCAATGCCTGCTGGGTGAAAAAAGCACGTTTAATGTGCGAAACTCGCCCAGATGCGAGTTAAATTTGGGGATTCGTGCTCCTTCCTCAACTTTTCATTAAAAACACATACATTAACTTGTGAATGTCATGAACTTTCTTTTCAACATAACAGGGTGCTAAAACATTTTCATTACATCTAAAATTAAACTTGAAAAAACTATCTTTATTTACATAAAACTTAGAATTTTGAAATCCAAAACGTCAGATGAAACCTATATATACCCGGCGAGCCAATTTTAAGTTTCATTCAAGTTTTTTCAGTCTAGACAGAGGATCCACCTTAAAATGACCTTCAGCCAACGTGGACGAGTAGAAAGTTAGAAGACTCTCAGAAGACAGTTGCAAAAATTTAAACATCTACAAGAACAGCTGAAATGAAATCCTAAGTGAAATAAAATGACAGACGGCTGGGTTTCACCGATTGCTGGTGATCATTTCATGCGAACTATCATACCGTTTTGGCTGCTCCGGTTGTACACTCTGTATACTGTGGTGATTTATAGCTAGAATATCTTCCTTGTGTCACCGGAAACTGTCGATTGCCTGTCTGTGACATGTTACCACCTTTATTTACTATTCATATATTATTTTTCGTCTATTCTTCGGGAATTGGTGTTTCAGGTTATTTTGGAATTTTTTTCACCCATTACCGATTTTAATCGAATCTTTGTGGTTTACAAGTGGTTTACGACTGTCGGGTCAACTTGATGCTTATAGGTCCACCAGCAACCTGTGGACGGTCGTGGGTTTCCACCGGGCTCTGCCTGTTTCCTATCACCGTAATGCTGGCCGCCGTTGTATTAGTGAAATATTGTTGAGGGCGGCGTAAAAACACCAATCAAAATCAATAAATGAACAAATAAATTCATGCTTAAATTTATATTAAAATGCTTCAATAGGTGATTCGTTTGTCTTCAACTCTGATTTATTCTATGTATTTGAATGGTGTTTTACGTCATGCTCAAGAATATTTCACCTATACATTAACGTAAACACCGATAGCGACCAGTATATAGGTATGCTGCAACTCTATATGTCAGAAATACAACACATTTCGATCTACTCTACATGCGCAGGGCACCGGATTCCACCTGCTAACAATAAGACACTGTCGTCGCTGCTCTGGTTTTACCCTCAGAGTAATCTTTTGCAGTATAGCTTGTTTTCGGTTTCTAATACAAAGTGGGTCACTGTTGTAAACAGGTGAAGTCTCCAGGGGACACGATATGCCCTATAAACATCTGGCATAGACCCAAGCGGAATTAACGAGAGATATATTCTAACTCTCAACGCCTTGATCAAAAATCTTCATTTAAATGCCACGCTCAAGTCATTTAAGATGCACTAGTCCCAATTTCTCCTTCGCTCTGGATTTTTATTAGTCGATCATACTTGAACTTAACTTTAAATTACCTACCCGAGTTAACCGTGAAGAAATGAACGGATATGATGTCTGGTATAGCAAGAAAGTCCAAGCAACCGATATTGCGACCCCCTTAGTGCGCTATAGCAATAAATGTGAAGCATTTATTTATTGTACTGGTGTTTTACGCCGTCCTAAAGAGTATTTCACTTACACGACGGCGGCCAGCATTATGGTGCGAGGAAACCGGGCAGAGTCCGAGAAAGGCCCACGACCATCCGCAGATTGCTGGTGGATCTTCCCGCGTACTACTGGAGACGAAGACAGTGTGAGCTGGGTTTGAACTCACATTGTCCGCATTGGTGAAAGGTGCCTGGATCATTAAGCTGCACTAAGGCGTAAACCTTCTCCGTCATGGAGGCCTCGTCAGTGTGAGGTATCGCATGCTTATACCTGCAAGCCTGAAAAGGAGGATATAAACGATATGATCCTTTAAAAGTTTGAATACACAGAGCTGTGGCATAGTGAGAGAACCCGTGTACAAATCTCATGTCGTCTTAAGATGAAAGGCTGTACAGCTAGTACCCTGCTTGTGTTTAATTCCGCTTAATCCCGGGGTTAGTTCGTTTTATATGTATTATTTTGAATAAAACCATTGAAATGATTATATGTGAGTTACAACGAAGCAGCAAATTAAATGGATATTTTGAATAATGAAAACTGATACAGGAAATATCGCCCGTGGTCCCTATTCCTTCGTGTGACCAAGTAAATTATTTACAGTGAATAGACCCTGATCATCGTTGTTGAGACAGTACGCCCTTATATTTTACTGGCTAGTTTTGTTTTCTCACAAAAGGAGAAAAAGAAGTTTTATCCTGTGCAAAAGCCGCTCTCGCTTCCACTTTTCTGGGGAAATTCTCTCTTTCTGCATCATGCTTAAAGGAAGGTTTTATGAACCTGTGTTCCGAAGAAAACTAAACTGATAGGCCTAACAAAAATTGTCACTGCTTTCCTGCTGATATTCACCGTAAGTCAACAAAAAGTTCACAAGATTTACTCCATTGATTAAAAAAGAAACGTGGAAAACAGAAAGTGCCTGAACTAATAAATGTCCGGTAAATTTATGCTTGGTTTACTTGCTGATAACGTGTTAGTTTTGTATACCGTTCAAGAATATCTCACTAATCATAAACTGTCTTCATGTTCAGCTGACACTGACTTCCTGTCTCGCCTTGCGTGGGGAGATCTGCCAACAACCTGAGGATGGTGGTCTTTTTGCCCGGGCTCTGCACCACTTCCTCCAACCGTAATGCTGGCCGTCGTCGCATCTGTGAAATATTCTTGAGTACTGAAAGTCATAAACTGTAAAATATCCGAGTTTAACGTTAAACTACAATGAAATAAATGAATCAAATAAAAAATTAAGTTGCCATCCGATTGTATGGTAGTTGGTTAAATGGATGCAAGCACTTGGATTATTAAAAGTATATTAAATGAAATGAAAAATTAACAATGTAATACTGAGCACAAATCTTAAGCGTGTTGTGTGAACTTCAAGGGAAAGCTCGCCAGAAAAGGTAGATAGTACAAAAAAGTAACAAAACAATAGACAACTGTCACAAACAACATAAAACTAGCTATAAAATGATACCGCAGTCCCTGAAACCACAATACTTTAGACTGCAAATTGCTCATTATTCAATGCACTTATCTATCTGGACATTGTGAAATGCGGTAGGTCGGTTCATTCATGCCTTAAGCCACACGGACTTGTTTGTTATATACGGATGGACCCAGAATTCATAATGACTTTCTCAAGCCTGGTTGCAAAAGAATGAATGAAACCACAGCTAGGGGAAAAATACATTGGCTGAAAAAAGACAAAACGTTGTCCCTGAGGGGAGAAAGAAAGCTTCCCAGAGAATAAGTAATTAGGGTTTACCACAGTCAGTCCAGGATTCACTTAACCTTTGCCTTAATATCAGGACACCGGCTGTTTACAAACAAAGCTGTACACGGCGCATTAACTTTCTTATACACCTTACACAATTTGACGTACAGGACGTTGACAGATTTTATGAAATATTTAATAATATTAATGAAACTTCCTGATAAAAGCGGGCGAAACGCCAATTACACGCGCACGTGTGGCCTGATTGTTTTTAAAGGATTAAATTTGGTTGCCTTTAGTTTAGTTCATCTGAACTTTAGCGAAGTAGTTTTGTTTTGTCTCGCTGGGATCTCCGTCATGTTTTCTGTTTTTACTATTCACCATGTTATTAAAAAATTAAAAGGAAATAGGAAATACTATTTTTTATTTTTACTTTTCAAGGCTAACTATGGTTAAATGAATGATCATGGCTTCACGTCACATCGGCAATATCTGAACCATATCGTGACGAAGGCCAGTTATGTTGAACTTTGTTCCCTTAAGTAATTAAAATGCCTCTTCATGGCAATAGCTTTATCCCGCAGTTAAAAGGGAGCCATGGCAACCAGGTTGGAGTCGCGCAGCTTTAACCACATCCGATCCACCATGTCGAAACCTCACAGAAATCCAGAGTTGAAGCGTTGCACGAAAAGACACAATTCAATACAACGTTATAACGCACCTCTACAACATAAAGACTACCACCAGCGAATCTTGATGACACACGCTTAACGCAAGGTTTTCATGAACTCGAAATATTTACTATCTGCTACAAATAAAATTCTTGAATTATACAGATGCCATGAATGATATGAAATGTCCCTTTTTCATTGCTTTTGGCTCCTGTAAATTGAAAACAGAAGGTTATGTCATATACATCACAATTAATTAATGATTATTAATTAATTGATGATATATAACATTTAATAATACAAATCCATAGCTATTTGAGTGATCTGTTAAGAGATTTAAAAAGAAACTGTTCAATAGAACATTTCGTTCTTATATGAATTTCATTTATTTATCTATTTATTTAATGGACCTTTTACGCGTTACTCAGGAATATTTCACTTATATGACGGCCGCCAGTATTAGGGTGGGAGGAAACCCTTCAGTGTGCGGGTTAAACCCATGATAATTCGCATTTTCTGGCAAACCTTCCTCTATGTACGACCTCAAGGTAAGGAGGTAATACCGCGACGTGTCATATGGAAGACTTTAAAAACGGTATTTCTTGCTGCGATCAGCACTGAGAGATTAGAGCAAGGAAGCAGGACTGGTCGGCCCGGTGTCAATATAATGGGTGGGGTGTCATGTCTGGTGTCTTCGGCATGATGTTCCAGTAGTGGCAGGATTTTGTGTACAACAAGGCACAGTGTATATTCATCTTGAGGTCCCCTTACCGTTATATAACAGAAAAATTGTTGAGTTCGACGAACGGCTTTGGCGGTTCCCTGGATGAACTCGAATTTAACTCACAGTGACAGTATTGGTCAGAGACTGCTGGGTATTTGTACAGTGTACTGCACTAGCACGCTACGGGGGGGGGGGGGGGCTTGTAATGCGAAAAGATTGTGTAAAAGACGAATGAAAACGGCCAGCATAAAGGTGAACAAAGCCCCAGGGGAACAAAGCCTCATAGTAGTAAAAATGAAAAATCACACACATAACGTTTAAGTCGATATAAGCGGTTTGGCTTAAGAGTGTGTAATATATTTGCCTAGATTTTGCACTTGATTTCACAGGTGTCAGTCCACCGCCCCCGTAAAATCCGAATCACGGGTCAATTAACGAGGGCGACTGTCTGATCGATGTATTCAGGCACAACAAAAACAAAAAGCACAACAAAACGACAAATTATTCTCGAATCATCAATCAAATGAAGCAGATACATAGATGTTAGGGCACGTTATTTCGTGTTTATTTTTTTTTATCTCATGTTTTTTTTTCTTTCTTGTTTTCTTTTTTGTGCACAAAAACTTATCTCTAACCACTGACGCAGCAGAAATGCACTTGTTTATGTAGATAATAATGGGCTTATATATATATATATATATATATATATATATATATATATATATATATTGTACTCTCCATTGTACTCTCTAGTGTGTGCCTGCAGACATCATTGATCACCCAACCCCAATGATTCACCCAATAGCAACTTCTCGAGACTTTTCTCGTGTATTTGAGAAACATTTCTGCTAAAGCAGGTGGATGTTATCTTTAAAAAATCCGGACTTTTTTTACTGCTATATTGTTCTAGGCGTTCACATGGACATAGATACATATCCTGCCCTCGGCCAATAATATTGAGTCATGTTCTAAACAATTAACGGCAATCTTCGTTTAAGTGGAATATTCTTGAGTACCACGTAAAACATCAAACAAATAAATGTATACGTTATTTAAGGCCAGAGGCTATAGGCCCTAACACTTGCATAACACATCAGCGTGTCCTTAACCGCACAATCTTATATATTAGAGTATGATAGATATATGGTTACAGATCAGTGTTCCAGTCTGTGGAGTCCCTGGTTAGTTCGTCTTACATCTTGTTCGATGGAGTTCTCTTGCTTTCCAACAATGTGGCATACATACTGAGCGAAGGTTAAATAGGTTCTAACCTTACATAGGGGTTGATTAATTTGTTTTCCCTGTATGTGAAATGAATTCCATTTTCCCTTAATCAGTATCTAAGTCAAAACATATCAATTCTTAAGTGATAGTTTGTGGATGTTCAAGTATTAGACATCTCGCATTTATTAATTTAAAGTATGATTCATTGATCAGGTTTAACACCACGCGGTGATATTAGAGTTTTGATATTAGAGACATGCCGTGTTGGTGGCGCGGTGTAAAGATGTGCATTGGGCATTTTCTGTTTTCAAAACGTGAGTATCAGATATGATTTAAACTGTCATACATTGAAAAGAAAAACAAATACAACCGTCGAAATGGTCATTATCTTCACATTCTGAAATACAGGGACACACACGGAAAAAGTAAAATACTGAAATTTGTGTACCTTTCATTAAGTCATGCAAAAAGCATCAAGGCAGACGTAACATCTGTGAGTGGTTAAGACCTATTCTGGTGAGGACAATATGTTTCTGTGGTTGGTCCACTGATAAACCTGTTTTATAAGTCGAAATATTTTATTTCCACAGGTTGTTTATCCGTTTTTACGTTTTGTAAAAGTTTCGCTATTACTGATATTTGTAATAATTATTTATTTGCTTGGGGTTTTTGCCCTACACAAGAATGCTACGTCTATAAGACTGTCATCACATTGGGGTTAAACAGGATCTGTATCCATGTTGAAGCATGCCTTGAGATACAGCCTCGGCCTGTTTTTTTCTCAGCACGCACTGTTAAATATTATCTACAAAATTCACGGCGCTCAGATACAAGATTGATGCTTTGGTCTTTCAGATTTCTTTATCATTTCATTTCTTTATTAAAATTTATGAGTATCATACAGTGATCAACAAGATTTTACTTTTACAAGAGATCGAGTCGTATGAATCCACGGACCAATGCGCAAGATATAGGTGAAACCTTCTGGAAGAATGCGCATATCATGATTTCGTTAGGTTATTTTATTTATCTATTTTTTTATTTATTTACTTGAGTGGCCTTTTATGCCGTACTCAAGAATATTTCACATGTGACGGCTGCCACCATTAAGGTGGGAGGAGACAGAGAAGAGCACGCCGGAAACCAACGGACATCTGCAGGTTGCTCACAGGGCCTTCCCACATTCGGCCGTAGAGGGAGTCAGGGTGAGCTGGGCTTGAACTCACAGCGATCACATCGATGAGAGGCAATGTCGTTTTTAGGTACTTATTTGTATGCCTGAGGGTGTGACCGTTGTATTGTACACGTGTTAGTTAAGGACTGGTGTACAGGAACACTCTTAACACACTGATCAAGGATATCATGGAATGAAACAGCAAATATAGGACAGCTGTAATGATCCCTTAACCCCTCAAGCGTGAGAGGTCGCACGGTGCGACCAATGGGCTAATTTCAAGATCGAAAGATCAGGAAACCCGATAAAGTCTAAATAAAACTCTGATCTTCTTGAAGTTAATAAGGCAAGAAAATTGGCGCTGTGGCTGATTAAGTGGTTAGTTATTCGCATTTGGCACCTGGATAAATAAACAAAGATGTAAGTACTATTTCTAGCTAAATTCCGAATGAGATGATATTAATGCAGGCGCCAGTCTAAAGTATGCATAAACATGTATATGAGTGATGCGTTTATTTGGTATTATATTCATACAGATAAGATTTCATCTTAATTAACCCAGTTAGAAATGTTTATGTTCTCAAGGTTACAAAATTAACATGTTTAACTGCGAGAACAGGGCCATATTCTTCGAGGACACTTTTGACTTTTGTAAGCACTTAAAACTTCATATTAATCTGGTGACCTCCCTATGCAGTACTTTCTTGTGGTTTACCACCAGCTACGACCAATGAATTTGTGTGTTTCAAGTTATCTAGGAACAGAATTTAACGTCTTGGAAAGGGCATTTGTAGACTCCAATGCTCTCAAGACCCACGTGATCTTAGTGACAGCATTCGACATAAGACCCTTTCCATTGTAAAGATCTTTTGCCTTCTTTTATTTGTCTACCGAGAATATTCATCACGTCTTTCCGTCGTCATTGAAAGCTGTTGACTGCTTCTCTTCGTATGAATCCGTCCGACGCGTAGGTTCAACCAATATTTATTTATTTGATTGGAGTTTTACACCGTACTCAAGAACATTTCACTTATACGACGGCGGACAGCATTATGCTAGGAGGAAACCGGTCAGAGCACGGAGGGAAACTCACGACCATTCGCAAATTACTGGCAGATTTTGTCACCTATGACTGGAGAGGAAACCAGCATAGACTGTGCTTCGGCTCATAGCAACCACACAGGTGAAAGGTTGTCGAATCATTGTGCGGCGCTAACACGATAATCTCTCAACCACGGGAGCCCCTTTTACACTTATATCATTTTCTCTAACCGTATATCTGGTCGCCTTACATTTCATGAAAGCTTTCTCTCTGGAAAAAGACTGAGCATCTTTCAGCGAAACAAAACCTAAAATCCATATTTTTCTGTTGCGTACTATATCAAAGCCACGCCCCTGCATCCTACCATCTAAATTTGTTCTTTTTTATTTACATGTACAAAGTTAATGATCAAAAATAAGATGTGGACAAGATCAAGAGTTTATAGGGATGATAACATAAGTAGGAAATAAAATATTAATCTCCGGATCAGCTTATTTTAATAAGAAAAACCCTCGTCTTATTAGCGGTTCAGGATGACCCGATTGCGTTTTGCGTTGAGCAAATATCGCGAGTGACATGCAGGAACGTTGTGATGGCGCGGATTGTCCCGTTTTCAATGTCACCTATGCATGATGGAGCCCTACGTGCGTTCATACAAATAATAATACTCGTGCAGTTTATGCGTCTTTAATAATAAACACTCAGCTTCTTATCCCTGGAATATTAACAAAAAACGTGTCCCAATTTGCAATGCGCCTAATATATGTAACATTATCCAAATTAATGTTAGATTCAACATAACATTATGTTGTCTGAGTGACCCTAGAACAGATTATAGGACTGCAACATAATGCCATGTTATTGGCAGCATGATACTTTGTTATCAGGTTATTCTATGGGAATAATAGTCCGTCATATATAGCATATATATGTACAGGCAAGATTACCCGAGCAAAGCAGACTGCAAATTTGTGCAGCCAATGAAATGAGTTAGATAAAATGGTCTGCACCTAAACGGTTCTCCTTATTATTATGGGTTATGACTAATTAGATTTTTTTTGTCCTTCTTAAACACTTCTATGAACAGTTAGAGACCGTATTTCACCGATAGCGTGTGACCATTTGCCAATTACCAAACTGTTGTCGCTGCTCTGATTTTACTCTCTGCACTGTAGTCTGATTATGTCAGTTGCGAGCTTTCGCTGGCTTATCAATGTAAAACATCTGTCACCATCGCTGACTACTTCTAGCTGACATGTTTTCGGATTTGTTTCATATTTTTTCTCTCATTTCTTACATGCTGCTTTGGAAACAAGTCTTATGGGTTGCTTTGGAAAGTGGGAATTGTTGAGGAATAAACGATTTTGGATCGTCTCTTCACAGTTTACAAGGGGCATAAGAATGTCGGATTTGACTTCAAGCAGTTACTTGGAATCCACCTTTCGGCTCTTTTATTCGGCAGCGGCTTTACGTCAAGAGTGTACCGTACGTGAGCCGGTGGTATCCTGATACACCCATAAACATAAGAGCTGTCAGCTGTTAGTGGAAAATTCTTGAATATTAGGTGAAAAATTTACATAAACAAATAAATAAACAAAAATATCCCCCAAAATATAAAACAAGTTAAAGAAGAACTCAATAAATATACATAACTGAAATAAGCAAAGAACGAGCACAGGCTTATCACATAGGAGAGGTATTAATAGAAATCGGATTTATTTGTTTATTTATTTGATTGGTGTTTTACGCCGTACTGAAGAACATTTCACTTATACGACGGCGGTCAGCATTATGGTGGGAGGAAAAGGGACAGAGCCCGGAGAAACCCACCACCATCTGCAGGTTGCTGGCAAACCTTCCCACGTACGACCGGAAAGTAAGCCAACATGAGCTGGTCTTGAACTCACAGCGACCGCATTGGTGGGAAGTTTCGGGTTATCGCGCTGCGCTCGCTGGTTAACCGACTGAGCCACAGAGGCCCCATTTCTGATTGAAGACAAAAAATTAATTGCAGGAGTGAATGGAGGGGCAATATATGGAATAAACTTGTCGACCTTTAGGTGAAGCGCATGACATATGACCTCCATGTCACTAGCCCTCTAGGATTTAACCGTTACTTCCACATTTACATCAGATCTAGGAAGTATATTAGGGCATGGAGATAATTTTCCACACAAAGCGAGGCTTAATTAAGAAATTTGTTGAGGCGATAAGCCTGAGTGAGATTAGTCGATAAGCAAGAAAAAGAAAGCCTTGTTTCGAATGAATTGTTTATTGCACACTGTGCGAATACAGATTGCAATCTCTTCAGCGCTAGACAAGAGACTTCAGAAAGGTGTTGTAAATTAGAATTGAAGTCTCCCGCGAATCCACAAAAAAAGGCACCGGCCAGTAATTAGACGGTAATATTCCGACGCCGATCCGGTTGTAACTGGAGATTAATTTAAGGAAACCGCAAACTGACTGTCAGAAGATGTGATGTGAATAGAGAGAGCAACAGACCACCATAGGTTTGCCTTAACGACCCACTAAAACACTAGTGCAGAATAACTACCACCGTATGTAGAACGATCACTACTAAATTAAAGTTTTAGCTGGATTTACGTGTGGCAAGAAAATAGGCGCGTTTTTATACGACTTTCGGAACTGGTTTATGAGAGTGGATTTGCAATTAAACGAAACGATCGAAAAAAAAACCCTGTAGATCATCGCTCTTGATTTATTAACGTCGTTTACATACATACATACATGCATACTTAAATACATCATCCTTATGATCTCTTGTCTGGCGATTTACATATGTACCGCTAAAACCCGTTAGTCCAAAAACGCGAATGGGTCAAATAGTAACACTTTTAATTGAAATGGAGTTTATTCTGCGTGATTTATAAGCTATTAGGCAGACAAATTAGACAAAAAACTCTTGTTACGCCCATGTCTTAAATACTGCTGCATTCAGTTTGACCTACATACATGCCACGTGAGCAGAGAAAGGTGCACGCGGGAAGCTCTAAAATCAACGCGGAAATCCTGCAAAAAACGATGTTAAAATAGTACATTATGACTTACAGAGCTTAGGGGACAGAGGTTGGGGGACAGCTGGGATATAATCTACATTAAGTTTGCCAATAAACGGTCGATGTCAAATCAAGTAAAGTTTAATACTGCATGACAAAACTTTTTTTCACCTAGAGTACCTCAAGTGGAGTACGAGGTACACAACGGCTCACACTTTTCATGGCTAAAAAGCACCTGCGTTAAGCATGTCAATCACGCTGTATTTGCAGAGGCATTCAAAACGTTGGCAGAGAGGTAGGATGAGGGAACAGGGGTGGGGAGGTTTCAACGTATGCACATGTATGACGTAATGTAAGACGTCATGACAGCGGCGACATGTATAACACGGTAAGTAAGACACAGGGACAGGCATAGGAGCGGTTATCAAGATGGGCGCGACAGCTCCACTGTGGAAGAGTTGTCTACTGTCCCACGGCCATTGAAAACCGCACACAGCGTACATTAACTTGAATAAAATACTACCACAGTGTCAGTGTGATCATGGCCGAGTGGTCAAAATTCTAGGAGCGGTCAACCGCTGGAAGGTGTTTGCTCAAGCCTAGTTCCCAACAGGACACTCTTCCAAGTATAGGCGACAAGCAGACGATAGAGCTCGGTTGTGATCATTAAATTCAACGAAAACCAACACGAAGTGTCAGATATTCTCTCCACGGAATTAGTTCCATTTATTTTTAGAACACTCCAACGCTTTAGAAACATCGGATTCTACGGTGGTTTGTAAGAACATAGTTAGTCTCAATAATGTCACATCCATATTTTATTTATTTAAATAATTTGAGCAAAAGCTCTATCTGAGCATGGGTTTTGAGCGCACAATTGTCGCAGTTTGAGTGTGATGAGGGGCAGAAATTCGATGCGATCACTGGTCACAATATGGTCACAAGACACCACCAATCCAGAGAATCCCATGTTTTAAATGCATTTTACTCGATTTATAAACAAAATGAAGGAAAAAGAAAGACCTGAAACTATTTCCGGGGACAGTACGTAATGCTGCTTTATCGGTAGGTGTTTCCTTCGACTTTAACCTGAGCTTACATGAGCATTATGTTGCTTACAAAGGACTTCATTGTCTCTAATGATATAACGTCACACATTCTCTTCTAAGAAAAGCAGTTCGTGTTGATATTCTCGAAGACACGATTGTCGAAATGGTGCATGAATAGGTAAAAAAGCCAAGGTGTTAACGAAGTGTCTTCGTCAAGACACACCAATGCCGTGTTCGCCTTTTGCATGACTTGCAGCTGAATCTGTTTGTGTACATGTTGTAATTCAAACTTGTTAGGAAGCCGCGCTATCACCGCGCCCCACCCCACTTTAACTTTAACTGAATAAATAAAACTTCTCATTCAAACATGTTAGGCAGTTATTCCACCTTTAACCGAATAAACCACTACCAGGACTTGCCTAACACGTGTATCGTTAGACTTGCCTATCACGTGTATTTCTAGACTTGCCTAACACGTATTTCAGCGAACATTCATCCATAATACACATAATACAGGAACAAAGTCTGTCGTAGGTCTTAAAATAACATGTCGCTTCATTAGGACCCAGGCAAGCCCATCATGCCCCAAACAAATTCAGTATACAACAATCACATTCAATTTACCGCCTTGTAGGTACTGGCATTCCATGGCCATTGTTTCAAATTAAGATAATCAGCTTTAGATAATATAAAACACATTTTTCAAATTTTTTAAAGCTGATAGTGCGGCGTATCGTTCCCTGTGAGGATTTTAACTTCATCACGTTTTGATAAAACTAATTGTTTGCCTTTTTCGAACCGACGGTAATTCGTCAAAAATGAGAAAAATGTGAAATTACTGGTGTTGCTGTTGCCCTTTTTCTGACCACATATATCTTAAGATAATCTCGCAATGTTTAGTGTTCAGTCCTGTATATACCACATGTACGTGCGATTCGAAAGAAGTGACGATGTTATGAAGACTCTTCCAACAACCACGTATTAAAACTATCTCATGGAGACAATTTTTCTCTCGTTTGGTAATGAGTAGAGTTAATATTTTCAATCTTTTATCACATCTTCATCAGGCGCGGAACAAGGCGATGTTAGCAATGAGCAGTCGTTTTCATCAGTCTCGTCGCCCGTCGGTTGGACACGCTCCCGTAATCACTCGTGTCAGGCATTGTCTATCTAGTAACTTCTGAAAGGGTGTTTTTTTTTACTTGTTTGTTTTATACCCGTTTTTATTATCAGCTCATCATAGATATAAAAGGCCGTTCATACTAAAAACTGCTCATACATGAGAACGTGAAGGGTTAGCGAAGAGGTCTTGCTGTTCTAGCGCAACCTACGAGAGTTAAAGAACAAGCCCTCAAACGAGAACAGCTGAGAAAAGCGAGAGGACACAGTTCGTTGCCTTGCACAGGGTTCATCTCATCCCGTCATGGAAAGCGTTTCTGGTGCTAAACGGCTTTTCGCCGTCTTCGTGTTGCTTATGGCCTTTGCATCCATCGCCCCATCGTCATCTCTTAGAGACAGAGGCACGGAACTCCGGGCGATTTCGGCAAATTTCCGGGTGGTCCGGAGTGTAACGGGAAAATCTTGGGACTTTTCCCGCTGCGCTCCTGGATGCCGACTGAAGCTGGGTGGGAAAATCTTGAACAAAAGGAACCTCGTCTTGACCACTTTGGACGCCGTAAGTTTTCTTCGTTTCTTTCATTCCTTTATTTTAGTAAAAATTTTTATTTTAGCCCTGTCAAATAGCCCTAAATAGGTTACTCAATCGACCAATCGGAAAAATTTTTCACATCCTATCTTTCCACTCCGCAAGGGATCAGATTGCAAGAGTGCATCGTCTTTATGCAGAATATCGCAGGTTGTTTCTCTGGTTCATGTCTTACTAAAAAAAAAAAGTCACTAATTCCGCCATGGTCAGGTTTATCTGTGGCGGAAGAAACTGTGCAGATCCCAGGAGAAAACCCTACACCGCACCAGGCACACCGCGCCACTGTACTCACGACAAATCGCCTCACGTAAGGCCCTCATGTATTCATCGATGCCAAACTTTGAGCAACAATTTGTACAAAAAGTTAATTCACATTTTCTTGTTTACATACTTTCCATATTAGTTATCTTCTGCCAAAGCCCAGCCACACTAGATCGAAAAGGCTGTTCATTAATCATATTTTGTTTAATTTCGTACATGAGCTCTATGCCACAAGCAGATTAAGTACGAGATTGTGGAATTGGAACAAAACGCTCACGGAGGCTGTATTGTTAAGTGACTCTTCGAAAGTCCGGATTTGTAACACACACCGAAAATCACACTGTCATTGCAATTTGACTCATTTGGTCGCACATGTATTCCTCTTTTCTCTTAAGCTTTTCTCATAAAATTACCAGACAGTGATGGGAATAAATACAATAAACTGCCAAAAGATATTTCACTTACAGTGTCCCTTACAGCCTTATGTAGAGACAGCTTGTATATAAAGCCTTTAAGTTTTGATGCTCTCTTACCCCATGCGTGTATACTGAGAACTTACATTTCAAGACATCAAGATCTGCTGACTCCTTACCACTCAAATCTGCTACTTCAGTGGGTGCAACATAACATTAGGCCATTGCATATCCGGAAAGAGTCTCGCCGAATAGAAGGCAGAAGAACTTAAACGCCGGGGTGTTGGTGGTGGGGCATTTTGAGTCTGGTAGCTGCGCGTGGGTGTCGTATGTGGTTTTACCGAGTCCTGTCTGGTGTCAGTGAGTAAGGGTGTCTTGTCTAGCGACATGTCATTGAGTGGTGTGTCTTGTCAGTTGTCGTCAACGTTCTAGATTATTGAGGCAGCACTACGCATAAAAGAAGCAAATAAATCTCTATATCCTCTTCCGTATAGCATCAAACTAACAATTTTAATTCAAATATAGCATCCAGCACGTGCTTAATTTTAAAGGAAATTTCAACACACGCTTCACAAAGAAAGGTATTGTCTGTGTCAGTATCGTCTTTACTTCAACCCAGATGTCACTGCGATTAATCTGATTCTAGATTCATATCATCCTCGGGATGTGAAAGAAATATTTTTAAAGGCGACGCTACAGACCCATGCAAACAAACAAAAAGATGCCTATCACTTATCCAGCAATCCACTGTCGCCGCTGGAGCGAGATAACCTGTAGCGGCACGCTGAACCAGCCGAGCGCTCACGACATCCGTGCGGAAACGGCCGAACATTCAGGATATCCACTGGGAATCAACCGAACGCTGACCACCTCTGTCTGGAGTGTAAACGATACTCCTGCTTGCCTGAATTTGGAACAGCTCCTCAAACTGTGCATTTTTCAAGGCCATTGTTCTTTTTAAAAAGCCTGACAGCAAACTACCCTACACTAACAGGATCTGGGCCAGTTGTTCCCCAAACCACGTTAAAACCCCTAACGCTACGTGCGAGCCAAGTGAAATGTATGACTTTGATTCTAATGCAAATGCTGTTGTACGACGTTGTATCTCATCCTAAACGCAACGCTTCTGTCTAAGACCGCATGCATATGATGCGTTAGTTGTGGTTGCGACTGTGTATACAACGCAACAATTCCAGTAACTGCTACCAATAACGCAATGTTTGTCGTTACGATTGTCATTCTTTTAACGACTCTGTATAATGCAATAATTCTCATTGTAAGAACCGTAAATAGCACAACGATTCTGGTCAAGGTTGTATATAACGTAATGTTTGTGGTTACATGTACGACTGTGTACTGGACAACTGGTTTTCAGCAATGCTTTAGCAAAGTGCTCTTTACTTCATGTGAACGTACGGATGTTCGTGGGTTTCCGCCCGGATCCCTCGGCTCTTCCCGCTTTCCGTCCAGTATATTGCTTGCCACTGTCGTATAAGTGAAATATTCTTGAGCCTGCATATATACAAATTCAGAGAAACAAATTAATTGTAAGCGTATCTGAATCGTAGACAATGCGTCGTAAACACTAAAACATTGTATGTGTTACAATGAGCATCATCATCGTAGTATATACCCCTTGCTCTACTGTACTCCAGCCTGAAGTTTACGTGTCATTTTCATAGTGTGCATGTCAATATTATACAGAAAATCAGCCCGAGGTACGGTTTCCTCAATAGCCGCCTTGACGAAAGTGTGTTTTGGGGGCGTGTTGCGCAATGAGCGATTTGCTTAATTAATAAATGTCTCGCACGTTCGACTGTGGCTTTATGTATGTGCAGATGAAAGCAAACGAAACAGCCATGAGCCAGGAAATTCTGGCTAGATTTTAACATGAGACTTTTATTTGATGGCAGAAATTGCATATGAGCAAATCATATCGTGGTTAGTTTCCCGGAAGTACATGAGTATGATGCTGAAGATTTGCACAGACATTTTCTTCCCATGAATACATCTGAACCGAATATGACTCATTAAGAATTTCTCTCGTTCTCAACTTAGGGTTATCAAGTTTAAGTAAAAGTTAATGAAATAGACGGGAATCAAAAATTTGAAAATGGCGTTTTATTCTTCCCTTATATCCTCCACAAACTAGTAACAGAGCCTGTGATTGGCCAGTTTATAATGAAAGGAATATAACGCCCTATTCTTAAGGCTTGATTTCACGAGACATTTTGTCTCTTCAGCTTAGATGAACAATTCAAGCTCTACCTAGTGTTTGACGTGAAGTTTTGTTTAGAAACACTCTTAAATAGGACATTTGAAAGAAAGTACCAATTTAACGAACGTCAGAAGAAACCGGGTCCAGAAGTTTTTATTTAAATGAGGGTGGAAAAGTATACTTGGCCAAGGACACCAAAACTCATGGCCAGGGACATAGCTACTGACTTATACAGTTGTAACAAAATCAGCCAGGGCTGGATTCGAGCGAGCGAGCGATCTCTTCTTGGGCTGTAGTGAGTTTCGACCAACAGAAGGCAATAATTTGCTAGGCGAGGTTAAGGCTCAGCTATCATCACATTATGCCTGAGCAGAAATCTAATGGCCCACTTATCACCTTTGTAAATTACACACGTCTGTTCTAATACGCGCAGCAAAGCTCACTCTACACATGTTGCTGCATCGCTCTATATGTATACATGTAGACTTCAGCAATTAAATCAAGCATATCTCCAGCCAAGCGTTTCTGTGTTTCACATGAACCCAGTCAGCCACATCTGCTCTTAATCTGGTGCACGATATGATAATAGATATATATAGCAGTATTATCAAACCGTAAGTTAGTAGGACGTAAAACTCCAAACATATAGGTAGACTGTGTACTTCGCCCATTTTAAGAAGTTCTAATCTTGCCTTCCAGCAATGCAGCTTTTGTCTCAAATGTGCCAGCATAGTTTGCAGAATATCGGTGGCCCTCGTTTCCTTCGCCCATAATAAACTAGATGTCTTAGAATATGTCAAAAGGTCTTAAGTATGGCTACCAACAGTGAAAAATGTAGAAAACTAAGAGCTTTAATCTAACATGTGTGTGATGTATCATAGAATATATTAGACTCACTAAGTTAATCTCAGTGAACAAGTATAATTCTTTCTGTGTAATAGTCCATCTTATCGCCTTGATTTTATCTATCCAACCATGGGCTTCCATATCTCATCATTATGAGAAGTTCTTTCGCCAGATGGTTTGTAGCACGTAATGACATGGCCTTATTTCCGTACATGTAACAACTTACCCATATGAGTTCAACGCTCAATGCGTAATAGAACGTCGCCATGATTTATATAAGACCTGGATCGGAGCATAGATGTTTACTGGTTCTGAGCATACTTCTTACTGGACTTCAACATAGTCTTTTACTGGCTTATTGTTTTTACTCGTTTGCGGAAGACGTTTATTGCATCCATATGTGTGTCATCTGGCGATATATACCATGTGGTAATGAATTTACATTTGTGGAGTTGATAAGCTCTTGTACACGTGATATAGTTCTCACTTTTACAGAGTTAGCCGTCGTTCAGAATAAGGTCACTTTATGTATTTGAATATGTAATCAAATGTTTTCAATATTTTCAGCATTTTAGTACAACAATTATTCAGTTATAACACAGCACTCCCTATTTAACATCTTACATGATTTCGCTACAATTTGTACGACCATCAAAGCTGTGTACTTGTATAGTCGTAAGAGCACTCTCTTGAATATCTTGATTGCCCATGATTATTCTCGTCTTCTTTCAATACTTTGACTTGCGTGGACGGCATTTCATTAAACCTTATCCAGTCTCACACGCAGTCAGCCATGTCTGCCAATATCATATCCCTGAACTGCGGCCGCGAGTCAAGACATGCTTCGTTGGATACACATATCAACCATCTCTTATTAAAACTTTCGAAATAATCATGCCGTAATATATCCATACCTTTGCAGTAGATCTATCCCTAAAAAGCTGTCCTATATAGATAACATCATATACATGTGCGACAAAACGTGATGCTAACAGCTTGGAACAATCTGAAATCAAAACCACATTTCTGATGAAACCATTAAAATGTGACTCCACTACGTGTAGATAAAATATCTTTAAATTCAGAGAGAAAGTTTTCCGTTTGATTATTTTTTGGGCTTGAACTGAACGCCTGAGTTTTGTTCTTAGCAATGCCGTTTCATTTATTTATGTTTTTAATCTCATCACAATCAGTTAGGTTTCATGAAAGTTTTCTAAGTGAGATTTTGAACTTAACTTCCCAAATCAAGCTGAATTTTAAGCCAAGTGAGTTTCGAAAACTTGACCAAGTCACTTTATATATGTCACCTTGCCACTTAACCAGGTGTACTTTATATCTGTACAACATACGTGTCATGGCAGCTAAGGGATAACTTACCTATAAGTGCACTTCATATCTCCACAACACGCGCGTCATAGCAGCTAAGAAATAACTTAGCTAAGTGCTTTCTGTATCCGCACAACAGACGTTGTCATGGGTGCTATGGGATAACTTAACTGAGTGTTCTTTAGGGCAACATGCGTTTTCATGACTGCTAAGGGATAACTTAACTATGTGCATGGTATATCCGCACAACATACAATGCCATGGCAACTAAAGGATAAATTTACTATACGCGCTTCCTACAATGCTCAGAAAGACGTATTTTGGGACCAAAATAAACCCAAATTACAATAAACCAGTTTACGCCAGAAATAGTATAGACCTATGTGTACTCTGTTTGATTTTTCTTCAGACGATGTTTTTGCAATATTGCAAAAAGAATGCAAATGGCCCTTTTGCCCCTCTACCAAGAATAGCCCTCAGACGCCACTGAACGATACGCCAGTACATGCAGAGCTTATGACGTGAACATGTATCTCGAAAAATATACAAACTAATTTTTTTTCCTTTTTTGACATCAAAAGCTTATTTACCACCAGCTGGTCCACCCTTATCGGTGCGTAGTTTCGACAGCATGAACTCTCTTGTTTTTTGAGATGTTAAACAACAGCCTCGGGGCAGACAACTCGGGGATTACTGCAGGGGAGGTAACCATTACTGGAAGATCGGTAACCATTGAACCCTGCGCACTGACGTGGATGAAGTGAAAATTTGTGTACAGCCTTTATAATCGTAGGCGGAATGTTTTGTTGATGCTTTTTAAGACTTCATCTCGTTTTTACTTCCTAAAAAATAAACACCAAAGGAGTGGACGAAGGCATCGAAACCGACATACCGGATACCAGTCAACGACCAAAATGGGCACTCCGAGTTCATAATTTTAGACAACATTTATTTGATAGATGTTCAACGCAGCAAACTCCATTTCCTTCAGCTTGTCGTTTGGACCAAGACGACTGCTTACTTGCATATTTATTTATTTGTTGTTTTTATCTATTTATTCATTTTTTAGTTCAAGGCCGTGCTAAAGAATAGTTCACTTAGATGCCCAGGCTTACGGTTGGAGATATTAAACCCGAAGTAAATCATCATCTTTTGTCAGGTGTGCTTTCATGACAAACGAAATGAGCCAGCCGGATAAAAGTGTTGAAAGAAACAGAACAAAAAGTTCTAGATTTCATTTGCCCCTGGGGTAGGGGGTTGAGGCATAGGATATGTGTACAATTTGAACAGTGAAATGGGTCATTACCATCCGATTAATTATCGTTTCATTAAAAATGTGAAAACATGTTTACAGTTGTAAATGTACGTCTCTCGTGTGTTTCGAGCAAATTTGTTTCACTTGGAAGACAACTTAAGTACAATGGTCGCTAATGGGCGAACCTCTAAACATGGTGTCAACAAGGGCGTGTGTAGGGTAATGTTAACGTGGGTCAGGGATCACCGTGCGTCCTGAAAAATTAACCTAGTTTTCTGATGGATTTGTAATACTAAAAAACGAACAAGGATTGGTCGCTTTTGTTAAAAGGTTAACCGCAATTAATTATCTATTTCAGTGGTTCAGAGATTCGGTTGCAGTTTATGTAGTTTGTAGGCTTTTATTTGCCTGATCTCAATTTGCCTGGGTTTTAAGTAACACGTGACATGAGTATATTTAAAGAACACTTTTGGAGAACATTAGAAATACGGGCTGACAAAATCATTCCTGATGTCTTTTACGCCATATTGCTATAGTTATACCCGAGCGCAAAGACACTGGCTTCACGTTTTAGTGTACATAAAATTTATTAAATTTAACATTCAGATGACATCTTAAGTACGTTTTTGTTCCCTCCATTCATGAGAACAGAACTGTTTTCAAGAGGACAGAAATGCATGCAAATCTCTGCGATATCATCCACAGCGTTGTTGTTATGCATTGTTTCGATGCTTTCCTGTCTAAAATTTAATTAAGAGCCAGTTGGAGCGATATAATTAAACATACATGGGCAGTGACCTTCCAAAGGTTCACTGGGGTGAAAGAAAAGCGACATTATCGTAGTGGAGCCTGTTAGCTTCGGGGGTAATTGACCGTGATAACATCAAACTGAAGATTTGTTGATGCCTGTTCGCCTCCCGTCGTCTTAAAGAATGCTGTTGTTATAAAAGAAGACAATGATTGCCATACAATTTATGGAATTTCGACGCAAATGCAAAACGGATGTTTCGGCGTAGATAACGCAAAAATATGTCAAATGAATTAATTTAGAAAAGGCATTCTGCATGGTGACGGTTAAGTCGTTGTTTGTTTCTAGTTTTACCCGAGTTCAAAGCTTTTTTTATTTTTAAATTAACACCGATCATGAAGTATGTCAAAATTTGTCGACGTTTCACCGATCTAAATTGATTAAATTTTACAAGAGAAGAAAACTCCTCCAACAGGCAAGCTGCCTGTGACCTCTCACCTGTGACGTTGCAATATCTGTGAAATGACTCACCGGTTTTTGTACAGACGACTACCGAAAGTGGGACCTATTACTCGAAAAGCAAATAATTGCACATAACGTTTGAAATCAAGTTGGTCCATTCGAATAAACATTCGCAGTTAAAATCCTTCCTATGTACTAATCGCGTATTAATAGTGTATATGCCTATATAGGCATCGAAACAGACAGGGTAGGCGCGTTAGCCCAGCGTAATGACCCAGGAGTCTCCCACCAATGTGGTCGCAGTGAGCTCACGTCCAGCTCATGCTGGCTTCCTCTCCAGCAGTACATGGGAAGATCTGCCAGCAACCTGCGGATGGTCATGTGTTTCTTCCCGCCATAATGCTGGGCGCCGTTGTATGAGTGAAATAATCTTGAGAACAGCGTAAAACACCAGTCAAATGAATACATCGAAACAGACATTTCTATACCAGCTGTCAACCATAATGGGCGAGCAGGGTCAATAATCACTGGACTAATTTCAACAAAAATCACTAAGCAACTAAGAAAGTAATTACAGTAGGAAACTAGGACAGATTCAGGCAACGAAAAGCAGTGAACAGTTTTCAATGATCAAGGTACGACACAAAGAGTGTCCCAGCAGAATGAGTAAAGTCAGTATCCACACCTCGTACCACCTTAATTTTTTCCAGTGTAACAAGAAGATTATGAAATTACTTTGCAAGGTGAACTTTTCAGGGCGCGACTTATAATTTTATTCTGAACTTTTAGCAACACAAATTCATCGAATTGCATTTACCTTATTACTCGCTTTACTTATGATTAATAATAAATGTCCCCAGCCAGCCAAATCTTTGCCGAGATTGCACCAGAAAATTATAAGGAATCGTATTAAAATTGGCCTTTAACAGAATGCTTCATAAAAAAGCCCTTTGCTATATACTTCATATATGTTTTCTTAACTTAATATCTTGGTGCAAAATGATACCCTCCCATTGGCTCATTACTTAGTGACTCAATGTACATTGGTGTCTTAATCCTTCCTGAGTCATTAAATGTTTACTGCATAATACAACGCCTATCGGTGTCCATTTTATTGCTGAGTCATGACAGGATTACTACGGGACTCAATACACAACGGTATCCATTCATATCCTTCTTCAGCCATCAAAGGACTGCCAAATTGACTCAGTACGCAGTAGTGTCCACAGTTTTGCTGACTCATCAAACTACATGTCCCACTGAAACGTCAGCTCTCTCTCTGTGCAAGACCAGTTCGCGCTACGCTGACTGTGAGCCGATCAGCACTCTATTGTGATGGGAAAACCAGAACATTGCAGGAGATTAAATGCTTATAGTGCCTTGGGCAGTAATTACCGCGCATAATAAGTCACGATTAAGCCATAACCGCAAAGACAATAACAAATTTTAATAGAGATAAGAATCCTTTTCAGTCTAAAAAAGGACGTTGAAAAGATTATATGTGTTGTTTATTTTTATTTATTATTTCAGGCTACCCACGAAATTAAGGTCTGATAATCTTTCATCAAAATAAAACAAAAATAAGAGTTTATTTCAGAAGGCGTATTGTCTGATGGGTGACACACAGCTCGTGACTTTAATTCTTGATTTATGTACAAAAGATTGCCTCGGGCTTTTACGGACAAATTCAAGTATTTCCGTAATGTGATATGCCCACGTGCACTGTGAACAATTGAGCATTTGCAGTTTGTGCGCAAGCGCCTGGTTGACCTCGGGCTTTGGTACACGCGTTCCCGAAAGCTTTGATTAACTGACATATGGTCACTGATTATTACACCCCAAAAAATGCAGCGCAGTTTAATGATTAGAGACTTGTTTACATGTCCCTCTGGCAATGTGTATCGACCTCAGTGGTAATGAAGTCAACGTTTTAGAATCATTTTATTTAACTAACAATCGCTGACAGCGAACAAATTCTGTGGATGTAATTATCGAGTAAATATTAGCCTTTTTATTTCATTTGTCTTGGCTTTTCAGTACTAATCTGCACATCTTTTAGCTGTGAGTAAGCTGTGGGTGAATACAAACAAAATGATGGACAACGTCTTCAAACATTCTGTGCGCAAGTGGTATTCATGGTTTTCAAGCTATCTTTATAATCTTGGCCTAGGCGGTTGTCGCGCTAGCCCCGTGACCCAGGAACTTCTTTCCCAGTGCGGTCGCTGTGGGTCCAGCTCAGATAGGGGTGGGGATGGGGAGAGGGGGACCTTGCTTATGTAGGAACTTTCAAGCCCGTAAACCACATAAACGAGACAAGTAAAAAAAATCAGAATAAAACAAAACTTCGAGCGTATAGAACAAGACAAATGTAATGTCATGGAAAATTATAGATAGCGACTCTTTCTTTTTTATTATTTAAAAGACAATAGTGTCTTTTGGGGTCCGAAATTGACCAATCAATCGCGTCATGGTGCGATTCAAATGTCAAAGTAACGATCATTTGACGTGATTCAGCAGGGATTCTTTATACGAGAAAAAGACATGCCGTGGTATGTGAACACTTCGTCATCTCAACAAAGACATCAGAGTTTCGACTCTATTTTCTCTATACTAACTTAGCGTTAACTAGATCTAAAAGAATAGCAGTTCTCACTTAAGTTAGATCTGTTATAGGCACTCTCTGGACTGACTTGTCGCTATGTATATAAAACTAGATAAAGTAAGGAAGAGAGTAACTTTTCGATTCTATTTCAGGATGCTGTTTTAGGTGTCACCGAACTTGTCCCTTAGTCTAGTGAGCTGATCTCTATGAAAATCGACTAGGTGTGAAATGTTCCGTTGAAACGTTTAATTTCATCTATCAGAATGGTTGGAAGGCATGAATATACACATTACTCATCGATAAACACAGTATCATAGCTGACTCATCAATTTAGTTCGTACGTGACTCATTTCGGCTGACTAATCAGGGATGTTTTGCATACAAATGGAAGTTTAAACAAAAAGGAAAAGGTCTCGACTTAAACAGATAAGCAATAACTGTGTACAAAGCTGCGGATAAGTGCGTAGTTTTTTTTTTCATGGCTAAGGGGTATTTTGTACGTTTGACTATGAAAACAAAGGCATGAATTTACTCGGTGTTATGTATTCTTTATGATATGTTTAATGAGAACTGCTGCTAGCCTAATGCAGACGTGTGACAAAAATTTTATCTTAGCTTAAATCAAAAAAGCATCAATGCAAAAAAATCTAATTTAACATAGAGATAAAACGATAATGTTTTATCACCTTAAACCTTATCGAAATGTTAAAAGTTCAAAGCAAACTCATTTTTAAATCGTATATATAAGCAGTTGTGTAAGCAATATCGCTTTATAGCTGTGTGGTGAATATAAAAAAACCCTTGTCATGACGTCTGTTTCGTATTTGACCTCCACAAAGGTAATAATGAACTCAGCCTGAACTTGTTACCATTCAGCTTTCTTGTCTTCGTCAAACAAATACGACATCTGTGGCATATTTTCTCACGTTTACGCTTATATTTCTGTGGGTTTCTCTTTTCCTAAAGTTATGGATGTCTGAACTTCATTTTAATGTTGTTCTGATATAACCTCGTCTCGTGGTCAGCGTTGATTGGCCACTCAGGCAGGAAGTTTGCTTAAAATCTGTCTTCTTTCTAATGGTTAGCAGTTAATTTTCAGACCATTCTGATATATCTGTTTTTGGATACTCCCTTGTCATTTTTGTCCTCGTTGCGTTGGTGGCAATATATAAGCTGTCTACTGATATAGTGTGGCCGTCTAAGTGATCTCGCTTCACATCCGTTTGAGATCACTTGCCTCCATTCAATGTGTCATCCACACTGAGGTATATAGTGTGGCCGTCTAAGTGATCTCACATCACATTTATTTGAAATCACTTACATCGCAGCAATATGTCATACACACTGAATTCACTAGGTGAGTGAAAGTCTGTGCCTCACAAGTAGAAACGTTACTTGCCTGATGCCGTTGGTTTATTTCCAATACTCCAGTTCCTTCCTGCTAAAACATTCTCCTTTGCATGGCAAAAATTAACAGCTTTGCGGAAAGGTTTTAGCTGCAGCAAGTATCGTTATAAATCATTCTGTCTGTCTATTAGTTGGTAAAATTTTTGACGCCTTTGTTCGTTTATATATTCACAATAAAATCAGGTGTCATAATATGGGTTGGTATAAGGATAAAGTTGGAGAAATGAAGTGTAATTGACATGTTTCAATCCATAGAAAAAATCGAAAATCAGTAGAGAGAGTTACAGTAATGGTTAAAAGCGTAGTTTCTAGGATAGTTAGTGCACCTAATTTTCAGTAAATGGTTAAGATTTTCAACTTCTTTGGCCCAGGAGATACTCTCTTAACTCGAATGTAAACAAAGATTGCAAGTAGATACTTGCAGTGAATAAGGAAGTGTATTTGGTTCGTAGGGACTGAAGAACCGTCACAACAATATGTATGTGCCAACACAGCATTTTGAGTAATTCTTGACCAAGGACGTCTAGTATATTTCATTTAACATCACTACAATTTTTTACCTAATTCTGTTTAAGCCATGGTGCTGTGGGAGTGTAAGTTGTTACTTCTTGAACACCTACATGAACAGTTAGAATAAAACCCTAACACAGATAAATTGACAAGAGGCCGGATTTCACCGCTAACGTGTGACCATTTGCCAACTATCACACTGTCGTCGCTGCTCTGGTTTTACACTTTATACTGTAGTCTTATATATTTTAACATGTGTCCTTCGCTTGAGTAAGTACAGTAGGACACCGACATTTCGCTTAACGTTCCACGCAGCTATTGAAAAAATTTGTGGTCCTTTCTAAAAGAAGCATAAATGATGGCTGAGATTATACTAGGCTTATGTATGAAATAGGAACTCTTAAACTGAGAGTGAGTGTTGGCGTGTTGACTCATCATTTGTAATTAGTGACTGTAATTATGAGAATTTGTGACATCCACGACAATAAGGATGATACAGTTCTAAGGATGAAAAGTCACATCTAATGTCATAGTGGCGACGTTAAACCGTCGGCAGCGCCAAGGTGACGTTGACATATCGGTGTGCCTGTGGATTTTGACAGTAACGTTAAGGTTATACACGACAGCAAAGTTTTAGGAATGTTGGTCCGTAAGAAACTCTCAGACGAGTTAGAGACAAAAATTACAGAAAGAAGTATGTTAATTCCATGAGGCTCGTACCCTGTGTGAAGGTTGGATCTCTTACTTTGTCAGCTTCCCGCTGTTACTAAGACAATAAGCAGTTTGGGAAAGTTAACCATTTAACCATTTTTAATCGATTTCAGCACCTGAAATATTATGACTGAACCGAAATTTATGATATGTACATGAAAAAATCGTAATGTTTTTTGTCTTTCAAGGAAATTATTATTCACACAGCTGGCTAAATGTCGGTGGTTTATCCTGGATACTTTAATTAACTCAACACACAAACCTGACCGCCATCGTATAAGTCAAACATTCTTAGGAAAACCAGTGTTTATCTTCATCAAAATTCTTCCCTTGAACTAGGCAGCCAATCGAAAGTCCGAAAAGTTTCAGTGTTAGAAAATAGTTGAGAGGATAAGGGTACCAGTTAACCCCTGAAGCACAAACTATAATAGCATCTAAGAATAACATAAAAACTCCAGAGCAATTGTTGTTTTATTTTCGTTTAATGGCTGTCTGTGATGTGAAACCAGATTGACTGAGTTGATAACGAGTCTCCCGTACCCGAAACATGGGATTACATACCTTAACTGATCAACAGGCCAAACAGCAATTACAGAGTAACGCTAACTGAATATAAAACAATTAACGTTGTCTACTATACTCCACCACTTGTGTGTTTTCTTGTCTTGGTAGTCAGATAGCCACAAAGCGAACCCATTAGACAAAACATTTACACGACACATATTTATACGTATGTAATAATCGTTATGCAGAAAGCCTTGTCCAACTGGATGTAGACACATATGAAATAAATCCATTAGTGTAATAAGTAAATAGACGTTATATTTCTCTATCAAATTACATGTTTTGTTGTATTTGTTCATTGGCTAGGATATAAGAAAACACATACATGAATTAGTTAGCGTATTTTTAAGGGTGTCTGTATAGCCTTAAACAGAGATAAGCCGTGCAGTACGCCTTCTTGCTGCAGGAGTTCCAGCAGTCCGTCACTGTGAAACGTTTAGGGTCATTTATTTTACTTTTGTAACGCCATAACGGAAGGATTGTAGTAAACCACCGATGTTTGGCAAGTTACTGGCGAACTTTCGAGAAAAGTGGTCTTCGTTGAACGATAGACTGTATATACGTTCTCACGAGCGTCGTCAGCTACTCGTCGTCACGGAAACCAAAGGAAAAATGGGGCCGGGGGACCGTGGAGAACGCTTATATTCGTCCAACACGCAGGGCATAGACATTAATGACACCGTACCAGCTATATACGTGTTCGGGGCGCATATCATGCATTGATATCTATATCTAAATGTTTATCTAAAATACACATGCTAAGAAAATGTCGTTTTTCGTTGGAACATTTAATGCAAATACACAAAAAGGAGTAAGTTAGCGACCAGCTCGCCTGTTTATATCTCGTGTTTACTACTTAGATTAACACTTAACTTCCCGTGTTGTGGGAAAAAGTGTGTGTCGCCAGCAACATGATAAAAACAATAAAATATCGGCTGAAAGCATAGTTTTGTGATTATGGACGAAACACAGTATTGTAGGTTATTTTTGACAATCACATTCAGTACGGAGAACCGTGGTGATTTGCAGCTTTGCAGTCAAATTCAGATTTGGGTGTTGTCAGTATTGGGACTGTGGACGTCACGCACGAGCATTTGCCTAGTGCGGAAAGAAAACTTTTATAGTCATGATAGAGTGTTGTAGAAATGGCCTCCCATGTGTGCGTGTGATCTCCCAAACCTAAACACAACTTTCACATTTATCATATGGGTTCTATTACAACTCCATAATGGTTTTGCTTATAAAGTTTGAATTGGAACCTTTAAATGGCAGCCAAACCATTGCACGTGTGCACTATTTTTTTTCTGAAGCCGTTTACTTAGTCAGATTTTTCAGTACAGATTTGTGGGAATTCAGTAGCATATATAGAACTGTTTTCACTGTTTAGCTTTGTTGTTGTAGTGCTGCTCTACTAAGTAGTGCACATTTACCGTGTTATAAGTAAATTCCTATCAACTATTATACCATGATAAAATTTTCACACTTTAACAGGATAAAAAACATTTAGAAAGTACCTTTCCGTTTATTTGTATTTATTTTATCGCGAACTTAAAAAAAGCAGAAGTATAGACAGAATTTGGTTATAGGCACTGACAAGCACAAGGTACGAGAACTATAGCCTGATGTTTAAAAAATCACATCACACAAAGGGTAAGAACATGCGCATTAATTTCTTACTAACCCATCATTCAACTTCCACTTTAGATGTACTGTTATGAATAGAAAAAAAACTATAAATCAGCCACTGTCATTTACAGATATTACATGGCAAATACAAAGATAGACTCCCAACACCTAAACTGTCGGCTTCGTCACCAGATGGATCGTGGGGCCGAATCCAGCTTTCTTTGGCCATTTTTTCGAATGCTTAAATTTAACCACCTGACCATGTGAAGCAAATATATACACAGTCTAAAACAACAGTCTCGGGAAGGTAAAAACGAATGTTTCATTTGTAAACCAACCCAAATAATCAAGTTATTTTCTTATAATTTCATCTTTTTGCCTTTTCACTCGGTTTTCTGCACTGAACCTTACTGCTGTCTTTCTGGAGTAAAGCGTCAGCAATACGTCCATGACTCAGTCATCCAGTCAGTCACTCCGCAGATCAAGCTATCCGTCCATCTGTCAATCAATCAATCAATCTACCGTGTATTTATCAAATCGCCGTTGGTACCTTTCACAAAGGTCTTCAGCTTTCTGCCCATGACTGACAATTTTCGCCCAAACGGTCCGTATGTCAGTCAGTTTTCATCAATCAGTCACTCAACCAATCTTTTCGTCTTTCAGGTTAAGCTGGCCCCGTTGATGCACAATGAGACGTTAGAAGACCGTATGTACGTTTGGGGCGAGATTGCCCTAATGGCCTCCCAGAGAGAACAGGGCAACAGCACGGTAAGTATTGTACTACCTGTGACAACACAGCAATTTGAGTAATTCTTGACCAGTAAGACCTAGTATACTGCATTTAACATGAATTTTTTACCTAGTTTTGCTTCACCCGTGGTGCGAGGGGAGTGTAATTTGTTAGTTCTTAAAGGCTGGTAACGTGTGACCATTTGCCAACTATCACACTGTCGTCGCTACTCTTGTTTTACTCTCTGTGCTGGTGTCTTTTATATTATATTCTTGCATAAACCGGAATTCTTCTGGTGGACTAAACATTCCAGAGGTCTGGCCCCCTTGCATTATTTTCATGTTATTGCGTGTACATCTGTTAAATGTGATGTAATTCTAGACCATTAAATCGTCTAATAAAACACAGTTAACACCACTGCAACTTTTTATACCTAATTCTGCTTAAGCCAAGTTGCCAGGGGGGTGCAAGTTGTTACTTCTTGAACATATACATGAACAGTTAGAGTAATACCATAACCGAGGTAAATTGACAAAAGGCCGGATTTCACCGGAAGCATTTTCCCACAACCGAAAATGTTTTCCCAAAAGGATAAAAGTTGCATTCGACCATTGCATTCTATAGCAGTACTTGCACTCTCATTAGGATGAAAGCTCCTTTCGACCGTTACATCCTTGCAGTGCTTGCAGAATTTTGGGTTCGGGTTTTCAACATCAAAACCATGATAAAAATTTTACTTCCTGTCTGTAAACTTCTGTTACCCAAAATCTGTTTCACGTTTTCAAGGTCATGGCAATCGCTATTGTCAGAACCTGTAAAATTCCAGTACCCAAAATCTACATCGAATTTTCAAGATCATGGGCATGATAAGCACTATAATGCACGTTCTACCTGTAAAATTGCAGTACCGAAAATTTATTTCCAGCTTTCACGGCCATAGGCGTGATAAGCATCATACGTCTTAAATGTAAGATTGCGGCGCCTGTAAAATCCGCTTCCGGGCCTAGGATCGCGAAGTCTGTTAGACTTAAGTCAAACGTAATCTTCAAATCAGTTTACTACGCAAAAATTGTAACTGACCTAAAAGATTTTTATTCCAGTTCTAAGAGTTGTCCTAGACTTTCATGACTAAAATTAATGTTAGCATTTAAACTCAAGTCCAAGTCCAGGCTTGATACCACAAGTTAAGCTTAAGTTTAACACGACTTCATTCGAGATCCTGGAGCCAGGTTGTTCAGGTCAGAACCATATAGTGTATGCCATGTTCCAAGACAATGGAATTCAGTGGAATTCAAGAAGTTTTCATTTGGGTACAATACATGTATAATTTATGCCTTTATCACACAGTATAATAGAATATGTAGTGAAATATAAAACTTGGATGCTTGGTGCGTTAGAAGTGATTTTGGTATGTTAAAAAAGTCCTATAAGAAAACTGAACCTGTACCTGTTTCTTAAGAGCACCGAATATTTACATCTTTTGAGACACTTTTTTTTCCAAAGGCAAAAAATGTTAATAAATGCTTTGCTGTCTAAAGCTCTCATAGCACACTCTGGCTGTCTTAATTAAACTCTCTTCGAAGTCGTAGGTAACAAGACAAATCGCACTTCCGTCACAGTGCCCTCGTTTAATATTATGCTAAGTTTTGTAGTGAGTTTAATTTAAGGTGTCAGCAGTATTAAATCAAATTTGCAGCCTAAAGAGTTGTTCCTCATAAGATAAGTTTACTAGGTCAGCGCTTTGTTATATTTTTTACATATCTCATCTACATAATTAACTCATTTATGTTAGCTACACAAAACGCTTAATATACAAGGACTGGTTTTTATTATTCTAGAGAATAACAGATCCATAAATCTTAATCTCTCATTAAAACACATAAAGCATTTTAGTACAGCATTATGATGCGTAACGTTGCTGTTAGCCGTTCTATCTATGACTTAAAACTGATCTCGGATTTCTGGGAAATTTGCAAAATCTCTTGATGATACTTTTGACAACAGCAATAATCGCGTGCATCTACATGCAGCACTCTGCTAGCACCCTTAACAAACCATGCACAGATAACTTTAAAAGGAAAAAAAGTAAAGCAAGAACTATAAAAGCAGGCAACCCAGCAATACTTCATATCATGTGTAGTTATTGTCAGAAAAATAATCTGTTAAATTTAAGAGAAAGTCTGTTGTCTGAGTGGTGTTACATATACAATGTATTCTGTTAATGGAGTAAATTATTCTGTTAAAGGAGCAGATTATTCCTTTATTGTACAAGATTCTTCTGTAACTGGAGCAGATTATTCTGTGAAATATAACGCACATATTTTCTGAATTCAACACAAAAATTGTACTACACCAACATGACACTATATAGAATGTTACACGGTACTTTTTTACAATAAAAGAGTAGATTCTGTATAGCATCACTCAGACAACAGGCTTTCTCTTGTGTACCAAGTGGGCAGCGGACTGTCTGGTAACGGGCCGGTTAAAAACTGTAAAATATAACTATACCAGCTGAGCCTCGAGGCAACGGCGTCGCGACAGTCTGATTGGCTGGCACCCACCAGTGATTAAAGTTCACTTAGCCCATTCCGCGGCCTGCTTGTAGCAGAATAAAGTTCAGACGCATATCAGTTGCCTGTTAGCCCCAATGTGACATTAACCTGACGTGTTCTGACCAGTTGTTCAACAAATCTATTCCAGTGTAAGATGAATCTAACTACCAAGACAATGATATAAAAAAGATTGCAAAGCATTAAGAGAGCAAAACCAGAGCAGGAATGGCAGTGTGATGGTAGTCAGCAAATGTAACACGTATAATCGTTGAATTCTAGCCCCTTGCCAGTTTACCTTGGTTGTGGGTTTTCGACCTGTTGATGTAGACGTTCTTTTTCTCCCCACAATAATTGTTGCAAATGAAATTAATCTACCAAGAAACATTTGACAAATGATGAAAGGAAAACGTCACAGTTGGTGAGGACTAATAGGGATCTTATTTATGCCGGCCTCCATAATTGTTTTAAAGACATATATGTAGACGATAAAGAGATGGTGCTAGGGGGCGTATGAGCTGTTACTTTTTACACACTTAGGTGAATACGCAGAATAACACCCTACAAAAATATTTACAAAAGTTTCGATTTCACCGGTTACGTGTGATCATTTGCAAACTATCACACTGTCCTCCGCTGTTCTGGTTACTCTCCGATGCAGTCTTTAATATTTTTAAATGTATTATATTAGATTATCGCTTTCTCTGGCCATTGATTTTTGCCAAAGTTTAGAGCTAAACGATTCTCGTGAAAAGAAAAAAAAATTAATATGTCAAAGAAGATAAAGTTAAATTGGTTAGCATGCGTCTAAACATGCACCATCGTTAACTTTACGCTTCTTGACAATGATAAATTTTCACAAATCAGTTCGGTATTTTTACAGATGAGGAAAAATGTTTGTGTCGAAGATTACATTCCTGAACTGATGTTAACTGGGTACCACGCCTTACTAGCTGGGTACCACATCTTACTAGCTGGACAGGGATCAACACCAAAATATGCTGAATTTTCCTAGAGACATATATAAAAATTGTCTCCAAGTTTTGTGGGTAAAAAGAAACAGAAAAACAGAGGGACAATAAAACATCCTCAACGTGATCATGAAGACACAAAAACTGTGAAAATGATGCAAGTCATAAGACAGGGAATGGCGCGATTCAGTACACATGTCACCTACTTTTGTCTACCTTTTTCCTTCAGAACGAGTACAATGTTGAAGAGCTGGATAAACTCGAAGGAGACATTATCATTGGGCGGGAAACAGTCGATGCAATGATGAGAACGTATGCTCTCGATAACACCACGGACAACAACAGTAACGCTCGCTCTAAGCGACGGGCCATCACTTTCGACAACTTTTTATGGACCGGCGAGATACCGTGGAAATTCAATTCAAATGCTTTTAGTAAGTCAACATAAATTAAATGACATTTATCTACGTGTGGCTTCTGACTTTTCTACTTACATAAAACCGTGATAAAACTGACTGTAAAGTGCTAAGAAAAAAACTCAGAACATATTGGCTTCCTCTCTGGCCGTACGTGGGAAGGTTTAGCAACCTGCGGATTGTCGTGGGCTCCCCCAGGCTCGGCCCAGTTTCCCCCCACCATAATGTTGGTCAAAGATTCTTGAGTACAGCGTAAAACACTAATCTGCTGAATCAATAAAATTCAAAAAGCGCTCCATACCCTCAATCCCATTTAAGCAGATTTTCTGTTGACATTTCACATGATTTCTTGCAACGCTACATTGAATAGTTCACATTTGACGTCCACTTGATGTCAAAGTGTCAAACCTGCTTTGAATATGGCTGTTTATTTATTTTTTTGATTGCCGTAATCGAGAACATTTAACTTATACGACGACGGCCAGAGTTATGGTTTGAGGAAATCGGGCAGAGCCCGGGGGAAACCCACAACCATTCGCAGATTGCTGGCAGACCTTTCCACATACAGCCGCGGCCGCATTGGTAAGAGAGGTCGGGGCCATTACGCGCCATAACCCTCAGTGCTAAAGAAAACTACCCTTTACAGCTCAGATAGGAACTGTCCCCATTAGGCTAGACGTATAAAACTGTTGTTTTCATGATATCTCCCCACCCCCAATGTTCCTTAAATTTTCAAGAAGCTTGCTACCAGCCATCCATGATGTACGTGTGTATGTGTGTGTGTTTGAACCTCTCCGGTCGTCAGCGGCAGGTCATAGATAACTCCTGCGGGCCCTGTCGTGTTTCCTGCCACCATAACGTTGGCCGCCATCATATGTAAGTGAAATGCTTCGAGTGCCGAAGTAGAGCTCCAATGTATACGAGATATCAACGTTTTACGTTTTAACTGTTTCGAATAATTGCGAATTTAAAATGGGTACTGTTTCTTTTGATCCACCCGATATCGCTCTGTATACATATTGCTTGATTTCCTTCAGCCTCTGCTCAGCAAAGCGGGATCAAGCAAGCCGTTAAACACTGGCAGGACAACACGTGCGTCAGGTTCAAGCAGCATCCAGACAGACAAACTCTGACAGGTCCTCACATTAAATTCGTCAAGAAATCTGGGTATGTCCTCACATTAAGAATAATGGGTATAATCATGAGCAGTTGGAATCAAAGCCAAAATAAGACATACGTAAGTCTCAAAAGACTTAAAAATGAGATGTACATTTGATTAACGACAATGTAAAGTAGTATCCGCCTGGAACATTCCTTGAAGTGATTCCGTTATCAGTAAAACATGTCGACTTCTTCTCTTTGAATGAAAATCCGGTACGGTTTCGTCCTTTGCACACTTTATATAGTGGTTTGTACCAAACGTTGTTTTGTAACGCCCATGATGATTGACAGCTGGCATAACCAATGGCTGCTCCTACCCCAGAATATACACCTTATGAAAGTAATGAGAAGTGATGAAAGAGAACCATCTCAGCAATCGTGGAACAGGAAATGAGGATGATTTTTGTTTGATATTCCATTTTGCCGAGAAATATGCAGGGGAATCCTTGGATTTTTAAAGTAAGCGTATTTCGTGATGTTACATGATGGGAGGGCACCTCAAACCTACATTTTCGTGATGTTACATGATGGGAGGGCACCTCAAACCTACATTTTCGTGAAACCTATTCATCCAATATTATATGTGCTGAAGGATGATAACTGGTCAAATATAAATTAAAATGAAGTGGCAAATTCAATGTTTCTCACAGTTTAAAGTGGCAAAAAGGTTACATCATGAAAAAATCATCCTCAAAATATCACGAAAACCCATTCTTCAGTTTGAAAATTTAGCTAATCTCTTGCCGGTTAGAAAATGCTTCGAACCTTTCAAGGCATTGTGTCTCATCCTAGTTTCATGTATAATGCAAAATGCGTTTTTTCGTTTATTACGCAGGTGTTGGTCTTACATAGGAAGGCAGAAAAATGGACAGGAACTTTCCATTGGTAGCACTTGTTTTAGGGTGAGTAAACTATGGAAGATTCAGTTGGCTTATTTTAAATGTATTTTAAATGTGACGACAACACAACATTTTGAGAAAATCCCGACCAGTGATGTCTAATATAATTGCTCCTAACATCGTTGCATTTTTATACTTAAGTCTGTTTAGGCCGAGGTGCGAGAGAGGCATAAGTTGCCACTTTCCAAGTATTTACATTTACGGATAGAATGAGGTACTACTGACAAGAGGCCAAATTTCGACACTTACGTTCTATCATTTTCCAACTATATGTATCACACTGTCGTTGCTCTGGTGTTACTCGTCATATTGTAGTCTTTTGTATTATAATGAAATGCTCTCAATATATATATATATATATATATATATATATATATATATATATATATATATATATATATATATGTGTGTGTGTGTGTGTGTGTGTGTGTGTGTGTGTGTGCCAAAATTTTAGTCAGTATCAATAGAAATACGTTTAAAAACAATTTCAAAACTGCTTTCTTTTATCTTTCGACTCAATAAAACTGCTTTCTTTTATCTTTCGACTCAATAAAACTTCTTTCTTTTATCTTTCGACTCAATAAAATACAGTTAATTGCTTGAATGTTTAGTGGGTTTTTAGACCACATATCAAGGATACATTTCAATGTTGTGGACCTGAGTTAACTGAAAATTTGGGTGACAAAAAAAGCCAACCGTTAGCCTATGTTTTGTTCAGGCGGAAAACAGAAAATATGAAGATAGTTCTCAACATGGTTTTCAATGGTTTTTGCACTGGTGCTCCCTTTCTGGGGTATTTTCATGCTTTTCTCCAAAATAAGTTATCTCCCTTTAATCCTATGTTAACTCAAAAGCTACACTTCTGCTTAGTTCATTGCATCGTGATGACTGAAAACGTCCAAATATGTAAAACAAAATGTTTCTAACTGTCAACAGACAAATTCAGTTTGAAATTTTCTTTCCTTAAAGCTGATATTATATTACTTCTTCCACATCCTACATATTCTGAAAATGGTGGAAATAGAACAAGTGATTCTGTACATGCCCTAGGCATGGGTTTCCAGGACTCCTCTGTATGCCCGCGATGGTTGTGGGCAAGTTATAAGCATCCGCGGAATACTAGTATAGCCTTACAAACTAAGGGGAGATAATCAAGTTATTGTAAAAGTCTTTAATGACACTAAAATGCGGCGTCATTGCCTTACCAGTGGATGGGGGAATATGCTTCGCTCTTTCATATCATGGGGGTATTTTCTGAGTCTATTGTATTCTTTTGCTTGGTTATTTCGCGGGAAAAGGCCGTTCCGTAAAGTTTCTTACGCAAATACGATTGACCATTTATGGTTTTGATTGACGCTTGACATATATGCCTTTCTCAAGAATATTAAATTAATAACTACGGGGGGTGGTGGGGGCAGGTTTATGATTGGAGAGAAATGGGCAGAGTACAGTCTGAGAAAACCACCGCTACTGACCAAGACTCTCCTGATCTCCTGATTTAACGTCTCAAACTAGCGAGGAAGAGCTGGCTTAGAACATGCGATCTCAAGGAAGAATTGCGTTACAAAAGAAACAGCCATACAGCTTGGCCAGCGATGATCCATAAATATCATGCTCAAGAAAGACAAACTTAAAGCACAAAAGACACATGTGCCTACCTGCTGGAGACGAACCTGGTCATTTTCAGCGAACACTACTAGTCAAGCAGACACCCGGCGATTCCACAATTCATAGTCCTCCATCACATGTAAAACTGTGCAGCAAGCCAATGAAAATTTGCTGAAGTGTCGAGTCGAAATGTTTGTGCCCTCTGGCTGTTGTCTCTTATTGGTTTTAACAGTATCGTTACCAGACTATCCACTAGTTACTATGTCAGTCTGGTACAGTGAGTTTCATCCCTAGCTAGATCAACATGCAGTCCGTTAGTTCCAGGCAGGCAGGTCGCTTAAATCTGCTAGCTCGGCAGCCTAGGGTAACTGTCAACGTTACACATAGTTCATAGTCTGTGGTTTCCAAGGGGACCTAGAGCTAACAACCTGGAGTGCCCAAATTAAGCAGTCTTTAAAAATTCGATCTTACCGGCCAGCGTGGAGGGCCTCAGTCAGGACGGAATTAGTTTCCCGCGTTCACGTGCCCGCCTCGCCTAACGGAGAAGGGAGACAATCACGTTTCGGAAATAGATCAGTATATGTGGGCATGGGCTGCATATGTTGACATACTTTAAGACTAGGTAAGTATAGCGCAATGCAGTGCTCTAATATTGTATCCACATGTATATATATATATACGCTAAAGTAGAATTCCATCATTTGACGGTCCAGGTGATGAATCCATTTCTGTCAATAAATGCGTTAACACAATCATCTGTAATGTAGCCAATTATCCATTTGCTAAATCGCGTGGTTAATCAAATCCTTCATTATCCCCCTGAACAAATCTTGATGTCGCCAGTAAAACGTCAAATTGGAATGAGACTTATTCAGCTCATTACATTACCATTTCATGGAAAACTGCACCCAGGCTGTCCACAACGCTCTCCCTGCTGCTTGGCTTTTTGGGTCTTGGAAGAAGGCTCGACAGGTTTTCTTCAAATGTGTTTTAGAAATGATTCAAATACTTTTGTAATATCTCTGCAGCTCGGAGTCATGTCCCACGAGATCGGCCACGCCCTGGGACTTTATCACGAGCAATCTCGTCCTGACCGAGACCTGTACATCTCTATCAACTACGAAAACATCCGAGGAAACCCATCCATCAACTTCGCCGCCAAGAACTGGCGATTCGTCAGAACGTTGGGAATCCCCTATGACTACTCGTCTGCAATGCACTATGGGGCATTCGTGAGTATACATTTATTACCTTAGCTACAGGATATTCAGTTTATTTTTTTCAGGCGCTGATTTGTCTGTCTTCTAGATGTCTGTCTGTCACTAGCTTTACGGAAAAAGTTATTAACGTATTTGGTTGAAGTCTTTTGCACATCGGCCTTTGGCTAACTACAAATCAATTCTAATTTAGTGGCAAAACGGATGCAGACCAAAAAGTTGTGAGCAAGAGGATGAAGCGTAATAGTTTGACTTCAGTCAACCATCGTTTTGTGAAATAGGCCCAACAGATCCTTGAGAATTTCATTATTACTTGTATATTCTTGTCGCTGGCTCGAGTGCACACTGGAAAACTTTGTGTCAGTTGTTGTTGCAATGTTCTACACGCACTTTTCAGGATTTTTCCAAGAACAGAAAGGCGACGATTAGTCCGAAAGATCCAAGAATGCAACAGGTACTTGGTCAAAGAGAGTCGTTGTCCTTCCTTGACGTCAAGATTATCAACGTGCTGTATTGTTCGGGTAAGTAAACTTTGTTACAATGAAAGACACCATAAAAATTAAGTAAGCACCAGTAGAATAACCATTAAAACATGCAACTGAAAATGGATTTGTTGTCGCTGAGCTTAAAGAAGTTAAGTGCTTAAATTGTATAATGGGCTCTATGGACATTTTCCGGCCTTAAAGAAGGCGTTTAATGACCAAGTTCCTTTTTCATGCACCGACACAGACTGCATCTGCGCAGTTCATAATTTTAGGCAGAAATGAACATGCAGGAGTGGAAAGAGTAAATGTATATTAATACAGAGTTTTAAAGGGCTTTTCTGCCAATGCTTACTAAATGTTCACAGTTTCCTTCCTTATACAAAACTAGAGCTCAGCTTTGCTTCGTCATTCCACACGGCTGATTGAGCTACAACTCCTTTTGATGATAATTAGCTTCTCCTCATTCATACAGTTCAAGGGCAAGTTGTCCAAGTCAATCGGAAAGCCTATTGAACTGCAAAAAAGGCAAAGTGTTTGATGTTAGATCAATGGTTATGCACAAATAGGCCGCAGTTATTAATAAAAGAAAAGCATAACTTATCAGAAAAGTCTAACTAGTCGGTCCGGTGTCAGTATTCTGTGTCTGGCTGGGGTGTCATGCATGGTGCCAGTATACTGTGACTGCTGGGGTTTCATGCCTGGTGCCAGTGTACTGTGGCTGACTGGGGTGTCATGCCTGGTGCAAGTATACTGTGACTCATTGGGTTCTCATGCTTGGTGCCAGTATACTGTGACTGACCCGAGTGTCATACCTGGTGCCAGTACTGTGACTACTGGGGTGTCATACTTGATACGAGTATACTGTGACTGGCTGGGGCGTCATAAGTGGTGCCAGTATACTGCGACTCACTAGGGTGTCATGCCTGGTGCCATTATATTGTGACTTGCTCACCTGTCGTGTCTGGTGTCAGTACATTGTGACGCGCTAGGATGTTATGTCCGGTGGCCAGGGTGTCACAACTGGTGTCTTGAGCATGATGGTGTGTTGCCAGTGAGTTGCTGCAGTGATACGACAGAAATAATGTTAAAAACTACCTTTCCACTAAGAAATATCAAATGACATGTATCGATTGATCGCCCTGGCTGTTATTTAAAGAACTGGTCAGGTAGTCCTTGTAGATTAATTGAGCCAATTTTTTTTTCAGATAAATGTGGCGGAGAATCTCTAGAATGGAGTCGTTGTCGAAATGGCGGATACCGGGATCCCAATAACTGTAACCAGTGTAAATGCCCCCAAGGATTTGCGCCCCCTACATGCTTAGGGATAGCACGTGGCGTGAATGGTAAGAATTACTTCCCTTGTGACAAAAAGCGAATACTGCCTTGAAATCACGAAAACCGCCATTGCAGGAGACGGGATTTGAAGTAGTTCTCCCACGTGGTCTATATCCGACACGCGATTGTGGGGAGAAATCAATGCGAATTCAAAGGGGCACATCAAAACATTTTCAGAATGACATACCGAGAGAAGGGCCTGTGTGTTTAGGGAGAATATGATAATATTTAACATATAAGTATTCTTTTGCCGTCAGTGTATAATATTAGTTGGATTCTTTTACCCGTCAGTGTATAATATTGGTCGGGTTCTTTTGCCCGGCGATATATAATACTGATTTGGATCCCGCCAGTGTTTAATACATCTTGGGTTCTTTTACTTCTTTGACAGAGTCACTCAGATTGTAGGCGTGGATCCAGTGCTGTTAAAACAGTTCAATATGTTCTAAATAAATGAAGGGCCCTTCGGGGCTAAGTCGGTTAGCACGCTATCGCAGCGAAATGACTCAGGGGTCTGCCACCAATGCGGTCGCTGTGAGTTAAACACCAGGTCAAGCTGGCTTCCTCTCTAGCCATATGTGGGAAGGTCTGCCAGCAACCTGCTGATGGTGGTGGGTTTTCTTCGGGCTCTGCCCGATAATGTTAATCCCGTCGCATAAGTGAAACATTGTTGAGTACGGCATAAAACACCAATCAAATAAATAAATAAATCTAAATAAATGAAAATGGTTCATGATAAGATATTACTTAGAGGAGATTTTGTAAAGCGAAACGGAATTCAGATATAGTATTCATTGGTCCTTCCAACAGTTGCTTTGTTTTCTTCCTGTGTGGTTGAAACTAGCCCAGTTTGTCGTCAAGGACTTTTGATTACGCCACTTCTTTCATCATGTTAATCGATGTAATGGTCAATCGGTAATGATTACGTTTCTGGTTTCACCAGCAAACTGTGGCCGACAATACCTACAAGCTGGCGCCGAGGAAAGATCCCTGGTCTCCCCTGGTTACCCGAACGGTTACCCTGGTGATGCAGACTGCGCATGGCTTATCAGAGTAAGTCAGAGATATCCTGAAACATTCTGATCAGAGAGTGAAACCATTAACAAGAACAATGATTTAGAAAAAAACGTTGATAAGGTTTGAGCTTCAGAGGCATGGTCCTTAGAAGAAGCATATGAAAATACTTTTACATATTTCTGTAAGATTTTTTCGCTGAACTGCATTCAAAATGTTACATTGTAAGGTTGTCTTTTTGGACCATACTGTTTATGTTTATCACCAGACACATCTTCCAACTTTTTCTACACATTTGTTTTGCATATTTTTACTTTACTTATATAAACTATATGAAAACAATCAAAAAAAAAAATAAATAAATAAGTAAATACACAAATAAGTATCATGGTATTTGCATACTTTCAGGCCCCTGCTCATCACAGAATAAAGCTACAGTTCCAAGGCACGTTTGTACTGCAAGCCACTCGCCCGACGTGCCTGGCTTACGTCGAAGTTAGGTACAAGGATGTGACTCGAGCCGGCGCGCGGTGAGTAATAGGGCAGACGGCAACATACAGAGTCAAACGACAGTTGGCAGTTGGTCACACGTAACCGAAGAACCTCGGCCTCTTCTCAGTTTACCTCATGCCGTTGAGGATTTATTCTCCCTGTCCATGCAAATATTTAAATTGTAGCAACTTATACGTTCCCTAGCATCAATATGAAACAGCACAGACTAAATCCAGAGCATCAAAGCATCCAGAGTGATAGCTGGTCAATGGTCACACGTTGCCGGTGAAATCCAGTCTCTTGCCTGTTACATGTACCTTCGTTTTATCTTAACTGTTCATGTAAACGCTTAAGCAGTTGTCACCATCGCTTAAGCAGAATTATTTATTTATTTATTTATTTATTTGATTGGCGTTTTACGCCGTACTCAAGAAATTTCACTTATACGACAGCGGCCAGCATTATAGTGGGATTAAACGGGGCAGAGCCCGGGGAAACCCACAACCATCCGCAAGTTGCTGGCAGACCTTCCCACGTACAAATCAGAATTGGGTCAAGAAATGTGATGATGTTAGTTACAAGTGATGTCAGACAACACTGATCTGTAATGACTTAACCTGCTTTGTGGTCATCACTTTTAACGAATAATTACATGAAACCGATGCAAATGGAGCCAGTCTTGGAGAAAACTAATCGACCGCGAGTAGAAGCCTGATTACAGTTCACAGGTCTACACTGTGAAAATGCTATGTTGTCATCAAATTTAGCAAATGAATAAAACAAAGCGTTACAAAAGGGCTAGACATCGGGAATATTTATTAGTCCAGCAGTAAAATCATTTGGCCGGATCCTGCTAAAATCTCTGTCTAACAGTAATTCGGGTCCAGGCTGGAGTAGCCAATTATACAGTATAAAGAATTGATTTACACCACAAATAATTCGTTCCGTCGTTTCTTCGTCCCAGATACTGTTGGTATACGGCTCCGAAGGACATCCTTATCTCTCACGGAGTAGAGGCTCTCGTTTTACTTCACACAAAGTCCAAAGGCTTCAGGGGATTTAACCTCACATATGTTGCGGGTAAGGCGCCTGAAACAACTTTCCTCTCTGACTTGGATTTTTGTGCCTTTTTCTACTTTCGACACACTAAAACTAAAGTTCATTGTGTTTTATTCATAAACTGTATGTTTAGCATTTATCGAGTTGTGTTTATTGAAATGTTCATGTGACATGTTTACATATGAAACACTTTCACATATTTATGTTACAAGACATGTTTATTTGAGAAGTAATGTGTGTTGAAACCATCCACCACATTAAAACTTAACTTCCAAACAAGTCACATTTATTTATGTATTTCAGTGGTGTGTAACGCCGTAGGTAAGAATATTTTACTTATACCATTGCGGTTAGCATTGTAATGGTAGGAAAGCCTGGAAGAGGCCGGAAGGAACCTACCTGCAACTGGGCGAGAAAGCCAGTCAGAGCTGCACTTGAAGGCACATCTACCGCATTGTTGAGAGGTTCCTTCGAGTCTCACGGCCACGGGGAGGAAGGAGGGATGGGCTGGCGGGAAGGGTGGGGCAACATGTCACGTCACATATTTTCTATGATAAAGACATCTCTTTTAGAGTGTTTATAAAACCAGACTGTGTGTACTCAGTGTAAGAGAAAGGTGTTCATGCTCTCATTTATAACCTCAACTTTCATTTTAGTGTGTGTGTTTTAGGTAATGACACTGTCCAAATAATAACGCAGATGTTCTGTCGCCAAGCACAGTTCCAGAATATTTCTTAACACTAATCTTGTCCCAAATGCAAACAGCGTGAGGTTGCTGGTCATGACTTGTCTGAGAAACATATATTTTTTTGGCTATAAAAGTGCTTTAAAACGGTGATTTCACCACACCATTGTTATTCTTGCTCATATACGTTTATCTACTCGGTTTCCTCCCACCATAAGTTAATGCTAACCTTAATCGTATAAGCGAAATATTTTTGGGCACGGTATACAATACCAACCAAATAAATAAATAAATAATTCAAATATATGTTTACGGCAAACATTTTATGAAGGTTGCCGAGCAAATCATTTATACATACCTTACAAAAGTGACGAACTGCCGAATTAGCTCCGAAAAGAGTAACAAAGATTGTGCTCGATGAAAACCTTGGATTAATTCAAAGCTTTAATATAAAGGACTCCAAATAAGGCTAATTCAAAAGTATAACTCGAGTATGTGCTCGAATATGTGTATTTTTAAATTCACTACGCTATGTACCAACATTTAAAAAGTGCATTAATTTGGTGGATAAAAATGGATTTAAAAAGAACGACATGCGGCCAAAAACTTCGACGTCAGCGCGTTTCATGAATGCACCACACGGCCAAGAAGAACAAGAAGTATACCATCATCAACAATAGCAACAACAGCGCCATCTTCTCATAGACCAGTTGGTCGCAGCAAAAAATTAAAAAATAGAACAACAGTAACAACATTAAATACAGTTATACCTTACCATTTCTCTTCCTTTAATATTGTGAATTTTTACAACTTGTCATCTGCAATACAAATAAGAGAACCTTAAGTACTTGATTCTTTTCTCATCCATCTTCAAGAATTTGGTTTAACTGAGGCTTGGCTCGTTTAGCGGGATTCAAATATGTCCATCTGTTCTCTTTGTTTTCGCATGTTCTCATTGTCTTTTCCAAAACTGTCAACTGCTGCCGGGTGTCTTAAATATTGCCATCAAGCCATGATCATTCATTTTTTTACAAGGTTCTTAAAACGACGCCATATTTGTGGTTTGTTTCAGAAAAATGCGGTGGTTGTTCTCGTAACGCCGGTGGAAGAGAACCTGTGTGTTTCAAAAGTGAAAAGTACGACTGCTCGGTGGAAGTCAACGCCATCTGTGATCGAAGGCTTTGCAAAAAGTAAGAGAGTGAGAGAAAACTCACGACAAAATAAAGAAATTGTAGAACTTGAAATTCTCATTGTACACGAATGAATACAATAATGCAAGATGAAACAGTTTCTGGTGGTGAAATTTTGAAGCTATGATATTCAACATCGAAGGCGACCCAATCAAATCCAGACTGAAACACCAAATATTGTTTTCCGAGGTAAAATCCGCAGCCTGTTTCGCTTAGAAAAGAATGAAATTCATCCAAATCCAGCTGGATAAAACAAGAAAGTGGGCCTCCGTGGTAGAGTTGTTTCTCTTTGGTCGTACACGGGAAGGCCGGCCAGCAAGGTACCGATCGTTTCCCCCGGGCTCTGTCTGATTTCCTCCCGTGAACCATAATGCACGCCGCTGTCATGTAAATGAATTACTCTTGAGTACTCGGCGTAAATCATTAGTTAAATACATAAGTAAATAAATAAGAAATAAAGAAAGAAAGGAAAAAGCAATGATATCGATAGTTTTCTCTTCCCATACATTTGGGTTGCCTACCTAAACCAAAAAAGAAACTGTGTAACACAATCACTGCAGGGTTGGTTTTTCCACCGCCCCATTTCCTTATACGAATATATATCACGTGATCACATGTGTCTCATGACCACGTGTAGCCTTTCAGTGCTAATGTTATCAGTATTAACTAATTGTATCCAAGACGCTGTACCTTCTGTCTTCCGCTCTGTTGAAATCGATGATTGACCTCTCCTTATCTTTGTATGAGTCACGATGTAACCCACAGAGCTAGTAGAAGTCTTCCAACTGTAACGTCTGAGTCACGATTTGTGCAAAGCCTGCATGTGTGAGGAAGTGTTGCAGGAAAAAAACAACCTTAATTATCAATCAAATCGTGTGTCTGTGACCTTGCATCCTATTCAGACTTTTTTTTTTCTTTCTTTTTTTTTCTTTTCTCTCACTCTTTAATCTTTCTTCCACTGACCCAGAAGCCTCTCATTAATCCAGTCGCTGTGAATTCAAATCCAGCTCACGCTGGCTTCCTTACCTGCGGATGGTCGTGGGTTTCTCCTGGACTCTGTCTTGTGTCCTCCCACGATAACGCTAACCGCCGTCGTATGTGGAATATTCTTGAGTGCGGCGTAAAACACCAATCAGATAAATAAATAAATTAATCGCTTTTTATTTTACTTGAAACAGAAAGAGAGAGAATACTTGCATTAGAGAGTCGTCATACTGTTGCCCTGGATACCAAAAAAGCGGCGAGTTCTGTATAAGTAAGTATTGCATGATAATTCTTACCTCCGATAAAGAAGGTTTTAGTTGTGGTACGTCTGTCTGTATGCCTGTCTGGCACCAACTTTAACCGAAACGTTATGTACCTTGGGCCAAGGACTAAGCCATTTAAGTTTTTGGCTGTCATCCGGATCGGGATCTGGAACAAAGAGTTTTCAAACGATTCGCCACCACCGACGAACAGGACACAGTTACAGAGTAGTTTGTTTGTGTGTAGTGATGCAGATAGCTCCAACTGGGGCAGTGGATTCCCATCTAGTTAACTGCGTTGTGACAACACGGACTATGTAGCCTGCCATGTGGGTATCACTTAGTTCAAACCAATAAATTCGACATGAACAGCTTGTCAGAAACAGTTCTAACTGCTTTAAGGAAGCATGTGAGGGTTTCTAAGGTGGTGGTGTGGTTGTAAACTCATTGTCATTTTCAAATGCACTGAATACAGCTATGCTGTCCACCAGGCGTTGCGGTAGTAGTGTAGTGTGAGTTGTCGTGCTAAATCAGGTATCCTATCATTCAGTGTATTTATTGATTTATTTTCGCTCAACACCAAACTGAGAAATTCAAATACCCCTTGATGATTTCTTATTAGAATTATTAGCGGTGTCAAAATCAGATAAACTCGAATCATGAAAATACTTGTCTATAATTCGGTTGCCTAACATATACCATTCTTCCATGCTTTCAGGAACAACGCAGCGCAATCCATTATCTGGAAGGACGCCAAGTCCAAGACGACCGGTAATCGCACCAACGACAACAACGACAACGACAACAACAACTACTACTACAACAACAACAACGACTACCACACCGGCTCCGCCGAGTTACGTGTGGGGTTTGTGGAGTTCCTGGTCGGCCTGTTCAGCCACTTGTGGACTGTGCGGAAGTACCGTCCGACAACGGTCCTGCCTTCTGGGAAACTGTCCGTAAGTGTACATCTGAGTTGCACGATAATCAAAAGCCAAGCGTCAAATCCGAAATCCATATACCACTCGTAACTCACGATGAGGCATTCCGTGTAGATAGTCGGAAGGCAAGTAGTCCTACAAAAGCAATTCATAGCGCCAGTTCCCAAAGAAATATGCCAGACATTTTATTTATGAATAGTAAATAAAGCTGATATTAAACATGTAAAGGGGAATCAAGCTGTCAACAGTTTTCAGCGATGCAGGAAAGATTCAAAATTCAAACTCCTAGTCCGTAAATTTATTTTCCCTACCAAGGACAAATGTAGGTATATCAGTCGGCCAGTAAGCATGCGTATGGTTGAAAACTAGGTTGCAAAAATCAAACATAACCTATAGACATACACATTTGTATCAGTCAACTTGTAGTCAATTAATTTGTTTATAGTTAGAGAGGTGTTTAATGCTGAACTAAAGAAACTTTCACTCCTACCATGGTGGTCAGTATAATGGATGTAGTCACGTTATACACGTGTCGGATTCGAGCCTGCGACCTCTTTCATCAGAGGCCTTTATCAGCCATAACAAGAACAAACCTTTAGACGAATGGCCAATAGTTAACTAGATTAAAATTATTGTACATGATGTATTTTTTTTGGGACTCTTTGCAACAGCGGACCCAGTAGAGAGGCGCGCAGCTGCGGAAATACGGTGTGCCCGGAAGCTCCGCCATTCGAAATCAGGCGATTATGTGACAGGAATGGGAAAGTTTGCAGCTTCCCTCTGAATTTCGACTGCCTCCAGTAAGTTCTTTTTTGTGTTGCATTATCTTAATCCTTCGCAAAGTTTTCTATCTTAAAGTAACCATTAGTATTACTGTGAACTGGCTTTTATTATTATACATATTTTTACTCTCCCATAAAAGCAACTCATAGTTAGGACATGTTAGTAACACCAGATGTCACCCACATCCACACTAAACGTCCTCTGCGGACCTGGAGTCATGGCTGAATGAGAAACTCCGCTACTTATTTCATGGTTACTCACATTCGGACTTTCTCAATGAGTAACTTGAGGAAAATGACATCTCATTTTGAAATGAATTACCCATTACTAATAAAACAAAGTTCAAACTTGAAAATTCAACATATGTGTTACCTTTTTGGAACTCTGTACAATAAACCATAATGTTGATCGACGTCGTAAAATTCATGAGTACAGCATAAAACCCCATGCATGTAGATAAATATAACGGAAAACTCCCTGGCTGTCCGAGAAGTCTTTACCGGGTGGTTTTTCTCGCATTTTCTCTACATTATGTCCAATGCACCGTTGCCCTCGTGTCACACATGAGCGCTACGTTACTGGTTTGCCCAATTATGGTTAGTTGGGGAAGGTTCCCGGTTCAAACTAAAAGCTTCTGACCAATGAGCTTGTATGTTCGAATCCGGCTCTCGCTGAGTTGGCTGTGGCCTCACATTAATCATGCTAATTACAGGGTTCCCAAAAGCTTTCATAGGTTTCTTAGCTTTATCTTATGGTTTCCACAAGGCTTTAACTGGGTTCCGCCAACATCGGGCTAGCCACTCGTTATATTTCAGGCCCCTCAAAATCATTAGTATTTAATAAAATAAGTTTCTGTATAAAAGACTGCAGCATGGAAAGTATAACCAGACCAGCAACGGCAGTGTGATATTTGGCAAATGGAGACACATTACCGGTGAAACTTGGTCTCTTGTCAATTAGGGCTTTATTCTAACTGTTCTTGTGAGTCTTTGAGACGCAACAACTTGCATGCCTCCTAGCACCCTGGCTTAAGCAGAATTAGGTGAAAGAAATTCCAATGATTCCAATATACTAGACGTCACTGGTCTAGAATTACTCAAAATGCTGTGTTGTCATCACAACAGCATGTGTACAACTTGTATAACTTTTGCCGATTTTTCCCCCAGGCCAAGGACTTGCATCCAGACAATTCCTCGACTGCGATGCTGCGCCGGCAAAATTATTCTCAACGAGTGCGTGTTGGAGAACTTGAAGCTGTTTTGAAAAGACAATTTGAAAGACACTTCGGTTTCTAAAATATCCAACCAGCAGTAGAGGTTTCACTTGTCCTCGAAACCTACCCCATTGGTTTCTTTACAGAAGCATTGGTTTGGGATAGTTTTGTGTTGCCTGTGAGACCTGTGTGCTTACGGGTTATCTCCTAAAGGGAGATAATTTCACATTGCAATTTGGAGAGCTTTTATCATTCAGGATTGTTCACCTTGGATGTAGCTCTCGTGACTGATTAAAAATGACGGGTACAAGTGCGTTTGTTTCCGGTTTGAAAGACGTTTAAGTAAACACTCTTGAGCCGAATTATCCGTATGAGCTCGATGAAAAAGATAGTAGGTTGGGTTAACAATTATGACATCAGAATTGCAATATAATCTCAACTCATTTACCAAGAACGGGTTTACATCCATGATAGACCAACTATATTTCACAGCAAAGTTATAGCGCTAACGGGCACCAGCATCAATTTCAAGGTTTCCCGCCATTATAGCATGTTGCAACAGGATTATTAACCTAGAGAAGTGATTTTATTAGCGTTACTCAGTGTAAATAATTCTCCTTAATTCATTTCAATGCTCTAAAATCTGACATATTGAACCACAACTTATGGAAATTGAAAAATTAAGTCATTTACAAGTCTTAGAAACACATAGGTATTCCTTCTTTGTGTTGCCCTTAATGACAGTATACAATTCAAATACCGTTACTTCAAGGTTTCACCATGATTGAATTCTAGATATAATGTACGAAATGCCCATTGCCCGTTACAGAAATCTGTGAGAGACAATTCTTTTGTAGTATTTATCAATAACCGCCCTCCACCCGCGTTTCCTCGTGCCTGTTAAGTGTGTGTTCTCTACCTCCACAAAATGGACACGTGGTCATTAAAAAAATAATGTACAATAACAAGAATAATTATAATAAAAAAATGTAAAATATCCAATTATGTACAATAATGGTAATAATATACAATAATATTTATGTACAGTGATGTAATAATGCGTAAGTGTACAAAGCGGATGTATATGGCATCTTTTGTGTTACTTGAATCAATTGTAACTACATATTTTAAACTTATTGAAGAAATAAATGTTTATGTTTCTGACACACACTGACAGATTTTATTTCTTTGATCCTTTATTATTTCCCGTATTCTTTTCCAACCTATTACTCGGTGCGAGGAAGTCGGTTTTATTAGTTTTAAATAGAGCTGAAATGAAAAGGAAACCCCGTGCATGGGATTCCAGCTGTGTAATACATCCACATTTATTTATTTCATTTATTTCATTGATGTTTATCTGCCACCTGGTCGAGGGTTTCCCTAGGGTTCTGTCCGGTCTCTTCCCACCATGTGCTGGCCGCCGTCGTACATGTGAAATATTCTTGGGTACTGCGTAAAACACCAATCAAATACATAAATATATAAATCGCCATGGAAGGTTCGGGCTTCAATCCCCCTTCATACCTCAGTTCAAAATATTTAACTAATGTAGACCTCTTGCACTCTCGCTGTACCAGAGGTCAACAAGTTATATCTTCGGGGTTGGCGTGAATGTCACCCGCAGATTTGAACGAAACATCTATATGAAGGATGATACTCCGGGATTTCTTTGGATGACTTGGTTAAGGGGGAATCCTACAAGTTCTGCCATCGGGCAGTTCTTCTCGCAGATTTTGCTGTCACTTTGGAATCAGGGTACATAGCACCTTGAACTTTGGGGTACATATGCAATAGAATTTGCAAAATATTTTGCAGCATTACTAATCAAAAGTATCGGAAATACACTAACACATCTATCATATGCTCATCTTACCTTTTGGTGCTATATAGTGCTTTCAGAAGCCTTAGCTCCAGCAACATATAAATGTACTAGAAACTTTTCGCGCAACATTGTCCATATAGTACGACAAACACATTCTAACAGCAACATCTTTAACACTGTGAAAAAATAAAAATCGAAACAGCTGCACTAAACTCCATTTCCTAGCGGGCGCCATGTTTACAATCTTTATCGAAGTCTAACTTGTGCATTGCGCGTATCCTGTAGCCGATGGCAACTGGTTAGCTTGTAAACCAATGTTTTTCAGAACAGTAATAAGCAATACCGGTTTGTAAACGAGCCATTTTGGGTATAGGGGTGAGAACTGAAATGGGCTGTTTTCCACCGTGTTGTTGTTGTTGTTGTTTTGACGACCCCGAGGTATGATATGGTTGCCAGCGAGAGTAGGCGTTAAAATTTTTGTTACGTCGAAAGGTTAGATCCTCTGTTGCTGAGTGTAAACAATGCTAACACTCCGAACAGGGTGTTTTGTGGAATGTTTCAAGTACATTCCTACCGCTGTTGAAGTTAAGAATATGAACGAAGCTGTGTGGCCGCAAAAAGTATTATTGAGCGTTTTATAATTCTGTTGTCTTTTGAGCTATACCGCTTATTTGCAAAACTTTCCCCATATATTAATCTTGCTTACCAGCAAGCTTCAAGGGCCTGGGTGACTGGCATCAGAAATAAAAGCCAAGTCGGTCAGAACACCTTCATTCTGGATAACAATGGCGAGAGTTGCATGACTGTTCCTTAAGGCTGTGCATGTGTTCAACTACACGCAGTGTTTACTTCATTCAAGTATCATTCCGCAGGGAAGCTAAAGTCAGCGTTGTTAAAGTGCATCGCGTGGTGCACAGCATAAAAGAGAAAAGGCCAACACAGGGCCCGATTTCATGAAACTTCTCCAGTTCTCATTTTCTTCTCGTAATACCGATTTACTGAACTCAGGGAATCTGGTGAAAGCAAGTCCTGCCTATCCTGGTGCTAAAATGGGCATCCCGGGTTAATAATCACAAGGCCAGTTTCCCAAAACGACAAATATGACAAACCACCGAAGAACTTAGGAAATATATAAATATAAAAACTAGGACGGATTTATACAAAGAGAGGCAACCAATAGTTTTCAATGATGAATAAAATCGTCTACAGACAGACAGAGGAAGAGACAGTCTAATTAGGTTAACCTCCCCTCCCCAAAACTTCCCGCCAACTTCCCACAAGGCGTATGGGCAGAACGAATATGCAGCCCACATCAGTAACATTTGTGTAAGCAGCATAAAAAAGATGAATTGGTCTAGATTTGTACATTAGTACAAGGAATCTCTTCCTGTACAAGACAAACCTTCCTGTCGGTAAATGCAGAGAGAATTGTGCCCTATATCAAAATGGGTAGTGTGAACATGTTTGTATCATTTCCCAATGCACCAATATTGTGAGTTTGACAACTCCTTGTGCTGGCATAAAGACACTTGTTAACCGACTACAAACATTGAAGGTGTAGGCAAGATAGATGACTGGTCAAACACCCATATTCCCATTTAAATCCACCAAGACACTCAGACGGAGACGAGAAAAACTAAATTAAATGGCATTAAATCTTTCCCTCCTTGCGAGCAAATCACATACATTGATTAATTTTCACATACTTGAGCAGTCCTACAGAAAATAATCTTTCGCAGAAGTGTAAAATTATCCAAAAACAATTATGTGTTGTTCTTACCGTTAGAAGTGCTGGCAGCAGATGGTTGGGCATTACCATCTGAAAAATAATGTAAATACTATATAAATGCTCGTACCAAAAAGACTCACATATTTTCGTAAGTAGTCTTCCTGTGGAACCACATTTAGCATCACTCTTAAAAGGACACCTGTATTTTCTGTCTTTACGCAGGCTGAACAAGGTGAGAGGGTATTACGATCAAACTCTTCCCAGTGTTTCCTTCTAGCAATAATTAGGCGCCCCTTACCCTCATCCACAACTCTGTGATTATGTTCTTTAACAGCGCCAAATGAAGCTGCACCATTTGCTTAAGACAATCAGATGACAGATTTCTACTGGCGAGTGAGTGAGTGAGTGAGTGAGTGAGTGAGTCCTTGGGGTTTAACGTCGTACATAACAATGTTTCAGTCATATAATGACGAAGAGTTCTTGTGGCGCGTGCATATAGTATGTCTTTTTGTGGTAGTCCATGCCGCCATTGAAACATCATGTCAAAGACACCAGACATAACCCTCCACCCATTAACATTATACTGACACCAGTCCTGTTTCCTCTGCTCTAACCTGTCAATGCTGTGTCGCAACTATCATTTTTAAAGTCTTTGGTGTGACCTGGCCCCGGCTTGAACCTAGGTTTTCCGACCAGGGGGCGAGCGTTCTAAACACTAGACCACCGAGGGGGTCCGGTTTCTATTGGGTTCAATTTCTAACCTAGCCGCGATTTCGGCACTGTCTTTATGTGTACGCTGATGTTTGCTGATGCTGCTCTGTAATTTATACAGAACAAGCATGCATGTTTCTTCTTCGTATGACTTTTTTTCTCTTCATGTCCAACTTCCTGTTTAATAACAGAGGGCATATAAATTAAAGCATTTTTTATCATTAAAAACTGGTGTCTCTTCTTTGGTACTGCACTGGTTAGGGAATTTATTTAGTTGATTGTGTTTTACGCCACACTCAAGTATATTTCACTTCAACGACGGTGGGCAGCATTATGGTGGGAGGAAACCAGGCAGATCTCGGAGGAAACCCACACGACCAGTGCTGGCAGACCTTTCCACGTACGACCGGAGACGAAGTCAGCATGGAAGAGTCTTGAACTCACAGCGACTATATTGGTGGGAGGCTTCTGGGACATTACGATGCGCTAGCGCACTATCCAACGGAGCCAAGGGGGCTTCCTGGCCAGAAAATGTCCGATCAGACTGGTGTAGTTTCACCCATCTGTCACTCATCATTAAAGCAGGAAAAACAATAGAATCATTGCTCTCGCTGCTGTCTTCAATTCAGTCAGTCGAATCACATTTAACAGCAAATGAATCCCCGCATCATTTTGTCGGTAGGCAATTCGCCTTCATCCTGTTCCGTCTCTTTCAGGTCTAAATTGTTACTGTGTGTAAATGTCTGTAAATAGCCAGGGTTCGTTGATTGATTCGTTCATGTAGATGCATAATCTCCCCATTCTGCAGCGTCGTTTACATTGTTATGTGTAGTGGCTGTAGCATCTTTTAATTCTCTCTGTAGTGCCGTTTCCATTGTTATGTGTGCTGGCTGTAACATCTTTTAATTCTCTCTGTAGTGCCGTTTCCATTGTTATGTGTGCTGGCTGTAACAGCTTTTAACTCTGTCTGTACTACCGTGTCTTTTCCATTGTTATGTGTTGTCCCTGTTACAGCCTTTAATTCTGTCTGTACTGCAGCGTCGTTTCCAATCTTCTGTGTGGTTGCTGTAGCATCTTTTAATTCTGTCTGTAACTGCCGTGTTATTTTCGTTTTTATGTGTGCTGGCTGTAAAAGCTTTTAATTCTGTTTTTACTGCAACGTGTTTCCATCTAAAACATCTTTTAGATCTTGCTGTACTGCAGCGTCGTTTCCATTCTTATGTGTGGTGCTTGTAATAGCTTTTAATTCTGTCTGTACTGCCGTGTCGTTTGCATTGTTATGTGTGCTGGCTGTAACATCTTCTAAGTCTATCTTTTCGCAGCGTCGCTTTCATTATCTATTGTAGATGTATCATCCTCACTGCCATCTGTTGATCTCTCTCATCACCGGGACCTTCCAAATCCACAACTGCTTCATTATGAACTTAAACTCACCTCACCCTTAAACTCACCCTTAAACATGCCAACACACGCACTGACTACCTGTTTCATTGACTGATTAGCACGCTGTTTGTCGGATTGATTACTCACTTGGTTGATGAAAGATTGCAGTATTCGTTAGTAAATGTTAGGCCACAGTTGAATTGATCCGTTGGCGTAACGCTTTTCTTGACGACTTCTATTCTGGCTGAGAATAATGGTAGAAAATAAAACGCAAACCGTTTTTTTTTCTTTTGTATCTAAACAGTGTCTCTGTTTTGCTGACATGGCAATCTCTTTGGAATACCTAGCTTACCATATACAAGTGGCCAACGCATGTAGCTGGTTGGCTTACTTTGTCAAGCAAAAAGATTCTACACGTGAGGTTTCGCGTATAGGGGTTATTCTTTTTAATGGTAATGTATTCCCCCTGGTTTTTCTCCCTCAGGCATCAAACGCTTAATTAAGGGTTCCAGTTTCAATGATTGAGAATTAGATCCAAATTCTTCCTGCAGAGTACATGACAGTACCATTGACCTGGCCGCATTTGCCCTCATGCGTGAGTACTGCATGGGTTTTCTCCGGATCTTAAATGTCTAACATATGATACAGGTGTACAAATAACTAAATATTAATGCGACTCAAAGATTTTTTTTACATTTACATTTACATTTTAAAATAATTTTTCCTTCCAAAACCCCAACATTGATTCAGTCAACTGAAAGTTGACTAAAGCGTTTCTATTTAAACATTTTTATGGCGTAAATCCAGTATTGTATTTTGAAGCGGCAGCTGGTGTCCGACTGAAGGACTATTATGTACATATCATCTTCAGTTGTCAGTATATCTCTGTGGCTCGGTGTGTGGAAGGCGGGGTGGATCTCATTCTTGACTATGCCGTTTTACACTGCCCTTTTCACTCTGTATCCTGACCTGATAAACGCTGTGTGAAATCACACAGGTTCGGTGAAACATTAAGTCGTTACATCAAAAGCACAGTCTGTTGTCCTTCTGGCCAGTTTTATCAGAGCTTGCCTTTAACATGTAGAATAAAACATTGACAGATTCAGATGTGACGAGTTATTAGATTCGCCAATGTGTCTACTTTGGTAGCAACCACTCACAAATGTCTGTAAATCATACCCTGGGAGTAATTGCCTTTATCCAATCCTTGTACCGGGTTTAAACAAATCCTGCTTGCCCACTTACTTTTGCTAACGCAGTTATTTTCAGTCAACAAATGCTTTGTCAGTGTCATCTGTTACGATAAAGGAGATGTGGATCCAGATGACCGCTGCAAAACATGTATCAGCGGAAGGAGCACGACAAGCTTGACTAACAGCTGTAAGTGGCCTCAGACTGCAACTAAAGAGGCTATACCGGAGATTTGAGGCAAAAAATCCAAGTTTGTTGATAATATCAAAATTTCTCTATTTACCAAGAATGGCTCAAAATATTGCCTTTCAGAATTTTTCGTACTCCTGCAACAATTAATTATAGTTTTAAAACGATTCTAACGTTTGAAAAGCTTAGCGACCAGCAATTTGTTACGGATCTTTCCTTCCGATTTTGAGCGGTACTAGATGCACCGACGACACTAATACTTTTGTGAAAGATTTCGACTGTTCTAAAATAATAGTCAGAAGTCGATTTGATTGGCTCTGATTCCTTTTCTGGCCGAAAATCTTTGGTGTGGCCCTCAAATGTTAAATATAAGTGTTTGGTGAGCAGCTTCAATGTATATAAACCCCCAAACCCCTTAGAATGTTGTCAGTCCGCATAGGACACAACACTGGTCAAACTTTAGTAGTATTGTAAATCTCTGAAACATCATTCTTACAGTATAGCAATGCATACGTACAGATATGAATGACAGATTTGCCGTTGGCCGAGGGGATTAGAGTGCCAGCCCTGTGTTATGATCCCATGCCTCTCAGCAGTGTGGTGGGTGTGAGTTCAAGCCCAACTCATGTTGGCTTCCTCTCCAGCATAGGTCCGCCAGCGACCTGCAGATGGTCATGGGTTTCCCGCGGGCTCTTCCCGGCTTCCTCCCATCATAATGCGGCTTTCGTCGTATAAGTGAAATATTTTTGAGTACGGGGTAAAAAAGCAATCAAATAAATGAATAAATATTCGTTGTTTTGCAGTGATGTCATAGCAGCTCTGAGCCAATCAAAAGCACTGTCTTTGGTCACGTGACTAGGTCAATGGAGGTGAAAACAAAGCAAATTTAACACAGGCGAGATGAGTTCAATAATGCATACATATACATTCAGGTCTGCCCTAAGAAAGGGGCCAACGGAAATTTCATTGCTATTCTGCCAACATATACTTTCTATATTTTGTATACACACTATGCTTCAGGTGATATTCCACGCGAAAATCGTCACTGAATCACAATGCATGGTACTGCGCTCATTGAATATCAACTTTTTTCCCAGATACCATTCAGTGACTTGTTGAGCTTTATAAATTTCTACATGATGTTGAAGTAACTTCATCGACGAAATTTGATGCATTATACAGTGTCCAATTTCCATTATTACCGACTTGTGATTTCTGTCGTGTTTAAAACAAGTTTAAAACGATCTTTACTTTTAAATTTGTATTGTTTCTGGCAATACTCATGGGAATGGATATGTACCATTCTAAAATACGACATCTTCGGTCTAATTCCTTAAAAAAATCATTCAAGTCGCTTGACACTTGCAATTGGTAGGGCCGGCCTAAAAGCCCATCTGAGTTCCAATCGGCCGATCTGAGATCGGGTCCGGGCACTTGTCCCATTTACCTCATTGTATTTAATCACCTCCTCCTCCCAGTCAGGTACCCGGATGCTCAAAACTACAAATAGGCTAGCATACACACTGGAACAATCAAGAAATATATGCTCTTACATAGTGTCGTATAGCAGGTCCTTTTCTGGTTATAGTAACAAGAAATATCGTACGGGGTCAATTTTACTTACGTGACACAAGTTTAGGGTTTAACATGGTGTGGCAGCACATTGACTCAGGGGCCTGTCCCCAATGCGGTCGCTGTGAGTGGAAATCTGGGTCATGCTGACTTCCTCCCCGACCATACATGGGAAATAGGTCTGTCAACAACCTATAGATGATCAATGGTTCCTCCGCCCCCTCTCACCCCCGGGACACGGCCCCGTTTAAATCACAATAATCCTGGCCGCCGTCTTGGGAGTGAAATATTCTTGAGTGCGTAAGGCGTAAAAACTCCAATGAATTCAAATAAATACCAGACTACATCTCCTCCCCCTCCCGTCTTCTTCTTCCTCTCCTTTCGCGTTTCTCTTCTTTCGCATTGTCCTACATAACGCCTCCCCTTTGCAGGCGACCCCCCTCCCCCGCCCTCTCACACACACACACCAACGCCCCAATCCCACTAACACCACCCCCATCGTCTCCCTTTGGCGTCCCTCGTTCCTCTCCCCCTTCCCCATCCCTCGCCTCCCCCTAGTGCACCTTGTGTTACCTTGTGCACTAGCATTACCACACCTCAGCTTCTAATTGCCTGTTGCCACTGCTCACACCAGTCTCACCTGCATTCTCAACTGACAAGCTACGCACATGGCGATCGAGAAAACCCGCAGATTCACGGTCGGGAACCCTGGTAGTCATTTCGAGGACACGAAAAGCACACAGAGAAGGCTGGACGTTTGAACTAACCAGTAAATCTACGGCAAAAGCCTGACGAAGCTGACATAGACATTTTGTCATTGTCTGATGGAAAATTTCCGGGTATGTACATGACTCGTTTTTAGTCGGTATTCAGGCCTGTGTGCTAAGCCTGAGTGCCAAATGTTTGACATGCTAGGACAATGTTTCCTGATAAATAAATACCTGGGATAGTATGTGACAGGGTGATTTTATAAAGTAAGTAACTGAGCTTCATATATCTCTCATTTACTTGTTAATAACCGCCCCCAAAAGGCAACCATTCTCTTTTCATAGCAATGCTCAATCCCCCCCCCCCCACTCCGCCCAGTTGCTATAACTGTTTCAGTGTGGTATGACATTCATTCTGTCGGTCTTAATTATTCAGCACGTGAAAAGAGGTCTCTGAGTAACGCTCGAATGGGTGCCGACTTCCTTTCGCATGATCTTGATGTCCAGACATGTTAGGTGTTGTCAAGGGGACAGCCTCAGATAACTGCCACTATACGTATATGTAGTCAGGGTCTTATACAGCTGGCTGGACAGCGCTTTACGACAGGTTAAAAGGGCAGAAAACCAAAGGTGGGGTAAAGAGAAGTGGAGGGAAGAAGAGGGTTGGGGGGAGAAGTGGAGTGCGACGGCAGGTGTCTTAAGCGCACGAACAACACGGACATAACAATAGGGACAAAATGTAACTGATTTGGAAATATTAACGGTGAATTCGAGAAGATAATAACCCCAGTTAGGGAAACGAGCAGAAAAGTTGGAGGTTGAAGGCTTTATTTCTTGAATTTCACGCCATTCTCACCTGCATTCTCAACTGACAAACTGCGCACACGGAGACCCAGAAAACCGACCACTCACGGTCGGGAGCCCTGGTGGTCATTTGTAGGACACGAAAAGCCCACAGAGAAGGCTGGACGCCTGAACTAACCAGTAAATCTACATACCTGACATAGACATTTTGTCATTATCTGATGGAAAATTTCCCGGTATGTACATGACTCGTTTTTAGTCGGTATTCCGGTCTGTGTGCTAAGCCTGAGTGCCAAATGTTTGACATGCTATCGCATTTAAGGCCGTGTTTCCTGATGTCAGACGTCAGCAAATTTGTTTTGCGACCATATCTTGGGTTATTCGAAGTTTCGAGCATCCGGGTACTTGACAGGGAATGGAGATGATAAATAACAATGGGTTACTTGGGCGAAATGCTGATTTTTGCCGATTTCAAAAGTTTACTGAACTGAAATTCCCCGAATCTGTCATATTTGAAGGGTAGACAAGTTTCACAATGAACATGGGAAAACTGGGTCAGCGCCGAACAAATCATGGAGGTAAAACAGAAAACAGAAAGCACAGCCGGTCGGCATAGGTACACATGCTAAGTTACCACTGATTAGGGGATTACCTCACTTCTGAGCATTACCAGCGGTATATTTTCACACACCTCTCCATAATGTTTATTACCTTGCAGCTAATGTTTGTCTGACATGTATACCACTTTTATGTGCAGACCTCTGAAAGAGCAACGCTGTGGTATACAAATGTTGGAGGGGTGTACAATTTGGTGAATCGAAATGCTATGTTGACAAATCCAACTGTCTGACATGAAAATGGTCCTCGTTTAAAACACCACATCCAACAGCGTCGCCATACACGTTATAAATGAATGAAACTTTATTAAGCTCAGATCAGTTATTAGCGATATATGAGGAAAACAAAATACACATATGTAGAAGATGGCAGTAAAAGAATTTAGACAGGATTAATAAAATCCCTTAATTTATTTATTTATGTGATTGGTGTCTTCCGCCGTACTCAGGAATATTTCATTTATATGACGGCGGCCAACATTATAGTGGAAAATGGTTTGAGACAATTTAGACAAATTTGCACCTCCTCGTATTTTCCGTTGTATGCGATCTTTTTATCACATCATAAAATTTTTCCAAAGTTTGCATTTGTAGCTAATAAGCGGAATATATTGCTTTCTCTCAGGCAAAAAGGGCATACCAGTAAATAATAGAATTCATCACCTAGAAGATTTAGGCTACATAAGTTACATATCCTGTCTATTTTATCAACATTCCGCCATCTCTGCCTATCTCAGCGTAAGTCAGAATTTCAGGTGGTAAATTTCGTCAGACATTTTCTCAACTTAATTGGGAGAAAAATGAGGTACTTTTCTAACTGGTGATTATTTTTGTACAGAGAGTAAATGACTGCTTTAGGGGACGCAGTTAACTGTGCATTTAAGATTTGAAAGCACTGATCGATTAATCTTTGACTTGCTGCAGATTTAATGTAACAAAAATTTTGAAAGTTCTGTTGAGGCCGAATGTCATTCATGTATAAGTTTTGGAAAAAATGTCTCATATAGGGCCTACTCGGATTATTGGTTCATGGGAATTCCGCGTGGGGGCGCTCGCGCATGTGTTGAAAGTGAGGCCCCATGCGGCCTTGGCGTTCATGGGTGTTCGGCGAATCGAGAGTGTTTTCAGTTCAAAGAAATCTACATACTGGTAGTACTCCCACTTGTGACTTACCTGTATTTGTTTTCTTTAAAGTTTTCTGGAAATTTTTCTGGCTATATGCTTACGCTGCGGTAGTTTATTTAGCTTATCCACAACTCTAGTAACACCAGGCTCACACCGTTAACGATTTACCGCTTTGCCGTTTTGATTTAGAATTTTTCTTAGAAATGAACCCATTGTCCTTATCAGGTTAAACAACAGCAAAAAGTGTTCATCCTGGTGTCCACGGATGAGCTTGAGCATGGCTTCACAAATCCGTGGCTGTACCGCTGTCAGATTAAAGTGTTCACCCTGGTGCCCACTGATGAGCTTGAGGATGGCTTCACAAATCCGTGGCTGTACAGCTGTCAGATTAAAGTGTTCACCCTGGTGCCCACTGATGAGCTTGAGGATGGCTTCACAAATCCGTGGCTGTACAGCTGTCAGATTAATGTGTTCATCCTGGTGCCCACTGATGAGCTTGAGGATGGCTTCACAAATCCGTGGCTGTGCAGCTGTCAGATTAATGTGTTCATCCTGGTGCCCACTGATGAGCTTGAGGATGGCTTCACAAATCCGTGGCTGTACAGCTGTCAGATTAAAGTGTTCACCCTGGTGCCCACTGATGAGCTTGAGGATGGCTTCACAAATCCGTGGCTGTACAGCTGTCAGATTAATGTGTTCATCCTGCTGTCCACTGATGAGCTTAAGGATGGCTTCACAAATCCGTGGCTGTACAGCTGTCAGATTAAAGTGTTCACCCTGGTGCCCACTGATGAGCTTGAGGATGGCTTCACAAATCCGTGGCTGTACAGCTGTCAGATTAATGTGTTCATCCTGCTGTCCACTGATAAGCTTAAGGATGGCTTCACAAATCCGTGGCTGTACAGCTGTCAGATTAATGTGTTCATCCTGGTGCCCACTGATGAGCTTGAGGATGGCTTCACAAATCCGTGGCTGTACAGCTGTCAGATTAATGTGTTCATCCTGGTGCCCACTGATGAGCTTGAGGATGGCTTCACAAATCCGTGGCTGTACAGCTGTCAGATTAATGTGTTCATCCTGGTGCCCACTGATGAGCTTGAGGATGGCTGCACAAATCCGTGGCTGTATAGATTAATGTTCAAGTTAATTTGTCACATTAGTAACTTAAATGAAAACCTACCTCTCACGCTTTTCCCCCAACTACCGAGAAATGTCTGAGCAGGGAAGTCGGAATGAAGGTTTTCTTCACTGAAATAATCCTTTTGATTTATACAGTGTACGTTTTTGTTGTTGGCAAGCACAGGAAAGTCACGGACGTTCGGATAAAGCTCAATACTGATTTCTCAAAATAACAAAATATGACCGCGAGGTATAAAAACACTAATAAATAGGCTTATTTTTTCTGTAATAATTTCACAAAGAACACCCACCTAAAGCTGTATTCCCTAATTGTTGACCCAAATGACACATGCTGTCAAATAACTAGATGCCTAGCCTACAACTTATCCAAATATCATCAGACGTTGACCACTATTTTCTCAAAATAAATCAGCTGGAATACAGGAACTAGCGGCCTATCGCCGGAAACAAGGTGTAGGGGGCACTTGCTCATTTGATTTATTTATTTATTTATCTGATTGGTGTTTTGCGCGGTACTCAAAAATATTTCACCTATACGACGGCGGCCGGCATTATGGTGGGCGCAAACCGGGCAGAGCCCCGGGGGAAAGCCTCGACCATCCGCAGGCTGCTGGCAGAATTCCCACGTACGGCCGGAGAGGAAGCCAGCATGAGCTGGTCTTGAACTCACAGCGACCGCATTGGTGGGAGGCTTCGGGTCATTGTGCTGCGATAGCTTGCTAACCGACTGAACCACGATGCCCCCTGCTCATTTGATCATATATTTCTCTGCATTGTTGAACCCAAGTGGACTTTCTTCAACCATTATTTGACATAGTTTATACCTGCAAGGTTCCCTGCCAGTACTGGCAAAACACTTCAGAGATACAACCAATCCCTTCCCGTCCGGACCGTTTTCTCTGCACCCGAATCTTGGATTCAAAATTGAATTATTGTTTTTCTACCTATAGAATATGGCCAAAGTCAGTATATTCAGAAAAAATACCCACGCTGCATCCACCACCTGTTCTGAGTACTTAACACTGATATAAAAGTTCAGCAGAACAGAGTAAGCGAACAGTGCATGAAAACCGTGGTCTGGCCAACCTGACAGTTGCCATTTACAAATCACTGATCTGACGCAAGGCTGTTCTGTTGTATTCCCCTGCCTGTCTTCCAAAAACTCATGCCATTGAAAAAAGTTCTGATGTTTGTAGATGACTGGTCGTGTGTGGTCTTAAAGAGCAATAGCATGTCTGTGTGTTATCTAATAGGTTGCAGGTATGCGCAGCATTGAATTGTCAGCCGCAATGTTCGTGTGGAATCTAAAGTCATGATGAATGTTATTTTCCACTTGTCATGTGCATATACTTTTTGTTACCTTAATACATTTTTCTCTCATTTTCAGGGTGAATACTCTTCGCCATGCCTTTAATTCTTGAATTGAAGAAAGTTTCTCAACATCTGAAGAAAGCGTTTCGTGGTACATTCCTCAAAACCGTCTACAGAAGAGTAACAGCCATACTCGTTGTCCTTGTAATAGTCATTATTCATTTCTGGAAACCCATACTACATCACAAGGCTCATCATCCAATCAAAAGTTCCTCCAGACCGATGCTCTGCGTGAAAAGCTATGGCCGCATGGGTAATCAGATGTTTCAGTTCGCTTCACTCATCGGGCTGGCAAAGTCGAACAATATGACCGCCATCTTTCAGGCAGATTCCGAATTGTGGAATGTCTTCAAAATATCGGCTGAAACCGGATGCGAAAGCAATTTGCAGCATGCTGCCGTTTTAGAAGACAACAGAGCGGGTGTGTTTCTTGAGAAACTCACTTCATTGTCCGAAAGTGCCATCATTAATAGTTTTCTGCAATCCTACAAATATTTCGAAAACGTGAAAGCGGAAATAATCCAGCGACATTTTGCCTTCAAGAACGATATTCAGCGAAGTGCCACGGAATACATTTCACAGGTGCTTCGAGATAAAGGGAAACCACTCTCCAAAGTCGTCGGCGTGCATGTCCGACGAGGTGACTTTGTTCGGCAAATAAAGAAGGGGTACGGTGTGGCCCCGAGGCCGTATCTCTACAGAACCATGAATTATTTCCAGCGAAAGTATGAGGAGGTTGTCTTCATTGTGGCCAGCAATGATATATACTGGTGCCGGGACAACATGGTAGGTCCGTACAACATTCATTTCTCAAACATGCAAGATGGCGCCCTAGACATGGCGGTTTTGGTCAACTGTGATGACGTCATCATTACGACTGGGAGTTTCTCGTGGTGGATTGGATACCTGAACAAAGGTACGACGCTGTATTACAGGGGTTACCCTGTGGACGGGACCTGGTTGGCGACGATGTACTCCAAAGATGATTATTATCCTCCAGATTGGATTCCAATGTAATTAAAGGGAAAAAAAACAAAAACGGAAAGCAATTCGCTGAGGTATCTGATTAAAAATATCATTTTCCAAAAGGGCCTTCTGGCACGGCGAGCAAAGAAATTACAATCATCTTTTATAAAATATTCAATGAGCCAGGTTCCTCTCACCGATGCGGTTGCTGCGCATGAGTTAAAATCCAGCTCATGCTGGCTTCCTCACCAGCCGTATTAAGCGTGAAGTTGGCAGGCAACCTGTGGATGGTCGTGGGATTCCCAAGGGCTCTGCCCGGTTTCCTACCACCATAATGCTGGTCTTGAATACGGCATAAAACACGAATCAACCCAAAATATAAATATTTAAAGAAATATAAAATAGTGGAACAGTATGCGGACGGTCATGTCAAAATAAATTGATGATCATGTGATTTTTTGGGCCAGTCAAATTCCTCCAACCTCTAATATTAACAACTCAGTATTGTTGTTTTCTGTTCGTGTTTCTATACGTGGACAGACTCCTCTATAGCAGAATCGCTTTCGTCCAGAAGAAGGCTTATTACAGAAGGACAGTTCAAAATCGAAATGGAAGTCGATAGATAGCCCGACTTCAAATTATGTATAGAAATACTTTCTTTTCTGATTTTATATTTCAGTTTATATCCTTTTGAAAAGAGTGAAAGGCATTCAAACGCTTGAATTCTAAGCTGGGCTTTCTGAACCACACTACCAGTGTTCTGGAAATACAACGTTTTCCTTCTATAAACACGGCATTGGGAGTTGAAATAGCTTTTCATTATCCATGGGTAAAAGAATGGTTACTTAAATTAGTTGTTTGGCGGGTTAGCGCAGCGTAATGACCCAGAAGCCTGGCACCAATGTGGTCGCTGTGAGTTCAAGCTCTGCCCATACTGGCTTCTTCTCCAGCCACACATGGGAGGGTCTGCCAGCAACTTGCAGATGATGGTGGGTTTCCCTCGGCTTCTGCCCGGTTTTCTCCCACTATAACGCTGGCCATCGCCGTATAAGCAAAATATTCCTGAGTACGCCAACTGAATAAATAAATTAAATTAAGTTGTCAGGAATTTTTCTTCTTCTGGTGAATGAAACAAAAGTGATGATGGTGCCTGACGGGCATTCAAATGCCCCTAACACTCTTAAAAGAAATTAAAAGATAAATAAAAGTGCCAGTATGCACAGTTTTCGTCTGTTTTTTCTCATGAACCTTTATTTCATATCTTTTAACTCACATTTACTTCAGTAATGGAGTCACACAATGGCGGCTACCATTGACGTCCCAGGAATTATCTCGCTTTCATGAAGATTGCTCATTTCATTTTACTGCACGAAAACTTCAGGCCGTCAGCATAGTTGTCCATCCTACCTCGTTGAAACCTCTCAGACTTCCTTTGTCTATCGCAATTATCTAAAAAGAGTAATCAATACTGATATTATATTTTAAGGCGAAAAAACATTTCTACATAGCTTTTGTGTGTTTTTGTGTATTTGGGGGCCACCTTTTGGTATAAGATTCCATAAAAATGTACCAATTGAGGACTCAGTGTGTGTCTCATATATTAAATTTACTCTCTGGTTTCCTCTTCCCATAAGACTAAGCCCCATCGTGTAAGTGAAATATTTGTGAATATGGTGTTGAAGTAACAAAAATCACACTAATTTGTTGAAAAATAAATAACTGTCATATGGATTGTGCCAGTTACTAGTGACGCAGGTCTCCCCGAACAGTTGTCCACGATAGGCTCTTGATCATTGAAACCACGAGTTTAAGTAGATAACTGAATGGAATCTCAAACCTTAAATGGGTATATATATATATATATAGAAATACAGCCAATCCCTACCCGTCCCCACTGTTTTTTGTGCGCCTGTATCTTGGATACGAAATCGATTTTAGTGTTTTTATGCCTACTACTTAGACCCTCAGTTCCAACATACGCGAGAGCCACTCCCAAGCCTAACTGCCATGAACGCCCTAAAATATCCAGCGGTGGTCATAAATACCTGGGATAGTATGTGACAGGGTGATTTTATAAAGTAAGTAACTGAGCTTCATATATCTCTCATTTACTTGTTAATAACCGCCCCCAAAAGGCAACCATTCTCTTTTCATAGCAATGCTCAATCCCCCCCCACTCCGCCCCGTTGCTATAACTGTTTCAATGTGGTATGACATTCATTCTGTCGGTCTTAATTATTCAGCACGTGAAAAGAGGTCTCTGAGTAACGCTCGAATGGGTGCCGACTGCTAAGCCTGAGTGCCAAATGTTTGACATGCTATCGCATTTAAGGCCGTGTTTCCTGATGTCAGACGTCAGCAAATTTGTTTTGCGACCATATCTTGGGTTATTCGAAGTTTCGAGCATCCGGGTACTTGGCAAGGAATGGAGATGATAAATAACAATGGGTTACTTGGGCGAAATGCTGATTTTTGCCGATTTCAAAAGTTTAATGAACTGAAATTCCCCGAATCTGTCATATTTGAAGGGTAGACAAGTTTCACAATGAACATGGGAAAACTGGGTCAGCGCCGAACAAATCATGGAGGTAAAACAGAAAACAGAAAGCACAGCCGGTCGGCATAGGTACACATGCTAAGTTACCACTGATTAGGGGATTACCTCACTTCTGAGCATTACCAGCGGTATATTTTCACACACCTCTCCATAATGTTTATTACCTTGCAGCTAATGTTTGTCTGACATGTATACCACTTTTATGTGCAGACCTCTGAAAGAGCAACGCTGTGATGTACAAATGTGGGAGGGGTGTAAACTTTGGTGAATCGAAATGCTATGTTGACAAATCCAACTGTCTGACATGAAAATGGTCCTCGTTTAAAACACCACATCCAACAGCGTCGCCATACACGTTATAAATGAATGAAACTTTATTAAGCTCAGATCAGTTATTAGCGATATATGAGGAAAACAAAATACACATATGTAGAAGATGGCAGTAAAAGAATATAGACAGGATTAATAAAATCCCTTAATTTATTTATTTATGTGATTGGTGTCTTCCACCGTACTCAGGAATATTTCATTTATATGACGGCGGCCAACATTATGGTGGAAAATGGTTTGAGACAATTTAGACAAATTTGCACCTCCTCGTATTTTCCGTTGTATGCGATCTTTTTATCACATCATAAAATTTTTCCAAAGTTTGCATTTGTAGCTAATAAGCGGAGTATATTGCTTTCTCTCAGGCAAAAAGGGCATACCAGTAAATAATAGAATTCATCACCTAGAAGATTTAGGCTACATAAGTTACATATCCTGTCTATTTTATCAACATTCCGCCATCTCTGCCTATCTCAGCGTAAGTCAGAATTTCAGGTGGTAAATTTCGTCAGACATTTTCTCAACTTAATTGGGAGAAAAATGAGGTACTTTTCTAACTGGTGATTATTTTTGTACAGAGAGTAAATGACTGCTTTAGGGGACGCAGTTAACTGTGCATTTAAGATTTGAAAGCACTGATCGATTAATCTTTGACTTGCCGCAGATTTAATGTAACAAAAATTTTGAAAGTTCTGTTGAGGCCGAATGTCATTCATGTATAAGTTTTGGAAAAAATGTCTCATATAGGGCCTACTCGGATTATTGGTTCATGGGAATTCCGCGTGGGGGCGCTCGCGCATGTGTTGAAAGTGAGGCCCCATGCGGCCTTGGCGTTCATGGGTGTTCGGCGAATCGAGAGTGTTTTCAGTTCAAAGAAATCTACATACTGGTAGTACTCCCACTTGTGACTTACCTGTATTTGTTTTCTTTAAAGTTTTCTGGAAATTTTTCTGGCTATATGCTTACGCTGCGGTAGTTTATTTAGCTTATCCACAACTCTAGTAACACCAGGCTCACACCGTTAACGATTTACCGCTTTGCCGTTTTGATTTAGAATTTTTCTTAGAAATGAACCCATTGTCCTTATCAGGTTAAACAACAGCAAAAAGTGTTCATCCTGGTGTCCACGGATGAGCTTGAGCATGGCTTCACAAATCCGTGGCTGTACAGCTGTCAGATTAAAGTGTTCACCCTGGTGCCCACTGATGAGCTTGAGGATGGCTTCACAAATCCGTGGCTGTACAGCTGTCAGATTAAAGTGTTCACCCTGGTGCCCACTGATGAGCTTGAGGATGCCTTCACAAATCCGTGGCTGTACAGGTGTCAGATTAATGTGTTCATCCTGGTGCCCACTGATGAGCTTGAGGATGGCTTCACAGATCCGTGGCTGTACAGCTGTCAGATTAATGTGTTCATCCTGCTGTCCACTGATGAGCTTAAGGATGGCTTCACAAATCCGTGGCTGTACAGCTGTCAGATTAAAGTGTTCATCCTGCTGTCCACTGATGAGCTTAAGGATGGCTTCACAAATCCGTGGCTGTACAGCTGTCAGATTAAAGTGTTCACCCTGGTGCCCACTGATGAGCTTGAGGATGGCTTCACAAATCCGTGGCTGTACAGCTGTCAGATTAATGTGTTCATCCTGGTGCCCACTGATGAGCTTGAGGATGCCTTCACAAATCCGTGGCTGTACAGCTGTCAGATTAATGTGTTCATCCTGCTGTCCACTGATGAGCTTGAGGATGGCTTCACAAATCCGTGGCTGTACAGCTGTCAGATTAAAGTGTTCATCCTGCTGTCCACTGATGAGCTTAAGGATGGCTTCACAAATCCGTGGCTGTACAGCTGTCAGATTAATGTGTTCATCCTGCTGTCCACTGATGAGCTTAAGGATGGCTTCACAAATCCGTGGCTGTACAGCTGTCAGATTAAAGTGTTCACCCTGGTGCCCACTGATGAGCTTGAGGATGGCTTCACAAATCCGTGGCTGTACAGCTGTCAGATTAATGTGTTCATCCTGGTGCCCACTGATGAGCTTGAGGATGCCTTCACAAATCCGTGGCTGTACAGCTGTCAGATTAATGTGTTCATCCTGGTGCCCACTGATGAGCTTGAGGATGGCTTCACAAATCCGTGGCTGTACAGCTGTCAGATTAATGTGTTCATCCTGGTGCCCACTGATGAGCTTGAGGATGGCTTCACAAATCCGTGGCTGTACAGCTGTCAGATTAAAGTGTTCACCCTGGTGCCCACTGATGAGCTTGAGGATGGCTTCACAAATCCGTGGCTGTACAGCTGTCAGATTAAAGTGTTCACCCTGGTGCCCACTGATGAGCTTGAGGATGGTTTCACAAATCCGTGGCTGTACAGCTGTCAGATTAAAGTGTTCACCCTGGTGCCCACTGATGAGCTTGAGGATGGCTTCACAAATCCGTGGCTGTACAGCTGTCAGATTAAAGTGTTCACCCTGGTGCCCACTGATGAGCTTGAGGATGGCTTCACAAATCCGTGGCTGTACAGCTGTCAGATTAAAGTGTTCACCCTGGTGCCCACTATTGAGCTTGAGGATAGCTTCACAAATCCGTGGCTGTACAGCTGTCAGATTAATGTGTTCATCCTGCTGTCCACTGATGAGCTTAAGGATGGCTTCACAAATCCGTGGCTGTACAGCTGTCAGATTAAAGTGTTCACCCTGGTGCCCACTGATGAGCTTGAGGATGGCTTCACAAATCCGTGGCTGTACAGCTGTCAGATTAATGTGTTCATCCTGGTGCCCACTGATGAGCTTGAGGATGCCTTCACAAATCCGTGGCTGTACAGCTGTCAGATTAATGTGTTCATCCTGGTGCCCACTGATGAGCTTGAGGATGGCTTCACAAATCCGTGGCTGTACAGCTGTCAGATTAATGTGTTCATCCTGGTGCCCACTGATGAGCTTGAGGATGGCTTCACAAATCCGTGGCTGTACAGCTGTCAGATTAAAGTGTTCACCCTGGTGCCCACTGATGAGCTTGAGGATGGCTTCACAAATCCGTGGCTGTACAGCTGTCAGATTAAAGTGTTCACCCTGGTGCCCACTGATGAGCTTGAGGATGGTTTCACAAATCCGTGGCTGTACAGCTGTCAGATTAATGTGTTCATCCTGCTGTCCACTGATGAGCTTGAGGATGGCTTCACAAATCCGTGGCTGTACAGCTGTCAGATTAATGTGTTCATCCTGGTGCCCACTGATGAGCTTGAGGATGGCTTCACAAATCCGTGGCTGTACAGCTGTCAGCTTAATGTGTTCCTCCTGCTGTCCACTATTGAGCTTGAGGATGGCTTCACAAATCCGTGGCTGTACAGCTGTCAGATTAATGTGTTCATCCTGCTGTCCACTGATGAGCTTGAGGATGGCTTCACAAATCCGTGGCTGTACAGCTGTCAGATTAATGTGTTCATACTGGTGCCCACTGATGAGCTTGAGGATGGCTTCACAAATCCGTGGCTGTACAGGTGTCAGATTAATGTGTTCATCCTGCTGTCCACTGAGGAGCTTGAGGATGGCTTCACAGATCCGTGGCTGTACAGCTGTCAGATTAATGTGTTCATCCTGGTGCCCACTGATGAGCTTGAGGATGGCTTCACAAATCCGTGGCTGTACAGGTGTCAGATTAATGTGTTCATCCTGCTGTCCACTGAGGAGCTTGAGCATGGCTTCACAGATCCGTGGCTGTACAGCTGTCAGATTAATGTGTTCATCCTGGTGCCCACTGATGAGCTTGAGGATGGCTTCACAAATCCGTGGCTGTGCAGCTGTCAGATTAATGTGTTCATCCTGGTGTCCACTGATGAGCTTGAGGATGGCTTCACAAATCCGTGGCTGTATAGATTAATGTTCAAGTTAATTTGTCACATTAGTAACTTAAATGAAAACCTACCTCTCACGCTTTTCCCCCAACTACCGAGAAATGTCTGAGCAGGGAAGTCGGAATGAAGGTTTTCTTCACTGAAATAATCCTTTTGATTTATACAGTGTACGTTTTTGTTGTTGGCAAGCACAGGAAAGTCACGGACGTTCGGATAAAGCTCAATACTGATTTCTCAAAATAACAAAATATGACCGCGAGGTATAAAAACACTAATAAATAGGCTTATTTTTTCTGTAATAATTTCACAAAGAACACCCACCTAAAGCTGTATTCCCTAATTGTTGACCCAAATGACACATGCTGTCAAATAACTAGATGCCTAGCCTACAACTTATCCAAATATCATCAGACGTTGACCACTATTTTCTCAAAATAAATCAGCTGGAATACAGGAACTAGCGGCCTATCGCCGGAAACAAGGTGTAGGGGGCACTTGCTCATTTGATTTATTTATTTATTTATCTGATTGGTGTTTTGCGCGGTACTCAAGAATATTTCACCTATACGACGGCGGCCGGCATTATGGTGGGCGCAAACCGGGCAGAGCCCCGGGGGAAAGCCTCGACCATCCGCAGGCTGCTGGCAGAATTCCCACGTACGGCCGGAGAGGAAGCCAGCATGAGCTGGTCTTGAACTCACAGCGACCGCATTGGTGGGAGGCTTCGGGTCATTGTGCTGCGATAGCTTGCTAACCGACTGAACCACGATGCCCCCTGCTCATTTGATCATATATTTCTCTGCTTAGTTGAACCCAAGTGGACTTTCTTCAACCATTATTTGACATAGTTTATACCTGCAAGGTTCCCTGCCAGTACTGGCAAAACACTTCAGAGATACAACCAATCCCTTCCCGTCCGGACCGTTTTCTCTGCACCCGAATCTTGGATTCAAAATTGAATTATTGTTTTTCTACCTATAGAATATGGCCAAAGTCAGTATATTCAGAAAAAATACCCACGCTGCATCCACCACCTCTTCTGAGTACATAAAACTGATATAAAAGTTCAGCAGAACAGAGTAAGCGAACAGTGCATGAAAACCGTGGTCAGGCCAACCTGACAGTTGCCATTTAGAAATCGCTGATTTGTTCTGTTGTATTCCCCTGCCTGTCTTCAAAAAATTCAAGCCACTGAAAAAAAGTTCTGATGTTTGTAGATGACTGGTCCTGTATGGTCTTAAAGAGCAATAGCATGTCTGTGTGTTATCTAATAGGTTGCAGGTATGCGCAGCATTGAATTGTTAGCCGCAATGTTCGTGTGGAATCTAAAGTTATGATGAATGTTATTTTCCACTTGTCATGTGCATAGACTTTTTGTTACCTTAATACATTTTTCTCTCATTTTCAGGGTGAATACTCTTCGCCATGCCTTTAATTCTTGAATTGAAGAAAGTTTCTCAACATCTGAAGAAACCGTTTCGTGGTACATTCCTAAAAACCGTCTACAGAAGAGTAACAGCCATACTTGTTGTCCTTGTAATAGTCATTATTCATTTCCGGAAACCCATACTACATCACAAGGCTCATCATCCAATCAAAAGTTCCTCCAGACCGATGCTCTGCGTGAAAAGCTATGGCCGCATGGGTAATCAGATGTTTCAGTTCGCTTCACTCATCGGGCTGGCAAAGTCGAACAATATGACCGCCATCTTTCAGGCAGATTCCGAATTGTGGAATGTCTTCAAAATATCGGCTGAAACCGGATGCGAAAGCAATTTGCAGCATGCTGCCGTTTTAGAAGACAACAGAGCGGGTGTGTTTCTTGAGAAACTCACTTCATTGTCCGAAAGTGCCATCATTAATAGTTTTCTGCAATCCTACAAATATTTCGAAAACGTGAAAGCGGAAATAATCCAACAACATTTTGCCTTCAAGAACGATATTCAGCGAAGTGCCACGGAATACATTTCACAGGTACTTCGAGATAAAGGGAGACCACTCTCCAAAGTCGTCGGCGTGCATGTCCGACGAGGTGACTTTGTTCGGCAAATAAAGAAGGGGTACGGTGTGGCCCCGAGGCCGTATCTCTACAGAACCATGAATTATTTCCAGCGAAAGTATGAGGAGGTTGTCTTCATTGTGGCCAGCAATGATATATACTGGTGCCGGGACAACATGGTAGGACCGTACAACATTCATTTCTCAAACATGCAAGATGGCGCCCTAGACATGGCGGTTTTGGTCAACTGTGATGACGTCATCATTACGACTGGGAGTTTCTCGTGGTGGATTGGATACCTGAACAATGGTACGACGCTGTATTACAGGGGTTACCCTGTGGACGGGACCTGGTTGGCGACGATTTACTCCAAAGATGATTATTATCCTCCAGATTGGATTCCAATGTAATTAAAGGGAAAGAAAACAAAAACGGAAAGCAATTCGCTGAGGTATCTGATTAAAAATATCGTTTTCAAAAAGGGCCTTCTGGCACGGCGAGCAACGAAATTACAATCATCTTTTATAAAATATTCAATGAGCCAGGTTCCTCTTACCGATGCGGTTGCTGCGCATGAGTTCAAATCCAGCTCATGCTGGCTTCCTCACCAGCCGTATTAAGTGTGAAGTTGGCAGGCAACCTGCGGATGGTCGTGGGTTTCCCAAGGGCTCTGTCCGGTTTCCTACCACCATAATGCTGGTCTTGAATACGGCGTAAAACACGAATCAACCCAAAATATAAATATTTAAAGAAATATAAAATTGTAGAACAGTATGCGGACGGTCATGTCAAAATAAATTGATGATCATGTGATTTTTTGGGCCAGTCAAATTCCTCCAACCTCTAATATTAACAACTCAGTATTGTTGTTTTCTGTTCGTGTTTCTATACGTGGACAGACTCCGCTATAGCAGAATCGCTTTCGTCCATATTACAGATGGACAGTTCAAAATCGAAATGGAAGTTAATAGATAGCCCGACTTCAAATTATGTATAGAAATACTTTCTTTTCTGATTTTACATTTCAGTTTATATCCTTTTGAAAAGAGTGAAAGGCATTCAAACGCTTGAATTCTAAGCTGGGCTTTCTGAACCACACTACCAGTGTTTTGGAAATACAAGGTTTTCCTTCTATAAACACGGCATTGGGAGTTGAAATAGCTTTTCATTATCCATGGGTAAAAGAATGGTTACTTAAATTAGTTGTTTGGCGGGTTAGCGCAGCGTAATGACCCAGAAGCCTGGCACCAATGTGGTCGCTGTGAGTTCAAGCTCTGCCCATACTGGCTTCCTCTCCAGCAACACATGGGAGGGTCTGCCAGCAACTTGCAGATGATGGTGGGTTTCCCTCGGCTTCTGCCCGGTTTTCTTCCACTAAAACGCTGGCCATCGCCGTATAAGCAAAATATTCTTGAGTACGCGAACTGAATAAATAAATTACATTAAGTTGTCAGGAATTTTTCTTCTTCTGGTGAATGAAACAAAAGTGATGATGGTGCCTGACGGGCATTCAAATGCCCCTAACACTCTTAAAACAAAGTAAAAGACAAATGAAAGTGCCAGTATGCACAGTTTTCGTCTGTTTTTTCTCGTGAACCCTTATTTCATATCTTTTAACTCACACTTATTTCAGTAATGCAGTCACACAATGGCGGCTGCCATTGACGTTCCAGGAATTATCCCGCTTTCATGAAGATTGCTCTTTTCATTTTACTGCACTAAAACTTCAGGCCATCAGCATAGTTGTCCATCCTACCTCGTTGAAACCTCTCAGACTTCCTTTGTCTATCGTAATTATCTAAAAAGAGTAATCAATACTGATATTATATTTTAAGGCGAAAAAATATTTCTACATAGCTTTTGTGTGTTTTTGTGTATTTGGGGGCCACCTTTTGGTATAAGATTCCGTAAAAATGTACTAATTGAGGATTCAGTGTGTGTCTCATATATTAAATTTACTCTCTGGTTTCCTCTTCCCACAAGACTAAGCCCCATCGTATAAGTGAAATATTTGTGAATATGGTGTTATTTGTGAATAAGTAACAAAAATCACAATAATTTGTTGAAAAATAAATAACTGTCAGATGGATTGTGCCAGTTACTAGTGACGCAGGTCTCCCCGAACAGTTGTCCACGATAAGCTCTTGATCATTGAAACTACGAGTTTAAGTAGATCACTGGATGGAATCTCAAACCTTAAATGGGTATATATATATATATATATATATATATATATATATATATACCATATAAATTCGGAGTTTTATGTTTTGGTTTGTGTAATAAAAATAAATACAGTACGTTGAATTATATTAGTTTTCCTTTACATTGACAATTGACAAACATGATAAACATAAAGGATTTCCAGCGAGTGATCCTGTTGTATCAAATTTATTAAACGAGAATGGAAAAATTCTGTTTTTTATGAGGAAAATTTCTTTACTTGACTTCAATCAATTTGATTTTACAGGGTCACGAGCTGGAGATTCTGTTTCTTCTATAAATGCAATGTAGTAATGGCTCCTAAGAATGCACGCTTTCCAATTAGGTCATACAAGTGCTAAAGCATGATGCCACCATTTAGTTAATACAAAGTAGCGACACAAAGAGCGCGTTTCTGCTTTAGGAGCTATATTTATTATCATTGTTATTATTATTACTGATACCTTAGACCAAATCGTGTGCAGTCTGAAATCGTATATTGGCTTACTCACCAGTATTGCACTATGTATGGTTAGGAAACACAACGCTTTGTTTCATGAAGAAAAAGCCTATTTTAATTAGTATGGGACGTTATTTTATGAGCAAAAATGTATGCCTTTTGAACCCAGAGAATTTTTACTTTAAAACAATTAGCGCATAAAGAGTAAACCTCGGCTTGCAATGTGCTTAAGAGAAAAGGCAACAAAAAATATAACCAAAGTTATTTCCGAAGGGGGGCCATAAAGGCGTAGGTATTTTGTTTTGACGTGCTTGGTAACTCTATAAACCACCTTTTTATCTGGAAGTCTAACCAAGCCATAAAATACGCTGTTTCAGAGAAACCGGAAACATGGTGTCGCGTCATCCGTACCATACGCTCTTCAGTTTTAAGGGCCAGACAGTCCTTTGTGTGCGAAGTGCGATCCATTTTATGATTACAGGCCACGCGTTGAAGCCTTCCGGTTCAGGCCTTGGAAAATACCCCCAGACGTATTTCACTATCAATTTCTCGTTGAGAATGGCTTTAAAGTGGGTCAGAATTGTCTCGCAATCACCAGGAAAACAGAGATATCTCGCCCTTCATTGGTTAAAATTGAGAGCGAGGCGGCTCGTTGGATTTTCCCCACATGGACGTTTTTTTGTTTTTTTTCCTTAATTTGAACTGCGATTCCTTTGTTATCATAGAT